>OZ004710.1:17438457-18038457 GCA_963924515.1 Vespertilio murinus
GGAGAAAGGTGAGGAGGAGGAGGGAGGAGAAGAAGGAGAGGAGGAGAAAAGGAAAAGGGAAGGAGGAGGAGGAGGAGGGCAAAGCAGCAGCGCTGGAACCACCAGCAGCTGCATGCAAAGTGCCTTGATGCTTGGGCTGGAAACAGGCACACTGTCACTTGCACTGCTTTGCCTTCGCCAAAGCAAGTCATAAAACCAGCCTATATTCAAATGTTGAGGAAGTAAATGCTTCTCTATTGTTGCAACATTACATTGCAAATGACTTAAATACTTGAAGGATGAGGAATTGGAGACTTTTTTTGCAATCAGTATAGCCCGATTATTTTTGCTGCTTCTTTGGAGACAGCTCCCCCAGATCCACCGCAATATTTCTTAGCCTGGGAGATGTCTCCTCTATCTGGAAGCTCACCACTCTCCTCAGATCCTTTCTTTCTTAAATATATTTTCTTGATTTCAAGAGAAAGGGAGAGGGAGAGAGAGAGAAACATCAATGATGAGAGAGAATTATTGATTGGTTGCCTCCTGCATGCCCCACACTGGGGATCAAGCCCACAATACAGGCATGTGCCCCTGACCAGGAATGAAACTGTGACCTCCCGGTTCATAGGTCCACACTCAATCACTGAGCCATGCCAGCGGGGCTTTAAGTCTCTTATTTTTAAACTTTTTTTTCAGATTAAAGTTGTTCTAACTCCACCGAACACATCTCAAGCTTCTCTGAGTGGTCTCTGACAAGCCTCACTCATCCTTGGCTTGAGCTCTAGAGATGAAAATAAGAGAAATACCAATGGGAATAGAGAAATGCCTAGCACCCCATCGACTCTCTCAAATAAATCACCACCAATATATATATTTTTCTTTTTACTCTTATTTCTTATATCCTTGAGGTGGAAGATCAGCTAGGGGTACCATTAGACCACTTTTGCCCCCTCTTCCCCAGCAACTTCTATATAGGATCTGTTCTCAGATGCAAAATATTATATTGGGATAATCCCTAGTTCATAGTTTTAGGTAAAACTTTTAATTAGACTAGTAATTTAATTGTGCAAATTTAGAAATTGATTGATTGGGATTATAAAGGATCATAATATCATTCAGGGACCTGGAGATCTTTGATTTATAGGAAAGCATCAAGGAGGATGTAAAATTTGTCTTCTGGCATTGGAATAGCTGTCATGTCATAGGAGAGATGTAAATAAATGTGTCATTCAATTTGGTATGCCAGCACTCACCTCTTAAAAACTTACCCATTTTTCTCATGAGTGAGGCTTGTCAGAGATCACTCAGAGAAGCTTGTGATGTGTTCGGTGGAGTTAGAACAACTTTTATCTGAAAAAAAGTTTAAAAATAAGAGACTTAAAGGCCCATTGGCATGGCTCAGTGATTGAGTGTGTACCTATGAACCGGGAGGTCACAGTTTCATTCCTGGTCAGGGCACATGCCTGTATTGTGGGCTTGATCCCCAGTGTGGGGCATGCAGGAGGCAACCAATGCAGGCTCTGGCAGAGCTACTCTATATTTATTAATTGAACTGATTTGAATTAAACTGTTCCTTTGAAGCTTCAGAGAGCAAAACTTGGATAAAAAAAACAAGTCACAGGGAGGTAAATTCTTGTTAAGCAGAAAGAAAAGCTTCCTATGAATTATAGCCATACAAAATAGACTTCTTAGAGAAACAGTAAGATACTACACCTGTTCAAGCAGAAGGTATCTGACCATCTGGGTGTGATACTGTAAAAACAATTCCTACATTGGATGGCAAGAGGGAGTACAATAAATTATAAATGTTTCCTTTATGCTAGTTCTAATCTGCTATAGTTATTTTATACATACTCTAGTTATAGCTTTCAATATAAATAAGTTTATCTGGTTGATTGGTTGTCATCAGTGTAGGTCATATATATTATATAAAGTTAAAATTGTATTTCTAATTTTCTATGTACAATGTCTAAAATTTTTATCATAGAAACTTACCCATTTTTCTTATAATATTAGGGAAGTAGGTATCAAAAACTATTGAATGAAGTCTTCTTTGTGAATATTTCCCTCATACCTAATATATATTAGTACCTCAAAATGGTAAATGTGGTCTCCATGAACTATTGCATTTTGTAAGTTCCTGCCAAATTAGTATAACTGTTTCATTTCCTCTTGTACTGATTTTATATTTTTGTCGCCACCTTCACTTTTGAAGATTCATGTACTTGATATATTACCTCAAAGACCACAAAATAAAGAGTATTACTTATGCTTAGCAAATATTGCATCAAAGTGTACATGAAATGAATATCAAACTTTAGCTACTGTTTGTTTTTAGTCAAAAGCAGATGCAACAACTAAGAAGTTCCAGGGAAATGTAATAATTGGTGGTAGTGCACAAGATATTATTATTAATTTGCAGGAGTACCTCAGTGCTCTCCAGAAAATTCTCCTTCTTTTCAGTAATGATCAAAATGGATAAATCAATGAATAATATTCATATAAATCTATGAATAATAATATGTGTAAATCCAAATCACTCTCAAAATGATTACTGGGATTCTATCTAGTATGTATTATTTTCCTTTCTATAATCCCATATTCTACAGAATCTTTAAGACCCCTACCAATGTCTACTTTTTATGGAAAAAAAGCCATCCCTAATAGGTACAGTTCTCACATATGAAGATCCTGCTCCAATAGTTACTGTTTTGATAGTTTTCACACAGCAATTATTGAATGATAGTTTAATCATAATTAAATAAAAATCATTAGGTAATAACACCCTGTACTCTAGCTAAACGATATAGTGTGTTGTGTTATTCTCAAATTGTTTCGTATATCTCATCCGCACATAAGGGTGGTGTGGTGTAGGTAAGCTTAAGGTTTTTAGATATAAAAACCTTGATGTTCTGCTTCACCATGCATCATTTAAGTGTGTTTTAAGAATTATTGACAAAACAGGAAAACATTTTCTTTCTCTGACTGAGCATTCAAAGAACTATGAACCATTTCCAGGAAGAGATCTAGGGACCCATCGAGACAAGTGCTATTGCTGAATTGTATGATCATTTATCTTCTTTGTGGAGTTTTGCTTTTCATGTTTCTCACGCTGCAGCTCTCACAATAGAATCGGTATCTCAGAGATTGAATGAAGTGGAACCTTTTCCTTCAAGATAGCATTCTATGTTTTTACTCTTCATGTCATTCCCTGCCCCAAGATGCTGTATCTCAGTTGTCACTCACTTTTTTCACCATTTGCTTGTCCATATTGACTATGGCCTATTGATAATTAGTATTTGTTGGACTCTTTCTACTTATTGTTCTAATTTCTAGTGGTCTTCCTTTTCTTTTTTCTCTTTGCTCATCTTTATTTTTACAAAGCTTATTTGAACTCATAATTTATTAGATTTATCTTTTCATATATCATCCAAAATATTTTTCTTTAGGCATCACGGAATTCTTATGCAAAGTTCAGTCATTATTATACTTCTTAAACATTGTCAACCTTTGAATAAATAAACAAATCTAAGAACTCATATAAATGGTTTAAGATAATATACAGACTTATATTGGATTCATATTAATGGCGACCACCTATCAGTCCTGGGTTAGTGGAAACATTTATAAATGAAAGGTCTGTGTTTTATATGATCATTTAGTGAGCATTGGCTAGAGTTTTCCCATGGAAAGTAGCCCCAGATACAGTATGGAGAAAAACTCTAGAGTGTTTTATGTAGATGTATCAGGGTGGTACTTTTGAAATAGTAATGATTTCTGCGTTTTTCTTCTTTCCTCATGTCAAACAGTTGGTTAGGGTTTGTAATTTGCCTCATGGAATTTTATAGAACATAAAAAGGTAGGCTGGCTAAAATCATTGCCTCTGCTTGCCCTTTATGGAACCTCAGCTCATTAAACGATCATATTGTCTGTCCCACAACCTACATGAGGAGGGAGGGAGAGAGGGAGAGGCAGAGGGAAAGAGAGAGGGAGAGAGGGATGGCTTTTAAAAGGGGGAGGGAAAGAGAAAGATTGAGATTGAGGCTGAGGTTGAGGTTGGAAAAAGACCAGAAGTGGAGGATCCTGGTAAGATTGAGGACCTACACATAATTCAAGAGTGAGGGACATGACAGCCTTTAGAAGGATGGCTTGTGATGGGCTCCAGAAGTCCAGGTCTCATGACATTTGGACGAGTCTATTTTGAAGAAGTGGCATTAGAAGAAGTTTAAGTTTAAAAATGTGGCTCTCCAAAGAAATTTCAATCGTTGTACTGTTGATATTTGACTCTGTTGACTAATGAGTTTGCCGACCACTGGTCTAGCCTAAGGAACAAAAATCATTGGCTAGGAGGGTGGACCCCAATGCAATCCCTCAAAAATTTGGGAATACATAAGCCCCAAAGGAATTCTCTCCCTTGTACCTCTTGCTTCACTTTCTTCCTTTCACTCAACTTGCTCCGTGACCAGAGCTAGTTGCCCTGTGGCCCTAGAAGCCAAGAGGCTGATGGCCATGCAAATCCCATATGCAATGGACTGCAACTGGTATAACCAACCAGCTAACCTAGCCAGGTGCTGGACTGGACTGTGCTTTAATATGGAGTGGGCTCCAGCCAGTTTATCTCAATGGATAGAATGTCGGCCCACAGACTGAAAGGTCTAGGGGTTGATTCTGGTCAAGAGCATGTACCTCAGTAGCAGGCTAGATACCATTCCCCCACGCCCCCTACCAATCAGGGCATGTGCAGGAGGCAACCAATTGGTTTGTCTCTCTCACAACAATATTTCTGTGTGTCTCTCTTCCTCCCTCCCACTCTCTTAAAAAAATAAAATAAATCAATGGAGCCCAGCTGGTGTGGCTCAGTGGTTGAGCATCAACCTATGAACCAGGAGGTCACAGTTTGATTCCTGGTCAGGGCACGTGCCCAGGTTGCAGCTTGATCCCCAGTGGGGTGGGGAGTTGCAGGAGGCAGCCAATCTGTGGTGTTCTCTCTCATCATTGATGTTTCTATCTTTTTCTCCCTCTTCCTCTTTGAAATCAATAAAAACATTTTTTTAAAAAAATCAATGGGAAATATCCTCAGGTTAGGATTAACAACAACAAAAAATATGGAGCGGAAACTCTGGGCAGTGGCTTGGATCTTAGCCCTGCGGAAGACAAAATGGGACTTTTTCCATGGTGGGACAGAGGGAGATGGGACCTTGGAAACTCAAGAGTTTAATTCCTCAGAAATAAAGCTTTCCATGATACCTCATCCACCTGTGGGGGCTTCAGAGAAATTCTTGTTGCACAGGCACCCCAAGAGCTCCACTTCCACCAGCAACAGGTGAGGGCAGAGAGGACACCCCACTGATAACAGAATGATTCATTAGTCTTCAGTAGCATCATGTGGTGAATACTATTATACTCATTTAAAAAGAGGAAAACAATACTTAGAGAAAGTAAGACACATACTCAAATCGACAGGGTAGGAAATAGTTTATGTGGGATCGGGACACAGGCAATCTGAGTCCAGATACTGTACACTTAGGCTATTTACTCTATTGCATCCAAGTGGTCTGGAAAAAAAAAAAAACCCTGAATTTTCCCCTATACATGAAGAACAAACACAACTTTGTCAAAGCAGAAAGGACTAAGGGCTAAGAATGGTGTGCTTTCTCCTGCATGCACACTTCAGTTTCAATTGAATGACAGATGAAGTGATATTGACTTCCCTGGAGCTTACATAACTTGAGTTATGTAAGGATCCTTGAGTGACAATAGAACCATGCGAGTGATATTACATATGGTATTTTAGTTGGTTCTGATAAAGTGTTGAAAAGTTACATTCCAGTTTTCCTTTATGGAATTATGCATCCTGCTATCTCAATTTAGGGGCTTTAAGTAAAGCTTATCCCTTCCTCAGTTCCACTAGGGTTGCATAAATCAAGCACATTAAAAAGTGTCATGTTCAATTGCCAAATGGATTGATTGATATTGGTTTCCTTAATATATAAAACTTTGTTTTTTAAAAATTTGGAATTCTCTCTTAAGGTAAAATCTCATTTGAATCTTCTGCCTTGCTTTCTTCCAAGTGGCTAATTCCTTGTTTCTGCCTTGATTTGTAGAAATTACAATGTTATTCTTCTAGCCATTGCATGTTGAAGAAGGAGCATGCTGAATAACACAGCAGATTTAGTTGTGGATTAAAGGTGACTGTCTGGCCAAAACCGGTTTGGCTCAGTGAATAGAGCATCAGCCTGCGGACTGGAAGGTCCCAGGTTCAATTCTGGACAAGGGCATGTACCTTGGTTGCGGGCACATCCCCAGTAGGGGGTGTGCAAGAGGCAGCTAACTCTCTATCCCTCTCTCTTCCTCTCTGTAAAAAATCAATAAAATATATTTTAAAAAATAAATAAAGGTGACTGTCTGGAGAACTTAAGTGAGAACTACTCCACATATTAGAAATTCATATATTATTTAAATTAGGCAGTGTGTTCACATTTAGATATCATTTATTCCTTTGTGTTCTGGAGATCTCTAAGAGCACTTTCAGGATAGATGATTTCTTAGAAGTTACAGAAACCCGAAAAGCTATTAAACTCACAATCACAGTTTATTTTTATAATGATTATTTTTATCCTCATCCCATGATATTTTTCCATTGATTTTCAGACAGATTAGAAAAAAAGAGGGAAAGACAGAGAGAAATATCAATGAGAGAAACATATCAATTGGTTACCTCCTGCACAAGACCAGTATGTGCCCTTCCATCAGCATCCCACACTCTATCCACTGATCCAAACCAAGTAGGGCATCATTACTGTTTATTGTAATAATGAACAAGGATACAGGATAAAATCAGCAAAGCGAAAAGGCACATAGCAAGGAGTCCAGGTGACACCGGGCACAAGCTTTCGGTTATTCCCGTTCTGTGTTGTTACACTTAAAATTCTTCATTTTTTCAGCACCGTTGTGTGATGGCACATGCAAAATGTTTACAACCCTGGTCATGAAAGCATGGAGCTTTTCAGCCATTGGCCTTAGCCCAGAGGTGGGCAAACTTTTTTGACTCGAGGGCCACAATGGTCTTAAACTGGACCGGAGGGCCGGAACAAAGGCAACCTGACCATGCTGGCACTCTCATCTTGGGCTGCTGGTGAAGGAGCGGAGGGGAGAGCAAGAGAACTCTCTGCTCTTTTGGCTCCGCGGGCCGGATAGAACAGCCGATCCAGCCTGCGGGCCTTAGTTTGCCCACGGCTGCCTTAGCCCCTCACTCTTTAGCCCCCCCACAGACGTCAAACTTGGACACTAATGTATTGTTTTTACAATTCTCTGTGAGTCTGAAATTATTTTATACAAAAACATTTAAAATGAATTGAGAGGCTATATAACTCGTGGTACAATTGCTAGTGTCCATCAATATTCATTTTTTCTCTCCTAGTATACCATTTCTGAGGCCCATTGCAGTTACTGGGCCACCAGTTAGAATACGCTTATAATAAAGGTAGTGAGTGATTTGAAGTAAAATTCATAGTGATACAAAGGCAATAGGATATGATAACATTGTGGATGTAAACAGAGGAGTGGCAAGGAATATTTTCTGGGTTACGGCTAATGAGAAAGGTCCAAGTAAAAGACAGAAAAAATGTCTGCTACATGGAGAATAAATCAACTTTTCAAAAAAAGGGATAATACATGGACATAAACATAATGTTTACATGCTTTGTGTTTCAGCTGCCTTACACTTAGCAATTGGCGAAAAGGGACACAACATTCTTAGTAACAAAGGACATCGATACATTCAGCAGTAACATGTCAAACAGTGAAAGGTAATTTACATTTTTTTACAGATCATGTGAATACTGTGAAACTGGATAGTAAAAATCATGCTTTTAAGGTGTGTTTTTTTCCCCCTCATTTTTTAAGTCACATTGCTCACAGTAGTGAAGGTGGAGCTTTATGTATACATTTTTCAAAGCCACATCACCTTTGTGGGATGCAAATATATTTCTCTTCTCAGGCACTCCTCTTATCTCGCGTGATCTCTTTAACCCTTGTCTCGCATAATACTCTCCTCTTCCCGCGAGCTATTCTTTTCTCGTGCCCTCTTCTTTTCTCGCGTGATCTCGTCTCGCTCACACCTCTTCTCACGAGATATTTCTTCTCGCGAGGTATTTCTCGTGCTTCTCTTCCCATTATCTCTTCTCGCGAGATAGCCTCACTCATCTCTTATCGCGTGACCACTTCTCTTCTCAGGCACTCCTCTTATCTCGCGTGATCTCTTTTCTCTCCTGGACCCTCATCTCGCGTGATACCCTCCTCTTCCCGTGAGCTAGTCTTTTCTCGTGCTCTCTTTTCTCGCGTGATCTTGTCTCGCTGGACACTTTTCAACTCTTCTCACGAGATATTTCTTCTCGCGAGATATTTCGAGTGCTTCTCTCTTCATCTCTTCTCGCGTGATAGCCTCACTCACCTCTTCTCGCGTGATTGCTTCTCTTCTCGGACACTCTCTTATCTCGCGTGATCTCCTTTTCTCCCCTGGACCCTCATCTCGCGTGATACTCTCTTCTTCCCGCGAGCTATTCTTTTCTCGCGTGATCTCGTCTCACTGGACACTTTTCACCTCTACTAAGGAGACATTTCTTATCGCGAGATATTTCGCGTGCTTCTCTCTTCCTCATTATCTCTTCTCGCGTGATAGCCTCACTCACCTCTTCTCGCGTGATCACTTCTCGGGCACTCCTCTTATCTCGCGTGACCTCTTTTCCTCTCCTGGACCCTCATCTCGTGTGATACTCTCCTCTTCCTGTGAGCTATTCTTTGCTGGTGCCCTCCACTCATCTCGTGTAATCGCTTTTTCTTTCCTGTACCTTCTTCATCTCATAATACTCTTCTATTCTCTGGAGCTCTCCTCTTCTCATGAGCTCCTCTCGTCTTGAGTGGTCTCATCTCATGGCCGTTTTGCAGTTTCAGAAACTTCAATGGTCCAGGGAGGATCACTATCTTCAAAGCAACACAGTACGTGTTCTCTTATATTTCATTATGGGGATCTGCAATGTTAGCATGCATTGTAGTAACCTATTGGAATTTTCAACCCATAATTGGACCTCTCCTCTATCACTAGAGTTTCTGATTCAGTACATTTGGAGTGGGGTGTTGGATTGGCATTTCTACAAGTGCATGCATTATGTGGATGCTGCTGTTTTTGAGAATATCTGGTTTAACACCTAGGGATACCATTTGAAAGGAGGTTATATGAGAACTAAACCAACATAAATGAATTGGGAACCTAGTGATTCTTGATAAGGTCTCTGAGTGTCTAGTGTCAGGAATACTAGAATAGTAGGAAACTCACTGTTTTTTAATTTGAAGGAAACACGCCGAAACCGGTTTGGCTCGGTGAATAGAGTGTTGGCCTGTGGACTGAAGGGTCCCAGGTTTGATTCCGGTCAAGGGATGTACCCTGGTTGCGGGCACATCCCCAGTGGGGGGTGTGCAGGAGGCAGCTGGTCGATGTTTCTCTCTCATTGATGTTTCTAATTCTCTCTCTTCATTTCGCTCTGTAAAATAAAATATATTTAAAAATTTTGAAGGAAATAAAATAATTCAATTTCAAGTAAAAGCATCCCAGGTTTAAAAGAATTATAAGTGACTTTTAAATGTATATATTTTGAGCTGAGTTAAAAGTTGTCATTTTGTTAATCTTTCTTTTAACTAAAAATACCCCAACAAATGTATAATTGTTTGCAACGATGCAGTCTTAGGAAATACCGTAATATTGTTTTCTGACAAAAATGTTGGAAATACATTAATTTTGCTACATTTTGCTGACACGTTCCAAAGTATGCAGAAGATAAATGAATCTGCCAATTAAGAACCATTCTCACCCAGCCGGCATGGGTCAGTGGTTGAACATAGACTTATGAGCCAATGAAATTGAGATTGGATACCCGGTCAGGGCACCTGCTAGGGGTTTCAGGCTCGATCCCCAGGGTGGAGTGTGCAGGAGGCAGCTGATCAGTGATTGTGTCTCATCATTGATATTTTTCTCTCTCTCCCTCTCACTTCTTCTCTGATATCAATAATCTTAAGAGAACCATTCTTTATTGAGTCATGTAATTAGTTCCTTAAAACCAATATCTATTAGTGTTGCGTGTGTGAATGTATAAGAGATTAAAAAGAAATTGATTAGATTAAAATCTTATATAATAAAAACCTAATATGCAAATTGTCCCCTCGACCGCAGGTTCTACTGGGAGTTCAACCAGGGAGCAGGGCCAGCTGGCCAACTAGGGGGAGGGAGGCCTGGCAGGCAGCTGGCAGCTGGTAGGGAACCTCCCCATGCACCAATTTCATGCACTGGGCCCGTGGTCTTCAAACTGTGGCTCTTGAGCCACATTCGGCTCTTTGGCCCTTCGGCTCTTCCACAAAATACCACGGCCTGGGAGAGTCAGTTTTGAAGAAGTGGCATTAGAAGAAGTTTAAGTTTAAAAAATGTGGCTCTCAAAAGAAATTTCAATCGTTGTACCGTTGATATTTGGCTCCATTGACTAATGAGTTTGCTGACCACTGGCCAAGAGAAATAGGATTTGAAAGTAAATAGCTAAAGTAGATTCACATATGTTTACGTAATATGTTGCATTTTTTATCATGGTGAAATGATTTTTTAAATATGTTGGCTATTCAAAAATGTCATAAACATAACTGGGAAGCAGCAGAACTGCCAGACCTGAAGAAACTGTGTAGAAACCTTAAACTAAAACTGCCTTTCCCAGCAACCTGTTGGGACAGAGCTTGGATTTGTATTCAAGTTTAATATAATTTAAATAAGATAAGAAATGCACACTTTTTTACATATCTGAGCTTGTTGGAAAAGACCTCTGCCTCTTATACATGAAAGCTAATCTGAAACTGCTAAGAATCATCATGTTGCTCTTATCTGCACCCTGGACTGATTATAATTTCCAGCTTCCAAAAGTGGCTTCTGAGACACCTGTGCCCATATGCATTAAGCTAGCAGAGGGAGAAAAAGCACAGGGAATATCAAGGATATGGATTGTATGCATCAGCTTGGAAATGAGACATGTCACTTCTGTTCACATCTCACTGGCTAGAACTCCATCATGTACCTACACCTGACTGTAAGGTAAGAAGTTATACTCTGTGGTGGCCAGGCTGTGGTGGCTCGGTGGTTGAGCATCAATCTATGAACAAAGAAGTCATGGTTTGATTACTCGTCAGGCACATGCCTGGGTTTCAGACTCAATTCTCAGTGGGGCATGGCGAAAGGCAGACTATCAATGATTCTCTTTCATCATTGATGTTTCTATCTCTTTCCCTTTCTCTCTGAAATCAATTATATATATATATATATATATATATATATATATATATATATATATATATTATAGTCAATGTGTGCCCAGGAAGAAGAAGACGTCAGTGTGTGAACAGGTAGCCAGTCTCTTCCAGTATTTATGTTTCTGGTATCCATTTTGCCCTTCCTGCCACGTAGGAAACACATTAACCCCCTTCTCAAGCAAGGTAACCGAAAGTGCAATCTATTTGAACTGCATGCAGTTGAACATCCTGCATCTCAGGATGGTCTGTACTCTTTTCTGTAAACTCCAGCTGTTCTTTTCTGTGGTCTGAAATATACACAGTTATGAAGGGATAAATCAGCGGCAGGATAAATGCCATAATAACTTTCATTTAGAACAGAGAAGTATGGAAAATACCTAGCAGTCACCGATCTCTAAAAATTACACAATCCTGTTGAGGTACAAGACATTTTCTTGACTTTATAAAAAAGAGTGAGAAATTGCAGATATTTGGAAAGTAATTGGAGTACAGAATCTCTATATTTTTATGACTTTTTCAGACTTTCCCAGTTGTCTCACATCTAGAATCAGCACATCATTTGGCAGCAATTCTCCAAGGATTTGGCCAGAACACAGATGAGGCTGGACTTGAGCTATATGATGACTAGCCTTGCTGAAGATTCTTATTTCAAGCCTGGCAAAGAAATAACACAGAGGGATACTAGGACCACAGTATTTTAGAGATCATCATTGAACCCAGGATTTGGGGCCAACAGTGGGAGAGAGACAGTTGGAAGGAAGATTAGGACTGAATATCTCACTGGCTCTGTGGGTTTAGCACTTGGGATCAGAACTGATCTGATTTTAAAAAGTAAACAACTAAATTTTAGGTTGATGTTCCTACCTGCTACATAGGTAAGATTGCCCTCTAAGCACAAAGATGTGAAAAGTATATTAAAGAGACACTTAATCCAGGACAGCGAAACATGGAGGGTCTTTATATTAACATTTTTCTAAATGCTCAGTTTGGAGAAAATATGATTGGCAACAAAAATTTAGATAAAGGAGAAGGAAGAAAAGCAAAGGCTGACACTATCAATGGGATACTGTTTGAGAAAACAAAAGCCCAGTCATGCTATCATGATCTTTCCAGTAATGAGGAGTGAACTCTTGGTGACAAAGATTTTCAACATTCTTATTATTTTTGTTATATATATACAGATTTTATTATTTTTATCCCCCAAATAAAGACAAATGAAAATCTGCTCTTTAAATGCAGGTGGACTTTACCTATAATGTAGCATTACATTTACATCATTAAACATCCTCATATGAAAATCAGTTGCAGCTCTTTCACACATAATTAGATATATATTCACACTATATATGTAAGTAGTTATGAATTATCTACTTATACAGATTCCTTTAGTGGGAAATTAGGAAATTCTCATGCTTTGCAGCCTTAATATGTTTTCATTCTTCTTATCTAATCCATCTTAAGAAACCATAAACACCAATCAGAAAGAATGTGTGCACCCCTATTTTCATAGCAGCACAATTTACAATAGTTAAGATCTGGAAACAGCCAAGGACCATCAGTAGATGAGTGAATAAAAAAAACAAACAAACTGTGGCACATTTGTACAATAGAATACTATGCAGCTGTAAAAAGAACTCTTGCCATTGGCAACAGCATGGATGGATCTGGAGAGTATTATACTAAGCAAAATAAATCAGTCAGAAAAAGACAAATATCACATATTCTCATTCATATATGGAATCTATTTAACATAATAAAGTGATGAACAATATAGATCCAGAGACATAGAAGCATGGTACAGACTGTTAAATTTCAGACGGCAGATGGGGGTAGGGCTAGGTAGGGAGTGATTAACCGGGGAATTTATGTGCATACTAGAGGCCCAGTGCATGAAAATTCATGCACTGGAGAGGGCCTCACTCAGCCCGGCCTGCCCCCACTCACAGTCCAGGAGCCCTCAGGGGCAGGAGGCAACCCAGTGATCAGGAGAAGGCAATGCTTCATCACACCTCTGCTGCTGCCACTGCCACTGCCTGCTGTGCAAGCCTTGGCTGGCCCTGGCAACCTGAGCCTCCAGTGGTCCTGGGCGGTTGGGGGGATGAGGAGACTGGGGAACTCTGGAGGCAGGCGGTGGGGATGAGGGGACTGGGTGCTGCCAGCTTGTGGCTGTGGGTGCCGCCATATTTGACGGTGTGGCAGTCAATTAGCATATTCCTTCTTATGGGCTGTAGGATCTTTGTGATGGTGTGTGGGTCAATTAACATATCCCATCTTTATTAGATAGGATATGGACACAGACAATAGAGTGATAAAGGCCTCAAAGGGGTGAGTGTGGGTTTGAGAGGGTCATTGAAAAACAAGCAAGCAAACAAAGAATATATTTGTAATACTTTTAACAATAAGAAGCAAACAAATTACCAGTTGATAAGGTAATCCACACAATGGAGTTATAAACTAAAGGAAAGTACAACTAAAGCAGGCTTCAGCTGAGTTGAAATTTGCATAAGGATCATTAGCTAGATATGACACAGTGCAGTCATATCAATCATATACATGATGTTTGAGAAGTCAGCTTGCCAAAATAACAGAGAGAGAGAGAAAAAAAAAACAATTTCAATGTGTAGGAAATTCTAGCTCTCAAGCCTGGGAGTTAACATGAGATGGGATAGGTCAATCTATTGTTTCAGTTTGTTTCCAGTAGCTCTAACAGTTGGGACATCTTGCATTAATAGATGTGCTTTTAGTATTTTTATATATTTTTTATTTTTATTGTTCACATTATTACAGATGCTTCCCATTTACCCCCCTTTCTCCAAACATGAGCCTGAAGCATGACAAAACTGTTTAACTTGGTTCTCCCCTAATAAAGAACATTCTATTCTGACTAGAGGCCTGGTGCATTAAAATTCATGCACTGAAGCTGGGGAGGTCCCTCAGCCCGGGCTGTCCCCTATCACAGTCCAGGAGCCTCAGGTACAGGAGGTGACACAGTGATCAGGAGAAGGCAATGTCTCATTACACTTCTGCTGCTGACACTGCTGGCAGCGCAAGCCTTGGCTGGCCCTGGTTACCTGATCCTTGGGCAGCCCTGGGCAGCTGGGCAGCCGACATCTGAGGCTTGCCTGCACCTTGGGCTGGCCCTGGGTGGGTGGGGGGCTGAGGGGACTGGGCACCACCATCTTGTGACTATGGATGCCACCATCTTTTGAGGGTGTGACAGTCAATTAGCATATTTTCTCCTTATTGGCTGTGGGTGCTCTGTCTTTGCTACAGTGTGAGAGTCAATTAGCATATTCCCTCTTTATTAGATAGGATATTGCAAGACAAACGAGTGTTGGAATCACTATAGGGACAAGCAATACCATACTGATCTCCAATGAGGTGTCTACCCTTGGGAAACTTTAAGGGTACTACTGTGTTTCCCCGAAAATAAGACATCCTCCGAAAATAAGACCTACTTACAGGTTTCCTTCTGAGTGAAATATAAGGCATGCCCCTGAAAATAAGGCCCCCAGGCTGTATCTCAGAATGAAAATTAATTTACCGTAAACTGGTCGCTAGGGCCGCCCCGACTGGCGTCTAGCAACCAGTGACATTACGCAGAGTCCTGATGTCAGTGCTGTGTGAATGGAGAGAAATCAGTGTGGAAACTTCCTGAAACCTAAACTGCAAGAAGTTGTGACTTGGGTGAAGAATTCATGGGAGAAAATCACTAACAGTTGCATTGCAAATGCACTGAGAGCAGGCTACCTTGACAAGAAGTACTCATTTAAAGACAGTGCTATTGCTAAACATTAGAGATTTGGTCCACTGATTCTGAAAGAAATGGAGTCACAAGAAATTCACCAGGAAATTCAGGAATTGGATTGTTATGATGATGTTCCAGAAGATGATGACATGATTGTCATTGAATAAATGAGTAAATTCTTGATACTGTAGGATTCACAGTTTGTCTGGTTTGTGTTGACAACTACCGTACTACTGTACTGTATACAGGTAATAAATTTCCTTTATTTTCATTTAACAATGAATGTGTACCGTATTCTTCTTCATGGAAAAATAAGACAACCCCTGAAAATAAGACCTAGCGCATCTTTGGGAGCAAAAATTAATATAAGACACTGTCTTATTTTCGGGGAAACAGGGTATATAGTTGGTTTCCATTGTCTGGGCTTATGTTGTGATGCCACCATTTTCTCAACATGGTTTATTTGTGGGTTTTGTTCATTTAGGCACTTACCTTTCTTGAAACAAAGAAACTTCAGTCATAAAGCAATTGGTCATGTATAGAAAGACACACTGGCATTTAAACTTCTGCATGATAAAGTGTATTAATAAGTGAATCTGTTCCAAAATTGTTATCTTATATCTATTTTCACCTATAAATGTTTAAAAAGAAATTTTTTTCATGGTAGTACAAAATCTTCAGCAAATGGCATAAATTTTATATGGGAGCAAACTGTTCTAACTTTCCATTTAGATAGTGTATAATTGACTATATCCCTGACTACACTAGTATTTATTACTGTAAGCAATCTTATCTAAAAGAAAAGAGGAGGAATTCATGTTTTCATCATTTAGTTTGTTGATGCCTGAGGTTTAGAACCATTCTAAAGCACTGGTTGTCAGCTCTCTTTGAAATGAACATAATATTTTCAAATGCTGCAGGATTTTCTTCTGTAAAATGTATAAAAACACACAGATTTCCTTATATACTCAACATTGAAACGTTTGGTGCTTAATCTTGTTAAATTGTCAGGCAAACCGTGGACCAAGTAGCAAGGGCCTAATATACTTTAAATATCATTATTTACCCTACAGCTTATTTTTCTGAATTATGCCATTATATAATAAAGGTTCTTTGGTTTTAAGCAGCAGAAATAATCTTATTTTTCTGCAGTTCAATAGAGATTATGGAGAAAACTACCAGGGGCATATACACTGAGTGGCCAGATTATTATGATCTCTGAACACATAATAATCTGGCCACTCAGTGTATGTGTATATATATTAGAGGCCCGGTGCATGAATTTGTGCATGAGTGGGATCTGGCCAGCCTGGCCAGGGGGAGAGGACATGGGCAGTTGGCTGGCCTGCCTGCTGGATGAACTCCTGGTTGAGGAGACAAATTGCATATTAGCCTTTTATTATATAGGTTATAAACTGAGTGACTAGATTATATGCATTCAGAGATCATAATAATCTGGTCACTCAGTGTAGGGTCTAGGTTTTGGAATGGGCCAGAACCAAAGCTGTCTTTTAAGCTATGAAGCAAGAATCAGCAGTAGACAGTCAGAACTTTCCTCCCTCTATCTCCCACCCCAAGATTTACACAGGTTTGAATTGGGTCATGTGCCACCACTTGGTTGGTGGGAGGACATAGCCATTGTTCATAGCCCACCTGGCTACATCCAATGAGGAAAAAGTAATTCCCAAAGGAATGTTGGGTGCTCTTATGGAGAGAAAATTGATGCTGGCCTGCCAAACCTAACCTTTTTGTTTTTTAACAGAAGAAATTTTATTAAATTGTTATTTACTGCCCTAGCTGGTTTGGCTCAGTGAATAGAACATTGGCCTGTGGACTGAAGGGTCCTGGATTTGATTCCAGTCAAGGGGACACATGCTTGGGTTGTGAGTTCGATCCCCAGTAGGGGATATGCAGGAGGCAGTTGATCAAAATTCTCTTCCATCATTGATGTTTCTATCTCTCTCTCCCTCTCCCTTCCTCTGTGAAAGGAGGGATTAAGTAAAAGGGAAGAAGGGATTAAGTAAATTACATATGTATATATATTGTAATTTACTTAATCCCTCCTTCCCTCTCCCACATCAGTGCCCTAACAGGCCAAAGGTTTCCTTCTGTTCCCCATTGGTTAGTTTAATTGTCACTCGATGTCAATCCCCATATTTGGAGAAAAGAAAATGAAAGAAAGGAGACCTGGCAGGTAGAAATCTCACAGGCACCAGAGGTTCAATGGGTAGCTGAGGGTAGTTATGGCAGGGTCCCTGGAGTGGAGAGAAAACACTCCACATTTTCAAGGTGTCTACTTACACTTGAATAAAGGCATCTGAGGAATCTCTACCCGCCATGAGACTGCTGACCCTGTCCAAGAGGCTCGGTGCATGAAAATTCATGCACTGGAGTAGGAGTCCCTCAGCCCGGCCTACCCCTCTCACAGTCTGAGAGCCCTCTGGGGCAGGAAGTGACTGTTTTCAGCTGTAGCCTACCTTCAGAACTCTGAAAAGATTTAGAAAGGGGTTTCCACTGGGGTACCAGCAGCTGCTGATTCAGAAGGGAAGGGGATTGTGACTAAGAGGAATGGGAAGGATCACTTGCTCTGCAGCCCCATTATACCTGCCCATATTCAAAGTAGGAAAGGAATCCTGAGACAGATGCTCCAAACATAGCATGAAGGTGGGGAGTAAGTCTGTGTGTAAATCTCTGAGGTTTTCACTTGTCTCTTATGATTTTCCAATGATAAAGTTAGTTTGGACCTCATTAATGGAGTAATTTAATGGAGAAATTATATTTATCTTTTAGGAAATATAATCTGAGTACTCTACCCACACCTCTCTCATTAATAAAGATAAAATAATATCTTCCTGACGCATTAGTGAAAACAAAGCAAAACAGCCCAGCTAGGCATGACTCAGTGGTTGAGCATCGACCTATGAACCAGGAGGTCAAAGTTCAACTTCTGATCAAGGGCACACACCTGAGTTGTGAGCTCAGTCACCAATGTGGGGTGTATAGGAGGCAGCCATTCAATGATTCTCTCTCATCATTGATGTTTCTATCTCTCCCTCTCTGATATATATATATATATATATATATATATATATATATATATATATGCAAAACAAAACATAGAGCAAGGTGATTTTTCACTCTTGTGGTACTCTTTGATGCTATAAAAACATAAAAGACAAAAACTAAAATTAAGTATTATGGAGAGGAAGAAGAAATTATCTTGGATTGACAGATAAAATAGTTTCCTGGAGAATATATTATTTGAAATAGCCTTGAAAAGTATACAGAATTTTAACGATCAGATGGCACTTTGAAAAGATGGAGGCAGCATGAGAAAAGACTCAAGAAGTAGGAACATTTTACAACAGCCATGGGCAAACTAAGGCCCGCGGGCCGGATCCGGCCAGTTCGGCTGTTCTATCTGGCCTTCTGAGCCGAAAGAGCGGAGGGTTCTCTTGCTCTCCCCTCCGCTCCTTCACCAGCAGACCAAGATGAGAGTGCCAGCGTGGTCAGGTTGCTTTTGTTCTGGCCCTCCGGTCCAGTTTAAGAACCCATTGTGGCCCTCGAGTCAAAAAGTTTGCCCATCCCTGCTTTAGAAAGTGTTAGTTTTATTTTACTTTTTAAAATATAATTTTATTGATTTCAGAGAGGAAGGGAGAGAGAGAGAGAGCTAGAGACATCAATGATGAAAGAGAGTCACGGACCAGCTGCCTCCTGCACCCTCCCTACAGGGATCAAACCCACAACCTGGGCATGTGCCCTGACCCGGAATGGAAGTGTGACTTCCTGGTTCATGAGTCAATTCTCAACCACCGGTAAACACTAGCCAGGATATACTAGTACGCATTTTCTTTCCTCGTTCATTCACTTCTGGACAGTTGCTCTGCTAGCTCGGATGACAGAGCTTGAGAATCTTTACTTGTTTTTTTTTCAAGTTAGTTTAGATATCCTGAAAATGAAACCATTTTCTCTGATTATTGGTACACTTCTGGAGTAAGAGAAGAGACCATAATGCTTTGCCATTTCCAAAGTCTCCCCCAAAAAAGTATTTAAGGGTTTCTAATTTATAGTTACATTTGTTAAATGAAATTAATACCTCTGGAATAATGTGGGGCAGTCAGTGGAGGGTGCTACAGAAGAAAGACAACTTTTGTGTAATCTTTTGCACATCTGTATTTGAAGGGAGAGAGAGATTAACCAATGAAAGGCCTTTCTTATGATTTTGCCTCCTTTGATTTTGGCAAATGATATAGCCTTGTATATGTCTGGCATATACATGAGAGGGAAGTGTTTGTTAAATAAATAATTGTCCTCTATTAAGAAGGAGCTAATGATAGTAAAAACACCATCAATATAGAGCTTGTCAGATCAAAATTATTCCATCGAAATGGCCCAGCACTAAGGTTTGTTTCTTTCACATATTTTCCAGTTCATTGTTAACAAAAGGCCTCTACCTTTGAAGCAAAAATACCTAAATATTTTTAAAAATCATGAAAGTTTGTTTTACAGGTTTTCAGGATTATTCAACCTCTTGCTTTAAATTGCTCCTGGCTATAGTAAAATATTAGGTAAAATTTAGAGGGTCACTGCAGAGGGAAGAATAAGGAAGGTGTAACAGGAAATGGTTTATTTCTTGCCCCCACAGTCAAAATGCAGTATCTGTGAATTGTGTAATGCATCAATATGTTGGAAGATGTCAGGATGAACTATATGTGTCTACCCATCAAATCTTAAACTTCTTGAGGGTATAGCTTCTACATATTATAGAGACTCAACATTTACTTAGATTGAATTGACATCTCGAGTTACTTGTGTTATTTACTTGCTGACCTGAAATCCCTTGCCTGAGTTTACACAGCCCCCAACATTTTGAGGGGGGAAATTCTTGGAATAAATGTCTATCTTAATATGGAAAGCAACTGGACTAGAAAATCTCTATGTTGGAAAATTTCTAGTCACGTGTTCATATGAACTGTCATTAGATCAGTATGCAAGGATCTTTTACAGGCATCCTTGTATCATAGATTCAAATTTACCCAGAAATTCCACCCTGCAAAATTATAGGCATATTCTCCCAAAGAACCCAGGCTCAAGTTTGTTAGTACCTTCAGATTTATACTTTTATATTTTTTGACAGCCACCTCTTGATGGAATTAAAGACTAAGGTTTTTCATAATTTAACTTGCCATCACCATGCAGTGAAAGCAGAGCAGAAAAACAAATGCACAGTGGCATCAGAGTAGGAAGCCTAGTGCATAACTCAGAGGAACTCATAGAGCATGTAATTGCATGCTGAATTAAAAATGATTATTGATCTTCATATCTTTACCTATATCTAAAGAAAAAAATTATTTTGCGAACAAATTTCACCCTATCTACCATTTGTAACTTCCTGGCATTTTGTCAGCATGTGACTTACATGCTGACCAAGGAAAATGTCCCACCTACATGGTTTTCTATGTACCTGGGTGCACGTCTTCAAAGCATTACTCAGTGTAACTTCAGATATCTTGGACTGAGAAATTCATGGCACTGGTTTTCAGCTTCTTCTTAATGAGAAAGTCTTCCATTACCATTAATATTCATTGTTTACTGGAATTAAGCAACATTTAAAGAAGTAAGCCTTAATTTATATACATAGAATTGAAAGTTAGCATACAATAGATCATGATTCAATTTATATTTCTGAGAACTTTTAGTTAGCTTTTTAAAATGATAATTTGGTGCATCTTACCTAGAATAAAAGTCTCAAGACCTTAGTTGCTCTCCATATCAGTTGGGGTCTAGTTAGGGAACATCACCCCTAATTTGAATAGAGAAGATTAGCATAAAGAATTAATAACAAACAAAAAGGGAGTTAAATACTGTATCAGGTAGAAAGAAGATTCTAAGGAGTCTAGGGATAGCAAGTTCTAAAACAGGCCTGGGCAAACTACAGCCCGTGGGCCGGATCCGGCCCATTCAGCTGTTGTATCCGGCCCACGGAGCCGAAAGAGCGGAGGGTTCTCTTGCTCTCCCCTCCGCTCCTTCACCAGCAGCCCAGGATGAGAGTGCCAGCATGGTCAGGTTGCTTTTGTTCCGGCCCTCCGGTCCAGTTTAAGAACCCATTGTGGCCCTCAAGTCAAAAAGTTTGCCCACCCCTGTTCTAAAACAAACTACAAAATTTAGGTTGAGGAGAGTTGACATATAGGAAGAACAATAGCATAGCAGTGACCCACCTCAAGACTAGGTATCCTCCAAGGTCAAAGAAACTTGCCAGACTTCACAGGTCATAGCTTGTGGGCCGCTGAGTGGGGAGAATGTGGCCTAAGAGTGTGACTGGCTGGACCTGATTGAGGGCCACTAGGTTCCTATGCTGAATAATAATAAAGACCAGAACATGAAGGAAAGTGTCGTCTTGCTATTATTGCCTAGTGGTGTCCCTTGGGATTTTTCTATAATTGAAACCAACATTGTGCCACTGGAAAAAAAGAAATGTTTACAGAGTGTGCATCTCATATCACAAAGCAAGCCAAAGAATGGAGGATTTGGAGTCAAGAAATGAATCATTGTTACACACATATATGATTAATCTAACTTGGGTGTCAATTTTTTTAAAAAAAATATAATAACCAATGTAACATTTATATGTTTATTTCAACCTCTCTATCAAGAGTAATAAACTCACATAATCCTAGAAGCTCAGAAGATAAACCAAATGAGTAAAATAGACTATGCATAAGGCAATAAGAAGTGGTGTGAACTGATGTGAAGAGAATATGCCTTGCCTCCTAAAAGTGATCCAGTTTATATATGAATATCTGCATCTGAATACAGACCACATAATAAGTGTGTTTGTAATTATAAATTTAAATAATTAAAGTGTCTACAAACCAGAGGACTTCATTCCATTTTGTGTGTTGTTGTTTTTTTTTGTATGGTCAGTGAGAAATACTTTTCTCAAGTTAGTTATGGAACCACAGATTCTATCAGTATCCAAATGATTAAAAGGATGTATCATTCATCCAGTGTTTAAATGTTGTTACTTATAAGAATTCAAATAAAGCCCTAAATGGTTTGGCTCAGTGGATAGAGCGTTGGCCTGTGTACTGAAAGGTCCCAGGTTTGATTCCTGTCAAGGGCATGTACCTTGGTAGCAGGCACATGCCCAGTGGAGGGTGTGAAAGAGGCAGCTGATCAATGTTTCTAGCTCTCTATCTCTCTCCCTTCCTCTCTGTAAAAAAATCAATAAAATCTATTTTTTTAGAAAGACTCCAAAATAAATAATTCATAGTATTTAACCAGATATATGTTGAGTAGTTTGGGGGCTAATTAAAAATAATCATTTTTATTTTGTATTGGAAAGCAAGCAAAGAAGCAAGGATCTTGTATCTTAATATTCTACATGTTATGCCTAATAATTAGGATATATTTTCCACATTGGCAATTCCCTTGTTTATTATTTAAAAAGCAACAATAACGGTAGAATCAAATTCTATTACAATTACTTTGCAGAGATAAGAAAAGAAATAACCACTTAAAACATTGTAATTACATCAATGTTATTAAATCTTCTACATGTGTTTTTAAATGTCAAAATCCCAACATTAATTATCAGTCCGCACTGAAGCATGAAATGACTTTAAAGTCCCTAGCTAAACAAGGATTGTGATTAAATTAGTAAGGGTAAAAGTTGAATCTCCAAGGCACAAAAAAGATTTGGCTATAAAGAAAAGTAGTATGTTTTATAGAACCAGATGTTTGGTATTTTCCAAGTGTACCACATTTCAGGTGACTTTTTTTTTTCTTTTCAAATAAAGTAATTTGTAAGACATATACTCAAATGTATTTCACATTTTATATCTTCATAAGATTTTTTTCATATAAACACGTGTACAAACCTGGAACTCTGTCAAACCTCAAGTCCCAATTTCTAGTTTGGAAAATGTGTTCATTGTTGTTATAGGATGGCAACATAGGAACCAGTCCAAAATAAATAAATAAATAAATACATACATACATAAATAAATAAATAAAATTTAAAGGCCTTAGATACCTGGATTTAGAATAGAGATGTGTTAAATGTGTTCTATAAAGTGTCACAAATATACTTAACTCTTATTTAGCTTCTGCAGCTAAATTGGAGACAGTGTGTATGGTGCTAGCAACTCAGATACTTTTACTTTCACATTCTAGCTATGCCTATGTTAGTGATAGGGTTTGGGGAAAGATACTCAATTGTTCAGTTTTGACTTATTCCTCTGTGAAGGTAATACTGGTATTTAACTTGTAGAGCTATTGTGAGGATTAAAATATGTCTTCTATGAAAAACACTCAAAACAGAGCTTGGCATTTCTACTTCAAATGCACTGTGGTGTCCTCATCTCCATATAGTACAGTAAAGCAACGGTGTTACAATACAGATTATTTTAGGTCAATATAGTCATTTAGGTAAATCTGACATGAATTTTATATTACAAATTTATTTTTTTTCCTTTTTCATGCTTATTTGCCCCCCACCCTCTGCTATTTGCTACCTTCTTACTTTTGTTCATATTTTTACATTTTATTTTCTGTAGACCACTCTGCATCTTTCTCTAATCACTTAAAATGCTCTTAAAATATCTGCCAGAACTTTGGGTCTGCTCTAAAACTGGTTATGTGGTTTAATGAGATTTTCTGACCTAAAACATCAGGCTCAGGGTTAGACTTCACTGATTACTCATACAGAAGCTCATGACTAAAATAGAAAAAAAGTCTAATTCAGCACTATTGATCAGTAAGACTCCTGTTAAACTAAATGAACAATGCTGTCCAACTGTCAGAAATTATTACTGTAAGACATTAGACCGTAGCTTTTTAGTTCATACACATACTTTACTAACTGATGCAACAATGCCTGAATGTCCAATTCTAAGGAATTTGTAGATGTACTTTACTTTAATGGCTATATTTCATCATACATCTAACTGCAAGATGAAAATAAGTCAAAAGGAATAGGAATTGCAGTGTTACAGGGGACACAACAATGACAGGAAAAAAGAGTACAGCAAAAGAGTGGGGTCACTGAAGCCATCCAGACAGAATTTCTAAGTATGTGTGATTGCTTCTATTCAAAACTTCATACCTATTGCCTGGCCTTCTAACCTCCATCATTCTACCAAAGTCATATATCCAGATCAAAAATTCTCTAAAGAGGTTAATTCAAAGGTCTCATTCCTCAGTAGAGACAAACTAGGTATTTTTTATTCAGTGTACTTCTTCTTTTTTTAAAAAAAATATTTTATTGAGTTTTTACAGAGAGAAAGAGAGAGGAATAGAGAGTTAGAAACATACATGAGAAACATTGATCAGCTACCTCTTGCACACCCCCTACTGGGGATGTGCCCGCAACCAAGGTACATGCCCTTGACCAGAATCGAACCTGGGGCCTTTCAGTCCAGGCCTATGCTCTATCCACTGAGCCAAACCGGTTTCGGCCGTCTACATGATTCTTAATCCCTCACCCACTTGATTGGTGTGCACAACAGGAAATATTTCGCTTTTGGAGTATAAGAAAAATAGGTTTATTTGCATCACGCTTATTAACTTGTGTAGTTATTCAGTGTCTGGTAAGTTAACACTCAAGAAAAATATAAATTTTTATTAAAATGTTCTATTATTTTATGTTAATGATGACTCATTTCATTCAGCCCTTTGTATTCAGCACGTCTCTACCAAAGTAAACCTACGTTTCTATGAAAATTGAAGCTTTTGTGTGTGTGTTTTTGCGGCCCACATAAACTTAAACCTTGTTTCTCTGGCCCGTGTTAGCCTTTGAGTCTGACATGCTTGCCCTAAGGTCAGAACTAGTTCTCGAATAGGACCCCGAGAAATGGAGCTGTAGTTCTGATGCAGAGCCTGATCACAGACCTAACTTGTGATTCCTCTGAAATCTGCAAGTTGGGGGAATGTGCCCCCTCCACCCACCTCTGACCAATCAGGCTCTGGAACCCCTCTGCGGTGGTGTGATGGCTCATGGATGTGGACATGAGCCTTCCAGAGTCATTGCAGTTTGCAGCAATGGATTGGCAGCCTCATTCCACTTCCCTCACTTTTCTCCTGCTGCACACACCTTAGTGAGGCCGTAGGATCATGCCAGGCAGCCGTCCTCTGAAAGGGATTGATGGTTTCTGGGCTGCTCACTGAATAAATGATCTGGACAAGAGGCATGGGCGAGGAGGGGTTCTGTAAGTCCATTTTTTAAATAAATATATTTTATTGATTTTCTACAGAGAGGAATGGAGAGGGATGGAGAGATAGAAACATCGATGAGAGAGAATCATTGATCACCTGCCTCCTGCACACCCCCTACTGGGGATGTAGTCACAATCAAGGTACATGCCCTTGACCTGAATCGAACTGGGGACCTTTCAGTCCGCAGGCTGACGCTCTAACCACTGAGCAAAACCGGCTTTGGCTGTAAGTCCATTTTTTTAAAAAGAATATGGAAAAACCGGGCTCTTGCTCTGACCAGTTCTCCACAATGATGTCTTTCTGGTTTAAGTTGGATAAAAATGTTATTCTGTGCCAAAACCGGTTTGGCTCAGTGGTAGAGCGTCGGCCTGCGGACTGAAAGGTCCCCAGTTCGATTCCGGTCAAGGACATGTACATTGGTTGCGGGCACATCCCCGGTAGGGGGTGTGCAAGAGGCAGCTGGTCGATGTTTCTCTCTCGTCGACGTTTCTAGCTCTCTATCTCTCTCCCTTCCTCTCTGTAAAATATCAATAAAATATATTTTTTAAAAATGTTATTCTGTGAAAATGTTTTTGTCCATCTGGCACACAACCCTTCCACATAAAGGTCTGGGCGAAAAATGAAATGATTAGGGGAAATTGTGACGATAGGATTAGTGAATTGGACACACTGGCTTTGTGACAACAACATCAACGATAACAAACCCTGGCATCCAGGAAATCGCAGGGTCAGGGCAGAACATTAATTCTTTGTTTTCATATCTGTTCCTGGAAACTGTCTCCTCTCTTTTAAAAAAAAAAATATATATTTTTTATTGATTTCAGAGAAAGGGGGGGAAGAGGGAGAGAGATATAGAAACATCAATGATGAGAGAGAAACACTGATCAGCTGCCTCCTGCACACCCCCTGCTGAGGATCAAGCCTGCAACCTGAGCATGTGCCCTTGACCAAAATCAAACCCGAGACCCTTCACTCTGCAGGCCGACGCTCTATCCAGTGAGCCAAACCGGCCAGGGCTTTTCTCCTCTTTCTGAAGAAAGACACTTGTGCTGCCATTTTAAGCTGCTGTGGGCACTTGGATTCAGAAGGACTGCGGAACCCAGAAGGCATGTGACCCTGTGACCATGAAACAGCAGGGGTGGGCCAGCTCTGCACACTTGGCAGGTGATGAACCTGAGTCTCAGACAGAACTATTTGGAACTGACTGCCTCAGGCTGTGTCTCTGAAAGCAAGGACTGAACTGAGAACCCCGGGGCAGGAAGAACCATGGTGGGAAGCCACGTGGGAGGTCCTGGGATCGTGTCCTGCCTACTCAATGCATGTCCTGCTTGGGGTATAGATTTTTGGAGGATGGAAGAAAGATATGAGAGATACAGCTTTGTTTCCAGGTGACGTGTGTGCCCCCATGTGCCCTCAGGGATTGCACTACTTGGGTGTGTGCCCTGACCTTCGTGACACTGGCAGAGCTATGCTGAGCCTGAGTTGATGCCTCAGGCCAGGTTAATAGAGAAGCTTACAGAGGACGCTGCTGGGCTTTCTAAGACAGACCTTTATGGACAATAAGAGGTGTTTTAGCTGTTGAAGTCCCTGATTGTACAGGGCATAAGTGAGATCAATACTGCAGGTTGGACTCAGCCTGCTGTGTGGGGTCCCACTGATAATAATTTGCCAAAACCGGTTTGGCTCAATGGATAGAGCGTCGGCCTGCAGACTCAAAGGTCCCGGGTTCAATTCCGGTCAAGGGCATGTACCTTGGTTGCAGGCACATTCCCAGTAGGGGGTGTGCAAGAGGCAGCTGATCGATGATTCTCTTTCATCGATATTTCTAACTCTCTATCCCTCTCTCTTCCTTTCTGTAAAAAATCAATAAAATATATATTTTTTTAAAATAATTCTGTCAAGATACCTAGGCCAAGGGCCAAGGGACTGGAGTGCGCAGACAAGTTAACATCGCAAAACTAAGACTGCTGTCCTTGGTGTGAATGGCCCACTTACGAGGTTGACCTTTGGCTGATTTCTGGGAACTTCAATTTGGAGAGTTCCCACGCTTCCCCAATTCATTAGAGTGTGTCACTGTGCCTAGATTGTGAAAACAATGGGACTTATGCTGAACACCTGCTTATCTCTGTGTTTGAAATTTTGATACATGCTAGGTAGAGAGTGCCTGTGTGACTAGCCCTCAATAGAAACTCTAAACTATGAATCTCAAAGGGCTTCCCTAGGCAAGAATATCACACATATGCTGCTGAGTTTTTATTGCTGGGAAGGGTAAGCTCTGTGTGACTACTCATGAGAAAGGGAGAGCATGTGGATTCCTCCCGACCCCACCTAGGTGTCCAGCCATATATCCTTACACATCTCTTTCATAATGTTTTTATTGATTCTTAGAGACAGAGGAAGAGGGAAAGGGAGAGAGAGAAACATCAATGAGAGAGAAATATGGATTGGCTGCTTTCTGCACAACCCTCTCCTTGGGATCGAGCCTGCAAACCGGGCACATGCCCTGACCAGGAATCTAACCTGCAACCCCTTGGTGCATGAGACAATGCTCAACCAAAAGAGCCATCTGGCCAGGGATATCCTTACACATTTTTGTAACAGCCTTAGCTCTTAACACAATTATATGCTGAATCCCATGAAACCTTCTTGAAAATCTCTGAATGGAGTGATAATCTTGGGGCCCCCCAACAGTAAGCAATGAAAATCTCAGTTATTTTCTTATCACTTTATAGATATAGGTTACTCTGAAATTTCAATTATATTGATCACTGCTTTGACATTAAGGTAGATCTGACACCAGATAATTTGGTATTTAATGTGTTGATAAGGAAGCACATATGCCACATTTTAAAAATATTTTTTAAATTTAACATTTTTATTATATCTTAACATATTACCTTTGTATTCCCAAGTATTTATTTGCTGAATTATTCTGGGAGCCTGATTCCAAGATGTCCACAGGATTCACACAAAAGAAAGTTGAAGACTCCTTCCAACAGGTCTAGATGTAGTAATCATTAATGGGCAATTTATTACCTACCCTATCTAATAAAGAGGGAATATGCTAATTGACCCTCATGCCATCACAAAGATGGCAGCACCCACAGCCAGTAAAGAGGGAATATGCTAACTGACTGTCCCACCCTCAAAGATGCCAGTGCCCACAGCCAATAAGGAGTGGATATGCTAATTCACTGTCATGCCCTTAAAGATGGCGGTGCCCACAGCCACAAAATGGTGGTGCCCAGTCCTCTCAGCCCCTTGGGTTGGCAGACACAAAGCAAGGCTGGGCCCACCCCCAGGCAGGCCTGGCTCCTCCACGTACCTGCCTCCAGAGTCCCCCAGTCCCATCAACCCCCAAGCCAGCCCAAGGTTCAGGCAATCCTTGAATGGTGGCTGCTCAGCTGCTCAGGGATGCCTGAGGCTCAGATAACCTTAGCTGGCCAAGGCTTGTGTTGCACATGTGTAATGAGGCATCACCTTTCCCTGATTGCTGGGTAACCTTCTGCCCCTGAGGGCTCCCAGATTGTGAGAGGGGGCAGTCCAAGATGAGGGACACCCCCCCCCTTCTGTGCATGAATTTTCATGCACCGGGCCTCGAGTAAGTGAATAAACATTTAGTGCCATATATTTTATTCAGAGACAAGGAAGAACTAGTTCTATAGATGGCATTTAAAGGGGCACCGGGAGCTAACCATAAAGTCACTTTATGATTCTTTGCCATGCTTGTTCAATGTGACAGCTACATATATAGTGTATCTAAAAGGTGAGATATAATTGGGGATTTATATGATGTTGGGCTTTCTGGCATTATAGAATGGACGTTTCTTATTGGACTTTATTTACTGCATACAGAAAAATCCCAAACTAAAACTTTGAAAAACTCCTACTTTACTTTCAGGTGCCCCTATGATTATAGATGACCACTTGACTCTACTTGGTCCAAAGATAGTCTTCCATACAACAGATGGAAGTGGAAATGAAGGCAGACATAAGGCTACCCTCACTGACATTGGCAGGTCCTAATATTAAATGCCATAATGTCATCTATAAAGATGACTTAATTCTTGTTTATGTTGGCTAGGTTTTGAACTATTTTTGATGTTTCTAAATATATTTTTATTGTTGATAGTATTGCATGTGTCTCCCATTTCCCCCTTTCCCACCTCCTCCCAGCCCCTACCCACCCACCTCCAGGTCTCCACTACCCTATCGGCCATGACCATGAGCTATGAAAAGTATATAAGTTCTTTCGTTTATCTCTTCTCATCCCCCCCAACCCCACATCGAGATAAGTCTTCAATTCTGATGAAACCTTTCGCAATCAAGTTAATAGTTAACACCTTAACGTTTATTAAGACTTAATAGTACAAATTTGATTTTAGCAGGGTCAGTGGAGCGTCACTAAACTTGTGAAAATAGCTTATTAATGTAGCACTCTGCTCTTTCCTTAAAGATGTACAGGGATATGTTACCTGTTGCAAATATTTTCCGTCACAATGAAGCGGCATGATGCAGGGGACTTTCTAATTGTCTGTGACTAAAGTTCTTCTCTAATTGAATACAAAAATACTATGCATAGCATGTAAAAATAATAAGAAAGTTTATTGAATGCAATATTACACTCTTTTACCCACGGCTCCTTATCACTTCGTGGTGAACTGCACTTGCGCGGCCCGAAGATGCCTTTATAAAGTCGTACAGAGCATTTCCAGCATCATGTCATCCATGCTGACAGTGCCGATGATGGACCTGAAGAACAGTTCAGTAACAGCACTGGCACTGATGAATCTAAGCTGGAAAAGGATGCTATTCAGTTCAGCGACTCTGACATGGTACTCTCTGTACATCATCCTGGTGTGTTCGCCGAGGATCTGCTGAGTCCCCCACTGAAGTCCCTGAATGTACTTCACACACCTCAGGCCTGGCAGGTCTGGATGAGAGAATGGGAGAAAAAAATCTCTTTGTTGTTAACAGCTCACTCACAGAGTCCTTTGTTAGCTTTTCAAATACATCCATTTCTGCCCCTTCTCAAATTAAACAAGAGCTCAGCTTCCTGGGGTAAAGGGCTTTCTGGAGCAAGGATAAATGCCAAACCAGTTGTAAGTTTTCAAAAGCAATGCTTCCAAGAATGAAGCATCGTATAATCCACTGTGTTTGTGTCCTCACACTTAGAAACTGCTGGCCCTGAGCCAACAAATGCACACTTCACTCACTAGGACAGTAGAATATAGTTTAATGCATCATTGCTCCAGTTCACTATCTGTGCAAATATGAAGAAAGTAAAATGATATCAGGAAGTGAGCACTTTGCCATTTACCTGTGGGAAGCAGGCCATTGTATAATGACAAGAAGTTTTGCTAGGTGAAAAATATTTTATCATCCTCGCTGGCATTTTCCACCATTATAATAATCATCCAGCTGATGGTGGTGAACTTCACAGCCACAAACAGTGACTCGTAGTCTCATTTTAAATATTTGCCTGCAGGCTGATTTTAGTCTTGAGTCCCATAATAATTTAAGAGATAACACTGACCACTTAGCTCATTGAACCATAATTTCTATATTGGGGAACATTAAAAAAAAACAGTGATTCTAAGGAGCATTTCAAAAGGCTCTTTTAAAAATATATATTACTTTACAGTAAGAAGTCTTTGCAAGCATTGTTTTACAGCCATTAAAAGGTTAAAAAGCCAACATGAAGACATCATGGATTGCAACATGGTTCAAAAGTAACTTTTCAAATAGAGAACACGTGACCTTCTTTCAGTCCAATGTGACACCCAAGTAAAACTGAGTGCAATATAATACAAGAAAGATGAAGTGCCTTTTAATTTAAGAAGGTGGTAAAAAGAGGCTGCTTTTGAAAGTCTGTTGATTCTCCATTGTATTAATACTGCATTAAAGTCTCTAACTTGTATTTAGGTAATTACCAATTTACCACTCTGTTTAAAGGATGTTAATGGTGATTGCAATCATTTGCCTTCTCTTTTTCTACAAAATCCAACAGTAAGTATTTTCCCCTTTGTTATTGACTTTATTGGGCAGGAAAGTATTTTTAAAGCACCATGCTAATCATCACAGAATAGCAGAACCAGTCAGTGTCCTTTAAAAAATAATAATGGCAATAGAGGAGTCATCCTTATTATAGGCAAATACAAAATGTGATACATAAATTTAGAACAAAAACAGCATCTCTGATTCATATTCCAATTCTGATTCTCCCAGTCCACACATTAACATCCCCTCTTACCTACAGCTCGAGACCCAGTGGTACTGGGTTCGAATTCCACTGGTTAGAGTAAAAAGAGGCTTGCATGAAATTCCACAGAAATTCTGAAGCTCCTCTAGCACTAGATTCATGGATCATTAAAACTCTATCTTGAGCCGAAACCAGTTTGGCTCAGTGGTAGAGCGTCGGTCTGCGGACTGAAAGGTCCCGGGTTCGATTCCGGTCAAGGGCATGTACCTTGATTGCGGGCACATTCCCCGGTAGGGGGTGTGCAAGAGGCAGCTGGTCGATGTTACTCTCTCATCGGAAGTTTCTAGCTCTCTATCTCTCTCCCTTCCTCTCTGTAAAATATCAATAAAATATATATATTTTTAAAAACTCTATCTTGAGAATTCCACATCACTTTTCTCAGCTTTCATGCCACACCCTTCCATTCCCACCCCCACCCACCCCCCCAAAAAAAAAGATTTTCCTTTAAATTCAGGGAGGAAAACAGGTGGTTAGATGGACTCCACAGTAAATAAATAAATAAATAAATAAATAAATAAACAAACAAACAAACAAACGAAAATATCAGGGGATAAAAAAGGATAAATAGCAAAGAAACAACACACATTTAACAGACTTTACTTTTCTCTCCAATATAGGTGCATTTGTGTTTTAAACACAGTCAGCTTAGCTGGCTAAACCAGCCGTGGGCAAACTATGGCCCGCAGGCCGGATCCGTCCCTTTCGGCTGTTGTATCCTGCCCACAGAGCCGAAAGAGCGGAGGGTTCTCTTGCTCTCCCCTCCGCTCCTTCACCAGCAGCCCAAGATGAGAGTGCCAGCATAGTCAGGTTGCTTTTGTTCCGGCCCTCCGGTCCAGTTTAAGAACCCATTGTGGCCCTCGAGTCAAAAAGTTTGCCCACCTTTGGGTTAAACTCATTTTGGGAGGATTCCAAGCAGCAGAGTAAGAATAAGACAGGTGTGTGTGTGTGTGTGTGTGTGTGTGTGTGTGTGTGTGTGTGAGAGAGAGAGAGAGAGAGAGAGAGAGAGAGAGAGAGAGAGAGAGGTATGCAAACAGGGTGGAGGAAAAGAAGGAAACTAGTGAAATGTAAACTTCTGGAAACTGAGCCCCTAGCTTACCTTTGTATTCCAACAGAACAAAGCACATGGTAGATGTTTAATAACACAGGCTGCAGGAGGGAGAAAACTATTTCCCAATGATCTTAAGAATCACCCTTTATGATGAATGCAGAGTTGAAGACTGGATCAGAGCTACTGAGTCAGAATCTCCAGAGGAGAGACCTAAAAAGATTTTAAACAAGCCCCATCCCCCTTCCCCACCCAAGTGCTTTTTAATGCACTGGCGAGTTTGGAGAACAGTGATATAAGCAAAAGATGACCTCCAATGACTGCTGGGATGAGCTGAGGTCTCTGGTCTGAAATGTGAACTCTAAATGAATCATTTTCCCTCTATACTCCTTCAAAAATGCTAGGCATGCCCTAGCTAGTTTTGCTCAGTGGATAGAGCCTCAGTCTGAAGGGTCCCGGGTTCAAGTCCACTCAAGGGCACGTGCCCAGGTTGCCTGCTGGACCCCCCAAGAGGGGGCGTACAGAAGGCAGCCAATCCATGATTCTCCCATCATTGATGCTTCTATCTCTCTCTCCCTTTTCCTTCCTTCCTCTCTGAAATCAACAAAAACATATTTTTTAAAGATATAAAAAAGAAATAATGCTATTATGATTATTTTTTTTTTATGTTCGGCAAGAGGTAAGACAACACCTGAGACGCCTGGTGTCAGGAAAATACATGTTATGAAAACTATCCCAACCCAAGCTGCCTGCAAACTCCCTGCCTACAGTGGCCCTTTGGAATGGATTCGGGTCGAAGATGACTTTAGTATCAGGACATACTCGAGAGTAGGTGCTGGGCTGTCCAGGAAGATGTTTTGCCATGAGTTTGGTTGCCCTGTGTGGGAGAGAGTGTCCAGCACCCAACAGCCCCGGGCCCAGGAGACAGGAGGCCCATGCGCCACAGCTCACTGGCCGTTCCTGTTGCAGAAAGGTCCCTTGGGACCAGGCTACCTGCTCTGCAAATGGGGTAGAGGACAGAATGACTTGATTAAGAGGACTCTAAGGTCTGTTCAAGCTCGAAAATAGTGTTTCCTGCTCACTCGCCCCTGTGTATCATTTTCCTGCCCCCTCGCTAGCCTAAAACTCACAGACACTTGCAGGATGAGGGAGTTCAGCTACTTCGGACCATAAAAATGACCAGAGACAAAGCCATGGAACACTAAGCCCAGTGCCCCACCTGACGGTGTCCCCAGGGAAGCTCTCTATGGGCTGTGAATGAATGTTTCTTTTATTGCCAGCCTTCATAGAGTTTCTCCAATAACAACAACAACAAAAGGGTTCTAGTAAATTTCAGAATTAGGTTTCAGAAAGATGTTGCCGAATTTGCAGCAAACACAAACTTTTTTAAAACTATGGTACTGGATTAAAAAGACTAGAGAAGCCCCGGGCCTAGTGGGTTTGGCTCGGTAAATAGAGCATCAGCCTGCAAACTCTATGGTCTGGGGTTCGATTCCAATCAAGGGCGAATGACTGGGTTGCAGGCTCGATCCCCAGTGTGGGGCATGCAAGAGGCAGTCAATCAATGATTATCTCCCATCATTAATGTCTCTCTCTCTCTCTCTCTCTCTCTCTCTCTCTCTCTCTCTCTTTTAGCTCTCTCTCTCTCTCTTTCCCTCTCTCCTTCCTTCTTCTCTGATCTGAAATCAATAAAAATATATTCCAAAAAACACTAGAGAAGCCGAAACCGGTTTGGCTCAGTGGATAGAGCCTCAGCTTGCTGACTGAATGGTCCCAGGTTCGATTCTGGTCAAGGGCATGTACCTTGGTTGCGGGCACATCCCCAGTAGAGGGTGTGCAAGAGGCAGCTGATGGATGTTTCTCTCTCATGGATGTTTCTGGCTTTCTATCCCTCTCTCTTCCTCTCTGTAAAAACTCAATAAAATATATTTTAAAAATACTAGAGAAGAAGGAACATCTATATCCCTTGAAAGCACAAACTTTTGTGCAGTAACAAAGTTACAGAGAGGCAAGTACAACAACAACAGCAAACCTCCTCCAGGCTGAGTTTCTGGAAGCAGACCACCCACAAGGAGTAGTTTCTAGCACTGCCCCCACTGTGCTGCCTTAGTGCTCGCTCTTCACTGTTGCCCAGATGCTCCCCCGTGCCCGCGTCCTGGTAGGCACTGCCCAATGCTCTACTGAGCAGAGAACGCCCAGAGCCCCAGGCCGGCACCCTTACCCGGGGTAAAGAGCACGATCCCCTTGAGGTAGGCGTACTCCTTGGCAGTGATGCCCAAGCTCCAGCACTTGGCAAGGAAGCCCTTAATAGCCTGGACCTCAGCCGCTGATGGCAAACCTGTGGCCTCTGTTGGCGGGATTGAGTGTTGCTGCTGCTGCTGCTGCTGCTGCTGCTGCTGCTGCTGCTGCGAAGGGAGAGGCGGCGGCTCCTCGCCCTCTGCCTCCTGCCGCCTGGCGGTGAGGACACTCTGCAGCCAGCTGGTCTCCAAGGTCTCCGTGGTCTCAAAGTTAAAGCGGTCCTGGGCCAGCTCGAGCAGGAGCAGCGGTGCCCAGCCGCTGCGCGCCAGCACCAGCTGCTGGTCCAGGGGCAGAACCTGGAAACAGGGTAAGTACTTGACGAAGCGCATGGTCCTCAACAGGGCCCCGGAGGCTGCCTCGCCGACCACCTGTGGATTCTTGAGGGCCACCCGGCGCGGGGCGCCGCTCCAGGGGTTCCACCAGGGGGCCCCCGGCAGCGCCACGGGCTGAGCCTCGGCGAGCATTTGTTTGGAGCTCTCGGGCAGGTTGTAGAAGATGCTGCCCCGCCGCGGGTGCTGTTGGCCGCAAAAGCAGCAGCGGTACAGGAGATCCAGACCATCTCTGCCCGCCACGGGCACCGCGCCGCAGGCGCACCCCCAGCACGAGCCCCTGAGCACCGCGGGGGCCTCTTGCATTTGTTTGGCGTTTGTGAGCATGTGGTAGAGGATGCTGCCTTGCCGCGGGTGGTCTTCGCCGCAAAAGCAGCAGCGGTACAGGTCCGTCCCCGCCCGCCTCCCCGGCGGCCCCTCTCTGTCGAGCGCGGGCGCCGTGCCGCAGGAGCAGCCCCAGCAGGTGCCCGGGGCCCGCGCCCTGGGCGCCTCCCGAGCTTCTGCAGCCTCGGCCTCGTGAGTTTGCTTAGCGCTCATGAGCATGTTGTAGAGGATGCTTCCTGGCCACTGGTGGTGCTCGTCCGCCATGGCCTGCGGTGCCCGCAGCCCGGCTCTGGCCGGGGGCGGCCGCCTGGGATCTATTTATACTGAGCCCGAGCGCACACGCACGCGCGTCAGCCTCCCGCCGCCTGCCGTCTGGGCGAGGGCGTGGAGCCGGGCAAGGCGCTGCACTCCCCGTGTGTGTGTGTGTGTGTGTGTGTGTGTGGCGGTGACTTCAGGCGGTTCCAAAGGGGGCAGGAGCTCCTTAAAGGTTGGCAATGGGAGAGGAGGGGAGGCATAAGAACTCCTGGCCTTTTCCCGTTTTCCTTTCATTGCACACTCGCCTGCCCCGGGAAGACCCGGCCGAGCAGAGTGCAGGGGACAGGCATTTGGGGCACTGTTCCAACGCTTTCCATTGATTCCTGGCATCTAATGTGCTCTCTTTTTGGGGGGGAGGGGAGGGTTGCCTAAAAGGGGAAAGTGCTGTTTCTGTGCCATCTTTGCAAACTTTCATTGGCTGATCCAACTTAATAGGGACTTATATTTTGTATATGGAGAGGGAGGTCTTATATTCAGGGACTTTGAAAAGCACCAAGGACCAGCAGAATCAGTATCATATGGGAGGAATCTTCATAGCAGGCCCCACCCAGAACTTCTGACTCTGACTCTGCATTTGAACGAGGTCCCCAGGGGGTTTGCATGCACCTTAAATCTGGAAAATCATTGCTCTAAGGATGCTGTCATAAACATTTTCATTCATGTTATAAGCACCCATTCTGGCTTAGATGCTGTGTTAGAGAGCTGGGGCAGCAACCAGGATATCAAAGAGGATAAATATTTGGAAATATAATAATTACAAGGGGCTAAAAGCTTGCCACAGTGAGAATTTTGAATTCTTTTAGAGATATTATATTGGGCAGGTGTATAATTCACATTTCTCCTCCTGCCCTTTCTAAGCAAATAATGAGAAACACTGGTTTCAGGAAACCTGGATTCTTCAGTCCTCACTTGCCACCTTCCTCGGATTCCAGTGGGAATTCCAGTGAAATCAGTTGGTTTCTCCTCATCACCACCTGCCTCATCACCACCTGTGTAACTAGCTGGTTGTTTCACCAACTTGGGTAACTTCAAAATCCCAACCCTTTTGTCCTCAAATTCCTCACCTCTAAAACAGGAGGTTTATTTAGTGAATTTTGGGGTCCAGGACTGAAGACATGAAGCAGCAAATGGGGCTGGCATAGGATCCCCTGTCTCTTTTTTAGTTTCTCTGAAACCTGGAATTCTGAGCAGAAGGGGAACATTCAGGAGACACTTTCATTTTGCATTTAACCTGCAATTTTATTCTACCTGCGAGAGGCCCTGTGACATAGTAGCTAAATCTCTAGCACTGGCACCGGATTGCCTCCATGTTAATTCTGGCCCTGGCACTTGCAGTTCCCTGGCCTTGAGCAATATATTAGTTTCGTGTTGCTGCTGTAACAAGTTGCCACAAATTTAGTGGCTTAAGCAACACAAATTTATTACATTATAGTTCTGGAGGTCAAAACACTTAAATAAGTTTCACTAGACTAAAATAAGGGTGGCATTTCTTTGTGAAACTCTGGGGAAGAATCTACTTCCTTGCCTTTTTCAGCTTCTAGAAACTGCCTGCATTCCTTGACTCCTGGCCACATCACTCTAACTCTGCTTCTATCTTCTTCCTGACTGTTTTTTTTAAAAAAATATATTTTATTGATATTTTACAGAGAGGAAGAGAGGGATAGAGAATTAGAAACATCAATGAGAGAGAATCAGCTAACTCTTGCACACCCACTATTGGGGATGTGCCCGCAACCAAGGTACATGCCCTTGACCGGAATCGAACCCAGGACCTTTCAGTCCACAGGCCAATGTTCTCTCTCCACTGAGCCAAACTGGTTTCAGCTTCCTGACTGTTTTTAAAGATCTTGCCGAAACCGTTTTGACTCAGTGGATAGAGCATCAGCCTATGGACTCAAGGGCCCCAGGTTCGATTCCGGTCAAGGGCATGTACCTTGGTTGCAGGCACATCCCCAGTGGGAGGTGTGCAGGAGGCAGCTGATCAATGTTTCTCTCTCATCGATGTTTCTATCTCCCTTCCTCTCTGTAAAAAATCAATTTTATATATATATATATATATATATATATATATACACACACACACACACACATGTTTTTTAAAGATCTTTATAATTACACTAGAGACCCAATGCACGAAATTCTTGCAAGGTACTCAGCCCTCACAGCCGCAGTGGCTTGCCTCGGCCCTCGCAGTCCAGGTTTCGTCCAGAAGGTCATCTGGAAAGACATTCAGGAGGACATCTGGAAGGTTGTTTGGCTGTCTGATCTAACTGTCATATTATGCTTTTATTATTATAGATTTATCATCTAAAATAATCTCTCTAGATAAAAATTTTAATCATGTGTGCAAAGCCCCTTTTACTATGTGAGATAACATATTCACAAGTTCCTATGATTAGGACACAGAGATCCTCCGGGGCATTATTTAGTATTCCACAAGAAAGTTATTGTATCTCAGTTTCCTTGTTTGTAAAACATGGACAAGAGTCTCTGAGATAATCCTTGTACAAGAGTTAATTCAGTTAGAATATTGCTTGGTACATAATGTATCAACCATTATCCCCCCTTTAAAAAAAATAATGTGGGATGATTTCAGGTGTAAGAGGTGATACTATACATCAGCACCATCATTATTCTATCTGTCCTAAGGAAACTTTCTTCTGCATGTCCATTTTCTTCTGCTGTATCCTTTTCTTCTGCATGCCCAAACTCAAAACACTGGATGGATTACCTGGTCCATAGCAGTAGCCTATATTGGAAATGTTATCTCAACAGTTGCTATTCGTACATTCAAGCTACTATTTGGGGTATGGTTATGGCTGCTTCTTCAGTCTTCCTGCTTGATGCAGCCACCAACCAGTCTAGCTGAACACCCAACCTGCCTCAGTCCTACCTTAAGTTTCCAGTGCTAGTTACTTTTAACTATGTTGCCCTTACCCCATTATATTTTCTTCCTAACACTTATCAGAATCTGATAGGATTGATTTATTTCGTTATTTGATGCTTGTTAATTGTTTCCCCCCACACACTAGTATAAAAATTCCTTGAGGGCAGGGACTAAGACACTCTGTATCCCAGCAATAAGAAGAATGTCTGGCATGTAGTAGGCACTCAAAAATATATTTGTTGGCCAATATATTCCTTTAGAGGAAGAGAAGGTTATATACTAGTAGTTCATAAAACACAGAGAGCAAGCATTCCCACACAAGTATTTCCGCAGTGACCCTGGATGGAGGAGAAGTTAGCAGATGCCATTTTCAGAACTTTCTAGAAGCCTTTAAAAAAAATATATATATATAGATATATAGATATAGATATATAGATATATAGATATAGATATAGATTTTTTTTTACTAATTTCAGAGAGGGAGGGAGAGGAGGAGAGAGATAGAAACATCAAAGATGAGAGAGAATCATTGATCGGCTGCTTCCTGCACACCCTCTCCTGGGAATCAAGCTCATAACCTGGGCATGTGCCCTGACCAGGACCTCCTGGTTCATAGGGGGACCACTGAGCCATGCCAATTGGGCTGTAGGCCTTTATTGATGCTGCAGGTGCTATAGGCCCTGTAGTTAAGTACCAAGAGGACTGAGTTAGCACTCAAAAGACATGACTTTGAATTTGTGCTCTTTCACTCTAAAAATATAATCCTATCTAATAAAAGAGTAATATGCAAGTTGACCATCACTCCAAAACACAAGATGGCTGCCCCCATGTGGTCAAAGATGGTTACTCCCATGTGAACACAAGATGGCCAACTGGAGAGGGCAGTTGGGGGAGACCAGACCTACAGAGGAGGACTGTTGGGAGGGATCAGACCTGCAAGAGAGGGCAGTTGAAAGTGATCAGCCCTGCAGGGGAGGGCAGTTAAGGGTGACCGAGTTGGTGGAGGAGGGCAGTTGGGGGCAAACAGGCCTACAGGGGAGGGCAATAGGAGGGAACCTGGCCAGCAGGGAGGGCAGTTGGGGGCAACCAGGTTTGCAGGGGAGGGTAGTTGGGGGGAATTGGACCTGCAGGGTAGGGCAGTTAGGGGTGACCAGGTATGTAGGGAAGGGCAGTTGAGGGAGACCAAGCCTGCAGGGGAGGACTGTTGGGAAGGACCAGACCTACAAGGGAGGGCAGTTAGGGGTAATCAGGCCTGCAGGGGAGGGTGACTGAGTTAGCAGAGGAGAGCAATTGGGACAGACCAGGCCTACAGTGAAGGACATTTGGGGCGGGGGGGAGACCCAGGTTTGCAGGAGAGGGCAGTTGGGGGACCATGCCTGCAGGGGAGGGTAATTGGGGGGGACCAGACCATCAGGGAAGGCAGTTGTGGGGGGACCAGGCCTGCAGGGGAGAGCAGTTAGTAGCGACTGGGTCAGCAGAGGAGGGCAGTTGGGATAGACCAGGCCTGCAGGAGAGGACACTTCGGGGACGCGGGGGAGACTCAGGCTTGCAGGGGAGGGAAGTTGGGGGGACAAGGCCTGCAGGGGAGTGCAGTTGGGGGAACCAGGCCTGTAGAGGAGAACAGTTGAGGCAATCAGGCCAGCAGGTGAGTGGTTAGGCATTGATCAGGCTGTCAGGGGAGTGGTTAGGGATGATCAGGTTGATAGGTGAACTGTTGGGAGCCAGCAGTCCTGGATTGTGATAGGGATGTCCAACTGCCTGTTTAAGCCCTATCCCAGTGGGCAGTCAGACATCCCTTGAGGAATCTCAGATTGGAGAGGGTGCAGGCTGGGCTGAGGGTCTCACACACACACACACACACATACACACACACATGAATTTTGTTCACCAGGCCTCTAGTATTGAATAAGTTTTTAATTTCATCCTGCACACTTTGTAATTGGGAAATTACACCAATATTCATCTGTACACTTTAAGTTTTTCAAAGGTTGTTTTCTCTCTCAATATATTCCTTTACAGAAATGTTTGCTGACCTGTTCACTTCATAGGAAATATAAAGCAACTTAAGTTTTTATACTCATTCACTTTCTAATGATTTAACATTGAGTTAAACATTTAACATCACATTAGCCTTTTCAACTATGAAATCAGGGGGGAAAATGCTATAAATTATTTTAATATATGCACCCTAAACCTACATGATTCAAGAGCTTTTCTAAATTTTTATCATCTTAACAACTGTATTTTTTTTAAATCTTAGTAACTTAAACCGATTTTTTGTGACTTTAATCATTCACAATTTGCACATAGTAGATGTCTTTGACTTTGACTTGCAGACATAGTTTCAAATTGAAACGAATACAGTACTGGGAGCCATGAACTTGTAATATATTGGTTATAATTCTGTTCTTTCCCAGGAGCAGAGTCTTCTGAGTTGTTGTTTTGTTTCGTCTTTGTTTGTTACTTGTGTGGGGTTTTGTTGTTGTAGTGTTGTTGTTTTTGAAGTTGCAATCTTCTATTCACAACTCTGAAGGACTTTCTAGTTTCTTTGAATTGACTGCTTCTAATAAGAGATTGTCTGCCTGTCCTTCACAAGTATTCTTCTTTGGAAATGTCAAGAGAAAACTGACTTCATCTTTACACTTTCCATTTTCCCCTGAATGAATAGCTCCTGAGAAACAAAATCATCTAAACACATCAGTGCAGAGATTTGCACCAAGTAATGCCAACTCACTGGTTGTCACAGTGCAGACATAACCTTCTGAGGCAGGCACAGGCTTCTTTCCTTTGATTTGTTCCGTGTCCTCAGACCACTGTGACAGCTAGACAGAAGGACTCCCATCAACCGCACCTGTCTTGTACTGGGTTTGTCCACAACTGCAATTTGGACATTTTCACCAAGTTATTATTTGATGACCTTGGTCAGTTGGACACCTGCTCTTCAGGGCCCATTATTTTTTCCAACTCAGGTGGGAGTAAGTCTGCTCTGCCTGCATGCATGCACCCTTCAACTTCAAAGCTATGCAGTTTTCACTGAAGGGTGTAGGAGTGAAGTACAGGTAGGGATAAAGAGGCATAAAACTGTAAAACTGACCTTTGCACAGCAAGCAGCCCTGGACCTGGGAAGGCTAGACAATCTGAAACCTGATATGAATTTTCAATCCAGGTTGAAAAGAGCTGGAATGCCTCCAAATTCAGCTCCTTCAGTAAACAGGTGACAGTAGTGTTTTTCTGATTTTACAAGGTAAATATTGGGTAAACACTACTGTAGAAGAATAGTGGATGATAAAATTCAGGAGATAGCCTGCCTCCTTTTCCTTTCTAAGACCCAGAATGTCTAAAATCTTTTTTGTAGAAGAATTAATAGGCTTTAGCTGCTGACTCATGAATCCCCTAAGGACGATCTAGTCATCATTATTTACTTCCTTTGAATGGGCTACAAAGAAGGCCTTAGGGGTCACAGAGCCGCTGAGCTGGAATAATGGCTGTCATGTTCACAGTAATTCAGAAATTTTCTAAAATCAACTTTCCAAATCGCTATAATAACCACTCCATTCAAGGAGAAACATCCACCAAACCAATTTATTTTATTGCATCTACCAATTTTGAATCATGTGCACATTGATTCTGTGCACATGCTAAGGAGATGATTGCAGGTATTGGATCAAATTGTCTAATTAATAGATGCAATTGACTGACAGGTTAAAAAATGATTACCCCATTGGTTAACAAGCTATTAAAATTGATGTGATTGGCCACTTTGAAAATAATTGCTCTCTTGGTACATGCCCTTAACGGTAATAGTAATTTCAGTTAGACTCCACTTGTATCAAAGACTGGAATTGTTGTATTATCTCCCTCCCAGGAACTTGCTTTCTTTTCCCCTCCAAATTTTCTTACAACTTATTTCCCACAATCATTACATGTTGAGTGCCTTGTACATTGCCTGGCATGTTAAAGACACTCCAGAAACAACTGTTAATAAAGCAGGCAGTGAAAAGTCGCTTCCACTTTACTAGGTTGCCCATCCTTTTCTACTTTCCCATGATTCTGTGAGTTTTAACAATCTTGCCAGCCCTGGTGGAAAGACCTTAGGTCCTTTCTGCTAGTTTGATAAGTTCAAAAGTGAGAATAAAAATTTTATCTGTGTTTACTTCACAAAGTTGTTGAATGTATGAAATGATTAATAATGGTGGGTTATTATAGTTAGATTGCAATTTCTTTAAGTTGGAAGCATCAGACTTTGTGAAGGGATATATTGCCCAACCAAATCAAGTTTGTGTATTTGAAATATGTGTGTGATTATATATATTATATTATACACACTGAGTGGCCTGATTATTATGATCTCTGAACTCATAATAATCTGGCCACTCAGTATATATATATATATATATATATATATATATATATATATATATATATATTAGAGGTCTGGTGCATGAATTTGTGCATGGGTGGGCTCCGGACAGCCTGGCCAAGGGAAGGGCACATGGGCAGTTGGCTGGCTTGACTGTTGGTCGAACTCCTGGTCGAGGGGGCAATTTGCATATTAGCCTTTTGATTATATAGGATATACACTAAGTGGTCAGATTATTATATGTTCAGAGATCATAATAATCTTGCCATTCATTGAATATTGCATTTGAAATAAGGGTCCTAAGGTTGATAAGTCACTCAATTTTGGAGTTAAATGCACTTGACCTTAGTGCCATGAACATAATTGCTTTCTCTGAGCCCACAAAAACAAACATATGAAGAAAAAAATATGAATGGATGTAGGTGAATTTCTTTGTAGCAGAGCCAGATGCTGACAATGAAGAAAATAAAAACTTTTTATTTCCAAACTGATGGCTTTGCTATGCTGCATGTGGCTGGATTATTAAGAAGCAGCTGCATTAGCTTGAGTTCTCAAAAGCAGGGCACTAGGCAAAGATTGTGTACACATGCTGAGGAGATGACCCCAGAAATCAGTGGTGAGAATGCAGGAAAAGCCGAAACCGGTTTGGCTCAGTGGATAGAGCGTCGGCCTGCGGACTGAAAGGTTCCAGGTTCGATTCTGGTCAAGGGCAGAATGTACCTTGGTTGCGGGCACATCCCCAATAGGGGGTGTGCAGGAGGCAGCTGATCAATGATTCTCTCTCATCGATGTTTCTAACTCTCTATCCCTCTCTCTTCCTCTCTGTAAAAATCAATAAAATATATTTTTAAAAAGAGAGTGCAGGAAAAGTGAAACTGGAAAGGAGGGAAGGCCATTATCAAGGTACATTGCTGAGGTCTCTGCTGTGAGCAACAGAGGTGCCGCCTCCAGGGCCTCCTGAGAAATATACAAAATGCCTCCCAAAATTGCCCAATCAAAAGAGGTGGCAGGCCCTGGCCGGCTTGGATCAATGGATAGAGCATTGGCCTGTGGACTGAAGTGTCCCAGGTTCGATTCCGGTCAAGGGCACATGCCCGGGTGGCGGGCTTCATCCCCAGTAGGGGCATGCAGGAGGCAGCCGATCCATGATTCTCTCTCATCATGGATGTTTCTATCTCTCTCTCCTTCTCCCTTCCTCTCTGAAATCAATAAAGAAATATATATATATATATATATATATATATATATATATATATATTTTTTTTTAAAGAGGTGGCAGCAGTATTTGTCCATTAGTTCCTATCCCCCAAGGGGGAATGTTTCCACCAATATCCATGGTGTTAAACAAAACACAGTTACTATGAAAAAAAGCCATCGCCTGCATGGAACTGTCTACTATAGAATCAACTGTATGGGCAAGAAGAGATAAGATGGGAAATCTGAGAAGGACATTTATCCTTGGTGTGCTGCTATGAGGTCCATCCACGTGACAAGGGAATTGGTTGAGGTGACACAATAAGGAGCTCAGCACCCTTCTGCTGAGCTTGCTTATCTTTGAAAACCATGTTACTATTATGTCCCAAGTTGTTCAGTTCTTCAGATAAATAAGCCTTTAGATAACTAGATGTGGGAGGAGTCACTTCTGTGGAGCAGGGGAAGCCAGCAAGAACATTTACCCAGAATTGGAGAGTCATGTGTCCTGACTCAGCCTTTATTCAGCTATGTTATTAGCCACTCTTTTATAGACTGAAAAAAAGTCACTATATTTATTGATAAAACAATAAAATTTCACCAGATATCCACATTTTTTTATTTTTATTTTTTTGCAAAAGAAGGAGTTGTTTCATTCCATGTATCTTTTGGGTAATTCTAAATACTTTGACATTATCCACAGGGTCTTAATTTTTTTTTATCAATCTATTCAAAGAAGTGTTAGCAAAACCACGATCTTCACACAGGCCTCCTCTTGAGACTTGTAGTATGACAGTACCCAGGTACATTAACTACATTGCTAGAACATGTTTCATGAAGCCTTCTGACCTCTCATTCCAATGTGAGATATCCTTTATTCGTATCCTGCAAGCAACCCAGGAGTCAATTTTATCAACTCTACCTTCAGAATGTGTCTCAGATCCAATGCTTTCCCATCACGATCATCACTATACCCTGGCTCAAGCCACCATCTTGTCTGACCTCAAATCCTGTAGCAACCTCCTCACTGCTCCCTGCTTCCATTCATTCTCTGCCTTTAGCTAGTTCTCCAAATGAAGAGTGATGTTTAAAGATAAATGAGCCTGTATAACTTTCCATCACACTTAGAAAAATTAGTGATAGAGGCCCTTGCTTTTAAAATCTTACAAGGTCTCTCTCCACCTCCTATTCCTCACTCACTGTGCTCTAGCTACATGGCCTCCTTGATATTCCTCAAATCTGAAACCTCCCTCATCTGGATTGTTGCACATCCTCCTGCAGAAAATCACATTGTTCATTCTTTATTTTTTAATTTTTTATTATTTTTTAATCCTCACCTGAGGATATTTTTCCATTGATTTTTAAAGGGGAGTGGAAAGACAGGGAGAAATATTGATGTGAGAGAAACACATCGATTAGTTGCCTCCTGCTCAAACCCCAACTTGGCTGGGGGGGGGGAGCTTGCAACTGAGGTATGTGCCCTTGACTGGAATCGAACCTGGGACCCTTTGGTCCACCGGATGACACTGTACCCACTAAGTCAAACCGGCTAGGGCTCAGTGTTCATTCTTATAACTTTCATTTGGCTTTGCTCAATGTCATGCCCTCAGAAAGGCTCTCCCTGTCTGATATCCCTGTCTAAAACCACCCCTCTGCCACTCTTTATCCTTCTTGTCTGCTTTACTTTACTTCTTGGTCCTTATCATTATACCTATATGTTTATTGCATTATTTGTTTCCTCTTTGCCTCTCCCATGAGAATACATGCTACGAGAGCAGAGATTGTGGCATTCATGGCAATATCCCTGGCACCAAGTAATGGCTAATATTTCTTGGTTATTCTCCAGGTCTCCTGTCCCTGACTGCCTGTGTGGCATTTTGTTTTCATGCTCCTGTTAACAGAGCAGGCTGTTCCATTGGCAGTGCCTTAATTAATCTAACTACCTACCTAGAAACCCACTCCTGTTCTTCATGCCTCCTGGCTCTGCTTTGGGCGCCCTCTTTCAGAGTTTTGCCAAGTGGAAAATGTAAGCCTTCTCAGTAGTTTTTTTTTCCTATGTATTTTCTAGGTCATGATTTCCTCTGCCCTGGTTTATCTAGCAATGGAACTATACCTCCCTTCCATCTTCCAAAAATCTATACAAAGCTCTGTCCCATAGCTTGTTTCCTTCTCAAAACTGTAATCAATTTATCTCCTCTCTACCATTTACTTTGTCATTTCAACAGGCTTCTGTGAGGAGAGGGAAATATTTGTGTTCTGCCTGATACCTTGAGCCACAAGCTTCCGGTTATCAGTTTATTAAACATAAAACTGTTAGGACTGTGTGTGTGTGTGTGTGTGTGTGTGTGTGTGTGTGTGTTCTTTAGAAATTATATAATGTGAGAAAGTATTTCAAGGGACTTAGTCCCAAATGATCTGGAGCACACAAGTTTCAGGATGATGGAATTTGACTTACAGGCTGCTAAAAGGAACTGTCCAGTGACCTCCCTCCAGCTGGCGTCTGATGGATGGAAGTAAAAGATGCCATTAGGAACCAGATCCCTAGGCAACCTATCAGCAGTATTCCTCTTATACAAAAGGACACACACAAATAAGATATTAAACTTTTCATAACAATTCTGCTAACATGCCAAAACTAGAAGTATGGTAAAGAAAATTTGATTTGCCATTTCTCTTGTATCTAGAACTGTATGTGTTAGGAAGGTTCTAACAACCTTTCTGTGTTCATCTTTCAACTTTCTCCCCATATTTTAGTCTAGAAGCCTCCGGCCTGACCTGAGCCCTCTCACAATCTGGGACCTCTTGGGGGATGTCGGATAGCTGGTTTCTGCCCAATCCCCAGAGGCCTGATACAGACAGGAGAAAGCCCAATTCTGTGCATTAAGCATCTGTCCACTGTTGGTCAGTGCACATCATGGTGACCGGTCATTCAGTCACTTAGGCTTAGAGATAGATAGATGTCCTCCTCTCAGATATTAGACATCTCCAAAACACATCATGCTTCTTACTATTCCTTTCAAATTACATTATTTTTATACTTCTATACTTCATGGTATTTGTTTCTAGAATGTCCTTTTTTGTTCAGAAAAATCTTTGAACTCTTACACAGACTTCCAAATACAAATTCATTGTCATTTCCTACATGAAGCATTCCCAAACCCCCTTAAATAGGGTTTGTCTCTTTTCAGTGTAATCAGAGAACTTTTTACATGTCCTATGAGCTTTCCATATATGCCTAAGAGACCATTCGACTGTTCAACTGGTAACTATGATGTGCAATGATCACCAAGGGGCAGACATTCCGACCGGTAGGTTAGGTTGCTTCTGGGACCCGGTTAGGTTGCTCCTGGGACCCTGTCAGTCTCAAATCAGGTTCAGCCTCACCATGGACGCAGAGAGGAGGGAGTAGCAAGCCCAACTCCTTGCAGAATCGGCCATGGGTTAGCTTGCTGCAAGGGCCCTGTCAGCCCTGAATCTGGTTCACCTGCACCAGATTCCCTTTCAATGTGCATGAATTTGTGCACTGGGCCACTAGTATTGCTTATAATAATTCCTGTTATAAAATGAGGCTCATGAGGATGTACAGAATTATCTCATTCATTTTTGTAATCAGCATGTTCTTTATATTAGGATCTATACAAGTTAATTCAGGCTAGTTACGCTGTATAATAATTAACCTCCCCAAAATTTGGTGGTCTATAACAGCAAAGATGTTTTTCTTGCTGATGTTATCATGCGTAGGTTGTGGCTCTGTTTCATGCGCTCTTCACTCCAAGACCCAGGTTGACAGAGAAAATTCCATTAGGAACATGGCTGGATTTGTAACAAATAGAAAAGAAATAAGGTGGCTCATGAGATTATGCATTTTTGCTTAGAATTGACAATCATCACTTCTACCCATATTTCATTTGCTAAAACAAGTTATAAGGCTACTCCTAATTTCAACAGTGCTGTTATATACGATTTTATTGCAGCAATGAGCCCTTCAAGTCACCTGGTCAAGTTTAATACCAATGATACAGGGGTATGTAAGCCTATCGCCAGTTAAGAATAGGCAATGAATACCATCTACCACAGGGCAAACTACACCCCAGGAACTTTTTCTGTTCCTAACACAGTGAGGTTTCATTTTGCGTACATTGTCATTGTGTTCATTTTAAATATTAAAGCATCAAAATATTGATAAAATCCTACTTTAAGCATAAAATTTGAAATAGTGCAAATTTCTTTCAGTTAAATATTTACCCCCATATCACATAATTTTAAAACTGAAGAGCCAAGTGAATTTAAACTCTGCTCTATTTGCCAAACACAATTTTAGCTAGTACATGGAAATATATTTTATTAATACTAGTCTTTATTTCACAATGTGTCAGAGAACACATTTCACATATATAGTTTCACCTGATTAATAAAAAAATGGATATTTCAACCCCATTCACTGCTTTTCCACTGTTAAAAATGTAATTCCAAATGTCACCCTGATATAACCACTAGACCACTTCCACAGTCTTCAAAGCAACTAAATTGCTTCTCCTTTTCATTAATATAATGAATATAAATCTACTGCTAAGATCCAAAGTCAGTTTTGTAGATTAGATGGGTCATAACATCAAATTTTCAAATCAGGGTCAATGGCTTTCTCCTAGTTAATACAGAAGAACACTGAAATCCTCATTCTATTTCCAACCAATTAACACATCAATTAAGTGAGCCCAGAAAATGTTTCCTTCTTTGTCAATATTCACCAAGTAAAAGCTCACTTTACAATGAAATAGGATAGAGAACCCAGAAATCAACCTAAACCACTATGCTTAATTAATATTTGACAATGGAGGCAAGAGCATACAATGGAGTTAACAGTCTCTTCAATAATGGCTGTGAAAAAATTGGACAGATACATACAAAAAATGAAACTAGACCAGCAACTTACACTGTACACAAAAATAAGCTCAAAATAAATAAAGGACTTAAATGTAAGATGAGAAACCAGAGAAATATTAGAGGAATCCACCACAGGCAGCAAAATTTCAGACATATGCTGAAGCAATATCCTCACCAATACAGCTCCTAGGGCAATGGAAACTAAAGAGAAAATAAACAAGTGGGACTACATCAAAATAAAAAGCTTCTGCACAGCAAAAGAAATCATCAACAAAACAAGAAAGCCCACTGCATGGGAGAACATATTTGCCAATGTTATCTCCGTTAACGGTTTAATCTCCAACATTTACAGGGAACTCATACAACTTAACAAAAGGAAGATAAACAACCCAATCAAAAAATGGGCAACAGATTTAGATACTTTCGAAGGTGGACATACAGAAGACATAGAATCATATGAAAACATGCTCAAAGTCACTAATCATCTGAGAGATGCAAATCAAAACAGCAATGAGGTTCCATCTCACACCTGTCAGGATGGTTATCATCAATAAGTCAATCAGAGAAAGATAAATATCACATAATCAAACTCATTTATGGAATATAACTAACAACATAAACTGATGAACAAAAACAGATTCAGTGATAGAGAAGCATCGATCAGATCATCAAACTTCAGAGGGAAAGTAGGGGAGGAAGGGGGAAGAGGGAGAAATCAACCAAAGGACTTGTATGCATGCATATACGCCTAACCAGTAGTCATGGACAACAGGGGGGTGGGGGCACGAAAGGAGGTGGGAAGGTTTGGGGGGATAAGGACACATATGTAATACCTTAATCAATAAAGAAAAAAAGAAAAAGTACAATAACTTAAAAAAAAAGTCAACAGAGAGAAAAAGCAACTAAGGAGTGGGGAGTTAGAGATCTGAGAAGTTTCCCACAGAGATTACAAACAGTTGGCAAAAGCATTAGTTTGAAATGTGAAAATGTGTCATCTTGTAACAAACACAATAAAGCCAGTTTGAATTGTAAAAAAAAAAAAAAACCTAAGGAAGTTAGACATTGCTACAAAAGAAGAAAGAAGAAATAATTACTTCTTTTTATGAACTTATTTTTTATCGACTTTACTGGGGTGACACTGATTAACAAAATTATACAGCTTTCAGATGCATAATATGTCATCTGTACACTGTAGTGTGTATTCACCATCCAAGTCATGTCTCCATCCATCACCATTTACCCCACCTGCAAACCCTCTATCTACCTGCCCCATGATAATCTCCATACTGCTGTCTGTCAATGTGAAGAGATTAAGAAAAAATATCTATTTTTCAATGTAGCCTGCTTTTTTTTCATTATTGAACAATGTAGTAGTCTATTCATGCAACAGAATTTTATTGAGCACCTAGTATATTCCATATACTGTGCAAAGCATTTTCTGTGGGTTGTATCATTCAAAGCAAAAGTGTCAGGAAACACTTTCTTTGAAAGTTATATGTAAGCCCTAGCCAGTTTGGTTCAATGGATGGAGTGCTGGCCTGCAGACTGAAGGGTCCCAGGTTCGATTCCGGTTAAGGACACATGCCCTGGTTGCAGGCTTGATCCCCAGTAGGGGGCGTGCAGGAGGCAGCCAATCAATGATTCTCCCTCATCATTGATGTTTCTATCTCTCTTCTCTCCTTTCCTCTCTGAAATCGATAAAAATACATTTTTAAAAAAGAAAAGAAAGTTATACATAAGTCAGACCCTGAAGGATACATGGGATTTACCAGGGGAAAGGAAGCCTTTCGGGTAGAAGGGACAGCTGAACTAAAGGCCTCGGGTGGGAAAACATCGTGACATGTTCAGGGAACTGACAGAAAATAAATGTTACAGGTGGGGTAAGTTGATAATACCACCACCATGGATAGAGATTTGAGTCAGTGTACACTTTCTGAATCTCATTTATTAACTTGTATTTATTTGAAAAGAAACCCCATTCCCCTTTACCCCGCATTTGCAGAAAAATATATAGTGACTATCCTGCAACATACAATCTGTCAGAACAGATTATAGAATTAGTCCCATTTTTTTGCATTTCTAGCAATCAGACTGAGAAGCACATACTTTAGGCATTTAGGATTTTTTTCTGGGCGATTCTGTGCTTTATCTTGATATTGGTATCATGGTAGCTTGAGGGTTTTTATATGTTGACAATAGTCCCGCTCGAATTTTGAAAGGCAATAAATCCTATCTGACTAAAGTGGATTTCTTTCTATTGGAATAGACTGCTGTTACAATATTGTTTGGCATAATTTACAATTCTCATTAACTTTAGGGAGAACGTGTACTTAAGAAAGCAATAAAACAGTGTCTTGTGTTTAAACACAGCATTTGGTACTTTCCCCTTCCTTTCCATGATATTACTGAGTATCTATCAGGACCTTGTCATGTTACTTCCTTGGGTATATATTCTCTGAAATACTATGTATTCTCTTTCACTTTTCAATTTTTATTAAAAACCTTTAAATGTCCAAATGATTTCAGTTTCCCATGTCTATTATTAAATAGTTGGATAAGGTTAAGTTTGCCTGGTAAAAACAAACAGACACATAGACCAATGGAACAGAATTAAGAGGACCCAAAGCTCACAAGCGACAAGCCCATAGTCTGAGAGAATTGTATTTATTGCCACAATGAAGTGAGAGGGGTACACCCTAGAGGGACTGTGGATTGCAGCTCTCAACAAGGGAAAGAATAGATGCATCTTTTGTAAGATTTGGATTCCTGTGGGAGGATTCGGTGGAGCATCTTAGTGAAGTGGAGGCAGTTCTGAATTGGTTAGTGGCTCTGAGGTCTGACCAGGGGAAACAGGTTTTAACTGAGAATTGGGTGTTGTCATGATTTAAAGGCAGTTTAGCAACTGGTTATCCCCAGAAATAGGTAGGAATAGCAGGATGTTGATAAGAAAGCAAAAAACATTCAAACTGAGGCAGAGGGTGGGAAGAGTCTCTGGTTCCATAGTCTCCAGTGAACCACTGTTTCCTGTTAATTTTGCAACTACTATTGTTTGTGTCTACCCTCCCTGCATGATGAGCAACAAAGCTGCTTTTTTTCTACATTAATGCAATGGAGCTGTGTTTTTGTTTGTTTGTTTGTTTTTTAGTTTCAGACAGATTTTTACTATTATGGTGCAGATACTCTAGCTATCTGTTGAGTGTCCTATATAATTAAAAGCTTTGTTGGTTTTAAGTGATGTGAAGTCCTTAAGGGTACTCTTTAGTACAAAAGCTTGAGAAATTTATAGTCTTTGGGTTCAATGTAAATTCTCTTTTAAAGATTGAGTAGGAAGTAAAAGTCTCCAGGATCTCCTTTTCTCTGTCTTGAGCATTGACTCTTAGGGGACATAAAACAGGAAGATTTAATCAAGTTTTGCCTCCAGCAGCTGGGCCATGGATTTTTCAATCCTTCACACTAGTAGAAGGCTAGTTTCATGCAAATCTCGGTTATAAATAAATTTTCCCAGTATATCTGAAAACTCCTTGAGGGCAAGGATATTGTTTTATTCACATTTGTACCTCCTCACAGGGCTTTTTTATATGACTCTCAATAAAAAGATTGTTGGGTTTAATTCCATTTGTAAAAGAGCTTTGAAAGCCCTATGTAAAAGATTGAGTGTATTATAAGATAAGAAAGAGAGAAATGTTTATTTTAACTGTATCTGCAAGTGTGTATGTCATTTTAATGCTTTCCCAAAGGCTAAAGAATAATAAATCTCAAGAGATAAAACCATGCTCCTATGCTCCTCTTTTTCCAAAGGAAAAGTGAATTTCCACATTTATTTAGTAAAATAATGTCCTACCCTTTATTGAATGCTTTAGCATTATGGCTTGGTTGTGCTTTACTTTTTCTACCAATCTGTCTAAAATTTCTTAAATATAGAATTATCTACCAAAATTTAGAATTATAAAATGGTGCTCATCTTTATTAGTTAGCATATTAGCCATTAACATATAACTTAGTATTTATTTTAGAAATAAAGTTTTCCCTGGACACAATAGAGTCTATTGATAGATGTTAACCTTTGTCATTTTTCTATCTTGAGAAGCCATGTCTTTGCTCTGCAGAACAATAGATAGTAAGTAGCTTGTATTTGTTTTACTTCATTTTTAAAAAAATTCCTTTTTCCTCACACCTGCTTGTTGACGTAGTAGGAAAAGCTTAGTTTTGACTCAAGCCTAGATCCATAGTTTGAAAAACACATTTATATTGCAATTCCATTTATGATTCATGTGTGTGTATACAAATTGATAGGAGAGACATACATATTGGTGGTAGGAGATTAGACAGCTTCCCAGTGGTATGCCCAATAAAAGAGAAATACACAAGAGATGTGAGAATTCGGACAACCCAGAGTTAGGAACACTCGACATGATTTCATGGAGACTGAATGTGTTAGATATTAAGGAAAGGGGAGACTCTTTTAATGAGCAGCAGGAATTTTCTAAGGAAAGGAGTTAAATAATTTATGGGGATGAGAAAATTCTCTGGAGGTTTCAAGTTTTTCAGTTTGTTGTGGAGTGGTCTGAAGGTTAATTTGGATCAGATATAGTGCAAGATCATTTTAGTTTGGATTCCCTTAAAAGTTAATTCTGAAAAAAAACACTTGGGTGTATGCAGGTGGCTTATTTAGGATCTAGTGGCCAGGTGCACAAAATTCGTACACATTAAAAGAGAATTAATTAGAGGAAATATTTTAATATTGCTATTGGAACTTTATAATAGAAGTGTCAGAAATTAAAGAAAATTAGTAAAATGTATATGAAAATCTCCCTCTTGTCAGAGTCTGGGGCATGCCTCGGGACCTAGAGTCAAGTCCCCTCCCACCCTCATGGGCTTCAAAAACCCAGGAGACCCAGACTGGGCTGGCCCCACCCCCATTGGGTGAGACCTTGACCAAGCTGGCCCCACCTCTGTCAAGCCCCTCTGGGTGGGGGAGGGGGGGCGCAGAGGTCCCCTGTCAAGTCCCACCAGGCAGGCGGTACGGGCTCAGGTCTTCTCGCCTCAGTATAAGGATGTGATGCCCATTTGCATATTAGCTCTTTATTATATAGGATTATTCTAAAGAAGAGTAAATGAGGAAGTGAGACAGTGCAGGATTCATTGATGAGCAAGTTACCTCTGTGGGAAACTGGGGCCCAATCCCTTTAGAGAATACACTGGTAACCAATATGGAACACAGTGCAAAGTCATTCCACTGAAGCAAAGAGAAGATGGGGTATTTACCTTTGAAGTCTCATTCCCCATTGGTTGAGAGTTGAAGCATAAGGGTTACTACACCACCATACTTCTGAGTTGCTATTGCAGATAGCTAGTCAAATTCCCAGACTTCTGGGGAAATCTTTCAGATAAACAAGGAGAAACACAGGGGCTCGAGATATAAATTTGACCACAGGCTGGGAACTGTCTCCACCTGCAACTTCATGTGAACTCATGAGAGCTGAGAGTATATGGAAAGGGGCATCCACAGAGTTTACTACAGAGGCCTTGAATGCCAATGTGAGGATTTGTTGATAGATGATGGAACTCTTGAGGCTAGCTGAGCAGTTGAGTAATATGAGGATGAGAGTATTAAGAAGATGTATATAAAATTGCTTGGGGGATAAATACTTGGGGGCAGTGCAACCAGATGTAGAAGTATTAACATAATTTATGTAATAGCTAATCAGCTTTGGAATTATTTGTGGTGTAGGAAGAGTGAGTCATGGTGGAAATGGAGAGAAGAAATATTGTGGATAAAATTTCAAAAAAACATATCAAGTGGTAATTTGTGGGGTCACAGGAGAGGGGGCTCCGGAGTAATAGGAAGTTAGAAACTTTCTATGAGCCATGAGTATATAAAGTACAGCTTAGGAAATACAGTCAATAATACTGTAATAACTATGCATGGTGCCAATTTGGTAGTGGAAATATTAGGGGGAACACTTTGTAAAGTATATGATTGTCTAACCACTATGCTGTGCATCTGAATACAAAATAATATTGAATGCAAACTATAATTTTAAAAAAATTAAGATGTAGGCAATTTTTTTAGCTTACATCATTTGGAGATTCCTAGAAAGCCAAAAATATGCAGCTGGGGGCAAGTGATACAGAGTTAGTATTTATCCAGTCAATTTATAATTATAAGGACATTCAGATCCCTCCAGTCTGATTTCTCCCTCTGGGACCAATTCTGATTTGAGTCATGGTTCTGAATTTTCTACCCATTAGAATTATCTAAGGAGGCTTGTAAAAATCCTGATGTCCAGGCCTCTCCCCAGGCACATTAAATGAGACTCTCCAGGAGTGACATCTAGGATTCAGTGGTGTTTTTTTGAAGCTGCCTGGATGATTCCAATGTGTAGCCATGAGGAAGAACTGTTGGGTTATAATTTAAAAGTATTTGATAAGCTCTACTTTCATATTCAACACTATAGGCCCAGTGCATGAAATTCATGCACGGGTGTGTGTGTCCCTCAGCCCAACCTGAACCCTCTACAATCTGGACCCTCAGGGGATGTTTGACTGCTGGGCCTAAACAGGCAGTAAGACATCCCTCTAACAATCCTGGACTGCTGGCTCCCACCTTATCACCTGCCTTCCTGATTGCCCCTAACCGCTTCTGCCTGCCAGCCTGATGACCCCCTAACCACTCCCCTACCAGCATGATTGACGCCTACCGTATTTGCCGGTGTATAAGACGACCCCCTAACATTTCCACTCAAAATACAGAGTTTGTTATATACTCGCCGTATAAGACTACCCCCTCTTCCGCACACCTTCCACACACCAAATAAAAGGTAAAACAATATCAGATTTGATTTCAACATTTTAATTTATATTCAAATGCTTATGACATGCAGGAAAACTGTCACAAGGCTGTATGTAATCAAACATATGCCGTATTTGCCGGCGTATAAGACGACCCCCCACTTGGAGGCATATTTTTCAGGGCCAAAAAATCGTCTTATACGCCGGCAAATACAGTAACTGCTCTCCTTCCAGCCTGATCATCCCCAGCTGCCCTCCCCTGCATATTCCCTCTTTATTAAATAGGGTTTTTTTCTTTAACATATTGGACAGCCCTAACTGGTTTGGATCAGTGGATGGAGCAATGACCTGTAGACTCAAGGGTTCCAGGTTCGATTCCAGTCAAGGCCATATACCTTGGTTGGGGGCACATCCCCAGTGGGGACTGTGCAGAAGGCAGCTGATCGATGTTTCTCTCTCATAGATGTTTCTAGCTCTCTATCCCTTTCCCTTCCTCTCTGTAAAACATCAATAAAATATATATTAAAAAGAAACATTTAAGATTCCTTCATATCTGCCTGGCTGGTGTGACTCAGTGGTTGAGAACCCAGGCTGAGTTGGGAGAGGGTCTCTGTGTGGGTGCGGGCACCTCTGCCAGCCTGAGACCCCAGGCTGGGGGCATGGATCCAAACCACTGCTTGGTGCTGGAGCCTTCCCAAGTAGTTGCAGGCAGGGCAGGGACATCCCCGAGTCACTATGTTCTTGCCTCGCCTACACTCATAGGCTCCGAGTGGCCAGGGGGCATGCTGGGACCCCTGCTGCTCAGGGCCTATGGGCCTACAGGCTAGGAGCAGCCTGGATCCGGAGGATGTTCCTGTTGCCTGGGAAACCCAAGCCTCCCTCCTGTTCTCTGTGGCCATAGCCATCTTGGTTGGGTTTATTTGCATACTTGCTCTGATTGGCTGATGGGCGTGGCTGGTAGGCATGGCTTTGTGGGTATAGCAGAGCGATGGTTAATTTGCATATTACTCTTTTATTAGGTAGGATGAAGTCACCAGTTCTAATTCTGGCTTTGTCCTGGTCACTGTTTTTTGTTTGCTTTATTTTGATTTTTGCTTTTTCTGGAAACAATTCATTATCTTTCTTATTCAACCACCGTGGTAACTGCATCCTGCTCCCTTGTTAACATTCACAGCACCAAGCCCTCATTAATGCACTGCTCCTGCCAATGACTTTTTGGCGAGTTGCTCCAGCCTTGACCAATATCTGAACTTTAGTCCTAAGATTAAAGGTTTGTTGGCAGGTGTTTCTGAAACCAATAGCCTCCCAGCATAAATATCTTCATTGAGGTCCCATGCCCTATTCCTGGCTAAATGATGTCTCTAAGCCTAATACAGCTGAGATTCCTCCGAAGTTCAAAGCTACAGGAAAGTTTGTTTTTTTCTCATTTTCCTATCTTGTTTTTGTTTTTTTACTACTCTGTAATAAGAATCCATAAGGTGTTTCTTTTCTGGAAGAGCTAAGTGAAGCTTTAGTTTAGATTTTGGGAAATGTGAAATCAAAATGTGAGGGACTCGTGCTATCAAGAAACTGAAACAAGCTGACAAGGCAGACCATCTCTTCCAGCCTGCCCCCCCCACTTTCACAGAAGGTACTGAACACAAAATAGAGGGCCTCCCACAACTTTATTTTTTCTTTAGCAAATGTATCCACTTCTCCTGTGTCTGGATCAAATTTGCATCTCCCCTAAAGCTTCATGTTATAACGTGTTTCTCCCCTTCCCCAATATTTTTTTTTAATCCTCACATGAAGATATTTTCCATTGATTTTTAGAGAGATGGAAAGACAGAGGGAAACATCAATGTGAGTGAAACACATGGATTGGTTGCCTCCTGCATGAGCCCTGACCAGGGCCTGGGCCAGGGAGGAGCCTGCAACCCAGGTGCATGCCCTTGACCAGAATCAAACCTGGGACCCTTCGGTCGGTCCCCAAGCCAATGCTCTATCCACTGAGCAAAACCGGCTAGGGCTCCCCTTCTCCAATATAATCCAAGCCCTTGTGCTATGGATTTCATAGGTTCATTCTTTAGTACTCTTACTTCATGAATGCACTGCTCCTGCCAATGACTTCAATCTCTGAAACATTATTTATATCTTCCGTCTTTAAAACAAACAAATAAAAAACAATTAATAATATCTTCTTTGGCCCTACATTTTTCTCAAGACAATCTTACCTTTTCCCTTCCCTTCACAGCAAAAATACAGGGTCTCCGCACCCAAAAAAAATGTATACACACTTTAACAGCTAATAACTCAATTTTGAAAAAGAGATATATTTTAATAAACACTGCATTTATTCAAGATGTGTATATACATTTTCGGAGACACCCTATACTTAACAGTAGTCTACAATCCATGACTTCACTTCCTCAACATGTCACAGTCTGACTAATGACAACTCTTCTTTACTGAAAATGCTATTGCAGAGGTTCCCAGTGACCTTCCAGTTGCTAAAACTAAATACATATTTCACTAATTGTCAAATGGCTTTTCTACAACATTTAACAATGTCATTTTCTCTCCCTATGAAGCCTCTTCTCCACCACATGGAGTGATATCATTCCCTTGCTTCTCTAGCTACTCTGTATCAGTCTTCTTCATAGGCTTAACTCCCTCCACTCTTGCCTAAGAACAAGTTTTCACTATAATCTCCATCTTTTTAAAAGCTTTATTGTTGAAAGCATGACATATATCCCCCCTTTTCCCTCATTTACCTCTTCTAGCCTGCCCCGCCCCCCACCCCACACCTTCACCACCTTTATTGTCTGTGTCCATGGGTTATGCATATATACGTAGAAGTTCATTGGTTGATCTATTTCCACCCACCCAACCTCCCCTGCCTTCCCTCTGACAATCTCAAGTGTGACACACTTCTAAACTTCATATATTTTCCATGAATTAATTCTTGCATATTGTTTATTCCAAGATCTTTATATCACATACAAATATCTTGTCTAAACTCCAGATACGTATTTTCAACCTCTTTCTGTTTGCACCATATATCAAACTCAACATATTACTTTCCAAGCCATTTTCATTTGGCTGTTACCTCTACCACTCTACTGAACATTTCTTCTCTCTCTTTTTTAAAAAATATATTTGTATTGATTTTTTACAGAGAGGAAGAGAGAAGGATAGAGTCAGAAACATCGATGAGAGAGAGGAAACAGGGTAATACTAGAGGCCAAATGCACAAATTCATGTATGGGTGGGGTCCCTCCTGGCCAATCAGGGGCCATCTCCCAGTCCCCATTGGAGCCAGTCAGGGTTGATCAGGGCCAATCAGGGCCAGCCAGCTTGCAGGGGGAGGGATCATGAGAGGTTGGCAGCCATGGGAGGTTGACTGTGGGAGGACACTAACCACCAAGGGGGCAGGCAGCTCCTGCATTAAGAGTCTGCCCCCTGGTGGTCAGTACATGTCATAGCTACTGGCTGGTCATCTGGTAGTCTGGTTATAAATGGTCACTTAGGCATATATATATTATATTAGAGGCCCAGTGCATGAAATTCGTGCATGGGGGGGGGGGGAGTCCCTCAGCCCAGACTGCACCCTCTCCAATCTGGGACCCCTCAAGGGATGTCCGACTGACCAGGTAGGATTGGGCCTCTCACAATCCAGGACTGCTGGCTCCCAAATGCTTGCCTGATTGCCTTCCTGTTTGCCCCTAAGCACTTTTGCCTGCTAGCCTGATCACCCCCAAACCACTCCCCTGCCAGCCTGATTGATGCCTAACTGCTCCCCTGCCAGTCTGATTGCCCCTAACTGCCCTTCCCTGCAGGCCTGGTCCCCCATTTGCTCTCCCCTGCAGGCCTGGGTCCCCCCACAACTGCTCTTCCTTGCAGGCCCGGTCACCCCCAAATTCCCTCCTCTGCTGGCCTGGTCACCCCTTACTGCCCTCTCCTGCAGGTTTGATCACCCCCAACTGTCCTCCCTTGAAGACCATTTTGTGGCAACCATCTTGTGTCCACCTGGGGTCGGCCATCTTTGACCACATGGGGGCAGCCATCTTGTGTGTTGGAGTGATGGTCAACTTGCATATTACTCTTTTATTAGATAGGATAGATAGTGGTATAATTGGCATCAAAATCCAAATCATCTACTGCTCAACGTAATGCTTGAATAAGATAGTTCATTTCAGCATCACATCCCAGCACGCTTTATTTTCAGAATATTGACACATTTTTGTAAAAGTAAACTAATATTTCTATATCAACTCACACATTTGATAGAAATAAAGTCAACTACATATGCAAATTTAAAGAATCGCGGTGTTTAGGCACCGAAGAAAAAAAGGAGAGATGAAAAGGGCAGTTTAAAAATTTATCAAAATAGAAGCACTATTGCATCATTTTTTCAGAGACAAATGATCAGTTCAGCACAAAAGATCAGTTCAAAGAAAGACATCTCTGTAAGTTGCAGCCAACAGATAACTTACACAATTTCCTTTCCCATACTTTTCTGGATTATGATAAAAAATTTATTAATTCAGGTTATAAAAAGATATCCCTAGAGGATGTGAGAAAGACTATCATCATCTCCTTAATTCTGTATGTCTCTGATGAGATGCTCACCACCCTCCATATATACATAGGAGTATAGGGAGGCTACAAAGAATGTGGGAAGAGATTTTTAGTTCAGCTATCCTGAGAAATTCTCTCCTCTGGTTCTCCAGCAGTGAGTGAAACATAAAATTCTGTGCTATATGGAATTTCTAGAGCAACCTATAGGAAGATTTTATCTTATCAAGACATTTTTTTCCCTTTGGTGTCTTCAGATCAATTAAATAAGTTACTTTCTCTGTTTCCCTACATCATAGCTTCTATGCAACAATGTGATTTTATATCTTAAAAGTAGGAATAATGCCATGTGAGTCTTTAATTAATATTTGTCACAGTAATGCTAATACCCAGAGATGTTCAAACAATTCCATGCTCCCAATATAAAAAAATCATATGCTCTCTAAATTGATTTATCCAGGAACAGAATGTGAGAATGTAAGTAAATCCCACCAGGAGTTCTGAAGCCAAGATCTTGATTGTCAATATGTCCTAGAAAAAACTGTTTTCACATTGTCCATTAAAATCTCATGTAAACTTTAGTGAAAATAAATATTGTGCAGACATATGTCCAAACAATAAAAGTAAAACATATTTTAGTAAAAAAATTAAATTTAAATTAAGGGCAGAAACACACAGACACAGACACAAAAAGAGATCTGATAAAGCTGTTTTTGCACTCCTAGGTTCACCCAATACATGGATGGATCTGATCTTAGATACTAGACTAGAGCTAACAGATAGAACTTCACCCAGTTCCAAGACTGACCACTGGGTGGTACATGAGGGACAGTTCCAAATAACCTGCAAAGCCTTCAACAATTGAATTAACATTGGTATCACAACCCACAGAACAGTAGGTTGAAATTTGCGACCTAAATCAAATCAGGTCAAGTATATGCTATCACAAAAATATCCTGACCTATCAACTACCTATTAAAAATATCAACATCCTCTGCAGAATTTAAGTAAGACCCAAACTTACAATATAATATTCAAAATGTCCAGAAAACAATCCAAACTTATTCAACATATGAAGAACCTCAGAAATCTCAACTAATGGAAAAAGACAATTAAAAGGTACCAACAAAATGACAGAGATAATGGAATTTTCTGACAAGGACAATCACAAGCACTCCTGAAATGCAAGTTAAAATTAAAAGTATCTGCAAAGAAATATAATATATACAAAAGAACCAAATGAAAATTAAGACTGAAAAATGCAACTGAACTTTTAAAACCTCACTTGTTATACTCAGTAGGAGAATGGAAGTGACAGAGGAAAATGTTAGTGAATGTAAGGCTATATCAATAGAAATTATCAAGTATGAATAATAAATAGAATATTTTGGGGGCCGAAACCGGTTTGGCTCAGTGGATAGAGCATCAGCCTGAGGACTGAAAGGTACCGGGTTCAATTCCAGTCAAGGGCATGTACCTTGGTTGCGGGCACATTCCTAGTAGGGGGTGTGCAGGAGGCAGCTGGTCGATGTTTCTCTCTCATCTATGTTTGTGGCTCTCTATCCCTCTCCCTTCCTCTCTGTGAAAAATGAATAAAAAATATATTTTAAAAAGAACATTTTGGGGGGGAAATAGCCCTGGCCAGTTTTGCTCACAAAGAATGTGTGGGTTAGAGCATTGGCCCACACACCAAAGTTTCTCAGGTTTGATTCCTGGTCAAGGGCATGTACCTGGATTGCGGGTTCACTCCCTTCCTTGGTTGGGGCTTATATGGGAGGCAATCAATTGATGTGTCTCTCTCACATCAATGATATCTCTCTCTCTCTCTCTCTCTCTCTCTCTCTCTCTCTCTCTTTCTCTCTCACCTTCCACTCTCTCTCCCTTTCCCTGTCCCTTCTACTCTCTCTGAGAAGCAATGGAAAAAAATATCCTCAGGTAAGGATTCACTAAATAAATAAATAGCCACAGGGACCCATGAAATTACAATAAAAGGTTAATATTCATGTCATTGGAATGCTAAATGAAAGAGTGTGGTGCTGGAAAATACTTTTAAAAAAATAATGGTCAAAAACTTCCTCAATTCTACAATGGACCTATACATTCAAGAAATTGAATGCCCACCAGCCAATCAGGAGTGAGTATGAAAATTATCCAACAAAGATGGAAGGTTTTTAAAATATATATATATTTTATTGATTTTTTACAGAGAGGAAAGGAGAGGGATAGAGAGCTAGAAACACTGATGAGAGAGAATCATCCATTGGCTGCCTTTTGCACACCCCCGACTGGGGGATGTGCCTGCAACCAAGGTACATGCCCTTGACAGGAATTGAACCTGGAACCCTTCAGTCTGCAGGCCGATGCTCTATCCACTGAGCCAAACCAGTTTTGGCAAAGATGGAAGGTTAATTTGCATACACAGGCGAGGGGTAGGGTGGGATGTTTGTGACAACACAGATGGTTCGCACCACCCCCAGCCATTCCGGGCCTCTGGGCAGCATGGGAAGGCAGAAAGGCTGCTCCAGGCTTATGTATTCAGTGGTAGCTGTGAGAAACAATGAGATTCAGGATATATTCTCAAGTAAGGTTGACAGGATTTGCTGATGGGTTGGGATAAGGAGTCTAAGAGAAAGAGATATTTTTCCAAGTTCTGTGCTAAGCACTGTAAAGGTATTATCTCAATGCAGTGAAAGCAATGAGAAGTGCCAGGTTGAGGGTATATTTTGAAAAAAGAGACAACAAGGCTTGAGAATAAACTGAATGAAGGATGTAAGGAAAAGGGAAGAACTGAAGATGATTCCTAAGTTTTAAGTTTGAGCAAGTGGGTAAATAATGATACTATACAATAAGGTAGGAAACTGAGGAAGCAGTAGGTTTGGGAGAGGAATTAAAATTTATACTTCTTAATCCAAGTAGAGAGATAAACCAGGTGGTCCCATATATGTATGTTGTATTCAGGAAAGATATCAGGGAAGGAGATTAAATTCTGGAGTCATCACCATCTAGGTAGTGTTTTAAAATCACAAGAACGGGTGAGATAATCTGGGTGTAGAATGTGGGTTAAAAAGGAGGAACAGTCCTAGCCAGTTTGGCTCGGTGGATAGAGTCACCCCTTGGACTGAATGGTTTGATTCCCTGTTAAGGGTATGTACCTTGGTTAAAGGCTCCACCCCCAGGCCAGGTCAAGGTGCATGTGGGAGGTAACCAATAGATGCATCAATGTTTCTCTGTCTTTCTCCCCCTCCTCCTTCCCTTCCACATTCTCTACAAATCAATGGAAAAATATCCTCAGATGGGGATTTTTAAAAAGAAGGACAAAAGCAATGCTCTAGAGAACCCTATTATTTAGAGGTCAGGGAGAGGAAGATGGGTTAGTAAATGAAATTGAGAAGGAAGCAAGCCAGTGAGGTAGGAGGAAAATCTGGAAACCCAAGTGAAGAAAGAGTTTCAAGGAAGAGAATAGCATCAACTGTTTCAAATGTTGCTGAGAGGTCAAAGAAGGTGAAGACTGAAAATTGATTATAGGGCTTGATATCAGGTAGCTTTGTCACTGCAACCTTGATATGAACTTTTCAGAGTAGAGAGTAAAAGTCTGAGAGTGGAAGGGGAGAACATAGAGACTGTTTATGCTAGTTCACATTTATAAGGGATGGATTAAGAGGCACATGGCTTCAAGTGGATGATTTTTAAGTGGGTCCAAATGTAGTATAGTTCATGGTTGATAAGATTGTCTGGATAATTACCATGTTCCAAGGACACATTGTTGGGGAGTTCTATTGTAATTAGAGTTTTAAAATCAATAAAAGTTATTTTCTATCTTGAAGTATAGCAGAACAAAGTTAATATTTAATTCAATATGAGGATAATCTTTGAGGTCAATTCCATACATTTAAATGAAGCAAAAGACTAGCTCTGAAGATAGCTTAATAACTTAACATCTGTGAGAGGCATCTCTAAAATCACAATAGCTGATATAGCTATCCTCAGAGCTATTCATTTAATACATGGCATTGACCCACTTTCCTCTTTAATTATTTAAGTTAGCTGTTCAGTTGAATCTTGTCCTTGAAATGTGAAGAAAAGAACTGTAATTTGTTGCAAAAAATTTTTCATCAGAATTATAGAGTTCATTTAACAAAGGAATCAGTTGCAAATAAATGTAAAATAAATCAATGGATACCAAACTCATTTTTTTTTGTCAATCCTCACCTAAGGATATTTTCTCTATTGCTTTTCAGAGAGAGTGAAAGGGCGTGGGGAGAGAAAGGAAAAATAAAATAAAAAACAGTGCACTAGGTTTCCTTTTTCTCCACATCCTCCCCAGCATTTGTTGTTTGTTGATTTATTGATGATAACCATTCTGGCAGGTGGGTGGTACCTCATTGGCATTTTAATTTGCATCTCTATGATTAGTTACTCTGTGCACTCTTTCACATGTCTTTCCATCATTTGTATGTCCTTTTTGGAGAAGTGTCTATTCAGGTCTTCTGCTCACTTTTAATTGGATTGCTTGTCTTCCTTTTGTTGAGTTTTATGAGTACTTCATATATTTTGAAAATTAACCCCTTATCAGATATATCATTGGCAAATATGTTCTCCCATGCAGTGGACGCCCTTTTCATTTTGATACTGGTTTCCTTTGCTGTGCAGAAGCATTTTTATTTTGACAATAGAGGCCAGGTGCATGAATACGTGCATGGATGGGGTCCCTTGGCCTGGCTGGCGATCAAGGCCTATCAGGGGGGGTCCAGTCATTCTGGTCGTTCAGTCATAACGGTCACTTAGGCTTTTATATATAGAAATAATTTGTTCTAGGCAAGGTATCTGTGAAAATTCTGCTCCAAAAAGATGTCTGATATTTTACTACCTAGGTTTTCTTCCATAATTTTTATGGCTTGATGACTTACATTTAAGTCTTTTGCCTGTTTTTACTTTTGCATGTGTATGGCTTAAGTTGGTAGTCTAGTTTCATTTTTTGCATGTACCTGTACAATTTTCCCAACACCATTTATTAAAAAGACTGCTTTTACTACATTGTATGCTCTTGCCTCTGTTGCCAAATATTAATTGAACATAATTATTTGGGTGGGTTTCTGGGTTATCTGTTCTGTTCCATGGATCTACCCTGTTTCCCCAAAAATAAGACAGTGTCTTATATTAATTTTTGCTCCCAAGATGCGCTAGGTCTTATTTTCAGGGGATGTATTATGTTTCCATGAAGTAGGTCTTATTTTCGGAGGATGTCTTATTTTCGGGGAAACCCGGTATATGCCTGTTCTTATGCCAGTACCAGGCTGTTTTGATTACAGTCGCTTTGTAGTAAAACTTGATATCTGGTATTGTGAACCTTCCAACTTTGTTCTTTCTCAAGATTGCTGGGGCTGTTTGGAGTGTTGCTTGGTTCCATATAAATTTTTGTAGTGGTCATAATAATAATCTGGCCACTCAGGGGATATACTCCTCAGCTGGACCTCAATTGCTAATTCTAGATGAATCTTCTCCAATTTAGTTGCATTTGAGAATATTTCTAACATTGTAGAAAGTGGACAGTGCTGATTTAGCCTTATAAAAAAGACTAGAGACAGAGAAGCATCAATCAGATGCTCAAACCTCAGAGGGAAGGTAGGGGAGGGTAAGGGGGAGAGATCAACCAAAAGACTTGTATGCATGCATACAAACATAACCGATGGACACAGATAGCAGGGGGGGATGAGGGCATATATGGGAGTGGAGTGGGGGGACAATGAGGGGATATGGACACATGTAATACCTTAATCAATAAAATTTGAAAAAAATAATATAAATATGTTGCTAAATGCATTGTTGGGGGGGATAATATGCTTAATATTTTTCAGACAAGCTTGTTAAGTTTGTGATAGTCACTGAGCACTGAGTTCAACATTATGCTCTCACAGCCACCAGTAGAGCAACAAGTTTATATTGTTGGTTAAAGCTAGTGCAATAGCTTTAACAGATAATGCATAGGTCTTACTAGTTTCCTCCCAGGACAGCAAGGAGTGTTGGTAGGATTTAATGCTTATTGAACAAGGCTAGAGAAAGGCAGTCTGCAGTAATAAAAAAAAGTGAGACAATAGAAAACACTTAAAAGAGTTGGGAAGAGTGCTTTAGAGTTTTTTAAAAACATGAAAATACAAAGAACAATTATCTTTGTATTATGAGTAAGTGGCCTCCTGCCCCTTGAAATGCTATGAGCTTGGAGATTTGATTGTATACCTAATAACAGTTTAAACAGTAATCATTACCTTCACTTCTGAAAATTTCATCATCAGCTTAAGCAGAATATTTTGAGAATATAGAGAATGGAGATCTATTACAATTGATGTCACAAACTCATCAGAATTTATAAACCTAGATAATATTTGAAATTATTCGTGTCTTCCAAGATACTCTCCATAAAACACTGTTGCAATCCTTTGGTATCATCTTCATAAGCATTTTACAAAATAGATAAACCAAAAATCGCATGGTCTCACTGCTTTTACTTTCCCCTGTCAATATTTTCAACAGAACAGCCAAAGTGATCCTCTATACATCTAAGTCAGATCATAGCACTCATCCATACAAAAATTTGCAATGGCTTCCATCTCACTTGGAATAAGTGCCGAAGTCCATATAATGGCCTACCAGGCCCTCCATGATTAACTCCATTACCTCTCTCACCTCCTCTTCTACTACCTCTAGGCTCAATCAGCTCTAGCCACACTGCATTTCTGCTCTTTCTCCTCAATCAAGAGTCTTTGCTTTAGTTGTGCAGTTTGTCTAAACGATTCTTCCACATGATATCATTTGGTTAACTTCTTCATCTCCTTCAAGTGTTTGCATAAGCCTCCCCTTTTTAATGAGATCTTCTCTGTCCACTCTATTTAATACTGCCACCTGCCTACCTCTTTCCAGTCCCCTAACCAGTGTACTCCTCATCCTCCATAACTTACTCCACTTTTATTTTTTCCACTGCACTTACCCTTGCCTAGAGTATGTTATATTATCATATAATTGACTTATTTCTTGCATTCATTGCCTTTTATCTATCTTGTCCATCTAGCATTTAAGTTCCACAAAGACAGAGCTCTTCATTGTGTTCACTAAGGTGAGAACCTGGCACACAACAATCTCTCAAAAAAATTTTGTTGAATGAATGAATGACTTTATAAGAATTTCTATTTCTAAACACAAAAAAGAGATTTCTCCAATTTCTGAATATCAAGTCACAAAATTATCTAATTTTACAGCTGAAAGGTCCTTGACAGTAATGTAGCACAATTACACCTCTAGGTATATAAATAAACCATGACCCAGAGAGCTTAAGTAGCAGCATAAGGTCAACCAGCTAATTTACAGCAGAATCATAAGACTAGAGATTCTCAATCCACCTACAAAATGTGATTTCCCAACACTGGTTATATTAAAAAATATGCCACTGTCTCATGGTCATACCAGAAGAAGAGATGCTAACATATTTTCAACTATAGCAGCATCGTTGTATTACAAGCAGCATAAACTTGAATAAATAAATTTGAGAATCTTTCTTTACACTATAATCATATAACATGCTAATACCTCATATAACCTCTCATCAAATTATAGTTTTAAAATGAAATGTTTTATATAGAGTAAAGATTAAGTGTTTTGAGAAAAATTAGAATATAATCATAAATACATAAATTGAACTTTGATCATTTTCTACTTCCTTTATATTTTCTGTTACCTGGGCTCTACTTTATTCCCTTGCTGACAGCTGCAGTCTTAATGTGCATTTTTGAGAAAATAGGTGCTTTTTGGTCCAAACCACCTTTATCTTTGGCTTATCAGAAGCATCCATATATCATAGCCTGGGGAAAGAAGATAAAATAGGGCATCTTTCTTGCATATAAATCATGGCTTGTGGATCATTGCTGTTAATTAAAAATCCTTGCAAGGCTAAATTCAACATGATGGAAGCTTAGGACATCCTTGCTAAAGGACAAACCTGGAAGGAAAAGTAACTTCAAATTTCTGTAAGAAAGTCATATGGGGTCATTTAGGATTCTGCCTCTGTGTTAGGGTTAACATTTTTATGCATATTATACTGCACCATAATTTGTTGCTAATTGGATGTGAGCATGCGTAATTTGGTTACTTTTTGGTTTCATTGTTGTTTGCTTATTTCACTATTGTCTGGCAACATAATAATCTTATATTAACTGGAGATAGGAAATACACAGCCTTGCTCGTATAATGTGTGCATTTTACAAGGTCAGAACAAAATAAGGAAAGTTTTCACCATCCCATTTTAGTGAAATATTCAAAAAGAGGCCCATTAGCCTTGAGACTGGTTTGCATGGTTATTTGATACCCTTAATGCATAAAAAAGAATGGTTAGTGTAAGTGTCTTTTCAAGGTATGAACAGATATTTATTTTAGAGTTGTGATTACTGGTCGGTGCCAGTCAAGTCAATAGGATTATATTCCAGAAATTGATTTTCCCCCCAATGAGTAAATAATGAAGTAATTTAACCTCATCTGCTTCCTAATCTAAAACCTTTCACTTGTACTGTGCCTTTGCTTGAGATGTGTGCATGCACAAGGCCAATAAACACCTTTGGATTTTATATGAAGGTCATGCAAAGCTGATCATTTGGGAAATGTGTACAGTTGAAGTGCATCTTCTGTTCCCTGTGGCCATCAATCCTAGCTTTCAGAGTTGTCTACACCTACGTTAAAGGGTGAGCACGATACTGCATTAATCATGGGCATGGTTACTGCCCCGAGAATTTCTCTTTCATTTATTTTAATGTGTTTATTCAAATACTAGCATGGAAAGAAAACAGCAGTTAGCTGGAAATGAAAATAAAAGGCAGGTGGAAAGCAGTGATTGTTCAAATCATGAATTATCCGGGCTTGCCTTATACTGTACCTGTTATTACTGTACAATCTGTGGCTTCTGAAAAGATCCTAACACTCCTGAAATTCACAATTAGACTCAAATATTTGACTCTATTGTCATAGATGAAGTCCTCTAGTGGTCAAAGTAGTCCCACTTTTTTTCATGATTCACATGGCTAATAATAATAGTGGTATCCAACATTGACACACATTTACTCCATGCTCGGCAGGGCACTAACACTTCTCTTGCATTGTCTCATTTAATCCTTTTAAAATCAGAAATCTAGATAGCAGTGGTTTCAAGAATCAAGGTCAGGCCATTGGATTTCAAAACCCAGGTGTGTGGGCACCAGACTTCACAGCCTTCTGTGCCCATTGTTACGAGTAAGCAACAAAAATCATTACCCTCTAAGTCATTCATTAGCTGATTATGCCTCCTGTGGAGATATAGGATTATATTAAAAGGTTCCCATTCATTTGAGAAAATAAAAGATAAAAGGGCTGAAAAGCATTATAAAAAGTGATAACTTCATTGAAAAATCATTTTTCCTTTTCTTCTTCCTTTGTGTTTTAGAAATTGGTACTATCTTTCCTATTAATTAAAATTTAGATAAAGCTGTATTATCCCATTTTTTAGTTTGATCATTGCTGAAAAAGATGTTCATTATATTGAAAAGAAAAAACAAAGGAAATCTATATTTTCTGGAAGATGGCATTTTAATACATAGGGTTGAGGTTAAGTGACTTACATGAGGAAACTGTAAATTCTGAGAGGATATATGTGTAAGTGATCTTACAGATATTTCTCTTATTTTCCCCCCAAACATTTATTGAGGGCCCACTGTATACCAGGTAATGTGCTTTGCACAAAGTCTCATCAGTTCTAGGTTAATTGTCCCTTTTATCGATTACCAAAAACCATTAGACTGGCCTGGGAGAAGAGTCCCCATTCATAAGGCAAGCAACTAGAAGTAAGTGTTCTCTATCCCTGGAGTGAGTGAAATTGTAGTGAAACATCAGCCTTAGCTTATAGGTTCTCATTGAGGAAATGATTTCAAGCAAAATCACATTGGAAAATATTTACTAAACTAGAGGCCTGATGCACGAAGATTCATGCCAGAATGGGTCTTCTTTTCCCTGGCTGCCTGCACCACCTTCTCTCTGGCTGGAACTGCCTTTCCGCCTTCCCATGCTGCCCAGAGGCTCAGAGCCGCCAAGGGTGGGGCAGGCTACCTGCGTCGTCACCATGGTGACAATGCAACTATCCCACCCTGTCCCCAGCCACTGGGTGCCTGTGTATGCAAATTAACCCACCATCTTTGTTGGGTTAATTTGCATACTCACTCCTGATTGGCTGGTGGGTGTCACGAAGGTATGGCCAATTAGCATGCTACTTTTTTATTAGATAGCTGGGAAGGCTCTGAGAAAGGGACAGGGTCCTATACTAGGAAGGGAGATGGAGGGAGGATGATTAACCATCCTGGGAATAAGAAGAAAATTGAAGAATCTAAAATGAATAAAGCTTTGCTTTGCTCTTAGTTTTTCTATATCATTTATTTTCTGGGCATTTTTATTGAAATATTAAAGTATCCAGAGATTGAGGGAAATGGTCTGTCCAATATTCAACTGGATATTGCATAAGCAGTATTCACATTTTTTATGACTTCTCATGCCTTGTTTACCACATTCAGGAGCCAAGAACACCTTCCTTGTGTACTTTCTGTACATTTCCCCAAAAGTTCTAATTTTGTCATGGTTTCCTAACACACTGGACACTGATTCCTAAAGTTGGTTTTCTTCCTTCCACCTCCACAAGTTAAATAACTCCTGTCAGCCAGTATGGATTTTGGAGATGTCAGAGGAGAAGTTCCAACTTTAACTGTCCATGAGATTGTATCAATCCCTTTTGAAACATTGGCCTGGCAGTGCATAGGTAATGACCCACGTACAGTATTATTGGATATGGTTTTAACACAAAGCTTTTGAAAGACATTTGGCAAATACTAACTCTTTCTGTGAAACTCAACCAGAAATAAAGCAAAGTTCACTCCTTCCATAGCCTTGTTCACTCCTGGGTCATTAAACTCTTTGTTACTTTAATGAATGTCTTTTTGTTGTTGTTGTTCTATTCCTAATAGACAGCGTACCAAAAACATATTAGAGCGAAAAATAGCTTCTCTCCATAACTTAGAGTCCAATAAAATACTGGAATCCATGGTGGAGGGAAAGATTTATTGAAACAAGTTGATATGTTGATGTGAGATGGTCTTCAAACACTCCAGGAATGATCTATAGAACTAATTGGGTTAGGGTTATTTGAATACTTGAAAATTATAGTGTGTTTTTTAAATCCTCATTGTGTGTGTGCTTTTTCTCGTTTTTGTTTTTTGTTTTTTTCATTGCTTTTCAGAAAGAGTGGAAGTAATGGGGGAAGAAGAGAGAAAAAGAGAGAGAGAGAGAGAGAGACATCAATTGGTTGCCTGCCACCCTGACTGGGGACAAGGAGTGAACCCTCAACCCAGGTTTGTGCCCTTGATTAGAATCAATCTCACAACCCTTTGGTGCAGGGATGGTGTTCTAAGCATTTATGCCACACTTCCAGGGCTTAAAGGTGTAGCTTTAAAACATGTCTTAGTTCACCTTGCTAGCCAAACATTGTCTGAAAGTGCCAGTAGCACTGTGTGTTGAATTAAAATGTTAAAGTTGATGATGGTTTTTTTAAAGCCCCCCTTCTCAGTGATGTTGGCAATACAACTCAGAGTAATGTGTCAAAGAGGTGTTTCTAATTCTATTCCTTTATAGAAGATTAGTGGCCCAGTGCACAAATTCATGCACATTGCAAGGAAATTAATTAGAAGAAATATTTTAATATTGCTATTTGCCCTTTCTCTATAACAGAAGTGTCAACCAAATTTACGATCGACAATGACAGATCGAAACACACGCGTGTGATTGGCACCAGTGTGCTTAATTATATATGCTTAATCAGACCTGCTTTCTGATTTAGCTAAACTTTTTCCAGCCCAGTGAAGCTCCCCAACTTCTCTTTCAGGTAATTGTCAGTAACAGAGCAGTAAATATCAACATGAAACAGATCATTATTTTAGGTCATGCAGGGAGAACAAAGGGTAAAATATTTAACTGCAGCAGTGTTTGACTATATTCTGTGCAGTGAGAAAACCAGAAGTCATTTTCAAGGTCTACCATTTCTTCTTTTCAGTTGGGTCAAGTTTCTAAATATTTGTGTTCTGGCTAATGAAAAGAAACATAGGTTTCCACTGAGTCTCCTATCTACCTTCTCCAGGACTTCTGTGAGGATCAAATGAGAGGCACAGGAAATGCTTCACAGACATTTGGTTAAAGTGTGAAATATTTGCACCTGGCTATAAAGCAAGTCATGTTCCTGGGCTGGAGAAACTCCAACAAGGCTAATCATCACTAGGGAGAGGAAGCCAGGTGTCACTACATGACATCATTACCTGGATGGACACTTAGCATACTAGCCTTTTATAGTATATATTGATGGAGCACAGAAAACTTACAAATTTTGGTCTTCCCTGGAAAAATCAGGAGTGGAATTCATACTCTAATCCACAAAATCAGGTGGTTACCTTGCTTTTCGTAAACTGGTTTTCTTCTAACTTACTGAATTGCCTACATCTCCATTTTACCTTATATGTAGGGCAGAGCCCAACCAAAGTTTAATAATCTTGCATTTCTGAATTTGCCACCCTTATTTAATTCACACTAGCGGCCCAGTGCATGAATATGTGCACCTTGAAAGGCACTGTGGGCTGCTAGGCTACAGTGGGCACATGATCGGGTCTTGGCCTATCCTCCAAACACCTGCCTGGCCCTTCCCAACATGGCACTGGTCCCCTGTCTGCAGGAAGCCTTGCTCCCACCACTGCTACTTTCATGAGTTGATGGTGCAGGACCTGCTTGTACCCGCTGATGGTGCAGAGTGATTGGGGCTAATGGCCCAAAAATGCCCCCTTCTCTGTAGAATTGTCCTCATTGCTCTCTGCAGTAAATAATATATCTCCACCCTCTGGAAACAGTCATTGGCAAATGACTGGCTGACATAGTTTATAGAAATTGGCCTTCTTACCTTAAGATAGAACCAAAAAATTTGTGCCTTAGAGTTTCCCCAAAGGGCAGGTTGGAACAATTCTCACAGGGAGACCATCCCCTAAATGGTCTCTAGGATACAAAAGTCAATTTATTGTGTTAGAATTTTGAATCCTTTAGGAATTATAGTACTAATTCATGTTGAATGCCAATAAAACTTTACTGTATGCCCTAACTAGTTTGGCTCAGTGAATAGAGAGTCAGCCTGCTGACTGAAGGGCCCCAGGTTAGATTCTGGTCAAGGGCACATACAATTACCAGTAGGGGGGGGGGGTCGCAGGAGGCAGCTTAATCAATTATTCTCTCTCATCATTGATATTTCTATCTCCCTCTCCCTTCCTATCTGAAATTAATTTAAATAATAAATAAATAATACAAACTTTACTGTATTTCCTGGAGGGTAAGATGAAAAAGGGAAACTACCCATAAATAAAACAAGAAGCATAGGACAATAAATTCTAAACTGGGATGTTTGAATTCAGTGGAGCAGATAAATGAGAGTTCATTGGAAGACTGGTTGACATGACTGGAGATTCACTTAGGAAGATTCATCTTAGGGTACTGTATAGAATGTAGGTAAACACAGAAGTTCCAGATTGAATAGAGTATTAATTATTTTCTCTTTGGATGATGTTTGTCTAGTGGGTTGACAGAAGTATTAGTCAAATTCTGTTTCTCTTGGCCTCACTCTGATCTGATCTTTGAAATTCCAATTACATTCTGGGAACTGGATGCATTTGCATAACATTTCACTAGGAGGATATATGGGAAATTGCAGGGGGAGGGATCATTTTCTCTGTGGAGAAAAATTGGATGGCTGGAGAGCAAAATGGCAAATGGCACTGAGACCGTTAATTTTATGCCCTTTGAAACTTTGGAATTTTCAATAATTTGAATGTATTACCAATTCACAAGTTAATCATACAATTTACATTAAATAAGTAAAATAAAATGAACCCAGGTGGAAGGAAAGCCTTAGGATGAATTAGACTGAGCTACATTTTAGAATTCTGCATTTAATTTTCCAGAGCTGAATTGACTTGATTCTGGCTGTAACTTAAGTCTGCCCTTGTATATTAACCAACAATCAGATTTAATTTTATTTTGGTAGTAATGAAAATGTGAAATTACTTACAGTTATCATCCTGCTATTTTTACTGTATAAAACAAGCAACAAAAATTAAAATAAAGATAAAACCCAGATACAACCATGGGGAAATCAAAGTTTGATTTAAGCAACATAATAAGTGGAAAGTGCATGAGTTTGGGAGTGGGTTGAGTGGTTTCAAATCCTAGTTGTATCACTTACTAGCTATCAGATCATTAGGCAGGTTAGTTAATCTCATTAAACCCATTTGCTTGTCTGTAAGTGATAATAATAGCTACCTCCAAAGGCCACCATAGAAATTAAATGAGAATCTATGTCAAAAATTCATAAAAGAAGGAAAGGAAAGTTTGAATTCCTCCGCTAAAGCATCTAGTACTATGCTCTGCACACATAGTGTTAAATAAATATGAGCTGAGTATAAATATGATTATTTGATGATAATTAATTTGGCACCAATATTGCAGTACATTATAAAGAAAATTAAAACTGGATTTGGGATATCTGGGTTCTAACCCCAAGACTCTTTGATCTTAAAAGACTAACTTAACTTCTTTGGTATTGTCCTTCAAATCTTTATTGAAGACTTTTCAATGAGGATTTCACAGAAAAACTATTTAAATCGGTAAACCTCTCTTTCCTAGCTCTCTAGATTACTTTTCACCATATGCCATGCTATTCATCTTACTTGTTTGTTTAGTATATATTTCACTCCTTCCTTTACTAGAGGCCCGATGCATGAATTTGTGCACAGGTGGAGTCCAGCCAGCCCACACAGATGGGAGCCCATTAGGCCAGGTCAGCAGGAAGAGTGGCTTCAGACAGTTGGCTGGCCAGTCTCGCCCTTGATGGGGCGGGGGTGGGGGGTAGGGAATGATCAGGGCCCACATCAGGCTGGTTGGCTGCCCCAGTGCATATCATAGCTACTGGTTATTCTGGTCATTCTGGTTGTTCTGTAATTCTGGTTGCTGGGCTTTTATATATATAGATAAACCCCATGAGAGCTGATATTTTTCTTTGTTGTATTCCCTGATATATCTGAAGCATCTAGAGCAGTGCCAATAAATGGGAGGCATTAAAATTTTGTTTATTGAATGTATGTGTAAGTGTGTAAATTAAGGGTCTAGGAGAAGAAAACTCTACAACCCTTTCTACTTCTGCATTAGCATGGCAAATGTTTCAAATTACTATTCTGTTCCAACTTTAAGTTGTCATGAAAGATTTTAGGTCTATGTTACTAGAAAATATACACTTAGTAATAATGAGATTCTCCATGGCTAAAAAATATGAGACTGATAAATACAAGTGTATCATTTAATATTATCATATTTAATTGGCAAAGGGTTTCATTTTTTGAAAATTAGAGAAACATTGAAGACCATGAAAAATGCAACCTAATAACCAAATGTGATTATTAAATTATAAAAGATAGGATCTTTTTCATGTAATTCTATATAATAAAAAGGTAATATGCAAATAAATTGAATGGTGGAACAACCGGTTGCTACCACACTGACTACCAGGGAGCAGATGCTCAATGCAGAAGCCGCCCCCAGCCCACAGGCCCCCATCGCCTTATCAGGGCCTGTCAGCCAATCTCTTTGTACCTCCCTACAACCAACAAGCTCCAATCATCAATGGCAAATGGGGAACCGGAGATGGGTGGTGGTGGACATGGGCTGTGCCAGGTCAAGGCCCCTGCCCCACTGGTCACCCCTCACACAGAGGGCAACCAGTGGTGGGTGGGCGGGGCCGGCAAGTGGGCGGGAATGGCCAACCTCTCGGTTCCTCCTCTGGCTGGCAAGCTCAGATCACCTGATGGTGAATGGGGAACCAGGGGTGTATGGTGGCAAGGGGCGGGGCTGACTGCCAGCAGCCAGGGAAGATGGCCCTGATTGCAGGCCAAGCCTAGGGACCGTACCCATGCACGAATTTCATGTGCCAGGCCTCTAGTATAATAATATATTAAAATATATTAAAATACATTAAAATATATTAAAATATATTAAACATAGCAATTTAATTTTTTAGAAACTATTACTTTGATAATTTTTTTTTTACAATACATTTCTATACGGGTTTATTGTGGTTATTCTCTTTTTTTTTTAACTGAATCTTTATTGTTCATATTATTACAAATGTTCCTCATCCCCCCCCCAATTGCTCCCCTACACCAAGTTTCCATTCAATTCTCTGCCCTTTCCCCATTGTCCTCATCCATAGGTGCAGTTTATGTTCAGTCTCTTCCCGCCCCGCTCCACTCCCCATTTCCCCGAGAATCATCAGTCCACTCCCCTTCCATACCTCTGATTCTATTATATTCACCAGTTAATATTGTTCATTATGATTTTTACTTCCCATGGTTTTTAGACTCACTTGTTGATGGTTACATGTTTGTTCATATTTTTATCTTTATTTTCTTCCTCTTCCTAAAGAAACCCTTTCAGCAATTCATATAATTCTGGCTTGGCAGTGATGAATTCCTTTAGCTTAAATTTATTTGTGAAGCTCTTTATCTGGCCTTCGATTCTGAGTGATAACTTTGCTGGGTAGAGTATTTTTGGCTGTAGGTTCTTGTTATTCATCACCTTGAATATTTCTTGCCATTCCCGTCTGGCCTGCATGGTTTCTGTTGAGAAATCAGCTGACAGTCGTATGGGTGCCCCTTTATAGGTAACTACCTGCTTTTGTCTTGCTGCTTTTAATATTCTCTCTTTGTCTTTAGCTCTTGGAATTTTAATTATGATGTGTCTTGGTGTGGTCCTCTTTGGATTCCTTTTGTTTGGGGTTCTGTGTGCTTCCTGTACGTGTAAGTCTATTTCTTTCCCCAGGTTGGGGAAGTTTTCTGTCACTATTTCTTTCAATATGTTTTCGGTATCTTGCTCTCTGTCATCTTCTGGGATGCCCATAATTCTGATGTTGGTTCGCTTGAAGTTGTCCCAGAGGCTTCTCACACCATCTTCAACTTTCTGGATTCTTTTGTCTTCTTGCTTCTGTGGAGGAGTGTCCTCTGGCTCTTTGTGTTCCAAATATTGGACTTGATTCTTGCAATCTTCCAATCTGTTTTTAGGACTCTGTATAATATTTTTTTATTTCAGAGAATGTATTCTTTATTTCTAGTTGGTCCTTTATCATTTCTTGTTGATCCTTTATCATTTCTTGTTGATCCTTTATTATTTCTAGTTGATCCCTTTTCATATCTTCATAGGTCTCATTTATTTTATTGGCCTTTTCTAGGAGATTCTTGAACAACCTTATAAGCGTGGCTTTGAACTCTATATCCAGTCGCTTTTTGTCCTCCATTTCTTTCGTTTGTGATCTGTTTCCTCGTTTCGGCATTTTCGCTGCTTCCCTGAGTTGGTAGGTTGGGAGGATCAGCTGTGTCTATGCCAGGAGACAACCTTATTCCACTAGACTTGGAAACCTGCAAAAGCCTCTCTGAGTTCAGCTTGGATGGGGCAGAGTTTCAGGGTGGAGCCTACAGCCTTGGCTTCCGGTTAGCCCCGCCCTCTGAGGTTCCTGAGTCTCAGTGTACCTCAGTGTCCTTTGGTACTCGCTGCAAGTACCTCTGAGAGAAAGGCACCCTAGAGCTTCGCCCTCTACCAGACAGTGTAGTCTCTCCCCCAACAAGCCCACAACTGGGGTTTAGAGCAGTTGGAAGTGGGGTTAAGAACAGTCCAGAGCTTATGTCTCCTTCCTGCTAGGGCGATCTCGCGGCCCAAACAACAGTCTGTCAATGTGCACGACTCAGGGGATCTGCTTTTCACCGCTCCCCTGAGCTTCTGTCTTACAGCCCAGATTCCCTCTGTATGAGGCTGGAGCCTGAGGGTCTTGCCCAGGACTGGGGTTCAGTGCAGTCAGAACTGGGGCTCAGCACATTCCTGAGCTTTTGAGTCCTTCCCGCTGGGGCAATTCAGCAGCTCAGCAAACAGTCTGTCCTCTGCGCACAATGTGCGCAACTCCGGGGCTCTGCACTTTGCCGCTCCTCTGAGCTTCCGCCTTACAGCCCAGATTCCCTCTATGTGAGCCTGGACCCCAGGGTCTCGCCCAGAACTGGGGTTCAGTGCAGTTGGAGTTGGGGTTCAGCACAGTCTGGAGCTTTTATCTCCTTCCCTCTAGTGAATGCCAGCCAGGCACTCAGCTACCCCTCCTCTCCAGCTCTGTCCTCTCAGCATACGCGCACGCACAGTGCCTCAGTACCTTAGGCTTTTACAGCTCCTCTGGTTTTCCTTCTGGTTTTCTCTTTCCTTCTAGTTGTAGAATTCCCAGTCAGTCAACTTTCCGGTAGTTCTGGATAGTGTCCACTCTATATTTTAGTTGTATTTTTTTGAAATTGTTGAGTGCGGCTGCAGTTAGGCTTTTACCTCTGCCGCCATCTTGTTGTCTCTCTCACTTTGATAGGTTTTTATTTAAATGTTATTTATTACATAACAATTACAACTAACAAAGTTGTTTATTGACTTTTGTGTGCCCATCTTGGAAAGTTAGGTCAGTGAAAAGTCAATTATTTGTCTAGGAGACCAGAATACTGGTATTCCAGTCCAATTTCTATCAATGAGTCCAATATGTGACTTTGGTTTTGTCTTATAATCCCTTTGATTTCTTATTCTTTAACTATAATAAATAAAAAGTGCATGTTTTAAAGAATGGTTTCCATTGGATATTCATTATCTGGCTATCTGGGATAGAGGTCATACCTTGGTTTCTCTTGACTTTCTTTCTAGAGTCTTTATAGACATGCTAGTTTTAACTTTGAAGAAGATAAACATGGCTGACCCTAGAATAGGATTCTGAAATCAGTTAAGCACAATAGAAACATTGACAAAAAAATCTTGATTTCACCTCCAAATGAGGGTATTGATTTCAACTCTATGTATTTGCTTCCCAAGGGAGAAACAATTGTATGTTTCTGTAATCAACCCATTTCATTTTTTCCTCAACACAAAAAGATTACATTTTCCCATCACTTTTGCACCTAGATAAAGACATATGATCAGTTCTAGACAATGTATTGTATGCAAGGTTATATACCCTCATTTGGAGGTGAGGCCCCTAAAATCTCTGGTGAAATCTTATAAGCACTCTTCACTGGTCTCCTTCCTGGATACATAGCATCCAGTGGAGGATTCCCAAGTTGATCTGTAGAACGAAGAAGGCTTGATCCTAGAGTCACTACTTAGAGAAAAGTTATCATGAATAACTGCTTAACCAGAAATAGCTACTTTGTGGTTTGTATTAGCAAGAACTGAACTTGTTAACTCTTTGAGGTTTAGAAATTATTTTTATAGCACTTGGACCTATCCTAAATAGTATACTCCCGTCCATTCTGCCATCAACCAGCAAGTAATTATTTTGCCTGGTTTGATTTCCTTTCTAAATAAAGGAACTACACAATAATGCAGACTAGGAACTGATTCCACCATCCAAAGATTTTAAAATGGTTAGATTTGTGGTCTGTGGAAAAATGGACTGAAACTTACCTTCAGGATTCATGTTCTATACACTGCTAACAACTTTATGGTCAGCAGAGAATGAAAAGATTAAAGAGCCACTACATGTTATTAAAAATAATGTCTCCTATTTCATCCAGAGGCACATAGGCAAGTATTTTAAATATAGATCCACTAGGCCAGCTTACTAATTTACATATAAGTTTGAAAATGAAAAGTTAGTGTTGCCCTATTAACGTGAACTCTTCTAAATTGTGTATTACCTCTGGGCTAAGGTCAAGTGGATGTAGCTAAGCCTCAAAGAAGAAATTTCCATAAAATAATGAGAAACTGAAAATAGTCTTTTATAATAGAAGCCTGTAGAAACTTAAATTATGGTTTTAACTTTTTCTAGGGAAAGGAAAAATTCTTTTTAACCATTAGAGGAAAATGTATTTTATTCCTAAGAAATTGAAGCATGGATTTATGTGTTTAAATACATTTTATTATTTATGTTCCTATTACAATATGAGAATTTTTTTAGGAATATGTTGCATAATCTCCAAATATTTTGGGATTTTTCTAGTTACATTTTTATTATTGTTTTCTAGCTTAAACCCACTGTGATTTGAGAGCATATTTTCTTTGCTTTCTATTTTTTCATTTGATAAGTTGCATTTTATGGCCCCGAATGTGATCTATTTTTGGCGAATGTCACATGTAAGAAGAACGTGTATTCTGCTGTTCTTGGGTCCAGTATTCTATAAATGTCAATTAAATCCAGTTGATTGATGGGGCTATTCAGTTCAATTATATCCTTACTGACTTACTATCTGTTGTATCTGTCAATTACTGACAGAGGAGTGATGTATCCAACTATTATTATGGATTTGTTGATATATCCTTGCAGTTTGATAAGTGTTTGTTTCATGTATTTTATTGCTGTATTGTTAGGTACATACATATTATTTTGTCTTAGAGAATCGACTCCTCTGCAGTTATGTAAGGCCCCTCTTTATATATATTTTAAATTTATCTTTATTGTTGAAAGTATTATGGATGTCCCCTCTTTTCCCTAATTACCCCTTCCTCCCAACTCCCATCCAAGAGAAACAAAGAAAAACAAAAGGGACTACATCAAATGCAAAAGCTTCTGAACAGCAAAAGAAACCAGCATCAAAACGAAAAGGGAGTCCACTGCGTGGAAGAACAGGTTTTCCAATAATACATCTGGTTATGGGTTAATTTCCAAAATATATAAATTACTCATACAACTTAACAAAAGGAAGACAAACAATCTAATTAAAACACATGCAGAGGATCTAGACACTTCTCTAAAGAGGACATACAAATGGCCAAGAGACACATGAAAAAATGCTCAGCTTCACCAATCATCAGAGAGATGCAAATTAAAATGACAATGAGGTACCACCTCACACCTGTCAGAATGACTACCATCAATGAATCAACAAACAACAAGTGTTGGCAAGGATATGAAGAAAAGGGAGGAGCCCAGGTACACTGCTGGTGGGAATGCAGACTGGTGCAGCCACTATGGAAAACAATATGGAGTTTGCTCAAGAAATTAAATATGGAACTTCCATTTGACCCAGTGATCCCATTTCTAGGAATAGATCCTAAGAAGTCTGAAACACTAATCAGAAATAATATATGCACCCCTATGTTCATAACAGTGTTATTTACAATAGCTAAGATCTGGAAACAGCCCAAGTGCCCATCAGTAGATGAACTGCTAAAAAAGCTGTGGTACATTTATACAATTGAATACTATGCAGCTATTAAAAAGAAGGCTCTCTTGCCCTTTGAGAATATAAGCCAGTCAGAGAAAGACAAATATCACATGATCTCACTCATATGTGGAAGCTAATGAACAAAATAAACTGATAAACAAAATAGATCCAGAGACACAGAAGTATGGAACAGACTGATGAATTTCAGAGAGAAGGTGGGGGGCTGGGTAGGGAATGATTAACTGGGGAATTATATGCATATATGGACATAGACAATAGAGTGGTGAAGGCTTGGAGGGGTGAGTATGGATTGGAGGGGGTCATTGGTAGAAGGCAAGAAGACCTGATTTGTGTCATGTTGATCCTGGTCAAAAGAAAATTCAAGAGTCATGCTTTGTGGGGGGAAAACATAGAGGACATTGTAATACTTTCAACAATAAAAAAACAAAGTGAGATGGGGTAGCCAGTCCATGGGAGAAAAATGTTCATTGGAAGTCTATCAGGGGATCAGTTTTAGATATGTTAACTGAAAAGCCTATCACCCATCTGAATAAAGATGTTAGATAGGCAATAGTCTGGAGTTAGAAAATAAGCTCTATCTAAAAATATATATTTGGCCCAAACCGGTTTGGCTCAGTGGTAGAGCGTCGGACTGCGGACTGAAAGGTCCCAGGTTCGATTCCCGTCAAGGGCATGTACCTTGACTGCGGGCACATCCCCAGTAGGGGGTGTGCAAGAGGCAGCTGGTCGATGTTTCTCTCTCATCGACATTTCTGGATCTCTGGCTCTCTTTCCCTCTCTGTAAAATATCAATAAAAATATATTCTAAAAAATAAAAAAATGAAAATATATATTTGAAAGGAGTTAGAATATAGACGGTATGTAAAGCAATGAGAGTGGATAAGATCACCTAGGGAATGAAGGTACACAGAAAAGACAAGAGGGGAAAATAAAAGCATCAGCATGAAAAGCATGACTCTTGAATCAGCTCTGTGCTCCAACTAGGTCCAAGCAAGAAAGGGTTTTGTTGCTTAATAGACAGCAGGGGTGCTCCCAGGAGGGGTCTGCTTGCTGACATTTCTTCTGGCCAGGACTAACTTGACTCAAACCAGGTCTTCTTGCCTTCTACCAGGCAAGCCTAAAGTCAGCTCTACTCTACAACTGTGTCTCAAGAAACCCTATTATTATACTTTCCTGTGTATAAGATGCCACCATGTATAAGATACCCCCCACTTTTCCAACCCAAAATTCAGAAATCAATATTTTAAACATTTTACTGGTTTTCCTCATAAGGCCTTCTTTTTTTTTGGCATCTTAAGGAGTTGTTCTTCCTGTTTTCTCCACTGATGATCATACACTCAGTGGGAGGAGGTCCAAATTGTCTCTGCAGCTCTATTTCCATGCTCTTTTGTATAGCTGATACATTCAGTTTGAATTTTGCAGAGTAAGACAAGCACCGGTATTTATATTTTTGTTTTTTAACATATTCATGAGCTCAGAATGCTCAGGTTCCTGTTGCACCTCCACCTCCAGTTATGGCATCAGCTGACGTCAGAAACAATACGGCTCACGATTGGAGGAAGCTTGTTTGACAAGGTATGGGCAGTTACATACCCTCAGACTCCCTCCTCGGCTGACTTCCATGTATAAGACGCCTGTCAATTTTCAATCTAATGATTTTAGAAAAAAATAGTGTCTTATACATGAAAAAATACGGTATTTCCTTTCCCCAGTATTGACCATCTGCTTCCTCTGTGTCAATAATTCCAAAGCATCACTATGTGATAATACCCAGGAGAGCTCATAGTTTCCTACCTCTAGAGTATTGCTTTGTAGGTGAGGCTAGAAATCTTCATCTTAACAAGTATCCAAGTTCATCTTGATGAGGGTACTTCACTTTGAGAAAGCTACACCATTATTAAAAAATACAAAATATTCTACTGGTCTAGAAAGATAAGTTTAAGTACAGTGGCTATTGACCTTAGCTTTCTGATGATCATGTGGTTATTTCCTAAAAGCTATCATAGATTTTAAGTTTAAAATTATATGACTTGACTCAAATTTCAAGGAGTTAATGAACCGTTTGCTCCTTGAAATTTTATATAGAAAACTTAAACACTCTGACTACTTTTTTTTTAATTTTGGAAAAGAATAATAATCCACTATTATTGAATCAGAGAATAAAGTCTGAGCACACAAAAAGACATTTCTATCTAAAAGCCAATGTGGTAGAAACACCTATGTTCCCCCATATCCAGTTTCCTTTCCTTCCAGACACAGAGGAGTGTCACACCTTGGAAGGACCATATAGTTAGTTCTAGCCAATGGATTCAAAGCAGAAATATTTTTAAACCAAAGTATTTCATAGCTAGAGTTTCACCTCAGTATTTTCTTCCTTTGTCACAGCAATTGTGAAAGTGGTCTCATGTTGAGTTAATGGAGAAGGAAGATTAAAAAAAACCTGCATTTCTGGTCTCATGGTAGTATTTACCTTGGAGAGTCTCTGGGCCCACAGCAGACTTTGAGAATGAAAATTTTTGTGTTAAACCACTGAGATTTTTATTTATTTTTATTTATGTTTTGGTTTTTGTTATTGTGGCATAAGTCTATCCCATTCTGACTCATCACTTGCCATTATGTCATAGGATCTTTATAAAAATATATCTCTGGAAGAGATTTTATTATTATAAGTATTTAACTAATTTTTACATATTGAAATGTTTTCCTCACTATAAAAACAAGTAAATCAACTCTTCAATAGCAACTCTTTGTCTCTTCATGTCTACAAATTCAAATTATTTGCTAAACATGAAGTTTTGCTGCCTGCATGTTCCAAATTATTCTATTACTTTATATTTACTTTTTAAATTTATCTTTATTGTTGAAAGTATTACAGATGTCCCCATTTTTCCCCATTGACCCCTTCTACCCCACTCCTGCCTTCCCAACTTTATTTATATTTATACTAGTGGCCTGGTGCACAAATTTCTGCACATTGAAAGGAAATTAATTAGAAGATTTTAATATTGCTATTAGCCCTTTCTCTATAATATAAGTATCAATCAAATTCATAATCAACAATGACAGATTGAAACACATGTGTGGGATTGGCTCCAGTGGAAATATATATATATATATATATATATATATATATATATATATATATTTGCTTAATTAGATGTGCTTTCTGATTAGCTAAACTTTCTCCAGCCCAGTGAAGCTCCCCAACTTCTCTTTCAGGTAATTGTCAGTAACAGAGCAGTAAATATCAACATGAAGCAGATTATTATTGTACATCATGCAGGGAGAACAAAAGGGTAAAATATTTAACTCAGCAGTGTTTGACTATATTCTGTGCAGTGAGAAAGCCTGAAGTCATTTTCAAGGTCCACCATTTCTTACTTCTTTTTAGTTGGGTCAAATTTCTAAGCTTTCTAAATCTCTGTTTTCCAACTAATAAAAAGAAAATAGGATTCCACTGAGTGTTCTATCTACCTACTCCAGGACTTCTGTGAGGATCAAGTAAGGGAAAATGCTTCACAGACATTTGGTTAAAGTATAAAATGTTTCCACCTGGCTATAAAGCAAATTGTGTTCCTGGGCTGAAGAAACTCCAAGGAGGCTAGTCACTAGGAAAGGGAAGCTGGGCATTGCTACATGAAATTGTTGCCCAGTGCCCACAGTGACCATTTCCAGGCTGGGCTGGGCTAGGCTATAGGCCACATTTTACACCATGGAATTTCAGCAGTGTTGGCTGCAATTTGTTGGGATGTCACTCTGGGATGGTGGCAGAGCCTTGTGTCCCACTAGGAAGAAGCTGAGTGTTGCTTTGTGGGTGCCAGGTCTACAGTGCTGTTTCTATGTAAATGGCCAGTGCATGTCATGGTAGCTCCTGCATTGAGCGTCTACCCCCTGGGGTCAGTGTGCAACATAGTGACTGATCAGATCATCAGACACTTAGCATATCAGTCTTTTATATATATAGACTAGAGGCATGGTGCACAAAATTTGTGCACTCAGGGTGTCCCTCAGCCCAGCCTGTACACTCTCACAGTCCAGGAGCCCTCCGGGGATGTCCCACGAAGAGCAGGCCTAAGCCATCAGTCGGACATCCTTAGTATTGCCATGAAGGTGGGACAGACTCCCTCCACAGCTGCTGTGCTCACCAGCTGTGAGCCTGGCTAAGTGGTGCTCCCCCTATGGGAGTCCACTGAACCACCAGGGGGCAGCTCCTGTGTTGAGTGTCTGTCCCCTGGTGGTCCATGTATGTCATAGCCACCAGTCATTCTGCAGTTGGGTTGATTTGCTTATTAGCCATTTATTATATAGGATAGGATTAGGAAACTAAAACAGAGTTCACCCAATTTTTCAAATACTGTTTCCTTTAGAAGCCATTCCCTGTCCTTTGCTCCTCTCCCACCCCTCACCACTCACCTTCCTTCTCACTTTCTCTTTTACACAAGCTCTGCAAGGTACCTACCAAAGAACTCACTTTGCTGCCCCCATATGTTTCTATCATATCATGTGCATAATCTTAAAATTTCCTGTTTACATATTAGACGAGCTCTTTACCCACAGGAGCTTTATCTCATTTGTGCCTAGTACTTAGCACACAGAAGGCACTTAATGTCTCTTATTGAATTGAACCTAACTGCTTAACTCACGTAGAGTCTGGCTGTAGCTCCTAAGATGGTATCTGTTTCTTCACCAACTACCATACCCTTAGGAAAAGAAATTTTTTCTCTGGATTCTCAAGGGTGGTTCTCATTCTAGACCTCAGATAATGCCCTTAATTTCTCTGGTGATATTCATAAGAAACCCTTTTTCTTAAAATGAATATTAATAGTCATTAACGGCATGAGATAGTAGTTAATTTTTTCATATTTATGTGTCAAAAGAATCATAAAAGCATAAAAATGCAGCCACTTTTTAAAATAGTCACAAGATGCAATGAATACTAGTTGATTTCTAATTCATAAAATTTCCATTATCTGTCTTCTGAAAATGAGTTGGGAATCTACTTTTATAGACATCCTAGTTTTATTTTATTATGATAAGATAGAAAAGCACAAGCTAATGGTGTATTATCATTCTCATGTACTGGAAAGATGTGTTAATGAAATATAATTGTCAAGTATTATATTTCATATGTTAGTGTAATCTATATGTGAAAATTTGATGTACTTTCCTGCTCTATAAAACACCTTGAAGAGGCTTTTATGGGTGTTTTACAGCTAATTCATAGATCTCAACCACAGCCAAGTCAGAGTAATTTAATTTTGTATTACAGCCTAGTTTAAAGTGATTATCATTGCAGTTTGAGAGAAGTGAACATTTTTTTAAAACTCTGTTTTATAGAACACCAGTGAGCTTTGGGATGTTAACAAGACCCTGTGAGCAAAAAATTTTAGAAATTCTGGGTAAAACAAAAGTAAGTAGTTTTGTCTTTGCAAGACTTCTGTGGGTCTTTACCATGTATTATGAATAAGACTGATTTATATACTAGCACAGTAGGCACAGTGCACAGGGCCCATGATATTTTTTTTGGAGCCCACAAAAATATTTTAATTTCTTTTAACATTAGAAGAAAATTGAAAATATAATTATCCTATATGATAAAAATGTAATATGCAGATGGTCGTTATGCCATGAAGCATAACAACCAACTGCATAATGATCGGATCATGGATCAGCAGAAGGGTGGGGCAGGGAGCTACAAGTGGGTGGTGGAGAGCTACAGGTGGAGGCAGAGAGGCAAGCTATTGGAGGGTGAGGGGCGGGGGGGGGAATCTAGCTACAGGAGGGCAGGGCAGTGGGCAGAGAGCTACTGGAGGGCAGCAGCGAGCTACAAGTGCATGGATGCGTATGTAGGGCTACTAGTGAATATATATTGGTGAAGCCAGCTTGGATTACATGAATCTTTATACCAATGTAGCTATAAAATATATCTTAAGAGTTTTCTCTGAAGGAAGTATCCTACAAAGACAAAGGTTTCTTGAGTCCACAGATATCATAGTGCAGCCCTGTTTGTGATCCTCTAAAAAGCATGTTATGCAGGCTTTTCCAGAAGTTGTTTGTGTATGAGTATCTTTTTATAGAGTTTCTCAGAGGACAACAGTTAAGACATGGAAATAGGTATGTGGTATAATGAATACTGGAACAAAAATTGTAAGAATTAAATTTTAGGGATATCTGCTGCTAACTAACCACACATCTCTGAATAAGCCATGCAAGATTTGTGGCCCCCAGACTGTCAAGAAAACAAAATGATGCTGTTCAACTGGATGTCTCAACTATGCCTTCAGCTTAAAGGTAATATGATTTCATATTGTGAATATCCTTTTATGGTTTGTTGATTTTTAACAACTTTATGCACACAAGTTAGAACATAAATTATAAGGGGAAGAATACTACTCTAGGCTGAAATTCAAAATAAAAGTTTTATCCCTATACTTGATCTTAATTAACTTCTACCAAATGTTTCTCCTGCAAACACAGAAAATAATAAGAACTTTGATATGTTCTCTACTTAGGTGGATGGCAATTAAATGGAAAGTCTTCTCTCCCTGTGAGACTGATCTGTGGTAATGGGGTTGACCAAAAGACAAAAGGAAAATATGTCTCCCAGGTTTTAAGTTTGGGTGACTTCTTGGCTGGTTGTACTCAGCTCATTGTTTTATTATGCAAGTTGAGTGTTTTGTTATTTGTAGGATAACAACAACAACAAAAGAAGACACCCTTCAGATGGTTCTATTTATGAGTCTGATATTCAGAAAATAGGCCCAGTCTGATGTCTTTTATTTTGAAATCTTCACCCTAATGTAGTTCAAATTATTGTAGTAGAAGGAATAACTTTAGGGACGAATAGAGTGAGAATAATAGCAGGCTAAGGATATAAATATGGAGAGTGTAAACTTTAAGGGTAACTATAGGAAGATAAACTCACAAAAGGGAAACTCCCGCCCCCCTACCCCCCCAAAAAAAAGCCAGAAAGGTGCAAGGAGAACTAGAAGATGGCATTATCATGAAAATAGAGCAAAAAATATTATAATGGAAATAGAGTTGAATTTTTTAAGATACAAAAAGAAAACAGGTACTCATACTCAGTGTGTCTATATGTGTGTATATATGTTAGAGGCCCGGTGCATGAATTCGTGCATAGGTGGGGTCTGGCCAGCCTGGCAAGGGGGAGGGGACATGGGTAGTTGGCTAGCCTACTTGCTGGTCAAACTTCTGGTCGAGGGGACAATCTGCATATTAACCTTTTATTATATAGGACTAGAGGCCCGTTGCAGGAAGATTCCTACAAGAACAGGACTTCCAGTGGGCTTCCCTTCCGCCACCACCACCTCTCCTGCCCCCTGCCATGCTTTCCCTGCTGACTCTGCTCCCCAACCTCCACCCCAAGCTTTTTCCTCCTGTTGCCACCACCCCCCACCCTCCGTGATTTCCTTCCCACAGCCACCCAGTGCTTTCCCTTCCCTTCTGCCATCTCTGCCCCCAGCCCCATGCTTTCCCTCCTGCAGCTTCTGCACACTTTACCTCCCGCCACACCGCTGCCCTGTGCTTTCCTTTCTGCTGCTGCCCCCAAACTTTTCTGCTACCTGCCGCCACAGGCTGCTGCCACACCCATGCTTTCCCTCCCACAGCTGGCGTGCTTTTTGCTTTCCTCCCCTTTTCCTTCTATGCTGTCTTCGGTCTTCATTCCTCACTCCCCCAGCATATGCAAATTAACCACCATCTTTCTTGGGTTAATTTGCATACTCTGATTGGCTGTAGGTGTAGTGAAGGTACAGTCAATTAGTATTTTTCTCTTTTATTAGTGTAGATATACACTGAGTGGTCAGCTTATTATGCATTCAGAGATCATAATAATCTGGCCATTCAGTGTATTTCAAAATGTTAACAGAGGTTATCATCAATTAGTGTTATTATGGGTGACATTTTTCTTTGCACGTTGCTATGGTCTGAGTGTTGTGTTCCTCCAAAATACGTATGTTTAAATTCTAACCCCTAAAGGTGGTAATATTAGAATGTGGGGCTTTGAAGAGGTGCTTAACTTCCAAGGGTGGAACTCTCATGAATGGAATTAGTGCTTTATAAAGGAGCTTCAGAGAACTTGCTCCCTTTTTGCCATATGAAGATCCAATGAGAAGTCTTCAACTTGAAAGACAGGCTTCACAGACAATGCTAGTGTCTTGATCTCAGGCTTCCAGCCTCCAGAAATGTAAGAAATAACTTTCTGTTGTTTATAATATACCCAGTATATGGTATATTGTAATATCAACATGAATGGACAAGTACTGCTTTTATAATCAAGAAAAGAAAGATTACATTTTGAAAGGAGAAAACAATTAAGCCATGCCAAATGCAAAGCAAAGCCTAGTTACTTAAGACTGCAAAATGTATATTAGATTTGTTAATTAGATCATTATGTATTTTAGAGAAAATTATTTCAGGGGAATGAGGAGAGAAGATTTCAGAGCTCAATGAGTAAAATTGAGGTGAAAAGCCCAAGAAAGCAAATTTTTCTACACTTTCAAAAGTTCTGAAAGTAGATGAACAGAGAGGAGCCAGATGCTAACTGCATAAGATGCAGATATAAATACCTCTTAAAATGAAAAGCAATTCAAATGTTTATAGTCTAAGGTGAGAATCCAATAAAGAGGTTGAGAAAGAGATGTCTACGGAGCAAGGACATGTCAAAAACAGGGGGAGATTGAGTTGGATTACTTGCATGGGTTGGCCTTGAACTGGTAAAAGACATTCAATACTTTCTTAGGAAAGAAAGTAAAAACCAATGAATATAGAAATGTTTACAGAGAAATTGAGTGAGACCTCTTTGATGACCTCAATTTTAGCACTGATGTAAAGGCAAGGTCATCTGCTGGGAATAAAATCAGCAGTTGTTTGGAGGAAGGACTTGGGTAAGTTTTGATGTTTTGGAACTGTCTTTGTGGGGGATGGAAAAGAGAGATGACTAAGACCAAGTAAAATGACAGTAAGGTTTACTGGAAGGCCAACCAAATTTGGAGACCATAAATATGTGTTGAACCATCGTGTGTGAATATTTTTTAAATTTGTTAACAAAGTAAAGCTACCAGATAGAAATAAGGTGGTGAGAAAGATACAAAGAATGAAGCTGTGGTCAGAAAGTGGGGAGCTAAAGTAGAGCAATCTCTAAACCATGACAAGATTCAGTGCATGAGTTCTTCAATAGGAAGCTAATGGAATTACAGAGCCATTAGGTTGGATAAGTTATATCCACAAATGTTAAAATCTAGAATCATGATAGGGGAGGAAGACCTGAAGTCTAGCTTTTTGGTGAGGGAATGGATACTCGTGTGGCAAGTGGATTGGACAAAATTAAAAGGGCTTGAGGGTGAAATGCTTATTGTAGTCAAACTCCAAGGAGAATGAGATTTCACTAGAGCAGTGTTTTCCACAGTGTGTCATGAGTACCCCCAGGGGTATGGGAAGAGTTTGGTGGGGGTACGCGTTGCACCGGAGTTTGATGGGGATATGCACTGCACCATGCTTAGCTGCTGCTAATTCTGCGTTCTCATGAGTAAAGTCAAGACAGTCTTGTGAGGCATGAGATGGTCTGGTGTGCAAATAAATGTTATTTATAATATAACTTTTATTTATATTTTATTATGAATAATTTTAGTTTCCCTTTATTATTATTTTGTGTATGTACCAAAAAAGAAAAAATAAATATATTTTGATTGTTATTAAAATACATCCATTTTTTTACAAGGGATACTCAGTGTTATGAAAATTATAAAAGGGGTACACATATGTCAAAAGTTTGGGAAACACTGCACTAGAGGATAGAAAATAATGTTGTAAACAGCATTTATAATAGATTGAAATGCCAACTCACTACTTGGGTTCATGGATCACACTGTGTGGGAGACCTGGCAGCTTCTACAAAAATGAGCTAAAAGGGAGGAAATATGAGGCTGAGGAAAAGTTAGTTATAGTTAAGGCAAAAAGAGAAAGTTTCTCCCCAACACACACTCGCGCACACACACACACACACACACACACATACACACACACACACACACACACACACACACACACACACACACACAGAAACTTAAGGTGTATAGGAGTTGTTTAACAATGGAATCAAGTTTGCAAAATAATCCACAGTTCAATAGGGCCAGTAGTTAAAGGAATCAGGAGGGGAAAACACATAGATTGGTAAGAGGGTAATTATATGACAGAATAAAACAAGCTTATTGTGCTGAAGTTAACCAAGGACTATATAGGGGTAAAGAACTGGCCTTTAATGTTACAAATATCTACCAAGTGGATTTGGGGCCAAAACTAGGTAACTCCCAGGCAGTATCTGCCTCAACAAGGTGGTGAGGAGGATTCCAAAATGGTAGTAGAGTAATTGAAAGCTACACAGACATGCTCCCTGGACCAAACTGGAATTACAACTAAAATGCAGAAAAACATCCTAAATAATCAACTGAAGACTACCTGGAGAGAACCCTGATAACCAAGAATGGAAAGTGGAGACAGCATAAAGACTGGTTGAAGTGTGGATGCACACAAAGGCTGGCCAGGTTCCCAGAAGTTCCAGAAGGATATCTTAGCTCTGGGGGTTCCCATTGAGAACTCTTGGGTCTAAACCCCAAGCTGGGTTCCCCATCCCAGAGAACCAGAACTGAGAAAGGTACCGACAAAACATCTGACTGTGAAAAGGAGAAGGGTTGCTGTCTGCCAGGGAGAGATGGCTGGAAATGCAGACACCCTCTTAAAGTATTGCTCAGGGACTACTCAAGAAGGCAAATAATCCTTTCCACTAATATTTACAGGGTAAAATAAGATTGTTTTAGAGCAGGGATGGGCAAAGTTTTTGACTTGAGGGCCACAATGGGTTCTTAAACTAGACCAGAGGGCCGGGACAAAAGCAACCTGACCATGCTGGCACTCTCATCTTGGACTGCTGGTGAAGGAGTGGAGGGAAGAGCAAAAGAACCCTCCACTCTTTTGGCTCCGCTGGCTGGATAGAATAGCCGGATCCAGCCTGTGGGCCATAGTTTGCCCACGGCTGTTTTAGAGTAATAAATTTGACAGTAAAATAGTAAATAAGTTTTCATGCTAATTTAAATTGGCTAATTGAAATAAGAGAATATTATAGAAAAGTTAATTGTACTGGACAAAAAGCTGTTCCTAAAGTATTAACTAAAATTTTTATTGGTAGTTCATTTCATGATAAAATTGCACAATAGGAAATTAACCTAAAGCAGTCATATTATAGTGGAAAAAAATTTAAAAGCTATCAAGACTACATTATAAAATTTTCAAAAGCCAGCTAATATTTAAATAAAAAAAGGGGGAAAGTATAAGAATATCATGTATGAAAAAAATATCCTGTAAGTAAATTACATCTAGAAAATTTGTACTTTAGAAAATTAATTGTAATGCTAACAGCAAGACACCTATGAAAAACACACATGGTGTCAAAACAAGCCAGAGGAAAATCATTTGGGCAAAAAATGAAAAAGGACCCCAAGTCAAATTTATAGAAAATATTCCTTTATTAAATTTTGGTCAAGAATATGTTTGTATATTTTCAGAAAACAACTCTGAAACCATGTGGATTCTAGCAACAGAGAGGAATTGACAGGACTACTTCAACCATGAAGAAGAAGAGAAGCAGTCCAGAGATGGAAGTCGCTGACAATGCCTTGCCATAATAGCAGTCAGCAGCTATGTATCACTGCAGGTTGCCCAGGACCAAACCAGAGATGGTCGGACCTGCATTACCACCATTCGTCTACCATCAAGAAGTGAAATATCATTGCAGATATGTACACATAAGGAACTGTTTGGCATTGAAATTGGGTCTCAAAAGAGCTGTTGGCCCAGAAAGAAAATCACTACAGACTGATTCATTTGCTCTTCAACATAATCATTATTGCTTGTCTCATTTTCAATTCTTATAAGTATATTTTCAGTAGGACATGATCTCATTCATCTAGGGGAAATGGTGAACAACATAGACTGATGAACAAGAACAGACCCAGAGATAAGGAACCATGGGTCATACTGTTGGACCTCAGAGGAAGGGTGTGGATAAAAGGGAGAGATCAACCAAAGGACTTGTGTGCATACATAATAGCCTAACCAGTGGTAAAGGACAATAGGGGGGTGGGGTCATGAATGGGAAGGGGTGGGGGATTGGAATGGGGGGTTGAGGACAAATATGTGATACCTTAATAAAGAAAATTTTAAAAAAGAATGACATAGCACTAGTAAAGAACACAGTGGAAGGAATTCACATTAGATTAGGGGAATCTGGGGCTTGGAGTAGTGAATTAGAAGATAGAGCTAACAAAATCACTCAATCAGAGAACCAAAAAGAAAAAAAAACAATAATAAAATAACAATAAAATAAAAAAGGAGGGCAGCTTAAGGGAGTTGTGGAACATTAAACATAACAATATTCACATTATAGGAGTACCAGAAGGTAAAGAAATTGAACAAGTGGTAGAGAATCTGTTTGAAGAAATAATGGCAAAAAACTTCCTTAACCCAGTGAAAGAAAAAATCACACAAGTTTAGGAGACTCAGAGAGTCTCAAACAAGAAGAATCAAAACAGGCCCATGCCCAGACCCATCATAATTAAAATGCAAAAAATTAAATATGGAACTTCCATTTAACCCAGTGATTTAGGAATGTATCCTAAAAACCCTGAACACCAATCAGAAAAAAAAATGTATGCTCATGGCAGCAATATTTATACTACCGGTAGCTAAGATCTAGAAACAGCTCAAGTACCAATCAATAGATGAGTGGATTAAAAAAGCTGTGGTACATTTACACCATGGAATACTATGTAGCTGTAAAAAAAGAAGGATCTCTTACCCTTTGAGACATCATGGAGGGACCTGAAGAATATTATGCTAAGTGAAATAAGCAGTCAGAGAAAGACAAGTATTACATTATCTCTCTCATATGTGAAATCTAATGAACAAAACTAAATGATGAATGAATTGGATCCAGGCCATGGTAGCATGGAATCTCAGAAAGAAGGCACTAGTGGTGGGTGGGGAAAAAATCAACCAAAGAAATTATATGCATATATAGGCATAGCCCATAGACACAGACAATAGGATGATAAAGGCTTGGTGTGAGAGATGGGAGTGGACTAGAAGTTGTTAATGGAAGAAAAAGGGGTCTTATGTAATACTTTCAACAATAAAGTTTTTTTAAATAAAAGGTGGTGAAGAAGGTCATGTATGAAAATATTCATAATGTACTTGCACTCAAACACAGGGGAAAGAGTAATATGTATAGTATATTGTCACATGTAAAGTTGAAAATCTTTGTGTGTGCATGTACATTTGTGTATTTTCTCTTATGAGTATTAAATATCTTTGGAAGTGTCCTCAAGAAATTTCTTTGGGGGCTGGGTGAAAAGGTGAAGGTATTGAGAGTTACAAATTGATAGTTAAAATAGTAATTGTGATATAAATTACAGCATAGAAAATAATGTTAATAATATTGTAATGACTATGTATGGTGCCATGTGGATACTAGAGTTGTCGATGAATCACTTTGTAAATTATATAATTATCTTACCACTATGCTGTATACCTAAAACAGAACAATATTGAATGCCAACTGTAATGGAAAAATAAAATAAAAACTGGAAACACTGATTGCCTCTGGGGAATTGAACAGGATGACTGATGGACAGAGTTTTTTAAAAAGAGCATTTTATTTTAGACCATTTAAATCATTTAAATTTTGAAACATGAAGATGTTTCGTGTATTAAAATATACATTTAGAATTTTAATTTTACCTACAACTAAATATAGAGGTGGCTTCAAAGAGTAGTGCATAAGCATTGCTTAGAAGCAAATCAGGATTTGGGGAACTCGAATTTTGGCTAAAGACTTATTTAACTTGTGCTTCAGGTTTTTAATCTTGTAATGAAGTAAAGATATGTCTTAGCTCCTTCTTGGCACTTTTGGAAGTGGCATAAGAAGTGAGTATAAAAAACTATGGTTTTTGATTATTAAAAACCTTCTCCCACATGGCATATTACTAGAACATGATCCTCTTTTTCTTCCTCTTTTTTTGTCCCTTTCTAAATAAATGCATCCACTGATTATTCATGCCTAATCCCTATTTATATGAGACCTCCCACACCCCTTTTATCCACAATGTGAAGAGCCTCTTCTACTTTCAAGGTGTGTAGCCTGAGACCTGAAATTTTGTGTGCATAGCCAAAGTTTAAAACATTTAGAGATTGGCCCAGAGGGCCTTATATGTTTGCAATGAAAAAGAACCCATAATGGGAAGTATAGGAATCCCTTTCCTGGAAAATCCTTAACAGAATTCTAAACATAATAAATGAACAGATGGAGTATATAAGGAACTCTGCCCATAAATATTCAGTATTTGGAAGGACTCTTACCTTTATTTTGTCTTGGCATTGTTCCCCAATATTACCAGAGCCAGAAGGTTCATCTTTGGACAACCTATTTTATATGGAACTTGAAGAATGCCCATACAAAATATGCATTATTTTGATTTTTCAAGACATCAGTTGGTACAACAATATATATGAAGGCAAAATTAGCACCATCTACAAATTCATCATTCTTTTTAAATAAAAAGTTTATTTAGTCCTTACTATACACAAGGGTCTGCCATATAAATATGAGTAAAAAGGTGACCAAAACTCAAGAGAACTTGGAACCTACCAGGGAGGACACATCAAAATATACAAGTAGCTATCATTTCATAACAGTAAATGTTACATTGCAGAATCCAGTCCTCAGTATTAATCAGTCCACCCATCATTACTTACTCCTTAAAAATATAGTCAGTGTTGTAATAAAACCATTTTTATTAGCAGAGACAGAAAAGAAGTAATGTGAGTTAATCATTTTGTAGTTTTCCTTATGCTTATAAAACCAAAGTAAACTGACACCTTTTTTGCCAGGTGAGCTGGCACTCCAGTATTTATTAAAATTTTATTGGTATTATTTATGATATTTGGTGGCAGTGTCGCCTAGGAATTAGGTGATAGATATAAGCCAGTATCATTGTGCAGTATCATTCCCAAGGTCTCCTTTGAATCTATACATAATGATTTCTCTCTCCTCCTCCTCCTATACCATCACTCTCAGTAGGAAAATAAATCTGAAGTTCCAAGTCCAGTCAGAAGTTTGCAGGAGACTGTCTTCCTGGTTCTTACTGCTCCTTTCCTTTGAGATTTCAATGCAATCTTTAGTTGCTGTTAGCTCTAAGAGGAAAAAAATCAACACTATACTATATTGAAATCCATAAAATCATTTTCAGTTGTCTCCTTAGAGACCACACCTATAAGTTGGAAATGGAACACGACTCAGTTACACACTCTGATTTTCTACTGGGGACTCAACACACATTGTGATTCATTATATGGGGCAAGAGAGCTTGTGCTACAAGGAGACATGTTAAATCTAAGACATGAAAAAGTGGCAACACTAGATTCTTCCCTCTGCAAAACTAAACAGGCATCCTTGAAAAGCTTGGCATCTTTTTAAAAAAATCATTTTTAAAATTTTCAATTATACTTGATATTATTATGTAGCTTTGGGTGTAAACCCCAGTGATTAGACATTTCATAATGTACTAGGAGATCAACCCACTGAATCTCAAATCCATCTAACACCATACATAGTTACAGAATATCACTGACTATATTTCCTATGCTGTACATTATACCTCCATGACTATTCAGTAACAACCAATTTATTCTTCTCAATCCCTTCACCTTTTTACCTATGCCCCAATCCCTGTACCATCTGGAAACTGTCAAAATGGTCTCTATACCTATGAGTATGTTTCTGTTATGTTTATTTTTTTTAGATTAAATTGTTCATAGATATGTATTTATTGACATTTTGTTGTTCAGAATTTAATATTCTCCTTCTTTTTCTTCTTCTTGAAGAAGACTTTTAACATTTCATATAATACACTTTTTAAAAAAATATATTTTATTGATATTTTACAGAGAGGAAGGGAGAGAGATAGAGAGCTAGAAATGTCGATGAGATAGAAACATTGACCAGCTGCCTCTTGCACACCCCCTACCAGGAAATGTGCCCACAACCAAGGTATATGCCCTTGACCGGAATCGAACCCGAGACCTTTTAGTCCGCAGACCGACGCTCTACCACTGAGCCAAACTGGTTTTGGCTATAATACACTTTTGGAGGTGATGAACACCTTTAGCTTTTTCTTGTCTGGGAAGATCTTGATCTGTTTTTAGATTCTAAATAATAGCATTTCAGGGTAGAGTAATCTTGGTTGTAGGTCCCTGCTTTTCATCACTTTAAATATTTCTTGCTGCTCCCTTCTTGCTTGCAATGTTTCTGCTGAAAAATCAGCTGACAGTCTTATGGGGGCTCCCTTCTAGGTATTTCTCTTGCTGCTTTTAATATTCTCTATCTAATCATTTGCATTTTAATTATGATGTATCTTGGTGTGGGCCTCTTTGGTTTCATCTTGAGACTCTGTGCTTCCTGAACTTTTATCTATTTCCTTCAACAGATTAGGGAAGCTTTCTATCATTATTTTTTCAACTAGGTTTTCCATTTCTTACTCTCTCTCTTCTCCTTCTGGCACCCCAGGCTGTGAATGTTGATGTGTTTGAAGTTATCGCAGAAACTCCTTACACTATCTTTATTTTTTTTTTTTTGGATTCTTTTTTTCTTTTTGCTGTTCTGGTTGAGTGGTTTTTGCTTTCTAAAATTCCAAATTGCTGACTTGGTTCTCAGTTTTATCTACTCTATCATTGATTTCCTATGAATTATTCTTCACTTCAGTTAGTGTATCCTTCATTTCTGACTGTTCCTTTTTTATTGGAGATAGGTTGAAGTTCTCACTAAGTTCATTGAGCGTCCTTATAGCCAGTGTTTTAAACTCTGCATTTAACCGTGTTTCCCCGAAAATAAGACATCCTCCGAAAATAAGACCTACTTACAGGTTTCCTTCTGAGTGAAATATAAGGCATCCCCCAAAAATAAGGCCCCCAGGCTCTGTCTCAGAATGAAAATTAATTTACCGTAAACTGGTCGCTAGGGCCGCCCCAACTGGCGTCTAGCAACCAGTGACATTATGCGGAGTTCTGAAGTCACTGCTGTGTGAATGGAGAGAAATCAGCGTGGAAACTTCATGAAACCTAAACTGCAAGAAGTTGTGACTTGGGTGAAGAATTCCTGAGGGAAAATCACTGACAGTTGCATTACAAATGCACTGCGAGCAGGCTACCTTGACAAGAAGTACTCATTTAAAGACAGTGCTATTGCTAAACATGAGAGATTTGGTCCACTGATTCTGAAAGAAATGGAGTCCCAAGAAATTCACCAGGAAATTCAGGAATTGGATTGTTATGATGATGTTCCAGAAGATGATGACATGATTGTCATTGAATAAATGAGTAAATTCTTGATACTGTAGGATTCACAGTTTGTCTGGTTTGTGTTGACAACTACCGTACTACCATACCATATACAGGTAATAAATTTCCTTTATTTTCATTTAACAATAAATGTGTACTGTATCCTTCTTCATGGAAAAATAATACATCCCCTGAAAATAAGACCTAGCTCATCTTTGGGAGCAAAAATTAATGTAAGACGCTGTCTTATTTTCAGGGAAACAGGGTAGTAGATTGCTTGTCTGTGGGATCCCTTATTATGTCCCGTGTAGTTCAGGATTCCTCTTCAGGGTTCCATGTTCTGGAGAAGCCTTCACACAAATGAAAAGAGACTGGAAAAGAATTAATTTGGGAAAATGGGGGGCCAGGAGGGAGTCTACCTCTAGGGGGAGGACTAGCCACTTCTCTGGCCTTTGCTATCCCTTTTATTGAGGCTATGGGAAACACCCATATTTTTAAAAAAATATATATTTTATTGATTTTCCACTGAGAGGAAGGAAGAGGGATAGAGAGCCAGAAATGTCAATGAGAGAGAAACATCGACCAGCTGCCTCCTGCACACCCCGCACTGGGGATGTGCCCGCAACCAATGTACATGCCCTTAACTTGAATAGAACCTGGGATCCTTCAGTCTCCAGACTGATGCTCTATCTACTAAGCCAAATGGGTTTCGTGGAAACACCCATATTCTTTAGGCAGGAAATTCCAATAATAGGCAATCAGCAAGAATTTACATATGATTAACAAGTGGAGGTTGCTTTCACTACCAAAGTCTCAACTAAACAATGAGTTAATAGCTGCGACCATTCAGAGCGATTAAGGTTGGCCAGCCTTCTGAATTCCCTTTTCACATTTAACTACTAGTGACAATGTTTGCTTTCTGGCACTTGTCTCCATTTTGTTTAGTTCTTTCTCTTGAGTTTTGTTCTGTTATTTAATTTGGGATGCATTTCTTTGTTTCCTCATTTTGGCATCCTCCCTATGTTTGTTTTTATGTATTAAATAGAGCTGCTACATCTCCCAGGCTTGGTAAAGTGGACTAATATAGTAGATTCTCTGTAGTGTCCAGTGGCACAGACTCTCCAATGACCCAAGCTGGACACTCGAGGTGTACCCCCTATGTGGGTTTTTTACACCCTTCTTTTATAGTTGAGCTTTGATTACTGTTGGTACTTCAATGGGAAAGATTTACCCCCAGGCCAATCAACTTCAAGGACTGGCCGCAACCACTGACCACTGACTCCTGACTAGCCTGGAGGATCATCTGTTCAGGGGTCCACCTCACAGAGCAGGACTTACTCTAGTGGGGCTCTGGTGCTCACTGAGTCTGGCCCTTGAGTGTGTCACTTGTGGAAGTGGTTGTGTGGTGGAGGTTTGATGTAGTCTAAAGCTGTCCACTGGGTGTGCTGGCTCTGGTGCTTCCAAGGAGATATAGGCCAAGGTCAGATGCTGCTTGTGTTCTTCTCAGGGCCACTCAGCAATAGCTACAAAGCAATCTGTAGATTATTGCTACTAGTGCTGGGCTTGGATATGCCAAGAGAAACCAAGCTATGAACCAAGGCTGGCTGCCCCTAGTGTTGGGCCTAAGGCCACTTACCAAGAGGCATGGGGTACACCAAGGCCAAATGTTGTTTGAGAGATTTTAGGGAAATCTGGAGCAGGAGCCAAGGTAGGTTATTTATATGGAAAAGTCGCTGTAAACAGCTTGGGCCCAAAAGTTGGATGGGGCTCAATAAATCACCAGGGTGGAGTAAACAGTGTGAGCCTGGTTGGTAGAGTATCAGATACGGTTCTACCTAATGGCTCTGTGGAGGACGGAATTATTAAGTGAACAGTGGTTTCTTCCATCATTTATGACTGGGAGAAAGCTCTCCCCCACCCACCTCAGCTCTCACCCTGATAGCAGACAATTAAATTCCTTGTGTGTCTCTGGTGTCTTTGAAGCTGCTTCCCAGTGCTGGAGCCAAGTAGAAACAAATCCAGTAAGTCCATGTGCAAGACCCTTAAAAAGAATTCCTGGGACTCCAGCAGCCCTCTGTCTCCCTCTGTCTTAATCCCCACTGGTTTTTATAACCAGAAGTTATGGGAACTTCTCTTCTTGGCACTGGAACCCTTGGCTAGGGGGTCTCACTCTTCAGGCAGGACCTCTGCAGCCGAGATATTTCTCCCAATTTTTATCCACCACATGTGGGTGGGGGACCAGCCAATTCTACGTCTCTGCCCCTATCAGTCTTGAAGTGACTTCTTTTAAAAAATATATTTATTGATATTTTACAGAGAGGGAGAGAGAGGAATAGAGAGTTAGAAACATCAATGAGAGAGAATCATCTATCAGCTGCCTCTTGCACACCCCCTACTGGGGATGTGCCCGCAAACAAGGTACATGCCCTTGACCAGAATCAAACCTGGGACCCTTCAGTCCACAGGCCGATGCTCAATCCACTGAGCCAAACCGGTTTCGGCATGAAGTGACTTCTTTTTTTTTTTTTTTTTTTTTTTTTTTTTACTATATTCTTTATTGATATTTTACAGAGAGGAAGGGAGAGAGATAGAGAGCTAGAAACGTCCATGAGAGAGAAACATCGACCAGCTGCCTCCTGCACCCCCCCCTCACCGGGGACGTGCCCGAAACCAATGTACATATGCCCTTGACCGGAATCGAACCCGAGACCCTTCAGTCCGCAGACTAACGCTCTACCACTGAGCCAAACCGGTTTCGGCATGAAGTGTCTTCTTTTAAATGCAAGTTGCAGGACTTCCATTCAGCCAGATTTCAAGCAGTTCTTAATGATAGTTGTCAGTAGTTTAGTTGTGATTTTTATGTGGTTATGGAAGGATGTGAGTACTGTATTTACTTACACTGCCATCATGACCAGATGTCTACAAATTAATCATGCTTAGTGGGCATTTGGGTACCAGCTAGTTTTCAGATAACTTTGTGTCCTAATTGCATTAGGCCTCCAGTCTACAAAAATAATTCTCCACCTTGTAGACTTGTTTATAGCTCTCTCTTTTTTTCCCCTTCAATAATCCTATAAACAGTTGCACAGATTTACATAAATAAATACAGCTTACACACATGAAAATTGTTTGGATAGAAACCAGTATACTCATCAAAATATATCCATGATGCTATTTTTTAAATGATGTTGAAAGGGAACTGAAAAGTTTCAAGGACATCAGAAGCAGTTGGCAAGCCTATTTGAATTGACGAAACTTTGTGTGGAAAAATATGTGTCAAGATGGAACTGTTGTGCCCCAGCCAGCTTGGCTCAGTGGATAAAGCGTCTGCCTATGGACTGAAGAGTCCTGGGTTCAGTTCTGGCCAGGGGCACATGCCTGGGTTGTGGGCTCAATCCCCAGTGGGGGGCATGCAGGAGGCAGCCTATCAATGATTCTCTCTCATCAGTGATTCTCTCTCATCATTGATGTTTCTATCTCTTCTCCCTTCCTCTCTAAAATCAATAAAGAAATATATATTTTTTAAAGATGAAACTGTTGTACTGGCAGTGTTTTAAAAATTATACTGCCTTATCATTTTGAGTATTGCTTTGATATTTTTAAGTATGGCTCAATGATATTGGTGGAAATTTTAATATTTTGTTAATATTTGCACTTTGTCAGAAATTAGTTTTTTTGTGGTTTTAAAGATGTGTTTATGCTTTTATTGTGGTATAAGGTAGTAAAGCACACAAATTTTAAATTTACAACTAGGTAAACTCTTGCGCACACACACCCATATAATACACATACCAGGGTAACCACTACTCAGATCAAGATATAGAACATTTCCAATAATGCAGAGGGTTCCCTTATGACCTTGCTTTTTATATCATACCCCCCCAAAAAAAAACACTCTTTGATTTCTATCACCATACATTTGATTTTTCTATTATTGAAACTCATATATATGGAATCTATTCTTTTGTATATGTTTTTTTGTTGTTGTTTGTTTTGTTTTTTATTTTTGTTTTGTTTTGTTTTGTTTTGTTTTGGCTCATCCTTATGTCCATGACAGAAATCCAGATTGTTGAGTATAGCAGTAGTTCATTATTTTTCATTGCAGAATAGTATTCTACTGTATAATATACAATGATGGATACATATCATTATACTTTTGTCCAAACCCATAAAATGTACAACACCAGGAGTGAATGCTAAGGCAAACCATGGACTGTGGATGATAATGATGTTTCGCTGTAGATTCATCCTATTTGTAATACTTTAAACAATAAAAAAAGAAAGTAGATACTTGAAAGTGGTAATTTTTTTTAAAGTACTATTCTGGGCAGTGATGTTGATAATAGGAATCCTATATATGTGTGAACAAAGGGTCTAGAGGAAATCTCTGTAACTTTAAATTGACTCTAAAACTGCTCTAAAATAGTTTTTTTAAATATATTTTATTAATTTTCTACAGAGGAAGGGAGAGAGATAGAGAGCTAGAAACATCAATGAGAGAGAAACATCCACCAGCTGCCTCCTGCACACCCCCCGCTGGGGATGCGCCCGCAACCAATGTACATGCCCTTGACCAGAATCGAACCTGGGACCCTTCAGTCCACAGACTGATGCTCTATCCACTGAGCCAAACCGGTTTTGGCTAAAATAGGTGTGTGTTTTTTAAAGTAAGTCAAATTCTTCTGAAATTTTCTGCCGCTTGCATTTTACTTCTAAAGCCTGAGATTAAGACATAAAACCCTAATTTGGTAAATAATCATTATCCATGTTGGAACAACTAACAGAAATTCTGCTACATGATTTTCTTAATTATGCATTCTTGCCTCGCCAAATGTACAGAAGATGCAAACATACACAATTTACAAAGTAAATTTTATGAAACGATCCTCAGTTACATTCTGAAGTGGCGACAATGGGAGTAACAACATAAAAGCACTGAATACTTCTAAGTCCATTTATGTACCTGATTTGCACCAACTGGCAACGAACTGTGAGAACAGTGAGGTGGGTATATTATTTTAAATGTGAAATTGAACAAGTAAATACAGAGAGCTTAAGTGTGGTTGTATAAAGACAGGTTTCTCCTTTCAAAAGTACTGATACATATCAATAGTGAGATATTGATCTGCCTAAGAAGCGTTCAAAGAACCAAATCAATGGACAATTGATCTAAGCATTTTTATTGAGTTAAATGCAACTACCTCAGAGCCCAAGATTGAGTAGTCTTTGGTGACTTGTGACATCAACGGAGCAACATGAGTGAATTACAGCTGCATGTCCCCTCTAGGACTATCTATTATCCAATATGTCTTATTTAATTTTCAGTTTCAAGCAGGCAAATTGACCATGTATACTTGCTTGTGTCAGTAGCTAATTTTAGATCACTAATCTAATTGAAAATGGCATGCCCCTTTAGCTTGTCATGTAAAAATCACATTTTCTGATTAATATGATTCATTTATATTAGATTTGACTTGACAGAATGGCAAAGTGTAATATAGGAGGCAAGTATGACAGGGTTTCTCTCTCTCTCTCTCACCAGTCACACTTGTTATAAATGATCTAGTCAAGGCAGCAGGCTACAGAGTTTTCCCTTTAATGAGATAAATTTTGAACTCTTATCTGTTTTAATGTGACATTGCTGTTGTTTTCTCACAAGCAGGGCAACCCTTATCAGAAGGGTGACAGTTTTTCCATAGCCTACATTTACATTCATTTATGGCAAATGGACAAAACGCTATGATAGATTGCTCTTTCGTTACTGTTCTGTTGCAACTGCTTGCAGTTCAGCTAAAGCTGACAGTCATGCTTTTTCTTGCTTTTATTTATTTATTTATTTTTGTACTTCAACGAGAAGCATATTTATTTAGGTCAAGATCTCTTTGGATTATTAATTTTTAATGGAATTTGTTGGTATGACATTGGTTCACAACAGCATACGGGTTTCGTGTGTCCAACTCAATAGCACACTGCACTGGGACGGGGGGAGGGCAGGGGAGGGCATATACTGGGGAATAGGGGAGGCCGGGGGGGAGGTCAATGGAGGGAGAAAAGAGACATATGTACCACTATTTGAAATACTTCAAACAATAAATTAAAAAAACAACAACACAGCACACTGCATTATATGCCCATTGCCCAAAGGAAAGTCTCTTTCGGCCACCGTCCCCCCACCCCACCCCCTACTTATCCCCATGTTACCCACCTCCACCTACCACCATTCCCTTTCCCTCTGGCTATCACCACCTTCTTTCATCCAGTCCCCCAACACTCCTCTTCTCTGAGATCCGTCAGTGTGTTCCATGTATCCATGCCTCTGTTTCTAGTTTATTCATCTGTTTATTTTGTTCGTTAGATTCCACATATAAGTGAGGTCATACGGTATTAATCTTTCTCTGACTGGCTTATTTCACTTAGCATAATATTCTTCAGGAAAAGGAAATATTACACAAAAGGTAATATTTCCTTTTTTTAAAAAGCAGCTGAGTAGTATTCCATTGTGCAAATGTGACACAGTTTCCTCCTTTACTGGAAGCCATACTTCTTTCCTAAGTCCTCTTCTTCCCCCTTCCACCCTATCCTATCTCCTCTTTCCATGCTCTGCCAAATGTCTGAACATTTCTTAGGACGAATTTAATCTAAATAGCTTCAATTGCATTTTGGTAAAGTGAAGTTGAGAAGTTATTTTGCTTTCAATACATTTTTTTTTTCTGAATTGGTATAGGTCTCAAAAGTGCAAAAGGAAATTATTAAGAGAGAGATAGACAGAGATCTGTATTAGCTTGCAGACTATTTCTATAAAAATTCCTAGTGGTGACTGGTTAGATGTAAACTTTGTATCCTTTTTGCATCTTTTTTATTCCTACATCACTCTTTTCTCAACTTTCTTACACGTTAATGGTCCTGATATAGGCATTTTCCAAGATTGATGGATGAGTAGCTAAAAGGTTTCATAGCCCAAGGCAAGGGAGAGGTCCATTAACTTCACATGGTCAATAATTTCCCTGGGTAATGCCCTCTTCTGAAATTTTATTGCTCATAAAACCCATGTTTTAATGTTCAAAAAAATTAAATATCATTGTAAGTTGCTCATTCTTAAAATTATATCTGTCCTTGCCTTTTTGCTGTGTCTTCATTCTTCAAATATGTTGGAATACGCTTTTTTATATACTTCTTTACAATTTAAATTTGGATTGATTTTTATATATTGTGTTTCACTCTTAGAAACTAATATTCACTTTCAAGGACTTTATAATTTGTATAATTCTTTTTTTTGTATAATTTGTATAATTCACATTTGTATAATTCTCTTAACCCAAGAAATTAAACATGTCATTCTAAAATGGAGCATCTGTAACTAAACAGTTTTAGTCTAACTATGTATTTATATCTGATGGGTCTACTAGGATGTCAAACCACCAGCTGAAAAATGGGGGGGGGGGGGGGAAAGGACACTCACCATCAACTGGGAGGACAACACAAGACAACTGAGTTCTGTTGCTGTGTTGTTTAATGAATTGACTGACTCAGACTGAATGTGAGGCCATCTTTCCTGCAGACCCTTCCTATTTCATCAAAATAAATTTTCTACGGACTATTACTGGACTTTTAGTTTAATTTGTCAACCCATGTGAAATCATTAACTGTTTTCATGGCTTTTAATTTTATTTTCACTTTTTTTGCTTGCTGTCTTTTTTTTATTTCCATCACCGTTTATCCCGTCTATGCCCTCTTCCACATCCCTCCACAACCCTCACCCTCACCTCTGCCATCTCATGATTATTAAATTTTAAATCTCCTAAGGTTAAAAATGGGCTCTTTGCATTTTCTGAATTATGTCCAAATGGGATTTCATTTTATTCAAGAAAGAGCTACAGGTATTAAGTGGTCAAATAAAAGTGAGAACATTTTCTTAAATGTTTTTCACTCATTCAGGGAAATTTATTATTCCTTTTCTAGGAAATTCTTGAAAAACCTTATAACCGTGGTTTTGAACTCTATATCCAGTCACTTGCCCTCCATTTCTTTCGTTTGTGATCTGTTTCCTTGTCTCAGCATTTTTGCTGCTTCCATGAGTTGGTAGGGTGGCTTTGTGTGCTAAGATGTCCTATATGGTTCAGTGGGTCAGCCTCCCAGTTACCTGAGGTGGATACTCTTGGTGCAGCCCTTTGTGGACTGTGTGTACAGCCTTATTGTAGTTAAGTCTTCATTGTTGTTGGTATCACTGGGAGGAACTGACCTCCAGGCCAATTGGCTGTGAGGATAAGCTATGTCTATGCTGGGAGACAACCTTATTCGACTAGACTTGCAAAATTGCAAAAGCCTCTGTGGTAAGCTTTCATGGGACGGAGTTTCAGGGTGGAGCCTTGGTTTCCCATCAACCCCGTCCTATGAGGTTCCTGAGTATCAGTGTTCCTCAGTGTCCTTTGGTAGTCGCTGCAAGCACCTCTGAGAGAAAGGTGCCCTCGAGGTTCGCCTGCTACCAGGCAGTCTAGTGTTTCCCCCAGTGAGCCCGGAACTGGGTTTCAGTGCAGTTGGAAGTGGGGTTGGAAGTGGAGTACAGAGCAGTCTGGAGCTTTTGTCTCCTTCCCACTCGGGCAATCCAGCAGCAACGTGCGCGCCTCTGGGACTGCCTTTCACTGCTCCCCTTAGTTTCCGCCTTACAGCCCAGATTCTCTCTGTATGAGCCTGGGTCCCCGGGGTCTCACCCAGAACTGGGTTCAGTGCTGTCAGAACTGGGGTTCAGCACAGTCTGGAGCTTTTATCTCCTTCCCGCTAGGGAATGCCAGCCAGGCACTCAGCCCCCCTCCTCTCTGGCTCCGTCCTCTCCCCACGGGCGCACCATGTCTCTGTACCTTAGGCTTTTATAGCTCCTCTGATTTTTCTTTTGGTTTTCTCTTTCCTTCTAGTTGTAGAATTTCCAGTCAGTCAACTTTCCTGTAGTTCCGAATAATGTCTATTTTGTATTTTAGTTGTATTTTTTTGAAATTGTTGTGTGAGGCTGCAGTTAGGTGTTTACCTATGCCGCCATCTTGGTTTCTCTGAGAGAGAATCATTCTCTCCTTTGTATCCTTTGCCCTAGGAGGTGTATGCACAAATGTATTGCTATGAGACATGGCTGAGATTTTATTTTTTTTTAATATATTTTATTTATATTTTACAGAGAGGAAGGGAGAGAGATAGAGAGCTAGAAACGTCGATGAGAGAGAAACATTGACCAGCTGCCTCTTGCACACCCCCTGCCAGGGATGTGCCTGCAACCAATGTACATGTCCCCAACCGGAGTCGAACCCGGGACCTTTCAGTCCACAGACCGAGGCTCTACCACTGGGCCAAACCGGTTTTGGCTTGGCTGAGATTTTATTGCCTTTGTTTTCTTCTAGTATTTTTATGCTTTCATGGCTTACATTTATTCTTGTGTATAGTTTAAGTTGGTGGTTCTGTTTCATTTTTTTTTTTTGCATATACCTGTCTAATTCATCGAACACCATTTATTAAAGAGACTATATTTACTCCAATGTATGTTCTTGCCTCCTTTGTCAAATATTAATTGAGCATCATGGCTTGGGTTGATTTCTGAGGTCTCTATTCTCTTTCATTGATTTATATGCCTATTCTTGTGCCTGTGCCTGGCTGTTTTTATTACAGTGGTTTGTAGTATAGTTTGATAACTGATAATGTTATCCCTCCAACTTTGCTCTTCTTTCTCAAGACTGTTGTGGGTAGTTGGAGTCTTTTTGGTTCCATACACATTTTTGAGTGGGGTTTTTTTTTTCTTTTAGATCTGTGAAATATATCATGTATATTTTAATAGGGATTGCATTGATTCTATAGATTGTTTTAGGTAGCATGCGCATTTTAATGATGTTATTGTTATCAATCCATGAACATAATATATTCTTCCACTTGTTTATATCTTCCTCTATCTCTTTTTTCAATGTCCTGTAGTTCTCTGAGTACAGGTCTTTTACCTCCTTGCTTAAGTTTATTCTTCAGTATCTTATTTTTTTGTTGCAGTGGTAAATGGTATTGTTTGCTTAGTTTCTCTTTCTGAAAATTCATTATTAGTGCATAAAAATGCCAATGATTTTTGGGTGTTGATTTTGTATCCTGCTACATTGCCAAATTCCTTCATTAAATCTAGTAGGGTTTTTTTTGGTGGAGCCTTTAGAGTTTTCTATGTATAATGTCGAGTCAACCATAACTAATTAAAGTTTTACTTCCTCCTTCAAATTTAGATGTCTTTTACTTCTTCTTGTCTGATTGTTGTGTCTAGGACTTCCAGTACTATGTTGAACAGGAGTGGTGAGAGTGGGCATCCATCTTGTTTTTACCAGTCTCTATGTGGTGTCCACTTTCCTTGGTTATCAGGGCTCTTTCCAGTTATTCTTCAGTTGATTGCTCAGAATGGTTTTTAAAAAATATATATTTTAGTTGTAATTCCAGTTTAGCCGCCATTTTGGAAAGTGCCACTTTACTTTATTTCAAAGATGAAATTAAAAAACATAGAAAGAATGGGCTGGGATTCAAAGTCTTATTTTGAGCTCACCCTGACCAGCCAAGTACCTTCTGTTAATCACTTAACCTGCTAACGTACTAGTTATACATCACCTCTTGGAAACAATATTGCTAGGAATATTTGCCCTGTGTTACAGGGGTGTAGTAAGAAGTAATGGAGGCAATTTAGAAAGCACTTTCTAAAATGTAAAGCCCCAAACAAATAAAAGGTGCTCACCAAATGAGAATATATTTATCTGCATTTCAACCTTGCTAATTCCTTGGCATGAAATATTTCACTATACATTACTTTGTCTGCCATTGGAAACTTGTGAAAGAAAAGAATCAAGGTCAAGATAATATGCTCATGAGTTATTCTTCTACATGATAATAAGTGAAAACGGTACTCTTATGGACCTGTAAGTTGTAAAACCTTAGGGAGACAAGTTGGCTAATTATGTTAATGGTTAGATATTGAAGTTTAATCTAAATATAGAAGTTGTCTAATCATTCATTTCTTACCTGCCAATCTGTTGCAACTACTAATCAGGCAGAAAGAACAGAACTCTACCCATTAGAAAACAAATTATCACACATATTTAACTACCAATGTGGCTGAATCCTTCATTTTTTACTAAATTATATTGCCTGTGATGGAATCACATTGTAAATATTTGCTTGACCTTTTCAAGTATAATGGGTTTACCTTTGTATATGGAGCTGTATAATATATGCATACATAAAAATGCCTTTCAATCAGATCAAATACTTCCAATAATAATATCCTTATAACCTGTTCTACAAAACCCATGTCATTTTCTAGCTGATAATATAGAGGACTAAAATAAGCTATTGATGTAAAGCAGTTTAAAATGAGCTGTGGGACATTATTAAAATGTTGGGCAGGAAATCTTCATCTCTAGAAATTCATTAGGTACAAAAATTCCATATTTCTTAATAACTTAAAAGGCATATCAGTGTGTTCAGTGCTTTCCACTAGGGTAATACTGTCATTTGGGGAAGAACAATTCATTGTGCAGGACTGTCCCTTAGAGGGCAGGACATTTAGCAGCCAAGTCTTTACCCTCTAACGACCCTACCCATGGTTATTGTGACAAATGGCTTTTAGGAATATAAATAGCTCACTATTGAGAACCACTGAAGGAAAATTTGATATGTTAATGTTATATGAAAATCTAGACTTCTGTCACAAGATGGAGACAAGAAACACATAGAAAGAAGAAAAATGACAGATAACTGGGATTTTTGGAGATAATCTAATCAATAGCAGTGGATAAAGCAATTTTAACAGTATTTTATTATTATACTAGAGGCCATGTGCATGGATTTGTGCACCAGTGGGGTCCTTCAACCTGATCTATGCCCTCTTGTAATCAGGAATCCCTTGGGGGATGTTGGACTGCTGGTTTTGGCCCAACCCCCACAGGCCAGGCTGAGGGACCCCACTGGTGCACAAATCCGTGCTCTGGGCCTTTAGTATGCATATAAGATCTTTGGTTAATCTCTTCCCACCTTTCCCTCTTCCCCCTTCCCTCTGAAATTCATCAGTCTATTCCATGTTTCCATGCCTATGCATTGAGCGTCTGCCCCCTGGTGGTCAGTGCACACCATAGCTACTGGTCCAACAGTTATACAGTCACTTAGGCTTTTATATAGATAGATTGCTAGAGGAGCAACTTTTGTTGAAACCAACTCTTACATAATTCTTCTTAATCACTTTATCATTTTCAGTTATTTATGATAAAATGTCATTTATTCTACAAATGAATCATTAATTTTATTTATAAAATTACAATTTCCCATCAGTGACTTTAATTTTCTTAGTAAATATAATTTGTCCAAATTCCTCCCAAGAACTCCAGCTCTGCTGTCAAGCTACTAATACACATCACCCTGTCCTCACTTGACATTGACTTTAGGAAGTTTCCTGTTGCATTCTTCTCCAGATACTATTAGACCACCTAATAATGGCATATACTTTCCTTAAAAGATACAGTCATGACACTGGCTGTGTGGCTCAATTGGTTGCATCATTGTCCCATACACCAAAGAGGTTGCAGATTCCATTCATGTCAGGGTACATACCTAAATTGGGGGCTCCATCCCTGGCTGTGGTATGGAAGGCACCTGATTCATGTTTCTCACATTGATGTTTCTCTGTCTCTTTTTTCTCCCACCTTCCCTACTTCTCTCTCTCTCCCCCCTTATCTCGCTCTAAAAGTTAATAAACATATCCTCCAGTGAGAATAATATATATATATATATATATATATATATATATATATATATATAGTCATGAACTAAAAGCTACAAATGTCATCACTATTTTAGAATAAGATCTTTATCATGACCTACAGATTTAGTGTGGTTTGGTCCCTAGCCAACTCTGTGATTTGATTTTCTTCTCTTTAGCTGCTCACTTTCCCTTAGCTGCACTGGTTTCCTTACAATTCCTGATTATTACAAATGTGTTCCTCTTCCCCCTCCCCTCAATTGCTCACCCCCCACCAGGTTCCCACCCCACCCTCTGCCCTTTCCCCACCCCCCATTGTCCTCATCCAGAGGTGCAGTTATTCTTCAGTCTCTTCCCACACTCACCCCTCACTTCCCTGTCTGAGAATCGTATCATCAGTCCACCCCCCTTCCATATCTCTGATTCTATTATATTCACCAGTTAATGTTGTTCATCAGATTTTTTTAATTCCCTTGGTTTCTAGTTTCACTTGTTGATAGTTACGTATTTGTTGTTCATAATTTTTATCTTTATCTTCTTCCTCTTCCTAAAAAAACCCCTTCAGCAATTCATATAATTCTGGTTTGGGGGTGATGAACTCCTTTAGATTTTTTTAATTTGTGAAGCTCTTTATCTGGCCTTTGATTCTGAGTGATAGCTTTGCTGGGTAGAGTATTTTTGGCTATAGGTTCTTGCTTTTCATCACCTTGAATATTTCTTGCCATTCCCGTCTGGCCTGCATGGTTTCTGTTGAGAAATCAGATGACAATCATATGGGTGCTCCTTTATAGGTAACTATCTGCTTTTGTCTTGCTGCTTTTAATATTCCCTCTTTGTCTTTTGCTCTTGACATTTTAATTATGATGTGTCTTGGTGTGGTCCTTTTTGGATTCCTTTTGTTTGGGGTTCTGTGTGCTTCCTGGACTTGTAAGTCTATTTCTTTCAGCAGGTGGGGAAAGTTTTCTGTCACTATTTCTTCCAATATGTTTTTGATATCTTGCTGTCTCTCTTCTTCTGGGACCCCCATAATTCTGATGTTAGTTCGCTTGAAATTGTCCCAGAGGTTTCTTACACTATCTTCAACTTTCTGAATTCTCTTATCTTCTTGCTTCTGTGGAGGAGTGTCCTCTGGCTCTTTGTGTTCCAAATCTTTGTCTTGATTCCTGCCGTCTTCCAGACTGTTTTTAGGACTCTGTGTAATACTTTTTATTTCAGACAATGTTTTCTTTATTTCTAGTTGATCCATTTTTATTTCTAGTTGATCCCTTTTAATATCCTCATAGGTCTCATTTATTTTATCGTCCTTTTTTAGCAAATTCTTAAAAAACCTTATAACTGTAGTTTTGAGCTCAATGTCCATTCTTTTCTTTTCCTCCATCTCCTTCCTTTGTGTCCTGCCTCTTCTCTGCATTTTAGTTGTTTTCCTGATTTGATGGAATAGTTTTGTGTGCTAGGTGTTCTGGAAGAGCCCAGTAGCCCAGCCTTCCCAGTTACCTGAGGTGGACAGTCTTGGTGTAGCCCTTTGTGGGCTGTGTGTGCAATCTTGTTGTTAAGCCTTGCTTGTTGTTGGTATCACTGGGAAGTGTTGATCTCCAAGCCAATTGGCTGTGAGGATCAGTAGTATCTCAGCTAGGAGGGCTTCTGTACTCTGCTTAGATGGGGCGGAGTCTCAGGGTGGCACAGACAAGCTTTGGTTCCCTGTCAATCTCATCTTAGGAAAGTCCTATTCGCAGTGAGTCCCACAAGAGTGATTGCAGGCACGCGCACCTCTTTGGTAGAGGTGCAGACAAGTTTTGGATTCTGGTCAGTCCCTCCTTAGAGAAAGCCAGCCTCCGGGAGAGCTTCTGTGCTCAGCTTGGATGGGGCGGAGTCTCCGGGTGGTGCAGACAAGCTTTGGTTTCCCATCGGCCCCTCCCTGAGTCCTGCAGTAATGGCCACTGGTTTCACACACCTCCAAGAGATCTCTGCCCACTGCCTGACAGTCTGGTCTCTCCCCAACTGGGGCCGTCTATCAGAGCAATAGGGTGATTTTTTCCCCTCCTGAACAAGAAAGCCAGCCACGTGTTAGCTGTCTGCCCTCTCTGTGCAGGAAGTAAGCCAGTAACAAACTCATCCCGCCCTCTCTGTGCACTGTGAGCAAGCCAGTAGCGAACTCTGTGGCCGCCTTTTCATGAGCACAGTTCTCTGCACCTTCACAGTTTCTGAGGGTCAGTGCGCCTTCTCTCTCCTTCCCAAATGGTAGAGCCTCCTCTCAGCCAGCTGTCCGGTGCTTCAGTACAATCTTTTTCCTGTTTTTCAGTTCTAAATTCAAAATTGTTGTGGTAAGCTGCATTTGGGTGTGTACCCTATGCCACCATCTTGGTTTCTCCCTCTGCTGCATATGTTTTCATGATTATTTTAGTGAAGTTTCAAAAATAACAGCCCAGATTTTTCTCAACATTTAATTCAATTACAAATCTTGTTATGGTGCTTACAGATCTAGAGCTTTTAAGCTAAAATAATAATTAAGATGTATTTATTGATTGATGTTCACTAGCTCACATTTAATAGATTAAATTACCCTAAACAATTAACCTCAAATTTACTTAAGTCCCCTTAGGAATCATAATCTACATATACAAATTGAATATATATGATTCTTACAAGTTCTTCAAAAACCTCCCAGGACAGTACTACAATCCCAACAAAATCTGTCTATGGCTCTAATAGAGGAGAAGTATTAATATAGTAAATCAGGGCCACTTATATATTTAAATACTGTTATAAAGTCAATAATATCCTCTTATACCTTTGATGTCAAAGTCACAAGTCAAATATTAATTAAATTTGATTGAGCTACTTTTTCGAGTGAATGAGAAAAGTTGATTAAAAGGTAAAGAGGGAGCTAATTGGTGTTTGTGGGGACTTCACATATAACTTTCCAAGCTTTGAAAAAAAGCTATTTTTAAAGTATAACCCGTGTGTGACCTATTACACATGAAAAGATAGCTGATGGCCAATCTCAATGGACAGAAACACGTATTCTAATTAAATTTCATTTATAGCCCCCTCCTTCTTTTCTTTTGAGCTGTCTCATATTGTATCAATGGCATTTTAAACCCGGAACTAAAGAATAGAACATGAGGACAAAGAAGTCAAATTAACTTCAAAGTACTCTTCGTATTATTCTTTAACATCTCGACCGCTCCAAAACAAAACCAAAAAGAAGTCTTCCAAGTGTGACATTATGTAAAGGAAAATTTCAAGTGCAGGCATTTGCAAAGCTGGCTGAGGAAACTATAAGCAATGAAGTAGCCGAAGGAAGAATGTCAGAAGGAGCTTGAGGTTTCCATGTGAAGGCCTTGCTTCCTAATTGTTATTATGCTTACAAGGACACTCTGTAAAAAGAAAAATGAACTCCTTGTTCAACACCTGCTGTAAAAAGATGCCGGGACTCTGTGGCTTGCTTAAATCACCTTTTTTCTTGAAACAAATTGCCGAACAAGCCCCGGGCCATTTAATTTCCAAATACCAGTAATTAAAATGAGTAACATCATCAGAATTTGGCAGGGCCGCGGCTTTCTTCTCCCTTTTCATTTTCACATAAATTTCACTGAAGGTCGGATTTGTTGAAGGGAGGAGAGGGGGGCGAAACCTGCGGCTGTGTGCTCCTGGAAGGTTAAAATATGACTTGTTCACAGTGTCCCTCATAGTTCAGGACTTAATGGACCTTGACGGGGATAACCTAGAAGTTAATTTTACTCTGTGTCCCAAAAGCAGTCATTGTCAATGTAATCTTTCTTGTGGGCTGAAGGGTATCGTCAACAAATGATCTGACTTTCAATAGCAATTGACCAGCAATGTCTCAGACCCAAAGAGTCATGGATGTGACTCCTTATAGATCTGTTTCCTGCTCATAGTGGTAAAAATAGTTTTGCCTTTTTTTTTCTTTATCTCTTATACATCCCATTTTTACATACTTCTCCCTAAGAATTAATTCATAATAGTTCTCGCATTATTTTTCCTTTACTTAAGGTCAGAATATATGCAACTCATAAGTTGTAAAATGCTTTAAAATACAGTGTACACTTATATCAAGAAAAAAACAACTTTTATTTTTTTTAAATATCTTATTGATTTTTTACAGAGAGGGATACAGAGTTAGAAACATCAATCAGCTGACTCCTGCACACCCCCTACTGGGGATGTGCCCACAACCAAGGTAAATGCCCTTGACCTGAATCGAACCTGGGACCTCTCAGTTCACAGGCCGATGCTCTATCCACTGAGCCAAACTGATTTTGGCAAGAAAAAACAACTTTTATAATATGTAGCTAGTTCTTCATTTGGGAGAGCTGGTGTGGAACAATGCAGAGAATATGTGCTTTGATCTCAGTCATAGTTTCTCTCCTTCCGTCTGTTAGTTCCTGGATGGGCAAATGGGTTGAGTGGTTTCACCTCTTGTGGTCTCTCCATTTGCTAATCTGTAAATTGGAAAGATTAAATCTTGCCTGGGTAAAAGTCCAATGAAATGAAGCATGCAAGGCAGATTAATATTCTGAGGAATAACCCCAGCCTAATTTCTACAAAGAACTCCTTGTGGATAAACAAATAGGATTTTTTTTCAGCATACCCTCAACTTAAAGAGAGCAGTTAAATCTGATCACCTTGAGATTTGGGTTCACCTTACTCGGATCAGAATATCTGGCATTGGTTTTCGAAATGCTAGCCCCCGGGGTTGTTCTTCACAATGGCCCAGATAAAGAGGATGGTGGTTGGAATCTATGGAAGGTACACAGTAAATGCCAAGGACAGGAGCATCAACAAGGGCCTTGAGTGGCAGAGCCTGCTGGAAGAGGCATTGCAGTCTAAAGGTTGCACTCTCTGATCAAAAGCTTCTAATACTGGGAAATGTGGGAATAGAGGATGAAAGATCCGTCTGGAAAAAAAAAAAAAACTTCTAAGGCAGGAGTAAGAACACGTGGAGGTTACATATTTGTATACAGCATAAAGTAAATGTAATAGACTACTGCAGAGAAATGAACAGCAAAACAGAGATGCTCCTGCTTCTAAACTGAACCACGTGATATGAAAAACAGCACAGTAGACATGGGAATGGATTGGGTAAATAATCAGACTGCTGTAAATGTTTCATTGCTTAAGTTGTGTTCCCAGGCCTCGCAGTCTGTAGAAATGTGATTGCCTTGAAAATAGTAACATTTTCTATCATTGACCTACTTTTCCAGGATATTCAGAAAATCTCAAAAGAGGGGTGTGCTCAAGAACAAGTTCACTCCCAGGTTCTCATACAGCTCTACCAAGGACATGCTATGCTGGGTGGAGAAGAGAGAGGAAGCCCCTTCTTCCCCTTTCCTCCTCCCCCCATTAAGTTGCATTCTGAGGTTTAATGAAATAGCTTTCTCGGCTTTTACTTATAGTGCTCTTTTATTTAAGCACTTGTGTTAGGTACCCAAGTGGCAGGAGAAATGGATTCAAGCAAAAGGTAGGATCTTTCTCTTCCCTTTGAGGACATAAAACTAGATTAAACCTGTAATAGACATTATCCAGTCTATGTTCCTGGAATTTTATGTATATTGCTGTAGACTTTCAGCAACCCAAATCTATATATACCCCAATGCCTAAGGCTCTGGCCAGTGTAAACAAGTGCTAAAGAATTAACACCTCCTGGGAGCATTGATTCTCATGATAGGCGTATAAACTTTCCAGTTTCCTTGCCTCTTGAGCAACTCTGAATGTGTGCTATGTGCTATTTCCTAGAGAAATTCAACTTCAGGTGCCCACTGTGGTAGTTAGCTTAATGTATTGGCTATCTTCCCTGCCCTGTCACATGACCACATTCCTTTACCAAAGTTGCCTTACTTCCCAATTAAACTTGAACTGAATCCTTGCTTAGGTACTGAATCTAGAAAACACAAACTAAGCCAAGCACCAGCAAATGAGTTCTCTTCCAAGTTTCTAGCAACCCCTACAAATAATCTCTTCTTTGATCATGTCACATGCTCTTTAGAAGCATTCAGATACATCTGTGCCACAGTAGTGAACAAACTTGAATTCTTTCCCAGTTTAGTTCCTTGCTCTTATCTGGCAGGATAATGTCATCAGTTCACCAGTCATGATTAAATGCTTTCTTCACTCAAGCTGTAACTCATCTTCCAAAACCAGCATTGCATCCCAAATTCTTTTATTATTTCATCTTTATTGAGGTATAACTGACAAATACCATTGTAAGATATTTAAAGTGTACATCACAATGATTTGATATACGGATGCATTATAATAGGATTCCCTGCATTTAGTTAATTAATACCTCCATCACTTCCCAAATTTATATATTTTTTTCTTTTTGATGAGAAAATTTAAATTTTGCCCTCCTAGCAAAGTTCAGTTATACAATATAATGTCATCACCAAATTGTTTTAAGCAAGAAGTAGTTAAGGGATTTTAATCTTTCCAAGAGTATTAAATTATCAGAAGCTTCAGTTATTTAAAGCTACAGAGCATTGTGAAATCCTATATAATAAAAGGCTAATATGCAAATTGACTGTATGGTAGAGTGACTGGTTGCTATGATGCTCCCTGATCACTAGGGGGCAGACACTCAACACAGGAGATGCCTCTGGTGGTCAGTGCGCTCCCACAGGAGGAGTGCTGCTCAGCCAGAAGCTGGGCTCATGGCTGGCGAGCACAGCACTGGTGGTGGAAGCCTCTCCTGTATCTGCAGCAATGCTAAGGATGTCCAACTGCCATCATTCTGACATCTCCCAAGGATTCCTGGACTGCAAGAGGATGCAGGCTGGGCTGAAAAAGCCCCCCACCCCACCCCAAGTGCACAAATTTCATGCACTAGGCCTCTAGTAAAAAATATCAATAATGCATCGTTCAAGATTATTATTTTCACTAATATTTGCTCTCTTAATTAATTATTCTGAGCCCATATAAGCAAACTATCCCATTCCTTGTTGCTTGGGCATAAGAAAGGGGCAGGAGTGAGAAGAGAAGTTTGATTTTAACAGAAATATTTGAAACATTAAATTTAAAGTATTTTATCCTTCTGAATATAAGTGGGAGAAAATATAAATAAAAGTATTTTACCTTTAAAATGGATTTTCAAATAAAGACATTTCATGAGAACACTACTATTTCAGTACCTTTAGCCTTGGTAATATTCATATAGTATTATTTGAACTAGGGTCTGTTTATTAAAGTCTCTTATTTGTGTATTGACTCTTACCCTTTTGTTCTCTCAGAAACAAAATCAGGTGAGTATAACAACTTGGATGTAAAAACCCCATTTTGTTATGTTTTTTACCTCTAAATAGAAGTGGAAATCACAAAAGAAATAACTAAAATGCCTCTCATATAAATCTCTCCATACGGAAATAGAGTAGAAGTTAGCTTTTCAATATGTGGTAGGCAGAATCCTACAATGTCCCTTAACATCCCTACCCCCTGGTCTACACACCAATAGAGTCCTTGACTGTGGGGAGAACCTGTGACTATGATGGGATATAACTCCCATAGTTAGGTTGCTAATCAGTTGACTTTGGGTTAGTCAAAGGAAGATTATCCTGGGTATGCCTGATGTAATCAGGTGAGTATTTAAAAGAGATTTGGTCCTTCCTGAAGTCATACAGATTACAAGTGTGAGAGAGAATCTTCCTCTGGCCTTGAAGGAGCAAATGGTCATGTTGGAAATTGGCTTATGGAGAAGGCCATAGGATAAGGACCAGAGAGTGGCCTCTGGGAGCTGAGGGCCATCCTGGCTGACAGAAAACAAAAAAACAGGGATCTCAGTCATATGACCTCAAGGAGATGAATGTTTCCAACAAATGGAGGAAGATTGAAAGGGAATCTTTCCCTAGACAGCCTTCCATATAGGGACACAGCTGGCCAACATCTTGACTTCAGTCTTTTGAGACCCTGAACAGAGGACCCCCATCTAAAATGCGCTGAATTCTGAACCCAGGAAAACTGTGAGATAATAAATTTGAGTTGCTTTAAGCTGTTAAATTTGTGGACATTTGTTCAGCAGCAATATATAACTAATGCATAAAATTTCTTTGGAAACTGAATACCATGGTCACTTTATTAGATTAAAGGCCTATAACTGCCTGCATAGAATGTTGCACCTCAAAAGACACCGTTAAGAAAGTGAAAAGATACCCTACAAACTAAGAAAATATTTGCAAATCATATGTCTAATAAGAGACTTTACCCAGAATATTCAAACAATGCTTAAAATTCAATAAAAGTACAAGTAACCCAATAAAAAAAGTGCAATGGATCTGAATAGACATTTCTCCAAAGAAGATATACAGATGACTAAGCAAATAAAAATATGCTCAATATTATTAATCATCAGGTAGATGCAAGTCAAAACCACAATGAGATTTCCCTGGGATGGCTATGTAAAATCAAAAGAGGATGTGGAGACATATAAACTTTTATACATTATTGGTGGAAATGTAAAATAGTACAGCCACTTTGGAAAACAGTCTGTCAGATCCACAAATGATTAAAGGTAAGGCTACCATAATGCCCAGCAATTCCACTCCTGGGTATCCATCCAAGAGAAATTAAAACACATATCCACACAAAAACTTGTACATGAATGTTCATAGCAGCATTATTCATAATTTTAAAAAAGTAGAAACTACCCAAATGTCTATCAGTACAAGAATTGCCTGTTCAGTGTGACTCAGTGGTTGAGTTTCAACCTATGAACCAGAAGATCACAATTCGATTCCCGTTCAGGGCATATGCCTGGGTCGTGGGTTCTGTCCCCAGCATGGGGCATGCAGGAGGCAGTTGACCAATGATTCTCTCTCATCATTGATATTTCTATCTCTCTCTGCCTCTCCCTTCCTCTCTGAAATCAATAAAAATCTGTTTTAAAAATAGATAAGTTGTGGTCTACCCAGTACAATGAAATATTATTCAGCATGAAAAAGAAATGGTACAAAACATGCTAAGTGAAAGAAGTCTATCATAAAAGGCCACCTATTATATGATTCCAGTTATATGAAAAGTCTAGAACAGGCAACTCTATATAAACAGAAAGTAGATCAGTGTTTACCCTGCATGGGGGATGAGAACGGAATGTGACTGCTAATAGCACAGGGATTCTTTTGAGGGAGATGGAAATATTCTAAAATTAGATTATAGTGATAGTGGCACAGCTCTGGAAATACTAGTACACTGAAACCTGTTTAAGTGTATCCTTAAAATGGCTGCGTTTTATGGCATGTAAATTATATTCCAACTTAGGGTGCTTAATAAAAGCCTCATGCCGAAACTGGTTTGGCTCAGTGGTAGAGCGTCGGTCTGCGGACTAAGAGGTCCAGGGTTCGATTCTAGTCAAGGGCATGTACATTGGTTGCGGGCACATCCCCGGTAGGGGGTGTGCAAGAGGCAGCTGGTCGATGTTTCTCTCTCATTGACATTTCTAGCTCTCTATCTCTCTCCCTTCCTCTCTGTAAAATATCAATAAAATATATTTAAAAAATTAAAAGTTAAAATTAAAAAAGCCCCATTTCTCTTTTGTTTTGCTAGGGCCATCCTCGAAAAACATGTATTCTGTGGTAAAAGGACCAAGAGAAAGTCAGTCTGATGATTGGCATAACCGAGTGACCAGATCTGAGCGCCTTCGTGGTGACCCTGCAAAGGCAGCCTAGTAGGTGGGAAAGCAGCAGCAGGCCAGGAGTGCGTTTCCTTCTCCTGCTTCCTTCCTCATGAGCTGTGGGAAGGAGGCACTGAACTGGACACATCCCCAGTCACGAACAATTTCTCGTATTCAATTCAGTCTGATAATTTACACAAAGATATCACTGAAATTACACGTGAGCTATCCAACTGTATCAAGATACCACTGAAAATGTACTGTTTGAAATTGGCTGTTTGAAACCAACAAATTTATCTAAATTCAAAAGTGTAATGAAGAATGACCTCTAGTGTGTCAAATCACTTCCTCTGTGATAGGAACATCACCATGAAGGGTATCAGATCTGCTCAGCAGATTGACTTTTTGGTCTATTTTAATGTAAATTTAAATTGAGCCTGGCCAGTGTTGCTCAGTGGTTGAGCATGGACCTCTGAACCAGGAGGTCACGGTTCCATTCCTGGTCCAGGCACACGCCCAGGTTGAGGGCTCGATGCCCAGTGTGGGGCATGCAGGAGGCAGCCCAGCAATGATTCTGTCTCATCATTGCTGTTTCTAGCTCTCCCTTCCTCTCTGAAACCAATAAAAATACAGTTTAAAACAATAAATAAATAAATTGAGGATTTAATACATACTGCTATTTATGTCTAAAGCAATATTATTTGTCTTGGATTTCATGGTACTATTTTTGCTCTTGTTTTTTAACCAAGTTATTTTCAAAACTTTTTAAATTTAACTATTCAAAAAGCTTGGAAATGAGGAAAGAAAAGAACACAAACAGGTTCGGTGCAATGAAATATATATATATATATATATATATATATATATATATATATATATATATATATATATATATATTGTTTCCACTTAGAACACCTAAATGGCTTTCCACTTTCCTTGGTCACTAAATACTCACAAGGCCTTATTCTATTGGTTACTAAGGTAACCCAAAGCTGGTAGCATGTTGACATACCTTTCAAGGCCAAGAGATTTTGCAGTATTACATAGATAATGTCACATTAACCTCAAACTTGTCCTTTTCACAAAAGAACAATAATCGTTTGAATGGATCGGTTATACTTTTATTCATTGTTTTTTAAAGGGACATTTTGCTGCACTTCTCTTCAGCTCAGGTACTGTTCATTCCATTTTTTGAAAATAACATAGAAATAGAAGACAGCTATCTTTATTGACAACTGCATTAATCTTACCTATTTGCTCCTTGTGCAAGTTACTCACAGCCTGGGTCAGAAACTGTGTAGTCATCCAAATGGTTCCCAAAAGAGAAGACATCTTTTGGTATACCTTTATAGCCCCATAAAGACATAGCTAGTGAAAATCAAGGCAAAGAGGATGCAATGGCGAGAAAAGGGTAAAATGGAGTCTTTTTGTGTTTTGTCATTAATTACAATGCATACACTCAAATAAGAGAAGCTACATTTTCTGGCCTAATGTTAAGAACGAGGCGTTGTAGCCAGGAATCAAGTGTAGTTCTCCATAGCTCATTATTATAATGTGAAAGTAGGTGTGCTAAAGATTGTATCTAATAAACAGCTACTTTTCTTTCCTTTCTTTTTTTGTTTTTTGTTAATCCTCACTCAAGGATATTTTTTCATTGATTTTTAGGGAGAGAGGAAGAGAGAAGAAAAGATAGAGAAATATGACTGTGAGAGAAACACATAGCTTGGTTGCCTCCTGCATGAGCCCTTGCCAGGGCCCAGGCTGGGGATGAGCCTGCAACCAAGGTATGTGCCATTGACCAGAATCAAACCCAGGACCCTTCAGTCCATGGGCAGACACTCTATCCATTGAGCCAAACTGGCTAGGGGAATCAGCTACTTTTTAAAGTCTAACATAGTGCTAAGACTTCATCAGCCTTTTCCAACTAGCCCCCCCAAAATAGTTAATTTAGATCAATGTAAATTTGAGTATATATATTAACAAAATCAAATACACTGATAGCAGATTACTTCTCTGTTTAATAATTATACATCTAAGAAAAACGTGAGATAGTTCACTTATAATAAATCTGATCCAAGAAAATGTCTGAATAAAAATCATGGTATTTTTCAAGTATTTGCAAACTTTCCCCACAAATCAAGCACTAAAATTTGTGGATGGTGAATTCCTCCCTTTCTAAAGTTCTGCACGTTCTATTGCAGCATTATTCACGATGGCCAAGACATAGAAACAACCAAAGTGTCTGCGATAGAGGACTGGATAATATACACAACTAGAGGCCCTGTGCACAAAATTCATGCATGGGGGGGGTGTCCCTCAGCCCAGCCTGCACTCTTTCCAATCTGGGACCCCTCGAGGGATGTCCGACATGGATCAGGCCTAAATGGGCAGTCGGACATCCCTCTCACAATCCAGGACTGCTGGCTCCCAACTGCTTACCTGCCTGCCTTCCTGATTGCCCCTAACCGCTTCTTCCTGCCAACCTGATAACCCCCTAACCACTCCCCTGCCAGTCTGATTGATGTCTAACTGCTCCCCTGTTGGCCTGAATGCCCCTAACTGCCCTCCCCTGCCAACCTGGTCACCCCTGACTACCCTCTCCTGCAGGCCTGGTCACCCCTAATTACCCTCCCTGCAGGCCTGGACCCTCCCAACTGCCTTCCTCTGCTGACCTGGTCACCCCCAACTTCCCACAACTGCCGTCCCCTGCTGACCATCTTGTGGCGGCCATCTTGTGTCCACATGGGGGCAGCCATCTTTGACCACATGGAGGTAGCCATCTTATGTATTGGAGTAATGGACAATTTGTATATTACTTTTATTATATAGCATGGAATACCACTCAGCCATAAGAAAGGATGAAATAGTGCCATTTACAACATGGATTGACCTTGAGAATATTATGCTAAGTTTAATAAGTCAGCTAAGAACCACATGATTTCACTCATATATGGGCTATGAAACTGAAATTTGTGAACACAAACAGTAGTGGTGATAGGAGAAGATTTGACTTTGGGTGGTGGGCACAATATACAGCTCTTGTTAACATAGAAACCCACACCTGAAACCTATATGATCATGTTGATCAATGTCACCCCAATAAATTTATTTTTTTGGGCACCCCAATAAATTTAATTAAAAAAAAAAGAAATATCCTCTGGTGAGGATAAAAAAAATAACTTATTTTCAGTTTAGTTCATATTCAGACATCCATAAAGATTATCTTATTTACTTAGATTCTATTAAAAAATAATTATTATTCTTGGACATTGCCAATTAGAGCAAGGTCATATTGAATTGATCAAATGGCTTAATAAAATGACTTAGAATAAAATATTTTATCTAAAGTGATAGCACTCTGGGTGCCAGCAGTGGGTGCAAGTGCTGGGAGGGACAGCTGCATGTAGGAGGAAAGAATTTTCAGTAACCACCAGAGGCTCACCTGGATGACAGCCACCAGTGCTCTGCCTTGGTCTGGCACTCCCACTCACCTGCTTCACCATTCTGCCACAACCGATGCCTACTATGTTCTGCATGTGCCCTCTGGTGGTCAGTGCACATCATAGCAACCAATTGTTTGGTTGTTCGGTAGTTCAGCTATTCCGCTGTTTGGTCTATTTGCATATTAGTGTTTTACTAGTATATATAGAGATTTGGCATAACACATTGTGTAAATTTAAGGTGAATAATGGATTAATTTGACATATTCATATATTATAATATGATTGCTATTGTTGCAATATTTATCATATTATATAATCTATAATAATGAAAGCATAGTATGCTAATTAGACTGGACAGCTGGAGGACACTCTAGACATCATTAGAGATGTCCTTCCGGACGACCTTCCGAATGAGCCCCTTGCACAAATTTCATGCATCAGGCCTCTAGTTATAATATTGTTGTCTATATTCATTATACTGTGCACAAGCTCACTATAGCTTATTTACTACTCATTGCAAGTTTGCACCTTTAAGCAACACCAATTGTATCCCCCACCCCACCCCACCTTTTTACTCTCTTTTTTTTTCAAGTTTGACTATTTTAGATTCCACATATAAGTGATACCAAGCAGTACTTGTCTTTCTCTGACTTATCTCACTCAGTATAATGTGCTCAAGGTCCATCACAAATGGCAGGATTTCCTCCTTTATCATGGTCGAATAATATTCCATTGTGCATATGCATCACATCATTTTTATCCATTCAACCATTAATGGGCATTTAAGTTGTTTCCAATCCATTTTGGTCTGATTCTTTTTAACTTAAGAAGATTTCTGTTGTGAGACTCACCAAAGCTTGTCTTCATCACCCCAAGACTCCGCCCCATCCAAGAAAAGTACAGAAGCCCTCCTAGCTGAGACACTGCTGATCCCCACAGCCAATTGGCTTGGAGATCAACGCTTCCTAGTGATACCAACAACAAGCAAGGCTTAACAACAAGACTGCACACACAGCCCACAAAGGGCTACACCAAGACTGTCCACCTCAGGTAACTGGGAAGGCTGGGCTACTGGGCTCTACCAGAACACCTAGCACACAAAACTATTCCATCAAATCAGGGAAACAACTAAAATGCAGACAAGAGTCAGGACACAAAGGAAGGAGATGGAGGAAAAGAAAAGAATGGACATTGAACTAAAAACTACAGTTATAAGGTTTTTCAAGAATTTTCTAAAAAAGGCCGATAAAATAAATGAAACCTATGAGGATATGAAAAGGGATCAACTAGAAATAAAGAAAACATTGTCTGAAATAAAAAGTATTACACAGATCGTAGGAATCAAGACAAAGATTTGGAACACAAAGAGCCAGAGGACACTCCTTCCCAGAAGCAAGAAGGTAAGTGAATCCAGAAAGTTGAAGATAGTGTAAGAAACCTCTAGGACAACTTTAAGCGAACCAACATCAGAATTATGGGGGTCCCAGAAGAAGAGAGACAGCAAGATACCAAAAACATATTTGAAGAAATAGTGACAGAAAACCTCCCCCACCGGGTGAAAGAAATAGACTTACAAGTCCAGAAAGCACAGAGAACCCCAAACAAAAGGAATCCAAAGAAGACCACACCAACACACATCATAATTAAAATTCCAAGAGCAAAAGACAAAGAGAGAATATTAAAAGCAGCAAGAGAAAAGCAGGTAGTTACCTATAAAGGAGCACCCATATGACTGTCAGCTGATTTCTCAACAGAAACCATGCAGTCCAGATAGGAATGGCAAGAAATATTCAAGGTGATGAATAGCAAGCTATCACTCAGAATCAAAGGCCAGATAAAGAGCTTCACAAATAAAAAAAAAAGCTAAAGGAGTTCATCCCCCAAACCAGAATTATATGAATTGCTGAAGGGGGTTCTTTAGGAAGAGAAAGAAGATAAAGTTAAAAATTATGAACAACAAATGCATAACTATCAACAAGTGAAACTAGAAACCAAGGGAATTAAAAAATCTGATGAACAATATTAACTGGTGAATATAATAGAATCAGGGGAGTGGACTGACGATTTTCAGGGAAAAGGGGAGTGGGGGGTGCAGGAAGAGACTGAACAAAAACTGTGCACCTATGGATGAGGACAATGGGGGGTGGGTAAAGGGCAAAGGGTGGGGTGGGAACCTGGTGGAGGGGAGCAATTGAGGAGGGGGGAAGAGGAACATTTGTAATAATCTGAACAATAAAGATTTAAATATATATATATATATATATATATATATATATATATATATATATATATATTTTTTATTTTTTTTTTTTTGCAGGAGAGCAGTTAGGGGGTAATCAAGTTGGCAGGCAGAAGTGGTTAGGGGCAATTAGGCAAGCAGGCAGGCAGACAAGTGTTTAGGGGCCAGCAGTCCTGGATTGTGAGAGGGATGTCCAACTGTCCACGGGGATCAGGTCTAAATGGCAGTTAGACATCCCCCAAGAGTTTCCAGATTGGAGAGGGTGCAGGGTGAGCTGAGGGACACCCCCCCCCTCAGTGCATGAATTTCATGCACCAGGCCTCTAGTCTATATATATAAAAGCCTAAGCAACCAAACAACCAAACGACCAGTCTACCAGTTGCAATGGTGCACACTGACCACCAGGGGGCATATCCTCAGTGCAAGAGCTGCCCTCTGGTGGTTAGTGCTCTACCACAGTCACCCTCCCATGGTCCCTTCCACTCTCCTGCTGGCCCGCCCCTGATGGTCCCTGAAACACTTCGAGCTGGCTAGCAACCTCCTGCAGCCCCTCCCCTGATCTCCAGTCAGGCTGAGGGACCCCACTCATGCACGAATTCGTGTACCAGGCCTCTGGTAACAAATAAAAGAATAGATTGACCCCAAGCTATTTTATCGCTATAACAATAAGTATCTTATTCATGCAGTGGCCTCTCATGATTTTTTAGCTCTTTATAGCTGTTGTGTGCTTTAATGAAGACCTGTACACACATCACTTCCCTTAAAACCAGTCATGAAAATATTCTGAATATATAAAAACACTTTGTAGGTAGTTTCCAACCTTGGAGTGCAGTCAATTTTAATGTTAGTTACAACAATTAAGATTCTTGGTTCAAATTATTAAAAACTGCACTCTTTTCAGTTGGTCATTTTCACAATAAAGTTCATCATTTCCATTTTGACCACTAAAAAATTTTACTTGGGTGGACATGCACTTTTACCCATAAAGAATTTCAAGCCTTTGAGAAAGATAATGAGGGCAGATGGGGAGAAAAAAATGTTTATTTGTCTAGTTCTGATCAATTTCAAAGATTGTATGAAAAAAGCAAGTATGATTACCTAAGGTTTTGGGGGAGAAAAACAAAAACTGTTCAACATGCTCAACTTGGAGCTCCAGAAAAATTATAGTCTTTGATCTACAGTCCAGCTCCATTTTTCAATTTCTGACTCCTAAAAGAGTCCCGTTGACATTTTATCTTGGAGCATGTGAGCTGATTTCAGTATTTTGTATCCACATTCTGACAAAAACCCTTTACCACAACTTATCTCTCCATCCCCAAATTTTCTGGATTTTACTAGAAATGCCTACAAATCATTATTTGCACGATATTGCCAATATGTAGTTTATAAGAGTAACTGATTCACTTCCACTGTTGCTACTCTTCAAAGTACAACTGATTAATAGTAAAATATTAGGAGTAGCTACCATTATTGCATACCTAATCTATTCTAGGTACAGTACGAGGCATCCTATGCATGTTTCTTGGCGATATAGAAAATTGTTTCTTTCAATATAGTATGTAAACATTGTTTCTGTAATAGGTTATTTGAGCAAAGAGGTGAGAATCCTTAAATACTTGAGGTTAAGAAAGGTTAAACACCTCTAATTCATTTTATTAGCTTCTGCAATGATGGACCAGAACATATACATTCCACAAGTATAGAAGGGAAAGAGAGCCTTCCACTTGCTCTCACCAGTGGTTTTGGGCCTTGGTTTTACTCTTTTTAAAAAATATATATTTTATTGACTCTTTTACTAAGAGGAAGGGAGAAGGAGAGAGAGTTAGAAACATTGATCAGCCACCTCCTGCACAACTCCAACTGGGGATGTGCCTGCAACCAAGGTACATGCCCTTGACCAGAATCGAACCTGGGATCCTTGAGTCCGCAGGCCGACGCTCTATCCACTGAACCAAATCGGTTAGGGCTGGTTTTATTCTTTATTCCATTTCTAAGATGACATCCTGTGGAATTAAATTAAACACTGTAACATTCACAATTGGGAAGGAGTTACCTGTTAAGTAAATCCCCACCCCAGACAAGGAGCATATGAAACTTCAATGGATGTCTTCTTCCTTCTACAGTCCACTGGGTGACAGAGGGTGTGGTCACACACCACCTATGTACCTACCAGAGCACCCCAAAGGACATGTGACCCCTAGTGGCATCACTGCCGACCTGGGAAGAACGTTGGTGTTATCAAAACAGCCTGGTCTGGCACTTTGGCATCTAGAGTACTGCCACAAACTTACTGGGTAACATCGGGATGTTGGCTCCCATTCTAAAGGGCCATGACTTCTTTATATAAAAACAAAAGGATATGGCTAAAATTCTCTCCAAACTAAGAACTCCATGACTGGAACTCAGAGAAATTGTTTTACTAAATACATCATCACTACTATCACCATACCTCCAAACTGATCCCAATAAAAGAGAGGCTACCATACTACAATCTTATTAATGCAGGTAGATTTGACAAAGCAAAAGTTGGTTGCAGAATGCTACTGTATTCTGTATCCAAGGATGCAGGTCTGAACCAAGCTATAGTCCTTCTCCGTAAGTTGGGCAGTGACTTTTCCTAGGCTCTAGAGCACATCACCAAAGACCAGCCATCCTCATCTCTTAAAGGCACAGCAACCTTCCCTCAGTTCCTCTTAAAATGTTACTTTCTTCCTCAGGTTAGAAAAACAATGACATTTGTCATTATTTGTAGTCTAGATGCTGGTGAAACTTTATCGCTATCATTACAATGTTTTCCTCTCTTATTGTAGCATGTGAGTACTTTTGCCCAAATTCCACAGTCCTGCCTAGCAAAGGACATATGTTTATCATCTCCTTTTTGTTAAATGTGAAAGCAAGACCCTTATTTAATAGCTGTCGCCTCAATCCTGGAATAAGCTTCTTTTTGTAAATAATCAATGGAACTGAATGGTAAATATAGTGAATGGAGCAATACCAGGTCACTGACTTCAGGGACTTGTCCCTTCAACCTCTTAAGCACACAGACACACACATCAGGTGATGTGCCTGAGGTTTATAAGTAAAATCTTTGGTTTAATCCCCAAATACTATTATTTATGAAACATGTAGATTGCATAGTGCTAATAGGAAAAAAATCACTTAATAATTTTATGTTTTCTAATAGTGAGGTGATATATATTCATGGTAGAAAATCTTAAAAATATAGAAAAATACAAAAGAATGCAAAGCTACCATTAATTAGAGAAAATGACTATTGACATTCTAGTGCACCCTTTATGCCTTTAACACTTATTGATTCATTCAACAACAGTTTCATTCAATATCACAGTTTTCAACCTTAGCTACACATTAGAATCACCTGGAGGATTTAAAATAAAATGGTGTACGATCTCCTGCTTGTGGATTCTAATTCAATTGGATGGGCTAAGGCCTAGGTGTCAAGGTTTTTTAAAGATTCTCCCTCGGTGATTCTAATGTGTAGCCAAGATTGAGAACCACTAAGTGATTATTTCAATGATGAGCCAGACACTGTTTAGCGTGAAAATGCAATGACAACAGCATGTAGAGTACCTTAAGAAGCTTACATCTTAGAGGTACTGGGGGGATAAGGACCCAGATGTAATACCTTAATAAAGAATTTTTTAAAAGAAGTTTATATCCTGTGGACTGATAGACAAATGAATCAACAATTTTAGTAACGCAAAATAAATATTATAATAGGAGACTCTAAAAAGCCCCATGGAAGCATAGTAAAGGGAAGCTTTAAGCTTGTCTTGAGAAATGGAGGTAAACATCTCAGAGAACTAGACAGCCAGACAAATAAGATGAGCATTTAAGTTGTAGAGTAGAGGAGAGTATAGAGTCCTTACTAAATTCCAAGTGGTTCCACTGAGTACGACAGGGGGAGTGTCTGGGGATAATTCTGGCTATGTAAGCTGCAAGCAGGTCCTGAAGAACCTTGTCGGTATTGGAAAGATGGGCAGTTTTGAGCAGAGGAATGACATGATAACCTCCATGTCTAATTCACTTTTCTCTGACCCCAGTGTGGACTTAAAGGCCTAGGTGAGATACAACGCAGCAAGACTAGAACAGAGTCTATAACTGAACCCCAAGACAGCAAGCATGTTTCTGACTCCCAGAGTCTCCTGGAGGTTCATTGTTAACTTTACTTATCACAATAGCTTGCAGTTGAATATTAGGCAACCATGGCAAAGTTTTGTTCTGTTTTATAGAAAACAAAATTCTTATAAGCCTTATATTTCCTCTCTGGGAATTATAATACTCCTTAAAGAAATTGTAACAGTCAGGATTCCAGTAGCAAATATAATTATGATATTTTAACACAGAGTTAAGGGGGGAAATTAGTTACAATGGGGCACCCAGAGACTAGCAAGAGTGGGAGGGAAGCAATTACCACCTTTAGGCATGAACGGATAAGGGAAAGAAACAGAGCCCAGTGAGAATTGGAATCAAGAAAGAGATGCTGCAAACAGATGTGGAGGGATACAGCCCTGAACCATAGCTTAAAGCAGGAATGAAGCAATAAATGAATACCCTGACCTTATTCTTTTTCTTCTCCCAAACTTTGATTTGCTGATAGACCCCTCCACCCCCACTGCATTGGCAAAATCCTACCTGAAACATTCCAGCAAAGGAGCTCAGGAGATTCATTCACAGTGTTCAGACTCTTGGGGCCATAAAGTAAGTCAGAAAAGACAGAAGATAGATTTGAGGGACAACAGAATAATGTTTACAGATGAACATGATATGATAACAAAAATATATTAGACATAATACCCATGGTCATTTTCTTCTTTTTAAATATATTTTATTGATTTTTTACAGAGAGGAAGAGAGAGGGATATAGATTAGATTGATCAGCTGCCTCCTACACACTCCCTGCCTGCAACCAAGGTACATGCCTTGACCAGAATTGAACCTGGGACCCTTCAGTCCGCAAGCCAATGCTCTATCCACTGAGCCAAACCAGTTAGGGCTACAGCATTTTATTATAGTTGGTTTTCATTGATGCAACTGAAAGTTGGCCTATTGACCTTTATAATTTAAAAGCTCTAATCCTATTTCCTAAAGTTAATTCTTGGTAATCAAAATTCTTTGCCTCATCCTGCTCTCCATAGTCTATTCTGTAAAGAGGAAATAAGTATTTCAATTCTCCCAAGATGACTGAAGATGATCAGTAGGCTTGAATAACAGAGACATCTCTTAGGTCCTTAGTGGCAATTTCAATCCTTCTAAAGACTTTCTATTCCACTGCCAAAGGATTTTAAAAAAAAGGCTTTGTAACATTCACTTGTACAGCATGGCTTAGTGCTTCCACTAAATAAAAGATTTTATTTTGGATTTAATCAAAATGTTTCCATCTCTTATATGGCTACAAGACTATAAAATTTCTCATACCATTGCAACAAAGGCAAAATGTCTTGAATTTAAAAAAATTAAACTTTTTAACAATTGAAACAATTTCTTACAACCTTCATTCCCACACACATCTATGCTTGATGTAAAGTTCTATAAAATTCATATTCATAATAATAGTTTTTAATTGTTTCTTTCAACACAAAGCATTTTTCTGTATTCTACACCTAACATAAATAATTTTTCATTATTTTATTATAACTAAAAACTATTAGTTTGAGTTATAGTGCTGGCTGTATATCTGTTTCAGATTCTTTTATGTTAGGTTGTACCTTTGCAAAAGAGAAGAATTCACACACATACACACACACACACACACACACACACACACACACACACACACTTGCTTACTTTATAGCTGTTCCTCCAATTAATTGGCAGAAGGGAAGATCCTGGCTGTCATTTTGCCTGACAATCTTGCTAGCATGGGTTGGTGTATAAATAAGTATACCTTACTTCCTCTGGAAAGCCCATATGTTCTCTATGGCCATGAGATAGAAATTCCGTCAGTTGTTGTCAGCAAATGTGGGAAGGTCTGTTTAGCCAAAGAGAGAGGATTTAATGAAGCTAAGAGTAACTATAGCTTTTATCAGTTGTTACCAGTTATATCCAGCTTGTCGACTTTTCACTCAGCCCCAACCCTCAATGAAGGGCTTAAATTATCTAATTTCATCAATAGTTTGGTGAACTACTACCAAACTATTGGTACCTATTGGTACCTAACTATTTTGGTACCTAAAGGGAGTCTCATTATAAAATTTATATTATTGGACCTGGGGAAAATCTAAGGTCATAGATATGTTTCAGATATTTTCTCCAGTTAAAAATGCAATTTACTGAAAGAGTTGAATTTAGATAGAAGTATTTGGAAACTACTTCTATTTATACTTAGTCAGCAAGTCTGTATTCTTTTAATTATAAGAAAAACTTTAGGTAGATTAAAATGACTAGTATTATCAACTTAAAAAATTAAGGCTGCGAATATATGACCCAATTTTAAGTAACTATGAATATGAATTTGTTGACCCAATTCTAACACAGTAGAACCCATTTGAAAGTTGAAAGATATAGTTCACTGATAATAAAAACACATAACAATTTTAAAGAGGCAGTGCAGGGTGAAAAGCTGAAGATCATATTCCTGATTTATCTGATGTCAGAGAGGGCAGGCATAATCACATTGGTCCTGTAGAGACTGAAGACCCACCTGGGAATTTATAGCTCTGATCCAGTTGCTGAGTATCACTCTTATTTAGATTTTCTCCTAAGAGTATAGGGTTTGCCCTGGTAAAGCAACCCTGATGTCTTGAATATCTTGTAGACTTTCTCCCTAATTGCTGGGAAAACAAGAAATTAAGACCATTCATGAAGTCAAGAAGAGCATAAACACTAAATAATAATAATAATAATAATAATAATAATAATAATAAATAGTAATAATAATAGGTGAAGGAACGACCACCCAAGATAGGCTAAGTGTGGAATTAGGGGAATTTTTTAGAAGAAGCCATACCTAAGTCAAGGCTTGATGTGTGTCTAGGGATAAACCAAACAAGAAACAGCAAAAGTGAAGGTACAGAGGCTCCACACAACATGGCTTATACAGAGAATTATAGGAAGTCTGGTGTTAATTTAGGAAGCATTAACTGAGAAGTAGTAGGAAATAATTTAGAGAAAATTTTCTTACCAAGGACCAGATCATATGCCATTCTAAGAAGTTGTGTTTTGCTATGTTACTCAGCATAGAAGATGAGTTTGCATGATATATAGGACAAGAATCAGGGTTGCTTCATAGTAGTCTGTTTCTTTAGAGAAGGCAGAAGCATCTACTCAACATTGTCATCATGAATTTCAGAATACTTCAATGACAGTTGCAATGAGCTATATCAAAAATGAAGATAAACACACTGCATTGGAATTTAATCTTTCACCTAATTAATCTGAGGTAAAATTTTGCAACAATTCAATAAATTGACATAAATTCCACTTGGCTTTGTAAACTTGATAGAATTAAAAAAAAAAGAATTTCAAACTGCTTATCATACCTATTGGTTATGTAGTCTAATCCTTTGGTTCTAAAATATGTCCTACAAAAAACACCACCATTGGACAAAAGGTTGTCTCTTCCTTTTTGGCATGCTGAATAAATATTAAAGAAGTATAAGTTCCTCTCATTATTTTTTTAATATTTTATTGATTTTTTTACAGAGAAGAAGACAAGAACATACAATGGAGTCAAGGCAATCTCTTTAATAAATGGTATTGGGGAAATTGGACAGATAAATGAAAAAAAATGAAATTAGACCACCAACTTTCACCATACACAAAAATAAACTCAACATGGATAAAATACCTAAATGCAAGCCAGGAAATCATAAACATCCTAGAAGAAGCCATAGGCAGAAAAATCTCAGACATCTCTCATACAATATGTTTGTGGATACACCCCCTAGGGCAAGGGAAACTAAGGAGAAAATAAACAAATGGGACTCCATCAAAATAAAAATCTTCTGCACAGCAAAAGAGCCATTAACAAATTGAAAAGGGAGCCCACTTTATGGGAAAACATAATTCTTCTAGGATATAATAAAGGTTTAATATCCATAATATATAAGGAACTCATGCAACATAACAGAAGGAAGACAAAAAAATCAAATTTAAGAACCTAAATAGACACTTCTCCAAAGTGGACATACAGATGGCTAAGAGACATATGAAAAAATGCTCAAAGTCACTGATCATCAGAGATGAAAATTAAAATGACAATGAGGTATCATCTAATACCTGTCAGAATGGCTACCATCAACAAATTAACAAACGACAAGTGATGGCAAGGATGTGGAGAAAAGGGAACCCTAGTACACTGCTGGTGGGAATGCACTGGTGCAGCCAATGTGGAGAACAGTATGGAGTTTCCTCAAAATATTCTTTAAAAAGATGAAGAAGAAAAAGGTAAAGGTAAAAACTATGAACAACAAAAATACATCAAATACATACCTACCAACAAGTGAATCTAAAAATCAAGTGAATAAAAAATCTGAAGAACAGAATGGATTGGTGAATATAATAGAATCAGGGATATAGAAAGGGAGTGGACTGACAATTCTCAGAACAAGTGTAGAAAGAGATTGGACAAAAATCTTATACCTATGGATGAAGACAGTGGCAGGAGGTAAGGGCATGGGGTGGGGTGGGGAATCAGGTGGAGGGGAGCTATGGGGGGGGAGAGGAACACCTGTAATAATCTGAACAATAAAGATTTATTATATTAAAATAAAATAAATTAAATATGAAACTACCATTTGACCCAGTGATCCCACTTCTAGGAATATATACTAGGAAACCCAGAACATGAATCAGAAAGATTGTATGAACCCATATGTTCATAGCAGCACAATTTACAAGTTAAGATTTGGAAACAGCCAAGTGCCCATCAGTAAATGAGTGGATTAAAAAACTGTGGTACATTTATACCATGGAATACTATGCAGCTATAAAAAAGAAGAATCTCTTACCTTTTGAGACATCAAGGGACCGGGAGAGCATCCTGTTAGCAAAATAAGCCAGTTAGAGAAAGACAAGTATCACATTATCTCACTCATATGTGGAATCTGATGAACAAAATAGATCCAGAGACATAGAAGCATATAACAGACTGATGAATCTCATAGGGAAGGTCAGGGGTTGGGGGGAGGAGCATGAAGAGATCAATGAAAAAAATTGTATGCATATATGCATAAACTATGGACACAGACAATAAGGTGGTGGAGGCCTGGGGTAGGGGCTAGGGGTGGGTTAGAATGGGTCAATGGGGGGAAATGGGGGACATATGTAATACTTTCAATAATAATTATTTTTAAAATAATAATAAAGTAGCATGGGCTTAAGTAAAGGCTTGCCTTTCTAGTTATGAATAAACATGTCAATCTTGTGAGAACAAGTATGTGTTTGCCATGATTATATCATATGATCTGCACTTAGAACTTCAATGGTACATGGTAGGTTCTATGTCCTGTTTTGAAACTGATTTCTATACGTGACTTCTTCCTTACTAATAGCTATTTAGCTTAAAAAACAACTGGCATAGTTGGGCTTAGCTATTTATTTATATAAAAGGCTAATATGCAAAGTGTCCCCTCAGGAGTTTGACCAGGAGACTGGGAGTTGGATTGTTCGCTATGATATGCTTTGACCACCAGGGGGCAGCTCAGAACAAAGGAAGGCCCCAGACAGCAGACAGCAGCCAGGAAAGGGAGGCCCTAGGCCAGCAGCCAGAAGGCCCTAATCGGCCCTGGTTGCCAGGAAGGCCTAGGGACCCCAGCCAAGTACGAATTTCATGCACTGGGCCTCTAGTAGCCCCATAATCATGTGAGAAGCTGCATATTATGAGAATCCTAGTCTAAAGAACAAAAGAGGGAATAATGTAAGAATGTGTGTGATAATTCATGGATATTTGAAATTTGCCTGTCTTGATTTGTCCACATCTACTCTAAAAAAAAAAAATGTTTCATAGCATTAACTGAATTAACTCTCATCTTATACAAATTTCCTGATAGTGCTTATTGCCTCTGTCAATATCATGTGTGGTAGGCAGAACACTGCCGGCCAAAAGATATCTACGTCTTAATCCCTAGAATCTGTTAATATATTATGTTACATGGCAGAGATTAAGTAAGTTTTCAGATGGAATTATGGCCTCTAATCACCTGATAAAGATATTATTCCGGACTATCTGGGTTGGCCCAATGTAATCACGAGTGCCTCTTAAATGTGGAAATTGGAAACAGAGAAGTCAGAACAAGAGAGATTGCAATGTGGGAAAGATTTGACTGGTGATTACTGGCTTTAAAGATGGAATGGTGCCCCCAGCTAAGCAATTAGATGGCCTCTAGAATCTGTAAAAGGCAAGATACAGATTCTCCCCTGAGGCCTTCAGAAGGAAAACAGCACCACTCACACCTTGATTTGAGTCCAGTGATAATCATTTTAGACCTCTGACCTCAAGAACGGTAAGAGAATACATCTGTGTTTATTTAAGCCAGTAAATTTGTTATGGCAGCAATATGAAACTGATACATCATCTATGTGACAAATGTCATTTGGGATTATTAGCTAAAACTAAACATGGATGCAGAAGGAGGACTCTAAAATACTTCATTTGAGGTCAGTTTTAGCTCAAGCAGCTACTTCAGCACGGCAGAATACTAAAGTTTCTACTCAACCAATTCGATTATTCACATTTCAAAGACTTCATTTTTGACAAAACAATCTGACACCAAAGCACCTTGGAGAGATATAAACAAATGTGCTTTGTATTTTTATTAGCTGATTAAGTTTCATACAATGTTTTATATTTAAACTCCATTGCTAAATATAATCACCCGTATCCCTCGGAGGATTTATCTGGAGCAATTTGGTGAGTGATTATATGGATTGAGAATTATTTACAAAAATGGATCAGTGCTGCATTGAGGCCTGAGCTCCTTTTGCCTTTAGCAGATTCGGTGCTTCTCCTGCTACTTCTCACGCTCTTTCATCCTGTTTCTTCTGCTGGCTGCAATCTGAATTCACCTCAACGGAACAAATCAGACGGAGTTGACTCCCCATTTCCAGGTTGTCAAAGGGGATCTGGCCCTACGGTCAGCAACATTGAGGCACTGATTAGAATTGACCTTAGGTAGCAGTTGCTACAGCTTTGCCACTGGAAAGACCTTGACAGCTCTGTGACCCTGTCCCCTCAATAAACCCTCCTCCTCCCTCTCCCTCTTGTGCTGCCGCCTGAACAAAACATAACATCAGCACTGTTTGCTGCAGGAACCCAGCCAAGGAAGTCATAACAGGACAATAGACATACAACCTGATAACCTTGTTAGCTCTAATCAAAGCTCCTAGCAAGTAGAAGAGGTTGGTGAAATAGAATAAAACTATTGCAGCACTTCGGTTTGTTGAAGTGGCTTTTCAGATATTTTCCCCCTCCCTTAAAACAGAAAGCATTTCTTGCCCCTTTATTTAAAATTAAAACCAGGCACAAGGACACTAAACAAAACAATATGTACAAGGCTAAGGTTAACTTTTAAAAGGATACAAATGGAGAGGCATGTACAAAGTTCATAATTATCTTCTAATGGGAAATTGCATAAACCTACTTTCTTTGGGTTGCCAGGTCTCTGCAAAAGTAGTCATTGTGGAATAATGTTCATTATCCAGAAAAAAATGTAGGCATGTGGATTAATTTGGGTAAATGATAATCAGTAATGAACTCATTTCAGATGAGGTCAAGGATGATTAAGGTCTTTGTATTTTCTGTTTTATTTACTTCACATTACAGACTAAGATTTCAACATACCGAGATTTTGCCAGGTTTGATTTTGGCCTTTTATTGCCTCCCTCATACCCACCCCATGCTTTAGGAAACATTTCAACCTTCAAATATATAATTTTAAGCCCACCATTATCTCCCAATTTCTGCAAAAGATACTAACATATACTGTAGAACTGTCTAAAATGCAGTGCTTTGCACAGAATTTTATTTGCCCTCCTCCCACCTTCATTTCCTCAGTTCTTAACATTTCCATGATCCTGGGAAAATAGCAGTAACTCTGAAGTCAAGACTTGGCACTGCTTAATCCCTGTAACCTGGTTAATAGTCTCTATGCCTCAGTTTCTTCACCTGCAGCAAATGTCAAAATAATAAATCAATTCAACCGGTGGATGCACTTGAACATGTCATTTTTTATGTTTTGTGTCATTTTAGAGTTAAAAGCACGTGAAACTTTATCGCTTGGCATGGCCTGATTTATCTTTTGCTCTTGTGTTTCCATGAAAGATTAATGAACCATAGCTAAATCCATACTGGCTTAGTACCCTGAATCTTAGGGGGTTTTGCTGTGAACATTTTGTTCTGCCATATTTTACTGCTGTGGTCAATGGAAGTCAATGTAACAATTCACTTTGTGTGTGTGTGTGTGTGTGTGTGTGTGTGTGTGTGTGTGTGTATGTGTGTGTGTGTGTGTGTGAAAGTGTTTCTTTTATAGTAGTTGGGAAATTGTAGTAATCAACAAAATCCATTTTTATTTTCTCATTACCCTTTATTTGTGAGGGATAATAAAGACGCACTGCAGTAAATAATTATGACTTAGAAAATTTGAAAATAATAAAAAGTTTGGCATTGCTTCTTCTTCATTTTGTATCTGACTTGAAACTTTAAAAAAAACTTAAAAATGAAATTTTCAGGACAGAAAAATCATTATTTTTTTATATATGGTGCATATGTACTTCCCGTTCACCAAGATAACAATGAGAAAGAAAAAAGAAAAAAATCAGAATAAAAATATATTTTCTATATATTTGGCAGTCACCTACATAGATATTGCAGGCTTTATCTAACAATTATGTAAAATTATTATAACTTGGCAGTGAGATAAATATGGATTTTTTTCCTATCTTTGAATTTTTCAATTTAAAAATATGTCTTTACATTTCCAAGCAATCTATTGCCTAGATGTTTGTAAACATATTGTTTGAAAGTATTCAGTACCCAAATCTCTTTGCCACTGGTATCTTCCAGTATCTGAAATTCCTAGAACTTTTATACTTTTGTGCTAGGTCATTAAAAGATTGTTATACAGTAAGAAGTATTTGGGATGGATACAGAATTATTATTCATCAACAACTATAGCATAAATCAGTTGAAAAGGTATGCCATTTATTGAGTTACTAGAGGCCTGGTGCACAGATTTGTGCACTGGTGGGGTCCCTCAGCCTGGCCTGCATCCTCTCGCAATCTGGGAGGCCTCAGGGGAGGTAAGACTGCTGGTTTTGGCCCAATCCCTGCAGGCCAGGCTGAGGGACCTCACCAGTGATGAATCCATGCACCCGGTCTCTAGTGTACATATAAGATCTTTGGTTAATCTCCTCCTGCCCTCTCCTCCTCCTCCTTCCCTCTGAGATTCATCAGTCTATTCCATGTTTCCATGTCTTTGCATTGAGCATCTGTCCCCTGGTGGTTATTGTGCATCATAACTACCAGTCCAACAGTCGAATTGCCAGACAGTAGCTTAGGCTTTTATATATATATATATATATATATATATATATATATATATATATATATATAGATTGCTCTTCATGGAGTCTTGGAGTTTGGACTTGGTAATTAAGACCCAACTCATTCTTACCTTATTTTGTATACCCAACTCAAGCAAAGGCTTAGATTCATTGACAAGCATGCTTCTTGGGATTACACCTGGTCCACCTAGTATCACCAAATTATCTTTAGTAATATGTTGAAGGAAGAAGTACTGTTAGTGATAAATATATAAATTTACTCACTGCCTCCATTTCTTTTTGGAATTCAAAATAACAAGTGAAATTAAAATATAATATCATCCAAAAGTAAATGCTATAAAACAAGTACATGCCATGTCCAAAGACTAACCAATGCCTGAAGTACAGTATGGCAATTAATATGTCCATGAAATTGGTAGTTACAAAATAGTCATTGGGATTTACAGTAGAGCATAGGGAAGATAGACAATGATATTGTAATAACTATGTATGGTAGCCAGTTGGGTACTGGAAATATTGGGGAAAACACTTAGTAAAGTATATGATTATCTAATCATTATGTTGTATACCTAAAATTAATATAAAAATATTGAATGTAAACTTTAATTGAAAAATAGCTTTTTAAAAATATGTCTATAATTTATTCTCCTTATACAAACTCCAACTCTAAAGAATTATAATGAGCTATATGTTCAAATGAAGCTGATTTGTCAATATAAAAATAATGACTCAGTTTAGCTCACTGATCTAAAATGTGAAAATTGTGAAATTCAAGCATACTATAGCAGTCCAGTGCTTTTTTTAAAATAAGTTTTCTTACTGACCTTTAATTAACACATAGTTTAGCATATAAACAATTAGCTTGAGTATTTGAAATGTAAACTGAAGACAATCTATTAGCTTGTTAATTGTTGGTCCCTTAAAACATGGTAATTAATTCAATTTTTATCCATATAAGAGATATACAACATAGTAATGTAATTGAGAATAAGAAAGAATATCAGGACCCACCACAAGGTAAATGCAGATTTTTTTCAATTGAATTGACTATCTATTTGACCTTCCATCTCTGAAATTTTAGCAATTCAAAAAAAGCAACTAAAAGATATTTCAAGACAGGGCTCAGTTTGTGTTTATCCTATATTTCCTAACATAGCTAGCACACTGCTGAGTATGAGCTTAGTAGGAAAAGATAAGTATGTAGTTGAAATATTGAGAAAGAATTGAGAGAAGTTAGTTTCAAAGTTCCATTCAGATGTTGTTGAGGGCATTCAATTATTTTTATTTCTCCCCAGAGTCTATTCATTTTTTGCTTCAGTGACTAGCATTGCCACATTCCATTTTCTGCATCAAAACATTCAGATTTTGTTGAAATGTCATAAGATCAAATTAGATGTTTCTAGCATTGGTAGTCATTACTTGGATTGGACTTGGACTTAGTTATTTTTTAGCCCAAGAAGGAAATATTGTGTTGATTTTATCCAACAGGTTATTTGAAACAACAGCTCATGTTTTTAAATGAAATATTACCTGGTAATGCAACAACTAGAAAATACAGAAATAGTAGATATTTTATATGGTGTGTAAATATAGTATCCACTATTTTTGTAATTAACATAGTTCAAATTGTACCAGGTGTTTATTAGAGAAGTTAGATGAACTAGAGTCGTAGGATCTAACTCCTTTGATTTAGATGCTAGCAGAGAAGTTACATAGCAGTAACTACTTATCAGACAACAGTTACCCTTCTGAATACTGGAGTAGGAAAACTCCAAACTGAAATACATTAAGTTTCCAGATTATTATGATCTCTGAACACATAATAATCTGGCCACTCAGTGTTTATCCTATAGAAGGCTAATATGCAAATTGTCCCCTCGACCAGGAGTTAGACCAGCAGGCAGGCCGGACAACCACCTACGTCCCTTCCCCCTGGCCAGGCTAGCCGGACCCCACCCATGCACAAATTCATGCACCAGGCCTCTAATATAAATTAAATGCGTTCAGAGATCATAATAATCTGGCCACTCAGTGTATGTACATTATTAAAATGAAACATGCTTTTCATATGTAGCTGTTTTCTCTTCCCCTTGGTTGCTTTGCTCCAACAAATGCTGCATGTGTCTATGTGTCTACATGCTCCTAGACACACTGGTACCCTTGGTAAGCTTATAATCTTTAAAACTAATATGTTTGGGGCCCAGCTGGTGTTGTTTAGTGGTTGAGTATTGACCCGTGAATCAAGAGGTCATGGTTTGATTCCTGAACAGGGCACATGCCCAGGTTGTTGGCTCTATCCCAGTCAGGGGTGAGGCAACCCATCAATTATTCTCTCTCATCATTGATGTTTCTATCCCTCTTCTTTCTTCTCTCTGAAATCAACAAAAAACATTTTTAAAAAGATGTTTTGAATACAAATTATAAATTAGAGCAATAACAAAAGTGACACTGTATCTTGATTGAATTTCAAATGCAATCTTTGTTCACTTAAAAAATAATGAACCACATTTATTTTGAGTCTAAGTTATGACCTTGTAAATAAAGTAGCTTTGGAAAGACATTAACTCTTTTAGGGTTGTATTTTACTCCTAAATAGCTTTGCCTATAATTCACAAATTGATGTTAGCAGGCCCTTGTAATTCAACAAATGACCCCAGTTTGAAAACAACAACAGAAATAAGAACCACATATTCACCTTGGAGGCAGGGACTATCTCAGGCTTTTTCATAACAACACTAACCACAGATAAATGACACACCTTTTCATGATGTCTTGTCATGTTTAACATTTTGGGTTCCCAATATGAGGATAAAATCAATGGAGTCAGTGATGCTTAAACCTCTTTGAATATTTTGTGATGCTAGAGTGAGAGATTTGAATAAGAGATATAAGATTGCCCTGAACCATAGAATTTCAAGGAGAAGGGACCTAAACAGTTATATAATTCAATGTGTTAGTACAAGTTGCCTCCAAATCATAGGTTTCCAATGTTTTGGCTTGTAACCCAGGATAAAAAAAATTACATGAAATACATTATGATCCAGTATATACAAACTGGATCATAACCAAAACAGCATTTCCATTAAAAATAATTATTCTTACTATATACAATAAATCCAGAAAGTTTTCTTTTATTCTGTTTTATATCTGTTTTGAATCTTTATAACAAGCCATTAAATTGATTTCATAACCACTAATAGAGTGAGACTTGCTCTACATCTGAGTTACACAAGATGTGGCCCAGGGAGCAGCAGCAGCACCGAGTAATTTCTTAAAAATGCAGTCTCAGGCCCCAGCTCAGACCTACTGAATCAACATTAACATTTTAACAAGATCACCAAGCCATTCCTAGTACCTTAAAATTCAAGGAGAATTGCTATACATCATCCCAACAGTTAAATAGTAAGCTTTTCCTTGAACCCTTTCACTGGTGAGATGTTTGCTTCCTCACAAGGTGATACATTTTATTTTCAAATAATTGTGCTTTATAAAACATCTTTTTTATGTCATGTGAAAATTAGTACATAAAGAATCAACTTGGAGACCAGAATAGAAACAATATCCCACAAATTATAACTCCCTTTTCTTTCCCACATCAGCTTCACCCACTGGCATGAGTTTTTCTTTAATCTTACCTAATAATAGACAAACATGTAAACTAACTATACCTCTGCTATGACCACATTCAATCAGGAATGAGTATGCAAATTAACCCAACAAATATGGTGGATTAATTTGCATATACAGGTGCAGAGCAGCTGGGAGGGGCAGAACGCCTGCTATGAGGGGGAGAGGTGTGGCAGAGGGAGCTACAGGAGTGGTGCTCTGGCTGGGATTGAGGACTTGCAGGCTCCTGGGCAGCACAGAAGCAAGGACTTGCTGGCTTCTAGGCAGCCAGGAGCGAAGCCAGGGGAAGGAAGGCCTATTGTTGCATGAATAATATGCAACGGGCCTCTAGTCTTTTTATAACATTATTTTAAGCTTCTTTGCACGTGGAAGTCTCTCAGCTAAAAAATAGAAGATTTTTTGTGACTCTTCGCCTCTCTCACCCTATCCCCAAACAGTCAACAGTCCTACTGAACCTATCTTCCAAATATTTCTCCAATAAACATCAAATATTTATCAAATTAGCATCCATCAATGCTAGTACAAGTAAGTGATCAATAAATAAGAAGTCATGGTCAAAAAAGTTTCATATTCACTGTGTTCATTTTGTGAGACACTTCATCCACATTCTGCAGAAACAAAAGCAAACAGCAGTTCTGGGCACATTTGTCAATGAAGAGCTATTGTTGACCTCAAGAGGCACTACTGCTCAATGAAGTGCCACTACCTACAGCAAGCATGTCAAAGTCAAAGGCTAACATGGGCCAGATAAACAAAGTTTAAGTTTACGTGGGCTGCAAAAAAAGCTTCAATTTTCAGAGAAATGTAGGTTTATTTCGATAGAGACATGCTGAATACAAAGAGCTGAAATTAGTAATCGTTAACATAAAGTAACAGAGCATTTTAATGAAAATTAATATTTTTTTCTTGAGCATTAACTTACCAGATATTAAATAACTGCACAAAGTAATAAGCATAATGCAAATAAACCAATTTTTCTTGTTCTCTGAAAGCGAAATATTTCCTGTTGCACACACCAAACGAGTCATTATAAGACTAATGACATGGCAATCCGCTGCTAAAATATTAGCTGCTAGTATTAGTGGAGAGAAATGGTGCATCTGCGCATTAAGGCATGTAAGGGAAATGAAGGCAACACAATTATAATAATCAGTCATAGCAAAGTTGTAGTTTGTTACTAATAATTATGTATAACAGGATTTTGTAAAAATTAAGTTACAAATTTTTTATTAAAATGTTTCTTACTTAATAACCTATCAGATCACTTAATGTTATATTGGCTGGGTTACAAAAATATTTATTGTGGGCCGTGAGTTTGCCATACTTGAATTAGAGCATCCTACTATTACCCATTTCTTGCCAAAATATTTCCACCTACCTGGATTCTGATTCATCCCTCTGGAAAATCTGGAGCATTCTGCACACATTCAAAATGAAATGAGTGTTTCCTCTCATGCTTTCCGTTCTGCCCACCTGGAGCTGGATACCCATTCCCACTGTTCGTTTCAAAGAGTCTTTCCCATTGTGTCAGGTGTTGAGTCAGAAAAAGGCCACTCAATTCTCAAGCTGTGATGTAAAATGTGATTGAGAATCTTCCTGGCCTGAAGCACTGTCTCCTTTGAGACTCCACTGATAGAAGATGGGTTACATACACATGTGAGTATAAACATATTTCCCATATCTTTTTGACATTTAGAATGACTTGTGTTCTTAAGAATAAGAAGACTTGGTATTCAAGAGGATGCCACTGGGCTGATAAGATAAAGTCTTGAGGATAGTTTCCCATTGTTTGGGAAATGTCTGGGACGTGTGTTGAGGGGTAAAGGAGCCAGGCCAGTTCTGTGATCTAATTCCCTGAAGATAAAGTTTTCTTCTTAAAATCAATTCTTGGTATCACTTATTATATTTCTGCCATTGGGTCAAGGAAAAATGCTTTACATTTCTAAGCTTTAGAATCTGAGACATGGGGCTGTCTCACCAGCAGGAAAGTGAAAGCAAGAACATTTCTCAACTTATTTATTTTTATGTCAATTTTTAATAACAATCCAATATAGTGGATAAAGTAGCACTCTGCATTACTTGAGGAAGAGATAATGCTCCTTCAATCCAAATAGAACATGAAGCCTTCTGTTCCCCATTGACAATTATTTGTATGTTTTGCTTCATACCCAACAACTAACTGAAGTAAGTTGTACAGAGGAAAACAGAACATAACTAAACTCTAATATCACTGCCATACTAACCTATCAGATGACCTAATGTTAGCAGGTTTTGTTGGGAGTAATGGTGGATAAACACTTTCCCCCCCCCAACACTTCTATTAAAATACCACTACAAATTCACTCATTTAAATCCTATATAATAAAAGCATAAGATGCTAAGTATCCAACTGATGGGTCGACCATTCAGTTGACCGTTCAACCAATCACTATGATGTGCACTGACCACCAAGGGGCAGACCCTCCAACCAGTAGGTTAGCTTGCTGCTGGGGTCTGGCCAATCAGGACTGGGCGAGAGGACTGTACATGCCCTGAAACCCTCCCGTGGTCCCATCCCGGCCAACCAGCCCACATTGGCCCCATTCGGGACTGAGTGAGATGGCCCCAGTAAGCCCCGATTGCTAGCCAGGCTGAGTGACCCTCCCCTCCCCCCGTGCATGAATTCCTGCACCAAGCCTCTAGTTATATAACAAAATGGTTTTAATATATTCACAAAGTTGTGCTTCCATCATCACAATCAATTTTTGAACATTTTCATAACCCCCCCTAAAAAAACATACCTTTTAGGAGTCTTCTACCATTTCCCTTATCCTCCCAATTTTAGGCAAGCACTAATCTTTCCATCGATGTAGATTTGCATTTTCTGGGCATTTCATACAAATGGAATCATGCAATATGTGGTCTTGTGTGACAGGATTCTTTCATTTAGCATAAAAATGTTTAAGTTTTTCCATATGAAATTTGTGCACGGGGGCATGGGGTCCCCCTCAGCCCAGCCTGCATCCTCTCCAATCGGGAACCTTTTGGGGGATGTCTGACTGCCAGTTTAGGCCTGATCTGGGACCACTGGTTCCTAACCATTCACCTGCCTGCCTGCCTGATTGCCCCTAACTGCCAATGACTGCCTGCCTGATTGCCCCTAACCTTTCTGCCTGCCTGCCTGATCACTCCTAACTGCCCTTCCCTGCTGGTTAGATCACTCCTAACTGCCTGTGCCTCAGCCCCCACCACCATGGCTTTGTCTGGAAGGAAGTCAGGCGTCCAGAAGATGTCTGGTCAACCCAGTATAATTAGCATATTTCCCTTTTATTAGTATAGATAGATTATATAGGATAGGATTGCTTAAATGGCGGGGGGGGGGGCTTTTTCAGCAGGAGGATTTTGGCAGATAATAAAACACATAATCCCTATATCTGGACTGATAGCTAGCCATATGCAAAATACTGCCAAACTGGTCATTAAAAAATGAACTGCTTTCTTACACCTTACACCAAAGAGCTGTTGCCCTTAAAACCCCTCCTTAGCCCTTACCTTAGGTTCTGCCTTCACAGTTCACCCAGATTAAGTTCTTTTTAAAAAAATACATTTTATTGATATTTCACAGTGAGGAAGGGAGAGAGATAGAGAGCGAGAAACATTGATGAGAGAGAAACATGGACCAGCTGCCTCCTGAACACCCCCCACCGGGGATGTGCCCGCAACCAAGGCACATGCCCCTGACCGGAATCGAACCCGGGACCTTTCAGTCCGCAGACCTACGCTCTACCACTGAGCCAACCCGGTTTCGGCCAGATTAAGTTCTGATTGGTTGGTTTCTATGCCAGTCAGCATCAAAAGCTCTGCCTCCTAGGCAGCTATTGGCTCCTCGCAGATCACCCAGATTTGGTTCTGATTGGTCAGTTTCTATGCCAGTCAGCATCTCCAGGCTTATCTTTGGGCCTGATCAGAGAGGCAGGACTAATCAGCAGCTGCCCTAGGCTGCTGGTGAGCAGGCTGAACTGCTGACTTCTTAGGGAGGGGGAAGGGGGGAGAGGTGCAGCTTCTGGTGAGGGCCACAGAGAGGCAAGGGCTGATCAGCAGCTGCTAGAGAGGTTGCGGATCAGACCCTGCTTCTCTCTCTGGGCCTTGCCAACAGCTACAGGAGCTGCTAATTAGCCCCTCCTCTCTCTCTCTCTCTATCTCTCTCAGCAGTTCAGCCCACTTGCTAATACCTGCCCACCTGAGCCTGCTGCACAGGCTGGTGTTTGGTTGTCCCTTTGGGTCTATAACGTCTATAACGTCATTTTAGACGTTATAGACCCTGGCTCTTTATATATATAGAGTATATCCCATGATATGGATATGACACATTTTGTTTATTCATTCATTGGCTGATGGACAGTTTGTTTTTTGTTTCTGTTTTGTCTGTTTTTGTTTGTTATATATTTTTATTGATTTCAGAGAAGAAGGGACAGAGATAGAAACATCAATGATGAGAGAGAATCATTGATTGGCTGCCTCCTGCATGCCCCCTACTGGGATTAAGGTCTCAACATGGGTGTGTGCCCTTGACCATAATTTAACCCAGGACCCTTCAATCTACAGGCTGACATTCTATCCACTGAGCCAAACCAGCTAAGCCTGATGGACATTTTGGTTGTTTCCACCCTTTGGTTATTATGAGCAAGACTTGGATAAACTTTTTCGTCTACTTGTTTTTGTGTCCATGTGTATGCAGTCCACTTCAGTACACCCAGAAATGGAATTGATAGATCATGTAGTAACTCTATGCTTAACTGTTTGAACAACCACCAAACTATTTTCCTAAAGGGTTTCACTATTTTATATCCCTGCCAATAATGTATGAGGGTTCCCATTTCTCCACATCCTCATAAACACTTAGTATTATGTATCTTTTTAATTATAGTCATCTTAGTTGATGTGAAGTATTATCGCATTGTGGTTTTAGTTTTCATTTTCAAGGATAAACACTCTTAAAATATCTCTAACTCAACCTCTTGTAAAAAGTAAATATTTAAGTTCAATGAATTCTTGGGTAGACCAGGTCTAGAGAAGCTGCTAAAAAAATTTTTTAAAGCTGACTAACCCCAGTCCTTATGGGAAGATATTTTATTACACAAGAGACTATCTGGGTTTGGGATTCAGAAATCATCATCCTATATAATAAAAGCATAATATGCAAATCATCCGAATGGCCAAACAGTGGAACTACCATCCAGACAACCATTCAGATGAACATCAGGGACCATGCTGTGACACCCATTGGCCAGCCAAGGTGAGTGTGATGCAATTGGTTGGGGTGTTCAGCCATTGCCCCATGATCACCCCACAGAGGGAGGTCCAGGCCACCGGCCAGTGGGGTGATCATCAACCAGGGGGCTCCACAATACCCCAAAAAGGGAGGCCCAGGCCATGGACCAGCAGGTTGTGGCGGATGCTTGGGACTTCCCTCTGGGAGGGAAGCCCGCATCCTGGGTGCTGGTGGTCAGAGGGAAGCCTGAGACCCAGGTGCTGGAAGAAGGTCAGTGCTAGCAGTTGGGAAAAGAAAGGCCTACTCTTGCACAGATTTCATGCATTGGGCCTCTAGTTTCAAATAAATTTCCAGAGCCAGTCACAGTTTTAGCCCTATTCAATGATTCTGTTTGTGTTAAGGGTGGAAGTGATGAGAATTAAGGAAAAATTCATAAGGTATTCATTTGGCAATGAATTTTACAAGATATACAAGTTGCTTAACTTCTCTGAGACCAAGTTTTCTTATCTACAAAATGAAGTTAATAATAGTACCTACCTCACAACATGATGTGTGAGTTAAATGAGATCTTTTTTCCATGTACAAGGTATGCCTGACTAAAAGTAAATATTAGGTAAAGTAATTAACAGAGTGAGGAGTCAGAGGTCTTCCTAATATATAAAAAAACATTCTCTGCAAATATGGGGGATTTATTGACATTTTGATCAGTTATATTCCATCTCTACAAAAGGTATTTAAAGAAATTATCTTAAAACTTTATCAGACCTAAGATGGCTACTAATAAGAACAAACTGTTAAGGGAGGTGGTATACCTTCCCTGAAGTCTTTAATGGTAAAGAAGACCTGCAGCTTTTCAGCAAGTTATCTACCTCCCTTCTAAAGGGTAGAAATGGCATCTAGTTCCCTCACTAGTTCCCAGATGAAGGCTTTTGGATTCCCTGGCAATCTAGGAAATCTAAGACCCTGGCTTTGGATTCCTCAGCCCTGTCCTCAGAGATGATGCTAGACAAAACTGTGAAGTAGGTAAGGCTAGTGTTTCTTCTGTTCTCATTTGCTGTTCTGTCATCCCTCTTGTTGCCCTTTGGGGAGGAAGTGCCCACCTGAGTCCCCCCTATATTTACAAAGCATCTTCTGTAATGGATTTTACTCTATCTTCCTTTCCCCCTTAGAACCACATATCCTAGTTCTCTTTTGATCCTACCCCAATCCCATATCAACTTACCTTACCTCTGGATGAATTTTTGCATAGCTGATAAATATATTAATGCAGCAAGCCTATCCTATATAATAAAAGCTTCATAGGCAAATTGTCCCCTCGATCTGGAGTTTGACTGCTTGCTATGACATGTTCTGACCACCAGGGGGCGGTGTGGAACATGGCAGGCGTCAGTGATGCAGTGCTGGCAGCAGGCGCCTATGGGCCCCAATGAGAGTGGGGCCGTGGCGGGATGGTGGAGCAGGTGAGCAGGCAGTGCTAAGCCAAGATAGATGCAAGCAAGGGCCCGATCACCCCACTCATTGCCCAGCAGACAGCAACTGGTGGTGGTGACGAAGGAGCAGGGCCAATGCCCAGCTCCCAGGCACTGAGGGATCCAGGCAAGGGGCCTGGCCCAGATCAATCGCCCACAGATGGGAACTAGCAGCCAGCAGGCCCTGATTGGGGCTGGGCCAGACTGAGACAGGGAACTGAAGGTGGGTGGTAGCAATCAACCTCCTGTGGTGCCCAGGCAGGGGGCTGCGACCTCTCGCTGGCAACCTGGGGGCAGGGGTGACAGGGATGGAGGTGTGGTGAGAATGCAAGGTGTCCATCACGCTCACTTTCACTCCCTCTGCTACCCTCCTTCAGGACAGCAGGGCTCGCATTAGGGAAGCCCCCATGCTCAGGTGCCAGGCGCCCCATACCCATGCAGTCTCTTCTGGGTGAGCTGGGCAGCAGCTGCCAGGACCCCAGGGGCTGGTAGGGTTCACGCAGGAGCCAGTCTGCATGGTCAGCTGGGAGAGAGCATGCTGCCCACCCGGCTTCTGTGTGGCACTGCTGGGAAGCCCAGAGGCCCACACTGTGCCCAGGCCTGCAATGTCCAGCCATACTCACTGCATCTTTGTGTGTGGATTGAGCACGGTAACTCAGGTGGAGAGGGGCAGATAGGGACCCAGGGGTCCATATGCTGCCCAGGGCCTAAAGGTCAGCTGGGACCTGCCCTTCCATGCCAGAAGCTCACGTTTCCATCACCAGCCAGGCCTAGGAACCACACCCATGCATGACTTTGGTGCACCAGGCCTCTAGTATTGAATACTCACTATGTGTCAGGCACTCTGCTACACTCCTAGATGAATGTAAGATGATCCAGGCCCTCTAGTACAATGGATAATTTCAACAAAAGTGCCAGTGGTTATAAAACAGTGTGAAAAGAATGGGATATTAGATATGTTATGGAGTTGAAAGAATGAAGAAAGTTAATAATTGTGAAGCACTTAGAAGAGAGCCTGGCACATTAGAAGTGTCATATGCATGTTTGTTAAATAAATTACATTCCAGAAAATGTATTTTCCCTAGAGTAGGGGTGGGCAAACTTTTTGACTCGAGGGACACAATGGGTTCTTAAACTGGACCGGAAGGCTGGAACAAAAGCAACCTGACCATGCTGGCACTCTCATCTTGGGCTGCTGGTGAAGGAGCGGAGGGGAGAGCAAGAGAACCCTCTGCTCTTTCGGCTCCGCCGGCCAGATAGAATAGCCAAATGGGCCAGATCCAGCCCGCGGGCCGTAGTTTGCTCACGGCTGCCCTAGAGGCTAAGACCCCCATCTCAACCTGAAACACTGAAAGCCTGAGCTAGGTCTTCAAGATGGATAGGGTTTAGCCAAGTTGAAATGGAACATGTTCTGTGCAGAGGGAAGAATATCTGAAAACACAAAGAGACACAAGAGAACATGACCATTTCAAGAAGTTCAAAAAGTTCATTATGGCTAGAATATATACAAAGTGAGAAGGAACAAAAGATGAGATTCAGTTTGTGATCAATAAATTGCACTAATAGCCTCTAGCAGCCTCTAATACATAAGTTATGCTTCATCCACAAGAAACACTGGGGCAGGGAATGGGTGTTGGGTAGGCAAGCAGTGGTTAGTATTTGCCATAGTAGGAACATTATGAAAATAGCTGGGAAATATTTTGAGAACTTACGTACCCTTAAAGTTAACATTATAATCCATGTTTATAGTCATATTTTTTCTCAAGCATAATTAAAATTAGATAAAAGTCGCAACATGTTTGAAAGAATATTTAAAAAGTTATTTAACTTTCTAGAACTTACAAGAAGTCTGGCAGTTGTTCCAGTTGGGTGCTGTTCTTCCCAGGTATTGAGGATCAATAGTGTTGTTAAATCAAGGTGAAATACTGAATAACATATGATGTACTGTTTTACTACTTAATCAATTATGCTTGATTAGTGAATTAATTCTCAGCACCCTTTGGAGGGAACACCCATCAATTTACCATTGAACTGTGATTATTATTTGGAGGATTGTTGGCCAAACATTTGTTGCTACAAAGCTGATGTTTTTTGTTTATTTATTTGTGTGGGTTTTTTAAAAATATATTTTTATTGATTTCAGAGAGGAATGGAGAGGGAGAGAAAAATTTCAATGATGAGAATCATTGATTGGCTGCCTCCTGCACGTCCCACACTGGGGATGGAGCCCACAACCCAAGCATGTGTCCTGACCAAGAACTGAACCAACCATGACCTCCTGGTTCATAGGTCGATGCTCAACCACTGAGCTACTTTGGTGGAGCCAAAGCTGATATTTTGTTATTTTCAAAATAAACAAAAGTTTCTACAGGACTAGTTTATTTATTTAGTTTATTTAGTTCTTCAGGACTAAGTTTATTTATTTTGTTCAAAATTTCTGTGGTATTATAAAAGCTTTCTGACCTGTCCCTAACCTACTTTTCCAACCTTATTGTCCTCTAATCCCAAATTATTGTCTCCCCTACAGTTAAATTGAAGTACTGACTCTCTTTTCACTTATCTATTTCCGTATCTTTATATATTCTGTTTCTTTTTTCTCAGTTTTTTCCTTCTCTTCTCTAATCATTTGAATCCTCCATTTTTCAGTGCTCACTCTTTCATGTTTTCTTCAGTCAAAATTAAATTTGCTTTTTTTTCATTCCATAGCTCCATTTTTTCTTTTTTCCCCCATTCATTCTTTTTTATGTGTTACTTAGCTTTACATACTTCTCTGTCACTGCTTAAGCTACAGCATTCTGATTTCTGTTTCTTCTACACCATGGAGTGTGGCCTTCAAAAAATATTTACATTATCCTACTGTCCAAATCCAACAGAGCATTTTGCAGTTCCTTTTATCTTTTTAAAAAAAATAAAAATCTTTATTGTTCACATTTTGCAGTTCCTATGGTACCTTTACCATCCTTCATTTAAAGGTCCTCTTATCATCTTCTGCCCAGCCCTTTGAATGAATACTTGCTTTCAGAATTTGGACATTAGGTCTCCTCTCTAGGCTTTAGGTTGTTCTCCCATAAGTGGGTAGAAGGTACTATAAGGTTGTGGTCCACCACAATGCTGTAGTAGCCCTAATTCTACCTGATGGCACATGTTACTTTTTTAAATATATATATATATATATATATATATATATATATATATATATATATTATTGATTTTTCACAGAGAGGAAGGGAGAGAGATAGTTAGAAACATCAATGAGAGCAATATCGATCAGCTGCCTCCTGCACATCCCCTACTGGGGACGTGCCTACAACCAAGGTACATGCCCTTGACTGGAATCAAACCTGGGACCTTTCGGTTCGCAGGCCGACGCTCTGTCCACTGAGCCAAACCGGTTACAGCTGGATGCCTTTTATTTCTTCTTATTGTCTGATTGCTGTGGCTAGGACTTCCAGTACTATGTCAAATAGCAGTGGTGAAAGCAGATATCCTTGTCTTGTTCCTGTTCTTAGGGGAAATGGTTGTAGTTTTTTCCCATTGAATATGATGTTGGCTGTAGGTTTGTCATATATGGCCTTTATCATGTTGAGATATATTCCCATGTTCCTGAGAGTTTTTATCAAAAATGAGCATTGGATTTTGTCAAATACTTTTTCTACATCTATTTATATGATCATGTGATTTGTGTCTTTCAATTTTGTCATATGATGTATCATGTTTATTGATTTGCGAATATTGTACCAGTCTTGCATCTGAAATAAATCCCACTTGATCATGGTGTATGATTTTTTAAATATATTGCTGGATGCGATTTGCTAATATATATTTTTTAATTTTGCTAATATTTCTTTGAGGATTTTAGCACCTGTGTTCATCGGGGATATTGGCCTGTAATTATCTTTCTCTGTTGTGTCTTCATCTGGTTTTGGAATTAGGATAATGCACATAAAAAGAGTGAATTTTTTAAAGTAGTTTAAGAAGCATAGATGTTAGTTTTTCTTTGAGTGTTTGGTAAAACTCCCCTGTGAAGCCATTCAGACCTAGTCTTTTGTTCGTTGGCAGTTTTCTGATTACTGCTTCTATTTCATCAGTTGTTATTCGCCTATTCAGGTTTTCTGATTCCTCCTGATTCAGTTTTGGGAGATCACATTTTTCTAGGAATTTGTCCATTTTATCCACATCATCCACCTTGTTAGTATATAGGTTTTCCATAGTATTTTCTTACAATCCTTTGTATTTCTGTGGTGGCAGTGGTTCCTCCACTTTTGTTTCTGATTTTATTGGGGGGGGGGTCCTCTCTCTTTGCTTCTAAATCAGTCTGGCTAAAGGTTCATCTATTTTGTTTATCTTTTCAAAGAACCAGTTATTGGTTTCATTGATTTGTTTGTTTGTTTTAGTCGCTGTGTTATTTATTTCTATTCTAATCTTGATTATTTCCTTCCTTCTACTTACTCTGGGCTTTTCTTGTTGTTCTCTCTCTAGTTCTTTAAGTTGTAGAATTAAATAGTTTATTGTTGATTTTTCCTGTGTTTTGTTGTTGTTGTTGTTGTTGTTGTTGTTGTTTGAGGTATGCCTGAAGTGCTATGAACTTCCATTTTAAGAGTGTTTTTGCTGTGTCCCAGAGATTTTTGTTTGTTGTATGTTCATTTTCATTTGTTTCCAGGAAGTTTTTAATTTTTCTCTTGATCTCTTTGGTAATATATTCATTATTTAATAAAATGTTATTTGGGTCCTTCTGTGCAGGGTGGTGACTAATGTGCAGCCAGGTCAAGGTGAGACCTGTGTGCTCCAGGAAGGGAAATCTCCTCAGCAATGTCTGAGGGAAGAAAACCAAAAAGCTTTGAAATATTCATTTTTTAATGTAAAAGATCAAAGTTGGATGCCAAATCAAGATTCAGAGGAAGAAAATGATAATTGTTCTATTGAAGTCAGGATGAATACAACAAAATATTTCCTCTGGTCATTAAAACACACAACAAATTAGGAAACGTGTGTTTTCTTACTCCTATTTGCTTGCACCCTGGAACCCTGGAGAGAATCCATGAGTTTTGTTTTTCAGTATCTACAAATAATTTTCTTGTTCTAAATTATTTTAGAAGAAAAATTTAATTGACCAGTTATAAGCAGCATAATTGTGTTTTAAGCATTGTTTTAAATGCCCTAGCCAATTTGCTCAGTGGTTAGAGTGTCCACCCATGAACCAAAGGGCCATGAGTTCAATTCCTGATCAAGGCCATGTAGTTGGGTTGTGGATTCTCTCCTGCCCCTGGAAAGGGTGAGGGTAGGAGGCAACCAGCTGATGTGTGTGTGTCTCTCCCTCTCTTCCCTCCCTTCAACTCTGAAAAGCAATGGAAAAAATATCTTCAGGTGAGCATTAATAACAACAAAAAAGGAATTGTTCTAAAGTACAAAGACTGATATTTTCAAACATGCTTCAACCATATGACACACTTTATACATCTTTGTGACTATTCTGAAAGCCACTAATAAGACTATTAAAATTGATAACATGGAGCCTGGGAAAGTTTATGATGAACCTGTCTTTTATTTAATCTGCCCTATTTGGTTCTAAAATAAATTGTGTTTGATTTTTTTTGGGGGGTGGGATAACATGCCAATTAGCCTCCATGGATTTTAATGTTTTTAAGTGTTTTGATAGTTGTTGATTTATAAGATCATGCCATTGTGATCTGAGAATATGCTTAATATGACTTCAAACTTCTTGTAGAGACTTATTTTGTGTCCCAAGATGTGGTCTACCTTTGAGAATGACCCATGTGCATTTGAGAAAAATGTATATTCTGCAGCTTTTGTGTGAAATGTTCAATGATTTTCAATTAATTCCATCTGATCTAGTGTGTCATTTAGGATCACTGTTTTTTTGTTGATTTATGTCTAGAAGATCTATCAAGTGATGTCAGTGGGGTGTTAAAGTCTCCTAATATGATTATATTGCTGTCAAACTCTCCTTTAAAATCCTCCAGAAGTTTTTTTATATATATGTCTAGATGCTCCTATACAGGGTGCATATACACTGAGTGACAAGATTAGCTTGGCCAGGGGGAGGGGACATGGGCGGTTGGCCACCCTGCCTGCTGGTTGAACTCCTGGTCAAAGGGATAATTTGCATATTAGCCTTTTATTATATAGGATATACAGTGAGTGGCCAGATTATTATGCGTTCAGAAATCATAATAATCTGGCCACTCATTGTACGTTCACCAGAGTTAAATCATCTTGTGGTATTGATCCCTTTAGTATTATGAAGTGGCCTTTCTTATCTCTTGTTATGGCCTTCACTTTGAGGTATATCTTGTAAGATATAAGTATTGCCACCTCAGCTTTTATTTTCAGTTCCATTTGCTGGGACATTTTTTTTCCCAACCCATTACTTTCATTCTGTGTGAGTCCTATGTTCTGAGGTGGGTCTTTTGTAGACAAATATATATACAGGAGATTCCCAAGCAAGTCATCAGTTATTTGCAAACACTTGTATTGCTTATTGCAGGACTAGGGTAAAAGATTGTATAATCAAACACAAGAGAATATTAGAGAGTGTGAGTGTGATGATGGAGTAATTGATATGAGTTGGGAGAGCTAGGGAAGATGAATAGAAAGGAGCCAGATTGAAGAAAGTGCTGGGAGTATTGCAAAAGCAAATTAAATGTTTATCTGTGTATTTTATTCTCAGTTGAATTATACTGCTTTTCTAAAATAATATTGAACTCTTCATGGGGTTCACCACTATGACTGGGAATTGCATGCAGTTAAAAAACAGTAGTTAATCTTTGCCTATTTTTAAATCCAGGGTTTGAGTTTTTTGTTTTGTTTTGTTTTGTTTTTTTGCTATTGAGTCATAGGAGTTCCTTATATATTTTAAATGTTAGCTACCCCCTTTTCAGATAGATGATTGCAAATATTTTCTTTCATTCTTTTTGTTGTTTTTTTATTTTAAGCCTTTTAGGTTTGAGGGAGGGTTGGTTGGTTGTTTTTATTGCCTGTGCATATCCAAGAAATCATTGCCAAGACCAATGTCAAGAAGCTTTTTCCCTATATTTTCTTCGAGGCGTTTTATGGTTTCAGGTCTTACATCTAAATCTTTGATCCATTTTTAATAAATGTATGTGAATGGTGTAAGATAAGAATCCTTTTTTTGCATATGAATATATAATTTTCCAAACACCATTTATTGAAAAGACTATCCTTTATCCATTGGAATTTTTATACAGATTGCATTGAATCTGTAGGTCATATTGGATAATATGGACACATTTTAACAATATTAACTCTTCCAATCTATGAACTTGGAATGGATTTCCCCTTATTTGTATGGACAGGTTTTCATTTTTAGGGAACTACTGATATATATAAATCTAAGAATGATATTGTTTAGCCACATGGAAACTCCATATTTGATCATGTGAGAAACTGCCAGAATGTTTTCTAAAGTGTCTGTGAGGCTTTTCACAAATCACCATAATCTTTGCCATCGATGAAGCCAAGAGGAGATTCCAACCAGATGTGTAACCTGCTCTTTTCTGGCAGGAAAAACTTCTTGGATGGGAAAATAATACTGTACTCACAGCCAGGAAACTTAGGTCATAATCTTGGCTCTGCCTTTAATTATCTATATGACCTTGCGCCATTCATCTCTAGTGGGCACAATTCCCTTGCCACTGTCTATAAATTAAGGGAACAGGATTAGATGTTATCCAACTTTAAATTACAACCCTGAGAATTTGAAGTGATGTTGTGTTCTCCCGTTAATCCTACAAACCATTTTACTCATGTTTAAGATTTTGTCTGGCAAAGAAATAGGTAAAAAAAAAAAAAAAAAAAAAAAAAAAAAAAAAAAAAAAAGGTAAAAGTAAAATTACTTTTATCTCCAGATTGTCTTACTACTATAGAAAGCCAAAAATTCCTATTGTTGCTTGCTTCATTTTTCTCCTTTGGTAGACCATGTGCTGCTTAGTTCCATATAGAAAATTACCATGAACTAGAAGTATTTTAAATATCTTTTTGGACTTAGGTGAGGGCATGAGTGGGAAGGTGGGGGGACAATGGGTGGATAAGGACACATTTGTAATATCTTAATAAATAAAGAAAAAAAAGAGGAAAAAAAACTGTTGGTTCTTCAGAGAACTAAAATTGGCTTATAAGGATGCCCAATTTGCATATGTCATATTGGGCAGAAAAACAGTTATTCATTAACTGATTCTCATCTTTCCTACTCAGTGTGTAGGTCGCAGATGAGTAGCATTGGCACCACATAACAACTGATTATAATGGCCCCTCCTCAGGCTCAGTGAGTCAGAATCTCTGGAGCTCAGGCCCAGCAACCTGAGTTTTAGCAACATCTCTTAGTGAATCCTATTTGCACTGAACTTTGAGAATCCCTGACTCTCCAAAGTATTGCTTTGGACCCTCTGCATTGTGGACTTCCATCTCAGTTCACTACATTTCAAACTTGTTTCTAGATTTAATTTCTAATCAATCTTGAAACAGAAGATTTGGCTTCACCCAAGAGTCTTTCACGAAAGATCTTGAGTTCAATGTGCTGGATTTAGCAGCTGACAGTTAATTCATGCCAAACAGGGTAGTAGCAACAGCTGAATCAGTAAACCTTGGTTTACTTTTATCTGTCTCAGAAGGAAAATCACATCTTCACTGGATAGTTTGTACAAGTTAAGTTGGCCTATTCCTTTAACAGTTATTTTTAATAGCAATGAATTGCGAAAACTTCTATTTCCTAGTCATTATATCGTATTTGTTTCTCAAGGAAGAAAAATCTCTTTATATTTGAAAAATGTTTTACAGTTTCTAAGGTGTTTCTATGTGCATTTTAGCATTTGATTCTCATGGGAATCCTGCGAAGTAGTATTATAACAGTGACACTTTCCATATAGCATATCGCATGCTGAAAACTTCTTAAGTGGAGCCAGAATAGATGAAAGAGTAAATCCAATAAGATTGGGACTGCCCAGCCAGCCGACATCGCTTAGTGGTTGAGCGTTGACCTATGAACCAGGAAGTCAGGGTTTGATTCCTGGTCAGGGCACTTGCCCAGGTTGTGGGTTTGGGGCTCGATCCCCAATGTGGGGCATGCAAGAAGCAGCCAATTAATGATTCTCTCTCATCATTGATGTTTCTATATTTCTCTCCTCCCTTCTGCAAACCCCACTCTGGCAATCAAGCCTGCAACTCACAACCCAGGTATGTGCCCTGACTAGTAATGGAACTGTGACCTCCTGGTTCATAGGTTGATGTTCAACCACTGAGCAACACTGGCTGGACTGAATCAGTTTGAATTCCAAGTAGCAACTACTGTTCTCACTAAAGGATCTTTAAAAACTCCTCCCATCTCTGCAATACACACAAGAATGCTGAACATGCAAGGTACTCAGTACAGCCTTATATTTGTTATCTGTTACAGCATAACAAATTATCACAAAATTAGTGACTTAAAAACTATTACCTCTTAGTTTTTATGGGTCAGGAATCCAGACATGGTTTAGCTGGGTCCTCTAGCTCTGGGGCTTCCACAAAGTTGAAGTCACATCAAGGCCCCGACTGCAAACAGTCTACTTCCTAGCTCACCCACATAGATGGTAGCGGTATTTGGTTTCTCATGGACTCTTGGACTGAGACCTCAGTTCCTCCTGAGCTGCTGGCCAGACGCCTCCCTTGGTTCCTTGCCATATGGGCCTCTCTTGTAGTGCATTTCACAATGTGGCATCTGGTTTCATCAGAGCAAGCAAATGAAGAACAAGAGAGTGCCAGCAAAAGGAGGTATGCTAGCAAGACACAAGTCCCGGTCCTGTAAGTTAATGCAGAAATGATATTCCATTGCTTTTGCCATATTCTACTTGTTAGAATCATGTCACTAGGCGCAGTCTGCACTTAAGGAAGGAGATTACACAAGAGTTTGAATACCAGGAGGTAGGGTTCTGGGGCTGACCAGCAGCCCCTGAAGGACGGATGAGTGGATTACTCAGACACAGTTTGACTGTGAAAGAGAGGGCTAAGGGGCCGCTGGCTCTAGGAGCCAGAGCAGCCTCAATTGCCTGCCTTGTTGGGCCTTTATTGGAATTTTTATCTTTAATACAATCAGTAGGGTGAGTCATCTTGGGAGGAAAACGTGTGTTTACATTGTCCTCTAAGCAAGGGCATCAATGGATTAAGCATAAGGATTCCAGTAAACACCCAGGGAGGGGGGGTCTGCATATGCAAAGACTTGTTTGGAAAGGTCAAGGAATAATTAGGGGCGCCGCCTTCGACACTCCCCAAGTCTCCCCTAAGTCGGAAGTCCGATAAACAGGGCAGGCGGTCTTCCACACACTTCCCTTTTATCAGAATGTCCTCCTTACAGACTTTCCAACCAAGTCTCATGCTCCCCAGCAGTAGGGGTCATCGGGAGCCATGTTCAGCTGCTGCCTACCTCAAGTCCCAAAGCAATACTTGGAAAGCTCATCAGAAATGAGGTAGCTAGTACAACAATGATTCCATTAACCATCCTACATTAATATTATCACCAAAAGTTTAAAGTCCACTTTAAACCTTTCTTAATTTGACACATATACACATGTGCACCATATTCCATGCATAGATCTCATTTGAGGGCACTGAATCCTGGCTACCTCACTTATCACAGTGCCTAATATTCCCCTCACTCAAAGATTGCCAGCCACACCGGCAGACTGCCCAGGATGCCATCCCATCTATTTAAAATATACTTTCTTCTGCTGAAACTGGTTTGGCTCAGTGGATAGAGCATCTGCCTGCGGACTGAAAGGTCCCGGGTTCGATTCCTGTCAAGGGTATGTACCTTGGTTGCGGGCACATCCCTGGTGGGGGATGTGCAGGAGGCAGCTGGTCGATGTTTCTCTCTCATCCATGTTTCTAGCTCTCTATCCCTCTCTCTTCCTCTCTGTAAAAACTCAATAAAAAATATTTTAAAAAAATAAAAATAAAATATACTTTCTTCCTATATAGGCCTGACTGTACGTTGTCTTCATTCTATTCTCTGCTCAAATGCCACATCCTCAGAGAAGCCTTCCCTGACCAAGCACTACGTGTTCACCCACCCTTCACTCTCCTGTACGCTGCTTCATATTTCTCCACAATGCTGTCACTACCTGACATTCTATAATGTACTTTTCATTTATCTGTTTATTGTCTGTCTCCTCCAACAAATAAACATGTACATTTGGTCATAAATTTCAGAGCCTAGAGTGGTGCCAGGCACAGAGTAAGTACTCAATAACTATTCGTCGAAATGTGAAGGACTGTTTTTTATTTAGCATGGGGGAAACTTTTACAGTGGATCCTTGAATAACATTGTTTCATTTGATGTCACTTGATTATAACATTCATGATATGGCATAGGAATGTAACCCTTATTTATATCAATTAGCCTTTGGTAAAATTGGTTTTGTTATAAGTTGGTTCGCTTAAAGTCCCGAAACCTATCAATGACGTTAAGTGAAGATTTATTGTACTTGAATTATGTTTGTACCACTTTAATAATATGATACACACCCATCTCTGTTATTAGAAATTGTGCTACCATTTTTCCCACCTATGATAATGAGGAAATGAATTATTAGAAATCGTAGTGTTTTCAAGGACTTCTTTTGGAAAAGTAGTTGACATTTAGCTATTTGAATTCCATACCAGGATGTACTTTTGGTCTTTGCCAATAAATTTACATTCATTGAGAAAGAAAAAAAGGATGTTTAGAAAATAATACATACAGAGAATTATTGCATTCCTAATATTTTCCTTAGCAATGATTTTCTACATAACCTTGGTTGTGTATTTGTTCAGGGTTTTTTGTTTTTGTTTTTTCATCCTAAAGAGACACTATTGAAATGCAAACATTTATAGTCAAGATATGTTTTTGGTGGTTTCCACAAACAATCCTATCTCATTCTGTGCTGAACATTCACTTTACTAAAATAAAAACAAACAAAAGCATATTCAGAACCCATCTTGAATGAATGACAAAAAACTCCTTAAGTCAAAAGCCTCTGAATACTTTATTTAGTCTGATTAATCTAAGTCAATTTTTTCTTTGTGGGAAAGTTTCCAAGTCAATATTTTAAGGAATATAATGATATATGAATGGAGAGCTATGTGCAAAGTACTGTTACACATTATAAAGAACACAAAGTTAGCGAGACTCATATATAGATGGACAGCAGTAGTAGAAAGTATAATTTAGGATGTGTATTCTGAAGTTAAATCTTCTATGTGACTTCATCATACATTTATTAACCTATCTTTGGCTTAGCACTTATCTCATAGTGTTGATGTGATGGTTAATTTGTGTTGATTTGATTGGGTCACAGGGTGCCCAGATATAAACATCATTTCTGGATGTGTCTGAAAATGTTTCTTAATGAGATTAGTGAGAGAGCAGGGCGGGGTGAGGCTAACTCCTGACTCCATTTTGTATTGTGGGGCAGGGCAGAACAGGGCGGAGCTATCCTCCATTTAGTGTAACTGGACCCTAGCCCTCACCCAACCAATCAGGGTCAGCCAAAGCAGTGACATCACCACCCTTATAAAAACCCCTTAACCTGTCGAAGTTTGGACTGTCCTCTGCCATATTGACAGAGCCCACGCTAGCACGGAAGAGGCTCTTTTGTTTATTGCATTGGACTCGGCCTCCTGGTGGTCCTTGGGGATCATGAAGTCTGGGCGTAACAATTAGAATGTGCATCAGCAGATTAAATAAAGCAAAGCCCTCCCTGGTGTGGGTGGGCCTCATATAATCCATTGAAGGCCTGAATAGCTGAATAGAACATTGTCTTTTAACTGGGACATCGGTCTTCTCCAGCCTTTGAAATAAGACCTGAGATAGAATTAACACCATCAGCTATCTGCTTTCTATGCTTTTGGACTTGAACTATGCCATGAGCTCTCTTGGGTCTGGACTTCTTAGCCTCAATAATCACCTGATACAATTCCTTAATTCCTTATAATCTCCCTCTCCCTCTTCCTCTCCCTCTTCCTCTCCCTCTCTCTCTCTCTCTCATCTCTCTCTCTTTCTCAAGCAAGACAAAAAAGTCATTAGTTCAAAAGTTTTAGTCTAATATGAGAGAGAGAGAGAGAGAGAGAGAGAGAGAAAGAGAATACAACCCTAATACAGTTGTTGAGTTAATTGAATGTGTGGATGCAAAGTGGCAGCATGCTAACCTGACAAGTTCAGGAAAGGCCTGCATGTCAGCCTTGCAAAGTCAGAGGCCTAAAGTAAACACAAGGATGGCCTGAAATTAAAACTTTTTAACTAAAAGCAGTTTATGGTAGCCCTAGCTGGTTTGGCTCAGTGGATAGAGCATCGACCTGTAAACTGAAAGGTTCCAGGTTTGATTCTGGTCAAGGGCATGTACCTGGGTTGCAGGCTTGATCCCCAGTGGGAGACTTGCAGGAGGCAGCCAATCAATGATTCTCTCTGATCATGGATGTTTCTCTCTCTCCCTCTTTCTTCCTCTCTGAAATCAATAAAAAAAAATATTTTAAATAAATAATAAAAGCAGTTTATGGTAGGCAGTCATGTCCTAGGCTAGAATCTTCCCTGACAAAAGCCAATCTTTACCATAACTCAGCCTGTCTGCTGTCTTTTGCATCTACCATAGCATACCTTTAAAATGTCAGGGTAATTTCCCTTTTTTACAGACCCCTCTGGGCACAACCAATGCACCAGAGCAGAGACTGCAAATAATTGTTGTTTTTATACAGTTGTTCACTATTATCAATACTATATCCACCTATGTAAAACATGCATCACTTTATTTTTTATCCAATCCCAAAGGATTCCCTACTTTGCTTTCTTTCCCCTCCCTTCTCTACCACTAATGAATTTCATATAATGTGTAAAATAAGGTGCAAATCTGCTATTCTCATAAGATTTTGCTTCCCAGCAACTGTCGACAGTTTGGCTCAAGTAAACTCACAAAAATTCTTCACAGGTTTGAATGTTCCTTACCTTGACAAATGAGATAACTTATGCGAAGCTTTTAATGCAGTGCATGACACCTAATAAGCACTCGGAAATGTTACCCAGGAAAGACATTAGAATTAGGTAAAGCTTCAAGAGACTGAAAACCCCAACTAACTGTACCTTACATTTTAAAAGAAGGTTAGCCAAAACCAGTTTGGCTCAGTGGTAGAGCGTTGGTCTGCGGACTGAAAGGTCCCGGGTTCGATTCCGGTCAAGGGCATGTACATTGGTTGCGGGCACATCCCCGGTAGGGGGTGTGCAGGAGGCGGCTGGTTGATGTTTCTCTCTCATCGACGTTTCTAGCTCTCTATCTCTCTCCCTTCCACTCTCTAAAATATCAATAAAAAAAGAAAGAAAAATAAATAAAAGAAGGTTAAATCACCCTCAGGGAAATGAAGTCCCAAAGTATGACATAATGACTGCTCATCAACCAGTCCAGTGCTGGTATGGCCACTCAGTACTCCTCAAGAACCCTGGTTCCTTCTATCAAATTATCCCCCTACTAGAGGCCCAGTGCACGTATTCGTGCACCAGTGGGGTCCCTCAGCCTTGCCTGTGCCCTCTCACAATCCGGGACCCCATGGGGGACATCAAACTGCCAGTTTCAGCCCAGTCCCCACCTGACCTGCAGGGATCCAGCCAAAACCAGCAGTCCAACATCACCCAAGGGATATAAGCAGCAGATGACAGGGAGGAGCCCAAGCCCAGACCCAGCACGCAGCTCTCCTGCTCAATCCAGCCCTGCTGTGCCTGCTGCTGACAAGGCTCAGTAGCCACAGAGGTGAGAAAGACATGCACCGGCCACTACAGCTGCATTCACTGGGCTCTGGCGTCTGGCACCTGTTAGTCAGCTGAGCAGCGCAGCTGCTGTGGGAGTGCACAGCTGCTGTGGGAGTGCACTGACCACTGGGGGAAGCTCCTGGGGGAAGCATATGCCCCCTGGTGGTCAGTGCACATCATAGGGATCAGTCATTCTGGTCTTTCTGCCATAATGGTCACTTAGGCTTTTATTATATAGACTAGAGGCTCGGTGATCAGAAAGGCAGGGCTAATCAGCAGCCCAGTGGAGGCCTGGAAAGAAATGGAGGCATAGCTGTTGGCCAGGCCAGGAGAAAAAGAGAGGCAAGTTCTGATCATCAGCTGCCACAGAGGCTATAAATCAAACCCTGCCTTTGGCCAAACCGGTTTGGCTCAGTGGTAGAGTGTTGGACTGCGGACTGAAAGGTCCCAGGTTCATTCCGGTCAAGGGCATGTACATTGGTTGCGGGCACATCCCCAGTAGGGGGTGTGCAAGAGGCAGCTGGTCGATGTTTCTCTCGCATTGACGTTTCTAGCTCTCTATCTCTCTCCCTTCCTCTCTGTAAAATATCAATAAAATATATTTTTAAAAAAAAACCCTGCCTTTGTCTCTGTGGGCCTCTCTCCAGGCCTGATCCGCAGCCCCCTAGGCAGGCAGTGCTGAGTTGGGGCACAGGCTGTGGCCCAGTGGTAACAGTATTTATGACTCTGGCTGTTTATTTTATATATATCCTACCTAATAAAAGAGTAATATGCAAATTGGCCATCACTCTGCTACACCCACAAGCCATGTCCACCAGCCAATCAGAGTGAGTATGCAAATTAACCCCAACCAAGCTGGCTGCAACCACAGAGAACAGTTGAGAGGCTTGGGTTTCCCTGGAAATAGAGGATGCCAAGCTTTCCACACACCCTGACAAGCCTAGGCCTCCACTCAAGAATACAAAATTTCAATTATCCTATCCAATAAAAGAGTAATATGCATATTGACCATCACTCCAACACACAAGATGGCTGCCCCCATGTGGTCAAGATCCTGCCCCCTGTGGACACAAGATGGCCAGCAGGGGAGGGCAGTTGGAATGCACCAGGCCTGCAAGGGAGGGCAGTTGAGAGAAACTAGGCCTGCAAGGGAGGGCAGTTGGAGGCGATCAACCCTGCAGGGGAGGGCAGTTAGGAGTGACCAGGCCGGCAGAGAAGGGAAGTTGGGGGCAAACAGGCTGGCAGGGGAGCAGTTAGCCATCAATCAGGCTAGCAGCAGAGTGGTTAGGGGATGATCAGGAAGGCAGGCAGGCGAGCAATTGGGAGCCAGCAGTCCTGGATTGTGAGAGGGATGTCTGTTAGGATCAGGCCTAAACGGGCAGTCAGACATCCCTCGAGGGGTCCCAGATTGGAGAGGGTGCAGGCTGGGCTGAGGGACACCCCCCTCCATGCACAAATTTTGTGCATCAGGCCTCTAGTATTTCTTATAAAGACAAGAGGTTTGAGTTTATTTCTATAATGGCAGCACTCTCATGCATTAGCCTGCCAAACATCCCTGAGTAGAGAAAGAATAGTGCGCTATTATAGCGAGTGAGTTAGGAACTCACATTAGGGAATGTTCATTCATGAGGTCGTTGAGACAGAAAAAAAAATGTTGAGAACAATTGGACTAGAGCAAGCATGTCATACTCAAAGGCTAACACAGACCAAGTAAACAAGGTTTAAGTTTACATGGGCCACAAAAAAACAGGAGCTTCAATTTTCATAGAAACGTAGGTTTATTTCAATTAGAGACATGCTGAATCCAAAGACTGAAATAATTAGTCATTGTTAACATAAAGTAATAGGACATTTTAATAAAAATTAATATATTTTTCTTGAACATTAACTTACCAGGCACTGAATAACTACATAGATTAATAAACATAGTACAAATAAACCTATTTTCCTTGTTCTCCAAAAGTGAAATATTTCCTATTGCGCACACCAAACGAGTCAGTACAAGACTAATGATGTGGCAATCCACTGCTAAAATATTCGCTACTAGTATTAGTGGGGAGAAATGGTGCACCTGCGCATAAGGAAAATGAATCAACATGTTCTAGTAATCATTCATTAGCAAAAAGTTGTAGTTTGTTATTAATAATTATGTAGAACAGGATATTGTAAAAATCACATCATTAAATTTTTATTAAAACATTTCTTACACACCATTATATTGGCTGGGCCACAAAAATATTCGTTGTAGGCTGCGTGCTAGAGACTATGGAACACATCTTCAGTTTTCTACTCCAGCTCCATAGCAACATGAAAATCATCATGTTCTCAATACATGCCAATCGAATAAAATAAAAGTAAAAAATGATCATTGTACTTTAAAGATGAAAATTAAAGCTTTTGTTATCATCCCTAGCAAAATATTTTGGCCTTGAAAATGAGATCTTTTGAGCTCTTTCAAAATGTGTGGCTTCAGATTAATCTTAATTTAGCTTCTTGACTAAACTAACACTGGAATTGATTCCTTCAACTTACTTCAGAGCAGTTTTTCACTTTATTGTATAAGCATTCATGGCCTCTCATCTACCAGCCTTAGTGTTAGCCATGTCAATAATAATACAATGGGTTCTTCACTTATTATAAGATTATAGGAATTTAATCAGTCATTTTCAGGTCTACATTGCCTTCCTTTGAACTTCTGAAAGGCAATATAGAGTAAAACTTTCTTTCATTTTTTCCCCTTTCAAATGGATATCAAGAAATTTAAATATTATCCATGTTTTGAGTATGATCCTTTTTTATGTTAATTCAAACAGTTCTTTTCATATTCATATACCCTCATTTTGGAGGCAGTACTGAATAGAGATTAAGCACACAGCATCACACTGTTTTGGTTTGAATCTAGCTAACCACCATTGGACATGTGACCCTGAGCAAGTTCCTTAAACCTCCTTTGCCTCAGTTTCTTCACCTGTTAAATGGTAACAATGATAATAGTACCTATCTTATAGGATAATTGTGATGATTGAATGAAATAACATATATGTAGTACTAAGAACAGTGTCGAGAAGGTAGTAAGAGCTCAATTGTATTAGCAATTATTATTATTCAATGACATAGATCATTGTGAGTTTTCTTTGCTCAATACCATGACAGTCGCTCTCAGAATCTTTCTGAGTATCATGGTGTGAGATTTGTGTGCCTGATATGGGTTGATTGCCATGAAATATTGTTTTATTTGAAAAATAATAAAAGAAAACAATTCCATTCACAACAGGAGCAAAACATAATATACTTAAGAATAAATTTAAGGAAGGAGGCGAAAGGCCTTCACACTGAAAACTACAAGATATTGATGAACGCAATTGAAGACACAAAATAAGTGGCAAAGTATCTTATGTTCATGGATTGGAAGAATTAATATTGTTAAAATATCCATTAAGACCCAAATCCATCTATAAATTTAATGCAATATCTATCAAGATTTCAATTGCATTTTTACAGAATTAGAAATTTTAAAAATCCCAAAATTTTTATGGAACCACAAGAGACCCCAAATAGCCAAACCAAACCTAAAAAAGAAGAACAAAGCAGGAGGCACCTCCTTATTTCTGATATATCTTATGAACCCTCTTAAGCAGAAAATGCTTGGGAAGCACTTAAAAGCTAGATCATTTCCCCACTCAAATGGAGGTCAAAGGCTTACTGAATTACATATAGTTTCCCAAACATGCTAGGCTTTCTCACTCCTCTGTGGGTTTACATGTGCTGTTCCTCAAATGTGCTTCAAACCAAGGGTGGGCAAACTTTTTGACTCGAGGGCCACAATGGGTTCTTAAACTGGACCGGAAGGCTGGAACAAAAGCAACCTGACCATGCTGGCACTCTCATCTTGGGCTGCTTCTGAAGGAGCGGAGGGGAGAGCAAGAGAATGCTCTGCTCTTTTGGCTCCGAGGGCCGGATAGAACAGCCGAAAGGGCCAGATCTGGCCCGTGGGCTGTAGTTTGCCCACAGCTGCCCTGTGCATCTGGATAACTCCTATTTATCCCTTAAGACACAGTTTAAATATTCCCCCTTCCAGAAGCCTTTGCTCACATGCTACTATCCACCATTTCTACTTGGCAACCCAGTACAAAATCAAGTGAGCTAGTCATCACTGTTCTTCCACTGGGTTTCTGTGTATTCCTCTGTCATTGCATTTATCTACTACCTTTACACTATTTTCTTGTCTCCTTCAATCATCAGCCTATCCATTCTTAAAATATAAGAACGGTGACTTTTACCTTTATCCTTACATATGGAAAAATGGCTTATGGAATAAAGTAGGAATTCAATAAATAGTCATGAATAAATGAATGAATAAATATATGTCTACCAAACATATCATTCTTTCATCACTCTGGGTGTGTGCATATAAAAGAATAATAAAGTGTGATTATTGTTCTGAAGAATATATAATCTAGTTAGAACTAAAAGGAACCAAGTAGCTCAGTTGGTTAGAGCATTATCTCACTACACCAAGGTTGTAGGTTTGATCCTCTCTCAGCGTACATACAAGAATCAACCAATGCATAAATAAGTAGAACAACAAATCAATGTTTCTCTTTCCCTCTCCCTCTTATCTCTCTCTTTTTTTCTCTCTCAAAATCAAGAAGTATTCTTTAAAAAAAAAGGAACAGACACATGAAAATGTAGAAGTGAAAGATAGTGTATCAGCAATTGCTGCAATAAAGCTATATAATAAACAACCTCAAAATCTCAGATTTATAAAACAGCACTCAAAGGCATGCTGTTCTGCTGGTCAGATTCAGGATTCACTCCAAACTGGAGTCATATCTAATCTCCAATGCAGCTAGCTTTGGTATGATCTTCTCATGGTGAATCCCAAGACTCCAAGAAGCCAGCCAAACTGGCAACACGCTGGCTTCTGTGCATATTCCATTGGCCATGACAAGCCACATGACCAATAACAGTATCTATGGGGAAGAAAGTATTCTCTGCCCACCATGGCAGAGGTAGGGAGTGAATATTTGCTGATTGATATATTATCATACAGAGTATCATAATATCCAGCCTAAAAGCTTGGGAATGCCACTAACTGTTCTGAATATACAGAGGAGATTTTAATAGGTCAGTGTAGTCTAGGGAGATTTGACAGATAAAATATTTCATCTAGCCGAAACCGGTTTGGCTCAGTGGATAGAGCATCAGCCTGTGGACTGAAAGGTCCCAGGTTCGATTCTGGTCAAGGGCATGTACTTTGGTTGCAGGCACATCCCCAGTAGGGGGTGTTCAAGAGACAGCTGATTGATGTTTCTCTCTCATTGATATTTCTAACTCTCTATCCCTCTCTCTTCCTCTCTGTAAAAAATCAGTAAAATATATTTTTAAAAATATTTCATCTAAGTATTTAAAAATAGGTAAAACTAAATGGGGAAAAGGGAGCATTCTGTGGTGATGGAACTGAATGAGCAGAAGTGAGGAGAGAGGACATCCATAGTACAGTCCACAGTATATTTAGATCAGCTGAGTGCAGTTAAAAGAGGACCAGAGAGTAGACTACAGAAGGTAGAATTTATCCTTCAACATTTATTTAGCTACTGAAGTATTTAGCAATTACTTGGGACTCCTGACTCTACTTTCCTCATTTTGCTTATGTAGCCTCCCTGTCCCCAAATATCAGTCAGGATTCCTTAGTTGCAAGCATGGATAGAGGAGCCCTGGCAGGCTTAGCATATTATCTAATAAAAGAGTAATATGCAAATTAACAATCACTATTACATCCACAAGCCACGCCCACCCACCAATCAGGAGTGGCTATGCAAATTAACCCAACCAAGATAGCAGGTAATTTGCATATCCAGGCACAGAGTGAAGACTGAAGACAGCGTAGAAGGAAGCCACGCTCTGCAGAAGGGAGCAAAGCTGTGGAGAAGCAAGTAAGCAAGCTGGGTCGGGGAGAAGGGAGGGAAGCAGGCAGGGCAGTGGAGACTGCTGCAAAAAGCCTTATTGCAGGAATCTTCCTGCAAGGGCCTCTAGTCTATATATATAAAAGGCTAAGTGACCATTATGACCTGTCAACCAAACAACTGGTCAACTGGTCACTATGATGAACACTGACCACCAGTGGTCAGTTCTCAATGCAGGAACTGTTCCCTGGTGGTCAGTGAACTCCCACAGCCAACCTCCCATGGCCAGCCAACCTCCCATGATCCCTCACCTCAGCCAGCTGGCCCTGATCAGCCTCAATAGGGACTGGGCAAAATGGCCTTGATTGGCCCCTATCACCAGCCAGGCTGAGGGACCCCACCCATGCATGAATTCGTGCACCGGGCATCTAGTAATGCAACAACAAGGAAGGTGAGTAAACCAAGATGGAAAAATGGAGGCTGTGTGGAAGCCAGGGCCATAGTCAAATCATATCCCATAAATCTAGCAAGGACAGCACATGTGCTCTTATAAACTGGATTCAGAATTCACACCATCCCCACTGCAGTACACTGGGACATTGCACCCCAGGCTTTACCATTAGCATCACTGTTTTTCTGGCTCCTCAGCAGGGCTGGTATGGCTGCTGCTGCTTCAGCTACTGCTCATCTGCAAAATATAGTCTAAGTTGTGCCTTCTATTGTGCACACGTTCCAGATTAAAACTCTGGGATGGGTGCACCTAGCTGATTGAGCTGAGGTCACCTGTATGTATGCGAGCTACAGGGGCTGCAAGGAAATCATGTGACTAGCACACTAAGCATTTATACTGGGAAGTAGGCCCCACATCCCACTGTATAGAACAGAGAAGTCTTGCCCTAGCCAGTTTGGGTCAGGGATAGAGCATTGGCCTGCTGACTGAAGGGTCCAGGTTCGATTCTGGTCAAGGGAACATACCTTGGTTTGCAGGCTCCTCCCCAGCCCGGGCCCTGGTCAGGGCATGTACAGGAGACAACCAATCAATGTGGTTCTCTCACATTGATGTCCTACATCAATGGGAAAAATAGCCTCAGGTGAGGATTTTAAAAATAAAGAATAAAGCAGAAAAGCCTTCACGAACAGGAAGTGAATCAGAAGCTCTACCTCAAAAATCTTCCCTACATTTTTCTTTTAACTATAAACCATTCCAGCCTTACACCTTCTTCCTCTGACATGCTGGGACAATTTGTATTGGAGCCACTCCTTTTATATTTGTGTCATGCCATTTTGAATTTTCAGAATGTCTCTGTCTCTCCAGCATGCTTGTAAGCAACGTGCAGGGAGTGACCGTGAATCCCAGGGAATTGCTCAGAGAACCTCAGTGTGGTTTTAATTAATCGACGGATGAAAAGAGTGAGCGAGCGCTGAGAAGCAGAAGAGGCAGAGAGATTATGACATCCTATTATAATGTTTTAGGCAAGCAGCAATAAAGGTCTGAATTGGGTGTTCAAGTGGAAGGGAAGAGACAGATGCAAGATATTAAGACGGTGTAGCGCTGGAGCTGCTAGCATCTGTGCTTGGCAGAGCTGACTGCACGCCTGTCTTCCCAGCTGCCCTAAAATCTCGGCTTCAGTGACATCTCATCAGGAGTTTGGAGTAGGTTGTGACAGGGGTCAGGGCCTGGGTAGTTTTCTTTTTTTCTTTTTTTTGTAAATATATTATATTGATATTTTACAGAGAGGAAGGGAGAGAGATAGAGAGCCAGAAATGTTGATGAGAGAGAAACATCGACCAGCTGCCTCCTGCACACCCCTTACCGGGGATGTGCCCGCAACCAATGTACATGCCCTTGGCCGGAATCGAACCCGGGACCCTTCAGTCCGCAGACTGACGCTCTATCCACTGAGCCAAACCGACCTCGGCAGGGCCTGGGTAGTTTTCAAAAGCTTCCCAGGCAGCTCTGAAGTTTCCTCCTGGTCAAGTCACTAACTTTAGGTCGGCTGGGGCGCTCTGGGTTTGGGGGTCCATTGTTTGGGGGTGTGGGAAGCCTTTTAGGCAGCTTTATTAGCTGTAGTGAAGAACTTGGCCTCTGGCTTTTGGGGCATCTGTTTGGGGTCTTTTTTTTCCCCAAAGGAGAGTTTCTTTGCTTCTCCACTTCTTTGACTCTTGGCTTCTTCCCTAGGCCTTTACCTGGGGTCTTGGGCCCTGGTGCTTTCGGCACCTCCAAATCCGGAAAGCCCTTTCTCTTCTTGCCACGAGGTACGTTGGAACCCGGACTCTTTACTGGAGACTTCTCTCCTGTGGCAAGTTTTTGCACCTCTACATTTTCTTTTTTTTAAAATATATATTTTATTGATATTTTACAGAGAGGAAGGGAGAGAGATAGAGAGCTAGAAACGTCAATGAGAGAGAAACATCGACCAGCTGCCTCTTGCACACCCCCTACTGGGGATGTGCCCACAACCAAGGTACATGCCCTTGACCGGAATCGAACCCGGGACCTTTCAGTCTGCAGACCGACACTCTACCACTGAGCCAAACCGGTTTCGGCTGCACCTCTACATTTTCTTTGGCAGGAGTTTCTCCTATGGGGACCCGCAATGAAATTTCTTCTTCAGATTCAGCGTGCACTTTATTTTGGGCTTTCATTCTGTGGGTCTCTCTCTTCTCAGGCTGAGGAGGTCTCTTTCTTCTGGAGCCCTTTACTGGAGAACCACAAGTTTAGGGACCGTCTCCTCTGTAGGCAGGGTGGATGTAGACTTTCTGCCCTGTTTCATAGGCTTTCTGTTTCTTTTCTTCTCCTTATGTTTCTTTTTATGTTCTTTTTGGTTTTGTAATTTCTTTGCTTCTTGGTTCTTCAGATTAGAAATGTTCACTCCTTTAGCTTCATCCCAACTGCTGACAAATAAAGAATAGATAGGAAGGGCCACTGATTGCTCAGTTTTCACGTACAAGAGTTTCGCACTCTCCCCTAACCGGTTTGGCTCAGTGGATAGAGCCTCGGCCTGAGGACTGAAAGGTCCTGGGTTCGATTCCGGTCAAGGGCATGTACCTTGGTTGCGGGCACATCCCCAGTGGTGGGTGTGCAAGAGGCAGCTGATCGATGATTCTCTCTCATTGATGATTCTCTCTCATCGATGTTTCTAACTCTCTATCCCTCTCTCTTCCTCTCTGTAAACAATCAATAAAGTATATTTAAAAAAAAAAAAAGAGTTTCGCACTCTCCCCTAACCGGTTTGGCTCAGTGGGTAGAGCCTCGGCCTGAGGACTGAAAGGTCCTGGGTTCGATTCCGGACAAGGGCATGTACCTTGGTTTCGGGTGCATCCCCCATAGGAGGTGTGCTTTTTATCCAGCTGCCCCAGTGCGGCTGGGTTGCTGAGGTCGAGGCTGAAGTTGCAGTTGGGGCTGCAACGTGCAGACTCGTGTCTTATTCTTTAGATTCCACATATACGTTTGGTATTTGGCATTTGGTATTTGTCTGTAGCCTAATATCCTCTAGGTCTTACCTTGGCTATTGTAAATAATGCTGCAATGAACGTAGGGGTGCACATATTCTTTTAAATCTGTGTTTTGGGCTTTTTCGGATATGTTTCCAGAAGCGGAATTGCTGGATTATAAGGCAATCCTATTTTTAGTTTTCTGAGGAACCTCCACACTGTTTTCCCTAGTGGTTGCACCCATCTGCATTCTGGCTCCCTTCCCCCTCCCCCCCAGGGAGCCAGTCATTAAACACTGACCAGGATACCACTGCCATAAGGAACAAAGAAAGACTCCCTATACATCTTTCATTATTCAAATATTTTGAAATAGTCATCAATGTAATCCCTATTACACATATGTTATCCATGTTTTGCATGCAACTCTTCCTGCTGTAGAGCTCTAAGTGTGAATAATTTTATTTGCCTGTAAGAAAACTATAAGAATGCATGAGAGAATGGGAGAGTTTGTATATCCAGGTATTTTATAAACAGACCTTTTAGTTTATTTTAAGAGATTTATTGCAGCCTGAACCGGTTTGGCTCAGTGGATAGAGCGTTGGACTGCAGACTGAAGGGTCCCGGGTTCGATTCCGGTCAAGGGCATGTACCTTGGTTGCAAGCACAACCCCAGTAGGGGGTGTGCAAGAGGCAGCTGATCGATGATTCTAACTCTCTATCCCTCTCTCTTCCTCTCTGTAAAAAAATCAATAAAATATTTTTTAAAAGATATTTATTGCATAACAAAATAATAATCAAGTTACAATTTAATGAGAGTGATTTAATTGTAGGACTTAGATAATAATGCAGGAAAAAGAGATTAACAACCAAGAACAAGGTCCCAACTCAATCTTTATCCCCTGCCCTTTTAGCCCACTCCCCTGGACAGCTTCCATTTAATTCTGTGGGCAAAGACAGCCATGACACCGCGCCTCCAAATGAACACTGGTGTAAGACAATGCAAAACAACTTCCCTGGAGTAGAAAATAGTATATGCATCTCCATTTGAGCTGCATGATTTTTTTTTTTTTTACAGCTTCCGAACCTTCTTGATCAAATGTTAATAAAATGCTTCCAAGCATGCTTTAACGGTCAGGAGCCGCTCAATGAAAGTGGCACCGCTAAAAGGTCGCATCTGGCTGTGTTATTCTCCCCGGATTGCGTGACCCCTGCTGCCCTCTCCATCAAAGGGAACAATGAGGATGGGTCTCCGGGCGACTGCTTCGGCAAGTGCAAAGGGGGAGAATGGCCGCGTTTCCCTTTCTGCAATGAAGGATGTTTGCACTTAATAGTCTTTACGAAGAAGGACTGAGAGCAATTTCTGCAAAAACTTGAAATTAAATGTGTGGCTTTTCTCTATTGTGCTGCATCTGCTGTCTGGGGAATGAATCTCGTTGATGCCAGTTTCAAGGTTGCTACTCTTTGTGCTTTTAAACCAAGGTCAAGCGAGAGGCAGCTCAGAGGCCTTGAGGTTGTCATTGACAAGGAAAATAGAAGCTTTATAGCTGGAAAACTAATTAATCACTTCTAGAAAAATAGAAAAAGGAAATATATATATATAATTTAATATGTCAACCTAAACTTTACTTGGTGATGTTCTGCATGTAATTACGAATGTACAAACATACTTTAAGCCCATTAAAATATATGCTCTGTAACCACATAAGTTTAAATAATCTATATTACAGTAACATTCCAAATTACTATAGTCAAGGCTGCCCTTCAAGAAGAATGGCGTCTCAGAATTAACTCTCTTGATTAAAACGGATTTGAATCGTTACTTGCGGGGGCCTGATGTGGCGGGATCTTCCTTCTCCGTGTCCTGCACGGAAAGAGAGATGAACGAACCGGTTCTAAGGGGAGGCGGCCAGGGATTGAGAAATATTAGAAATAAAGAGAGAAGACACAGAGAAAGATTTTAAGCTGGGAGCTGGGAGGGCCGCTGACCTCCTCTCCTGGAGAGGCAGACAACCACCTCCTGAGCCACACAGCACATCTGTTTATTCTCCAATCCACCAAGGGGGTTTCACAGAAAAACAAGGAGCCTGGGAGGGCCCAGGTCCCACCCACTCCTTCCTGCCTGACAAACACAAGCCAGGAACTAAGAACATCTCCCCACTCCCAGGGCGGGCGTGCAACTGACATGATTCTGCCAATATCCCGGGCCCAGTCAATAAACATGTCCAGGTCTCTTCCAGGGGGCTCCCTACAGTTACTGCCAATGTTTTACTGGATTCCAGTATCTCGGAAGTAATTTAAGACAAAGAATGCTGTAGAAAGCATATTGACCTGCACTTGCAAAATGTAAGGATTAACACCAGACGGCATTCCTCAAAATAAGTGTTTGAGAGAGGGGAGAAAACTGCAGCCGAATAGGCAGGCCTGTCGCGCACCCTGTCCCAGGAACAGACTGGAAATATAACTACTAACTTGGAGAACACTCACCTAGAGTTACCAACTGACGTTCCAGCTGAGGAGGAGACGTATCAAGGAAGGACAGAAAACACCTGGAGACAGGTAGGGAGGGTGAGGTTGTGAGAGGAATGGACCCAGCTCCCAGGGGCGGCAGGCCGAGAGAGGAGGGAGCGCTGGAGCATCAGAACTGAGATCAGCGGCCCACGTGACATCCAACCATGAAAGGCTGCAAGGCTGCTGGCTATGGCAGAGTCTGGAGCCGATAAACCGGATCTGGTAGGAGAGAAAGCCACAGTTTCATTTTGGGCAGAGTTTTGTTTGTTTGGGGTGGGGGTTAAATATATTTGTATTTATTTATTTGTATTTATTTATTTTTAATATATTTTATTGATATTTCACAGAGAGGAAGAGAGAGGGATAGAGAGTTAAAAACATCGATGAGAGAGAAACATCGACCACACCCCCCACCGGTGATATGCCCGCAACCAAGGTACATGCCCTTGACCGGAATCGAACCCGGGACCTTTCAGTCTGCAGACCGACGCTCTACCACTGAGCCAAACCGGTTTCGGCTAAATATATTTTTATAGACTTCAGAGAGAAAGTGAGAGGGATAGAGAGACAGAAACATCAATGATGAGAGAGAATTGTTGCTTCTTGGCCCCACACCGGTGATGGAGCCTGCAACCTGGGCATGTGCCCTGACTGGGAATTGAAGCGCAACTTTCCAATTCACAGGTCAATGCTCAACCACCTAGTCATGCCAGCAGGGCTTGTTTTTTTGCTTTTGAACCCAGAGGACAAGGGTTTTCATAGGCAGCTACTCACCTAAGGCTTTGGTCCAGGGAGGGAGACGCAAACTCAAGGAGCCTACGAGGAGGCATGGGTAGAAAGTATTGTGGGGAGATGTGGAAAAGCAGCAGCCAGGGGTATTAGGTCATAGGCCACCGGACAGAAATGACCGTTTTTCCTTGGAGAAGCTACCCACTCCAAGGAGCTGCAGGGCAGTAAAAGAAAAAAAAGAAAAACACGTCCTATGTAATATAGCCTGCCACAGCCTGTATTTTGACTTTTTCAGAAGAAACAAAAGCAGAAGCACGGCCTACCGGTTTGAACAGTCTCAGTTGCATCAATGATTGGATTCAGGGAGGGACCATCCGCCCCACTGTACTGGGAACCAAACTGGCATTTCTCTGCAGGGGGAGCTGATAAAACTCCAAGTTTCCAGCACTGGTCTCCATTCAAGGATATCTGTCCAGCCGGAGGCAGAGTAATATTTTGGGCCACTTGCAGAGAAGTAGACCTGGGCCAGGAAGAAACTCCCACCACATTCCCAGCACTTGCCCCGCCTAAAGTCCTTTCAGAAACTGACTTTTGAGTGATTAAAATTGACAACTGGCTAGCAGGCAGAGGGGGGCAGAGGAGGAGCCCGGGGGAACAGGGGGAAGTTTGCTGACCCAGCCGTGGACCCCATGCTGCTAACAAAACTACATTAGAGGCCAAATTGGCCCCTCCTTCTTGCAGCCAAGGCCTGTGGAGACAGAGACAAGTGGTGGATTGGTGGATCACCTGAAGCTTCAAGCAGGTTGCTGAGAGCCAAGAGACAGTGCCTGGCAGTGGTTAGCACCTAAGTACCACACAGGAAGCCCAGAAGTGGCAGAGAGAACAGAAGAGTAGGATCCAAAGGGAGCTCCCATGGGGCACTAAACTGCCACTTCACTTTTTTTAAAAATATATATATTTTATTGATATTTTACAGAGAGGAAGGGAGAGAGATAGAGAGCTAGAAACATCGATGAGAGAGAAACATCGGCCTCCTGCACATCCCCTACTGGAAAAATGGAAAAACAGAAAGGAAAGAGATAAAAAGAAAACAAAACTGAAGAAAAGAGAGAATAAAAAATGATTTGGCTCAGTGGTAGAGCGTCGGTCTGCGGACTGAAAGGTCCCGGGTTCGATTCCGGCCAAGGGCATGTACATTGGTTGCGGGCACATCCCCGGTAGGGGTGTACAAGAGGCAGCTGGTTGATGTTTCTCTCTCATCAATGTTTCCAGCTCTCTATCTCTCTCCCTTCCTCTCTGTAAAATATCAATAAAATATATTTTAAAAAAATATTTCAGGCCATAAGGAAATGGCATGTAATATACAAAGTAATGAAAACCAATAAACTGAACCCAAAATTACTCTGTCTAGCAAAGCTATCATTCAAAATTGAAGGTGAGGTTAGGAGCTTTGCTGGCAAAAACAGAAACACACAAAAAAAACAGAAAAAACCTAGGGAATTTATTGCCAAACCAGCACTGTAAGAAATGCTAAAGAGACTACTATAAGAAGAAATAGAAAAAGAAGAATACAGACATAAAGGATAGGAATGGCAAAAAAAAAAAAATACCTATGAATAATAGCCTTAAATGAAAATGGCTTCCGTGGTCCAATCAAAAGACCTAAGGTAGCTGAATGGATAAAAAAAATATATATGTGGGTGACGTCTGCGGTTGCCATGGCGAGGCCCTCCGCTAGGGACCGCGCACGCGCGCGCGCGCTGGCGCCCGAGGCGACGGGGTCAGAACGAGGCGGCTTTGAAGACGCGCCAGCCGCAGTCATGAGCGGCCGAAGCGGAGGCCAGAAGCCCTCCCGGGCCAAGAGCCGGGGCCGAGGCCGCGCGCGCGCCGCCCCCCCCGACCGCGCCCCCGGCGACCCGGACCCTCCGGACCCCGCGCCGGGCCCGCGGCTCGCGGACGAAGGCGAGGAAGCGCCGACGGCGGCGGCGGCACAGGCACAGGTGCAGGCTGGCGCGGGGTGGGGCGGCCAGGAAGGCGCTGCGCTCCTGGGGCCCGAGGAGGACCCGTCCCGGGTCCCGCTGGACTGTGGCCTGGCGCTGCGGGCGGCGGGGGAGCGCCGCCAGGCCAGGCGCGGCCTGGGCGAGGCCTCCGACCTCTCGGAGCCCCTGGCGGCGGACTCCGTCTTCGCGGGCCCCGTGGGGGGGCTGGAAGACGGCCCCCGCGTCCGAGACCTGCCGCGTGGGCCCGCGGGGAAGAAGGGCCCTCAGGCCGTCGCTGAGGAGAAGCCCGAGGGAGACTCCTCGGGGGAGGGTGCGTCTGCCCCCGAGGAAGAGGAGGAAGAGTTGGTGGAGGTGGAGAAGGATGATGCGGGGGCAGGGGCCCCGGCGAAAGATGGCGGCATGGACACGCTGGAGTCCGTGCAGCAGAAGCTGGAGAGCATGCACGCCCAGGCCGACAGGGCCTACCTTTGCCTCTCCCGCAAGTTCGGGCAGCTGCGGCTGCACCACTTGGAGCGCCGGAGCCTCCTCATCGAGAGCATCCCCGGCTTCTGGGGGCAGGCGCTGCAGAACCACCCCCAGCTCTCCTCCTTCCTGAACGCCAAGGAAAAAGAGGTGTTCGGCTACTTGAACCGGCTGGAGGTGGAAGAGCTCGGCCTCGCCAGGCTGGGCTACAAAATCAAGTTCTACTTCGAGCGCAACCCCTACTTCCAAAACAAGGTGCTCATCAAGGAATACGGGTGTGGCCCCTCGGGCCAGGTGGTGTCCCGCTCCACCCCGATCCAGTGGCTCCCGGGACAAGACCTCCAGTCCCCGAGCCAGGGCAGCCTCCACAACAGCCCCAGCTTCTTTGGGTGGTTTTCCAACCACACCCCCATTGAGTCCGACAAGATCGTTGAGATCATCAACGAGGAGCTGTGGCCCAACCCCCTGCAGTACTACCTTCTGAGTGAAGGGGCGCGCGCCGAGAAAGGGAAGGAGGGCAGGCGAGGCCCAGCGAAGCAGCCAGTGGAGGCGCCTGAGCCTGGGGCCCACAAGTCCAAGTGATCTCTGCTACCTCCTGCGGGGCCACGGGTGTTTGGCTGGCTGCCTTCTCTTCACGTGGGCCTCTGCGCACTCACTCTTTCCCCCTGTGAACTTTAGTGACAAGAATACGCCATTTAGGATCACGTTCTTTTGCCTCCCCATGGCCTTTCTTGTGTATCCGTTAAGCACACACATACGCTCCAGATGTGCACTGCCTTTATCTATGTGCCTGCGCCCTGTTCCTGCCTGTCTTTGACACGGACACTCACGAGGCCTTCTCCGAGAGGACCCGTGCATCCTTAAAGCTCTGCTCCTTCAGAGCCTTTGACTTTAGCGGGTTTTGTGTTCGTGGTGGCCGTGCATACCATACATGGCCTGATTGCTACTGTGAAACGAAGCTAGTGCACATGGTCCTGGCCAGAACTGACTGTCCAATGGCCCGGGAGTCACTAGCCAAGGCACTGGACAAGGTTCCAAGTATGCTGTGCGGCTCGCTGGCCCCTGTCTGCTGGGCATGGAGGAAGCTGAGGGTGAGGAGCAGTATGGCCTGTGTTCTGTTCTAGCATGTGTCTCCTCCTGGCTCTGGGCTCTTCCCCTGGAGAGCCTTCATCAAGCTCTGAACTGTGAACTGTGCCTCCTTAACTGAATTTTGTCCAGGTTGTTAGCCCCATTTGGCATCCTGTTCAACAAGGACCTCAAGAGCACCACCCTGTGGACACAGGCAGCCCGCCTCCCACTCATCCTGCCAGTGCATGACGCACCTGCCTTCCAAGGCTGGGCCTTCCACGAATCCTATTGACTGTCAGACTGATGGGTGGGCTGGTATGTGTGGACATGTGGTCACTGTCATTATGCTATGTCTCCAGATGAGGGTGGGGACTAGACTCGGAGAATCTAGGTACTTTTTTCAACTCCCCTTGTCCATTGATCACACATGACCAGAATGCTATAGTGAGTTTGCTGGGGAAAAAGGTATTTCTGACATGTGAGCGTGTGTCTACTTCATTTCACACCTCCATATTTTCGTACTTGCTTTTCCTTCTTTGCTACTGCCTTTGAATACCCTTAGCAAGAGGCTTCTGTCTCCAGTATAGGGGACTCTCAAGACTCTCTCTTGGGGTATGGAGACAGGGGTGGGCAGAATCTGTTCTGGATCTCCAAGACTGATTTCCACTGGGTCAAAAAGCTGAGCGGGGTCCTTCCTGCCCAGTCTTGTCTATGTTCTCTTTCCCCCTATCATCCTTAAGGGCGGGAAGTAGGACTGTGTTTGCCTGGTGTACTTGCCCTCCCCCTAACTTCCCTTTCCTTATGGAAGACCTCAGTCTGAGTCCTCTGAGGGCTGTGGAAGCCTTGATTTAGAGTTGTAGAAAGGGTATGCTGGGCAGGGGAGTTGGGGCAAAAATACAGTAAAGGAATGAGTCTTGTTTGGAGGATTCCGTTGTTTGGAATGGGCCTGGAAAAGTAGATAGAAATGGCTTAAGAAAGCTCAGGGAGAATATGCCTACCCCTCAGCGATGGAGGGGACCCGGAGGGACCTTCCCAAGGGTGGGAATGGTAGAATTAAAGCGATTGCTGGCAAATACATGGTAACAGGATGCATCCACTGAAGGTGAGGATATGCCCAAAGTTTTGCCCCGACTTTTATTTCATCATTAGTACATTGTATAAAGAAGGGGAAAACAAAAATGGAAAGATATTACTTTGGATGCTTTCTTTTTTGTTCTAGGTGTTGCCTTATGTGTGTGGAAGATTAATGCTATATGCTGCTTATTTTGCCTCAAAATTAAAATCTCACCATGGTCCTCGTTTTTTGCCCAATGGGAAAATAAAGCTGTTATCGGTTTTCTTTGTGTTACTTTTAATATATGTATATATATAAATTCATAGTCCCAGGGGGCCGTGTGCCCCAAAGGGGCGGGGTGTCCCCCAAAGGGGCGGGGTGTCCCCCAAAGGGGCGGGGTGTCCCCCAAAGGGGTGGGGTGTCCTGGGTGAGCCATGTGTCCCAGGGGGCCATGTGCTCCGGGTGAGCCCTATGTCCTAGGGAAGCAGTGGGACCCAGGGGGAGGGGCAGTGAGAACCAGAGGAGGAGCGGACTCTATTTGTGTGGTCCTGAGATAGCCACCATAAAACAAGCAGACTGCCAAACGAGGAGCGGATTCTATTCATGTGATCCTGAGATAGTCACCCTAAAACAAGCAGATTGTCAAATGACAGCAGGGAGGGGAAGGAGACCTGGGGGGAGATAAGAGAACAACCGAAGGACTGGTATGCATGAATACAAACAACAAACACAGAACTCTGGGGAGGGAGGGCATGAATGGGAGGTGGGGGGGGCAATAAAAAAATAAATAAAAATCTGTGCTCCATAAATAAATAAATAAATAAATAAATAAAATTATATATATATATATATATATATATATATATATATATATATGACCCATATATATGCTATCTATAAGAGACCTACCTCAGAACAAAGGACTCACACAAAATGAAAATGAAAGGATGGAAAAAATTTCCAAGCAAGTGGAAATGAAAAGGTAGCATTATTTATATCTGAAAAAATTGGTTTCAAAGTGAAAGCCATAATAAATCATGAAGGTAACTTCATAATACTAAAGGGATCAATACAACAAGAGGATATAACTCTGGTAAACATATATGCACCCAAAACAGTTGAATCCAAATATATACAAAAACTTCTGGAGGATTTTAAGGGAGAGATCGACAACAATACGATCATAGTAGGGGACTTGAACACATCATTGACATCACTGGATAGGTCTTCTAGACCAAAAAAAATCAGCAAGGAAACAGTGATCCTAAGTGACATACTAGATCAGATGGAATTAATTGACACTCTCAGAATATTTCACCACAAAGCTACAAAATATACATTCTTCTCAAGTGCACGAGGGACATTTTCAAAGATAGAACATATTAAAATTTAGAAAGAAAAGTCCAGAGTAAGTAGGAGGAAAGAAATTATACAGATCAGAGTGGGGGGAAATCACATAGAGACCAAATAAAAAGCAATATAAGATCAATAAAACCAAGAACTGGTTCTTTAAAATTATAAACAAGATTGATGAACCTCTAGCCAGCCTCACCAAGAAACAAAGAGAGAAGACCCAAATAAAATTAGAAATGAAAGAGGTGAGTTAACAACTGACCACAGAGAAATACAAAAGATTGTTAAAAACAAAACAAAACAAACAAACAAAAAAACATGAACGACTGACTATATTCCAACAAACTAGGCAACCTGGATGAAATGAACATTTTCCTAAAAAAAAAAAAATACAATCTCCCAAAACTGAATCAAAAAGAATCAGAAAATCTGAATAGACTGATAACTACTAATGAAATTGAAGCAGTAATCAAAAGACTCCCATAAAACAAAAACCCTGATCTGGAGAGCTTCAATGGGGAGTTTTAGCAAACATTCAAAGAAAAACTAATATCCATCCTCCTGAAACTATTCACACACAAAAAAAAATAAATAAAAAATCATGAGGAAGAAACACTTCCAAGCTCTTTGTTATGATACCAGCATTATCCTAATTCCAAAACCAAGTAAAGACACTACAAAGAAAGAAAATCACAGGCCAATATCCCTGATGAACATAAATGCTAAAATCCTCAACCAAATATTAGCAAATCGGACACAGCAATACATTAAAAAGATCATGACCAAGTGGGATTTATTCTAGGGATGCGAGGATGGTACGATGTTCGCAAATCAATGTGATACATCACATAAACAAACAGAGAGATAAAAATCAGATGATCCTGTGAATTGATGCAGAAAACTTGGCTCTGGTGCCTGAGCTCCCACAGCCTCTATCTTCTGAGGGAACAGACTCTTCCATAGCACAGCGCTCCCTCCTCTCGGCATGAAAGCCCCTGGGAGCTAGGTCCACTCCTGTCATGATCTCACCCTTCCCACCAGTTTCTAGGTGTTTTCTGTCCTTCCTTGCTATAAGTCACCTCAGCTGGACCTCAGTTGGTAATTCCAGGTGAATATTCTCCAATGTTGTGGTTTTTCCAGTCTGTTCCTGGGACAGGGGGCACAACAGGTCTGCCTATTTGGCCTCCATTTTCTCCCCTCCTACCCTTTTATTTTGAATCTACCTTTGTCTTTGCAGCTTAGATGTTTCTCTTGTAGGGAGCATATGGTTGGGGGTTTTGTTGTTTGTTTGTTTGTTTGTTTGTTTTTTACCCACTCTGCTACTCTGTGACTCTTTTTTTTTTAATATATTTTATTGATATTTTACAGAGAGGAAGGGAGAGAGATAGAGAGCTAGAAACATTGATGAGAGAGAAACATCGATCAGCTGCCTCTTGCACACCCCCTTCCGGGGATGTTCCTGCAACCAATGTACATGCCCTTCACCGGAATCGAACCCGGGACCTTTCAGTCCGCAGACCGACGCTCTACCACTGAGCCAAACCGGTTTCGGCAACTCTGTGCCTCTTAATTGCTGAATTCAGACCATTTACATTTAGGATAACTATTGATGCATGAGAATTTCCTATAGCCATTTTATCTTTTGTTTTCTGGTAGGTAGCTCTGTGCCCCCATTGGTTCTTTTCCTTTGTGTTTCTGTTTGTTGTTTTTGTTTGGTGATATTCTATACTTATTTCCTCTGTATCCTCTTTTTTTTTTTTAAAGCTATATGTCCTGGTTTGGGGATTTGTGTATGTGGTTACCATTAGGTTTATAAATACTAGAGACCTAGTGCACAAAATTCATGCACTTGGGGAGGAGTCCCTCAGACCAGCCTGCCCTCTCTCACAGTCTGGGAGCCCTCAGGAGATGTGCTACTGACAGCTTAGGCCTGCTCCCCATGGGAGGTGACTGGGCGGATCAGGGGAAGGCGCTGCCCCATCACCCCGCTGCTGTAGCCACTACCAGTCACCACAGCCATGAAGGCATTTTCATCAACATGGACTCCAGTGCCTTCACCGTGAAAAAATGACAACTTACTTTAAGCATTTTCAAGATGTCTCTTTCATAGGATATGACATTTCTTTCGTGTTTTTTTTTTTATCCTCACCTGAGGATATTTTTCCATTGATTTTTAGAGAGCATAGAAAAGAGGGAGAGACATAAAGAAACATCAATGTGAGAGGGACGCTTTAATTGGTTGCCTCCTGCATGAGCCCTAGGCCCCAGCCAGGGAGAAGCCTGCAACCTAGGTACATGCCCTAGATTAGAATCAAACCCGGACCCTGCAGTCTGCAGGCTGAGGCTCTGTCCCCTGAGCAAAACCAGTTAGGGTGGAATATGACATTTCTTTGCCCCTTTAGCAGTAGACCTGTGTTTTTTCCTCCAAGAGTGTGGTGCAAAAACTCTAGATCACCTTCTTGGATTCTTATTACCCAAGTTACCAAGAACACTGCGAGTGGTGAACTGGGAGATTAGCCAATGAGCAGTCAGAAAAGGTGTTTCCTCTGCAGCTCATGCACAGAGGTGGTACTGCTGGCACACAGCGGCTGGCAGGACCCCTGTCTCCGCTCCAGGCCTGCTCAAGCCACCGTGGCATCCATGGCTTGCCTCACCTTCCACGCAGTCCCTTCCTGCCCACCTGCGTGCACAGCCTCCTCCTGAGCAGTCGTGACATTACAGCATCCTGGACAATTTGCATATTACCTCTTTTTAAAAAAAAAAAAAAAATATATATATATATATATATATATATAAAATTGATTTTTTGCAGAGAGGAAGAGAGAGGGACAGAGAGTTAGAAACATCGATGAGAGAGAAACATCGATCAGCTGCCTCTTGCACACCCCCTACTGGGGATGTGCTCACAACCAAGGTACATGCCCTTGACCAGAATCGAACCCAGGACCCTTCACTCCGCAGGCTGATGCTCTATTCACTGAGCCAAACCGGTTTCAGCCATATTACTTCTTTATATAGATATACTGTAGCTTTTTTTTTTCCCCCCTTTGAGTGAATCTGATCTTCATTCTCCTTTGCCAGTTCAAACCTTTACCCCCTACCTTTTTATGTTGTTGTTGTCACAAATTATCTCTGTATAGGCTGTAAGTTTTTGGTGATCTTACTCATAGTGTTGTGCCCTTATGTTATTTGTTTCGGGTAGAATAACTTGAGTACTTCCTGCAATGGAGGTTTTCTCGTGATAAAATCTGTCAGCTTCTGTATATCTGTATCTCTCCTTCGTAGTCAAAGGTTGATTTTGTTGGCTATATTATTCATGGCTGGTAATTTCTCTTTTTCAGACATTTGAATATTTAGTTCCACTCTCTTCTGGATTATAGAGTTTCTGCTGAGAAGTTGGATGAAAATCTGATGGGTTTTCCTCTGTAGGTCACCTCCTTCTTTTCCCTGGCTGCTTTGAGATTTTTTTCTTTGTCATTAATTTTTAAAAGTTTTTATGCCTAGCCGAAACCGGTTTGTCTCAGTGGTAGAGCGTCGGTGTGTGGACTGAAAGGTCCCGGGTTCGATTCCGTTCAAGGGCATGCACATTGGTTGCGGGCACTTCCCCAGTGGGGGGTGTGCAAGAGGCAGCTGGTCAATGTTTCTCTCTCATTGACATTTCTAGCTCTCTATCCCTCTCCCTTCCTCTCTGTAAAATATAAATAAAATATATTTTTTAAAATAAGTTTTAATGCCTAGTGCCTTGGAGAGGGCCTCTTTGGATTGAGGTAACTAGGTATTCTGTTTGCTTCCTAGATTCAAAGATCCAATTCTTTCCATAGATTTGGGAAGCTTTCATCCACTATTTGTTTTAATAGACTCTCCATTCTATGCTACCTCGCCTCCTCCTCAGGAATGCCTATAATTCTAACATTGCTTTTTGTGATGAAGTCACAGAGGTCTCATAGAGCTCTTTCATTTTTCTTTATGTTCAGGTCTCCCTTTTCTTCCCTCAGTGTCATTTCTATATTCCTATCTTCAATATTACTAATTCTTTCCTCCACCTGGTTGACTCTGTTTTCTATGCTCAGCAGTTCACTTTTTCAAAACACACACACACACACACACACACACACACACACACACACACACACTCACTCTGAGTGGCCAGATTATTATGCGTTCAGAGATCATAATAATCTGGCCTCTCTCTCTCTCTCTCTCTCTCTCTCTCTCTCTATATATATATATATATATATATATATATATATATATATATATATATACATATATATAATCAGAGAGGAAGGGAAATGGAGAGAGATAGAAACATCATTGATTGGTTGCTTCCTGCACTCTCCCCACTGGTGATTGGGCCTGAATCCAAGGCATGTACACTGACAGAAATTGAACCGTGACCTCCTGTTTCATAGGTCCATGCTCAACCACTGAGTGTTGGACCTTAGTTCACCCCTATTCTCTTTAAAATTGCATGTTTCATTTCCAGGATTTCTGATTTGTTATGTTTTAAAGTTTTAATCTCTCTTTTTTTTAAGTTTTTTAAAATGTATTTTATTGACTTTTCACAAAGAGGAAGGGAGAGAGATAGAGAGCTAGAAACATCGATGAGAGGGATACATCGACCAGCTGCCTCCTGCACACCCCCCACTGGGGATGTGCCCGCAACCAGTGTACATGCCCTTGACCAGAATCGAACCTGGTTGGCAGGCCAATGCTCTATCCACTGAGCCAAACCGGTTTCAGCTAAAGTTTTAATCTCTTAGGTAAAGTACTCATTTTGTTTATTGATTTGTTTTCTGAGTGCATTGAATTGCCTGTCTGTACTTTCATCACAATGAGTATTTTCAGAACTACAATGTTGAAATCTATGTCATTTATATCACATATTCCCATGTGTTTCAGCTTGCTTTCTAGGGATTTTTCATTTCTTTCTCATCATCTTCATTACTGTGGTTTTTCATAATCTTTACTGTCCTCCTTTGCCTACACATTTATTTTTGAAGAGGTCTGTCTTTCTATTGTTTTCCAGTAGATGGTGCTGAATCACAAGATTTTTACTTCTGTGATCACCAGTCTTGAACATTCATGGTTTCCATGACAGTATAGCTATGCTGCTTGATGGGGGGAGGGGGGAGACAGGAAGGTGGGGTGAGAGGAGTTTGTTTTGCCCTCACCATAATCGGAACTCCTGACTTCCATGAGGTTCTGCCACAAGCACACCTCCTGGGGATCAGTCACAGAAGGAAACAGCATGTCTACTGCAATAGCTCTTGGTTTAATGAGCTTCTGAACCCAACTCCTCCATGGGTAACAGGAGGTGAGTTTTTGGGAGTCCAAGCAATAGCAGGACCTTGTGGTTCCATCTCTTTGTCTGAAACGTCACTGTCTATCCAACAGTGGAGAGTTGCATGGTAGAAACCCATGCTCTGTGAGACATCTGCTGACTTAGACATTGTTTGCTCCCTTGCCTCTTGCCCTGCTGGGCTGCCCTACCAACCCCTGAATATCTCTGTTCCTCCCAGCCATAGGAAGTGCCTGCTATGGTTGGCTTTCTCCCCTCTCCCCACTCAACCAAGACAGGAGCTCCCAGCTGCAGGGCTGTGTCTGTAGGCCATTTGCATCTTCCTCCTTCCTCATCTACCCATTTATTCCTGGTTGCCCACCTCTAGATGTTACAATGTGCGGGTCTCTCAAATATGTGTCTGTGTTGATCAGTGATTTCTTTGTTGGATTATAGTTCATTAGCTTGTTTAAATTTCAGGGTGAGATGACAAGGGGCTCTTTCATGCCGCCTTGATGTTACTCCCTGTTAAATTTTAAACATTTTGAAGTAACTTTTTAAATGCCCTACTTCTCATAGTAGATATAATGAAAATGTTCCCTCGTGATTCATATCCATAATTAAGAACATTTGAAAATATTAATATACAATTTAAGAAACTGTTGTTAGGCATTATTGTAGTGGGTGTTGTGCTCAACTCATCCACCAGATGGCTCAAACTATGATTCACTTCTAATTTTGTCTTTGTTCCTAGATACCTCTAGCAAGTCCAAGAAATTAAGACATAAGGATTATTTCTTATCAACATTTCCATATCTATTTGTCCCTTTCTTGCCCTCACTCAGCAACCTTTGATCACTATAGTTTGCACTCTAATTTGGAGTTTTAATCAATTGTAGATAGAAAACCTCTAAACCAAATTAATATAACTGAGTTAAGTAATAACCAACATGTTTTTGAGAAAGAGTTAAGAATATCTTCAACAACATAATAATATATAGTACATGGAAAGCTTCACAATTCATTCCCAACTCATCATTAACATAAGGCAGGTATCAAATTCAGACAAGATATCACACACATGCACATTCACAGAAGGAGCTCATCTATCAATATAGATGCAGCCAAAACCGGTTTGGCTCAGTGGATAGAGCATTGGCCTGTGGACTGAAAGGTCCCAGGTTCTATTCCTGTCAAGGGCATGTGCCTTGGTTGCGGGCACATCCCCAGTAGGGGGTGTGCAAGAGGCAGCTGATCAATGATTCTCTCTTATCGATGTTTCTAACTCTCTATTTCTCTCTCTTCCTCTCTGTAAAAAATCAATAAAATATATTCAAATATATATAGAGATGCAAAAAAGATAAATAAAATATTATCTAATAAATGTGTTAAAAATAATAGTACATTTTTAAAAATCTTTATTATTGAAAGTATCACATATGTCCCCATTTCTCCCCTGGCCCCTTCTAACTCATCTCCAAATTAATAATACATTTAAACTCTGCAAAGTTTATGTGAAGAGCAAAATAACTCAACATTGGGGATTGTAAGAGTGAAATATAATACATTGAAAGAAAAAAAGAAGGAAAAACACATAATCCTCTTTAAAAGATGAAAATGTGATAAAACTCAACAATCATTCTTGTTTTTATAAAATATTAAAATTAGGCATCCAGAAATACAAAACTTTCCTAAAGCTATGAGACAATGAATACAGAAACCACCAAAAAAAAAGTTGATGGAATTTGCCACATAAAAATGGGAAATTTTAAAAATATATATTTTGTTGATTTTTTACAGAGAGGAAGAGAGAGGGATAGAGAGTTAGAAACATCGATGAGAGAGAAACATCAATCAGCTGCCTCTTGCACACCCCCCACTGAGGATGTGCCCGCAACCAAGGTACATGTCCTTGACCGGAATTGAACCCAGGACCTTTCAGTTCGCAGGCCGACACTCTATCCACTGAGCCAAGCCGGTTTTGGCAAATGGGAAATTTTTATTTCACACAAGAGAGAATAAGTAGAGTTAAAAGATAAGCAAAAGACTAATGGAAAATATTTTTAAATAATTTTGAAATAACAAAGAATTGTTATCCATAAAATTTTTAAAGTCCTAAAAACTAAGTAAATGACAAACTTATAACAAAAAATCAGCAAATGACATGAGCAGATGGCCTCCAAAAGAATTATAAATGACCAATAAGTATATAAGGAGAAAAGCATAACCTCACTAATAATTTTGACTATTGTTATATCACTTTCCCAAAAATATTGTAAATACTAATAACTTCAAAATTTGAAAACATATAGGAGGAAAGAAGAACTTTCTTACATGTTGAAGGTGGGTGGTATTAAAGCCTTTTAAAGAGGCAATTTGGTAGCAGTTATAAGATTATTCCATTCCTAATAATACTTCCTACAGAATAATGACATTTGTGCCCAAAGAAATTCAGATACTTTGTGAATTTATTTCAAAAGTGAACATTTAGAATCTACCTATTTAGAAACATTAACAAAGATTAGGTAAGTAAGTGATGGCACATCTATATCATGGAATACTGGAAAATTGTATAATCATTTAAAGGACTGAGACAGAGCCCTAGCTGGTTTGGTTCAGTGGATGAGTGTCAGCCTGCATACTGAAGGGTTCTGGGTTCAATTCCAGTCAAGGGCACATGCCCAGGTTGCAAGCTCAATTCCCAGTAAAGGGTGTGTAGGAGGCAGCCGATCAATGCTTCTGTCTCATCATAGATGTTTCTATTTCTCTCTCCCTCTCCCTTTATCTCAGAAATCAATAAAAAATATATTTTTAAAAATAAAGAATTGAGACAGATGCATAGGTAGTGGGATGGAAATGGATCCAAGATACGGTGTACAAAATAAAAAATATTATATTTTATACTTAGTTTCTTACCATTTCCCATCCTGCTTCCCTCAGTATCTTATCAGTTTCCCCCAGAACAGTTCTTTCATGAATCACTTGCACATGAATCTTCATCTCATGATCTGTTTCTAGGCCAATCAACCAAAGACAGACTCCTACAGGAGTATGATGGAATTGTAGGGAAATCCCCACACTTACCCTTGAGGGCTACTGAACAGAATCAGCACAAGATCTCCCTGTTAAATGAACCACTCCCCTGTGTCCACAGGAAAATGACCAAACATGTGTGAAAGGTTACATAGAAAATCATAAACAATTGATTATCCCTAGGAGTTAGGGTTGAAGAGAGGTGAACAGGGATTTTTACCTTTTATTTTGCACTAGAGGCTCAGTGCACAAATTCGTCCACCAGTGGAGTCACTTAGCCTGGTCTGCAGGATCAAGCTGAAACCAGCTCTCTGACATCCCCCAAGGGGTCCTGGATTGCAAGAGGATGCAAGCCAGGATGAGGGCCCCCACTGGTGCATGATTAGGGCCCGGGAGGGATGTGGGAGGTTGGCCAGCTGGGGAGGGACTGTGGGAGGACTCCAGGGCATATCCGGTCCATCTCTCTCAGTCCTGATCGGCTGGACCCCAGCAGCAAGCTAGCTTACCTGTCAGAGCATTTGCCCCCTGGTGGTCAGTGCATGTCATAGTGACTGGTCGACTGGTTGACTGTCTGCCCCCTGGTGGTCAGGTCAGTGCATGTCATAGAAAGCGTTTGAGCAGCCTTAGCATATCATTAGCATATTATGCTTTGATTGGTTGAAGGGCTGACCAGACTACCAGACACTTAGAATATTAGACTTTTATTATATAAGATACTACTTCTGTATCATCTGAATTTTTTTAATAATGAGCATGAGTTCAAATGTTACAAATGTCACTGCCATTTTATGTGCATAATAGTCTTCAAACTTGGAACTGGGTTTGGGTTATTCTGGGAATACACAAAACCTTCCCAAGGGATATATGGTCACCAAGAACTCTAAGAAAATCAATTTTTGATCCTAACTTCCATATGTACTCTCTTTAAAAATAATTATACTGACCCCTTTGTAGCTTGCCTTTGCAAAATTACACTTCTATCACTTTACTTCTGCCCCATCCTAAATATTACTATAGTGTATTTCCCCCAGGACATTAAAATACCTGGAGTAACAATATAAGAATAATTAGAAATAATTTGAACTAATGACTACATAACATTCTTTAGCAGGACATTTGTTTTCCATTTTTTTGCTTTCAACAAACAGGATCATCTAATTGGATTATCAGCTAATAGATCATTAAAATTTACTTTTATGAGAAATGGCTGCCTTATATTTGGCATATATCAGAAGGAATTAAAAGAATTGAGTATTATATATTTAACAGAACTCCTTCTATTCCCATGTATTGATTTATGAAAATTTATTAGTACTTATATCTAAAAGAGCAAACAATAAAAGTAGACTTGATATTGAATTCTCTTCATGGAATGAATTAATATTTATCCAGAAAGATAAATTAACTAGAAAAAAACCCCTAGCCATTTTATCAAGGATCCACTTTTAATAAAATTTTACTTTGAATGTTTAGTAATTATTTATTAAATTGTATACTAGATTTATGTTGTTTTTGGTTAATTGTGTCCTCATAATACCTGACAGATAATCTAAAAAAGAAGAATTTTTTAAAATAATGATTAGTGATCATAGCCATTTTTAAAAATCAATTTTGACTCATATACATATCTATAATGGAGAAATATAGTATAAAATTGTGATAGAAATGAAATAAAAATTCAATTTCAAGGAAAAAATATTAAAATCCTGCTGTTGAAAAAGAGTTTGGGCATTTACTTTTTAAAAATATATATTTTGCCGAAGTCGGTTTGGCTCAGCGGTAGAGCGTCGGTCTGCGGACTGAAAGGTCCCGGGTTCGATTCCAGTCAAGGGCATGTACATTGGTTGCGGGCACATCCCCAGTAGGGGTGTGCAAGAGGCAGCTGGTCGATGTTTCTCTCTCATTGACGTTTCTAGCTCTCTATCTCTTTCCCTTCCTCTCTGTAAAATATCAATAATATATATATTTTATTGATATTTTACAGAGAGGAAGGGAGAGGGATAAAGAGAAGCATTGAAGAGAGAGAAACACTCATCAGCTGCCTCTTGCACACCCCCTACTGGGGATGTGCCCACAACCAAGGTACATGCCCCAGACCGGAATCAAACCTGGGACCCTTAAGTCCACAGGCCTATGTTCTATCCACTGAGCCAAACCGGATAGGGCTGGGCATTTAATTTTAAATTCATAATTGTCAGGATCAAATAACTATGATATTCTACATACTGATACTCTCTGGGATATATTTGTTTCTAAGAATGGTGTGACAATATTATTTCTAAAAGTATAGTTAATAGTAGCTAGCAAATTTATATAAAGTAAGCATAATTCTGTGTTCATAGCAGTGTTCCAGAATGAAAAGCTTATAGAGTTCCAACCTCTACAGAAATAAGGATGGTTCATGTGATGTTTTGAAAGAGAGAGAGAGAATCTCATTTTAGTCACTGCCAAGAGGAAACAGTCTCGCCGTGACCGGTTTGGCTCATTAGATAAAGCATCTGCCTTCGGACTGGGGGGTCCCAGATTTTATTCTGGTAAAGGGCATGTACCTTGGTTTCGGGCACATCCCCAGTGGGGAGTATGCAGGAGGTGGATGATTGATGTTTCTCTCTGATCGATGTTTCTAAATCTCTATCCCTCTCCCTTCCTTTCTGTAAAAAATCAATAAAATATATTTTTTTTAAAAAAATGAGGAAACAGTCTCTTCTAGACTGTGGGTTCTTCAGCTGATATATCTGGGCACCCAGGTGACTTTGCTAAGCTGTGTTTGAAGTTAGCAGATTGTAGCACTAACGGGGCAGGAAATAGCTGAGCAGGTTAGGAAGAAACGTAGTTAGAGAGCATTGTGCTCTGGAAACAAGAAAAGGAGTCTGCTTCCTCTGGCTAGTCATTCATGATCTTTAGACTCTGCTGCTTGGAACTTGGATGACCTTTCATCGTGTGCTTTGAACCCACTATTTGGTAGAATGCTGAAATTAAGATTTTTTAAAATTCCTTTATATTGAAACTAGAGGCCCGATGCACAAAATTGGTGCAAGGGGCTCAGCCCCCACCATGTGGTGGCTGCCTCAGCCCCCCCTGCTGCCATGGCTGCCTCTGCCTCAGCATGGCCCCTGCCACCACAAATTCATCTGGAAGGTCATCTGGAAGGATGTCCGGAAGGACTTTCAGTCTAATTAGCATACTATGCTTTTATTATTATAGATAATTATATTAAGAAACCCAAACAGATATTCCCTTAGGAATCCAAAAATTGATACACAGGTTCACTTGGTACCTGGACAACCAGCAGCGGAATTTCTTTCCTTTTTAATTTTTTTTTCAATTGCAGTTGACATTCAATATTACATTAGTGCCCAATGTGCAGCATAGTGGTTAGACATTTGTATGACTTACAAAGTAATCACTTGATAAGTCTAATACCCACTTGACACCATATAGAGTTATTACAATATTATTGACTATATTCCCTATGCTGTACTTTATACACGCGTGACAATTCTGTAACTGCCAATTTGTACTTTTTTAATATAGTTTTATTGATTTCAGAGAGGAAGGAAAAGGAAAGAGAGAGATAGATACATCAATGATGAGAGAGAATCATTGATCACCTACCTCCTGCATACCCCCTACTGGGAATCAAGACCACAACCCAAACATGTGCCCTTGACCAGAATTGAACCAGGGACCTTCTAGTCCACAGTCCAACACTCTATCCACTGAGCCAAACCAGCTGGGGCCCAATTTGTACTTCTTAATACCTTCGCCCAGCCCCCCCCCCCTAACAGCTATTTCCAAAAATGTTTGTAATCATACATAAAAACTTCAACACACACAATAACCTGGTTCCCCTCCATAATCATTAATACTTATTGGTAGCTTAATATGTACCAGGTACTGTGCTAAGCACTTTACATAGAATGTAATGTTAATCCTCACAACCCTATGTGAAAGGTACTATTTTGTCATTTTACAGATAAGGAAACTTAGACCCAGAGCACTTAAGTAACTTACTCCAAGTCACACAGCATTAATACCCAGCATGTCAGCTTGTGTTTATAAATGACAGACCTGGGATTTGTTGGTGTTAGCCATGTTGTTAGCGCTTGAAAGCAAGTTATTTGCATTTCCATTGTAATTTATCATCCACTAGCAGCTCTTGGAAAAATTTATTTCATAAATTTATTCTCCAGGATTCATAATGTAGATGGATATTTAAAAGTAATTATTGTGCCCTAGCTGGTTTGGCTTGAGTGGATAGAGAATTAGCCTGCAGACTGAATGGTCCCAGGTTTGATTCTGGTCAAGGACACATGCCTGGGGTTGCAGGCTGGATCCCCAGTGTAGGGTGTGCAGGAGGCAGCTGATCAATGATTCTTTCTCATCATTTATGTTTCTATCTCCCTCTCCCTTTCTCTCTGAAATGAATAAAAACATTAAATAAATAAACAAATAAATAATTGTGATAAATGTTTGCATGTTAAAAATAGTAAGCTGAACTTCCTGTTTTGTAATTTTCATTTTCAAGCATGTACTTCTGCAAACCAGTAGTCCTTTTCCTCTTTCTATTTCTCATTTTTCCATGGGGGCATGGCTATATTAATATAAATGAAATAATTAATCAGAGATGCCTTCAAACTGCAACTTTTAAATTTTCTTTTAAAAATCTGCTCATAAAGGCACTCCACAATTATACCCTGGGGCCAAGAAATAAGTACAAATTATCCAAGTTAGTTTAAAAATTGTCCTGAAAGCAAGAAGCCAAGAATTAATTATAATAAAGTTAATGAGGTTTATCAAGCACTTGTGCTAACAGCAGTAGTGAGAAAAGTCAGGGTTCATTCAAAACTGATTCTATATTTCAGGGACTTCACATTACACCATAAGCTTTGTAAGAGCCAAGGCATGTGTGTTTTTACAGTGATGTATCCCTACATCTTAGGAAAAGGTCTTGAATGTAAAAGATGTTCATTATATATTTGATAACTTTGTTCATTTCTCTCATGTATTACCATACTTAAAAATGATCATATTGGTTGCCCAAAAATGATATTAATTGCATCATTTCATCATTCCTCCTTAATGAATATTATTATATACTAGAGGCCCATTGCACGAAGTTTCGTGCAATAGGCCTTCCTTCCCCTTTTCCTCTGGCACCAGTTTTCCTCCAGCACTCCTTCACTCTGGCTGCCACCTTCCATCTTCACTCCTGCCAGAGTCTTGGCTCCAGCCAGCTGGAGTCTTTGCTCCGGCCAGAGCCTTCAGTCTTCTCCGCTCCAGCCAGAGCACCACTCCTGTAGCTCCCTCCCCCTCATAGCAGGCGTCCCACCCCACCTGGCTGCTCCATGCCTGTGTATGCAAATTGACCCACCATCTTTGTTGGGTTAATTTGCATGCTCACTCCTGATTGGTGAGTGTCATGGAGGTGTGGTCAATTTGCATATTTCTCTTTTATTAGTGTAGATAATAGTGATGTCTTCTAAACAATAATACCTTCATGCCTACCACTTTCTGCTCATCTGAGACACAAGAAGGCTGTAGTATTGTCAAAGGAAACAATAAAACTGAGCATGTTTCCTGCCGGGAACCAAAACCTAACATTATCACTGGTAATAAAATGTAAAGGGAACTGGCCAACATTGATGGCTCTGAATGGTCAGAGCTACTAACTCATTGACTCTAGGTTGAGTCACTAGTAATAAAATGTAAAAAGAACTGTCTAAGGAAACCAAACATTGTCACTATTGTTAATATGCAAAAAGAGATGGCCAACCTCAATGGCTCTGAAAGGTCAGAGCAATAGTAGAGCTTGAGGCAACTTTAGTTTGTTAATCGTATGTAAATTCTTGTTAATTTTCTGCTGCTGGAACTTTTCTGCCTAAGCAATGTCTTTGTCTGAGAATCTCAATAAAAGCGAATGGCAAAAGGCTAGACAGAGCCGGGGTGAGTCTTCCCACTAGAGGCTTGACTCCCCGCCTGGCCTGCATTTTCCCAAATTAACTCTTTTCCAGTCTCTTCATTTTTAGTGAACGGCCTCCTCCAGAAACCAGACCCTGAGTGTGGGCCCTGAACCACACTGGTCGTGGTAAGGGTTTCCACAACTGGCGCCTTCAACTCGGGACTTCTGGAGGAGATGGTATTTTTCGCTTAGAGCGAAGGAGGAAAAATACACCTGAAAAAGGTGAGGGAAATTCACCTGAAAAAGGTGAGGAAAAATTTCACCTGAAAAAGGTGAGGAAAAAATTCACCTGAAAAAGGTGAGGAAAAAATTCACCTGAAAAAGGTGAGGAAAAATTCACCTGAAAAAGGTGAGGGAAAATTCACCTGAAAAAGGTGAGGAAAAAATTCACCTGAAAAAGGTGAGGAAAAAATTCACCTGAAAAAGGTGAGGGAAATTCACCTGAAAAAGGTGAGGAAAAATTTCACCTGAAAAAGGTGAGGAAAAAATTCACCTGAAAAAGGTGAGGAAAAAATTCACCTGAAAAAGGTGTGGAAAATTCACCTGAAAAAGGTGAGGAAAAAATTCACCTGAAAAAGGTGTGGAAAATTCACCTGAAAAAGGTGAGGGAAATTCACCTGAAAAAGGTGTGGAAAAAATTCACCTGAAAAGGTGAGGGAAATTCACCTGAAAAAGGTGAGGGAAATTCACCTGAAAAAGGTGTGGAAAATTCACCTGAAAAAGGTGTGTGGAAAATTCACCTGAAAAAGGTGTGTGGAAAATTCACCTGAAAAAGGTGTGTGGAAAATTCACCTGAAAAAGGTGAGGAAAATCTACCAGGAAAAGGTGAGGGAAAGCCCACGGCCAGCTGCGCAGCGTCGCAAAATGTAAGTAGAGTGGGAACATCTTAACCAGGCTAATGGGGAAGAATTAGGTTATAAATATAAAGTAAATTTTATTACAGAATTTGGCTTGTATACTTAAAGAATGTGCTTTCTTGTTAAAATTAAAATCTTACTTTGTGTTTGGAATTTAAAATCTGTAATAAGAAATGAAATTCCACCATTGAAACCACTTCTGATGCAGAGAAATTCAAAGATCGCAGGAGAGGGCAAGCCTATCTGCTCTCCTGCAATGAGATTACTGAATGCTTTGTTTAAAAGTTATAAAAGAACTCTCAAATTAGGTGTTATCTTGGCCAAATTGGGCGCTAGTTATTACTTCAGAAAGCAAAAAAGAAAGAAAAAATTTGAGATCTGTCTTTATTTATTGAGCATGAAAAAATATGTAGCCAGATCTGTTGCTTAAACCTCCCCAAATAAGCTAAGGAATGGGGTATTTTGTATTTGAATGGCTACAAACTTCCTCCAAAATCCTGTGGCAAAAAATATTTTTTTTGGAAGTTTGCTTATATAAAATAAAAAGATAAAGTTTAAATTTGCTTCATAAAAAATCTAGAGGACAGAATTGAAGCTCTTAATTGATTACGTCTTGTATTTTTCTTAGAAGTGTATAATGTTATTAATCGAGGACATGCAAAATATATTTGACTTACCAGCTTTAAAAGTTCAAAGTATAAATTAAATTGGAAAAAATTATGTAGTTATGGTAATTAAAATACCTAAAAGTATAACTTGTTTTTGAGAAAATAAAATGTGTGTTTTCTCTAATAATTAGGAATTCAAAATAAGTTGCTTATTATTTCCCTAATTAAAAAGGAGAATTAATTCTGTGATCTCATCCAAAAATTTTCTATGCAAAAACTAGTCTAAATCTAGTTGATGTCTTAAGATAATAATAAAAAGTATTATAATATTTAGATCATATATAGATATTTGTTTGGTTTTTTCCATGATAAAATTTCATGGCCTCAACAGAGATAATTCTTGGAAAGCTCCAAGGGCCCGGAGTAATAAAGAAATTTATTCTCTCTTAAAGGAAATATTTTTAAAACAGATCTAATATACTTGAAATTGCATGGAAAGCCTTATCAAATAAAAATTAATAAATATAGATATTTTAGAAGGTTTACAGGCATGTATTGTTACTGGTAAAGGAAAGAAGTTAATAACTCAAATAGGATATCAACCTTTTTAGGAGTGGTCACTGCTCAGTCTCCTCACCCTCATGCTGATCCCATACAATGGAAAGATGATAGACCTGTATGGGTGGATCAGTGGCCATTAACCAAGGAGAAATTAAGTCATATTCATGAATTAATACAAGAACAAATAGAGGCTGGCCACATAGAACCTTCCAATAGTGCCTGGAATACGCCTATATTTACAATCCCTAAAAAGGCGACAGGAAAATGGCGATTGTTACATGATCTTAGACCAGTAAATGCTACTATGCATACCATGGGAGCTTTACAACCTGGACTTCCAGCGCCTTCACAAATCCCTTTAAATTGGTCCCTCATAGTAGTAGATCTTAAGGATTGTTTTTTCACAATTCCCTTGGCACCTCAAGATAAAAAGAGATTTGCATTTTCAGTGCCATCTATTAATAATATAGAGCCTATGAAAAGATATCAATGGAAGGTCTTACCTCAAGGAATGGCCAATAGCCCTACTCTATGTCAAAAATATGTGGCTCAAGCTATTCAGCCTTTAAGGGACAAATATTCCCAAAGTTACATTATTCATTACATGGATGACTTGCTCTTAGCAAGCCCACGGGAAGAACAGACCTTAGCCATGTTTTCCCAATTAGAAGAGGAGCTCCCTAAATGGGGCTTAAGAATTGCTCCAGAGAAGGTACAAAAAGAAGTGCCTTTTCAATATCTGGGAACCATAATTGAAAGCCAAAGCATTAGGCCTCAGAAGGTGGAGATAAGAAAAGATTGTCTTAAAACTTTAAATGACTTTCAGAAATTATTAGGAGACATTAACTGGTTAAGACCTTATCTGAAGATCTCTACAGGAGAAATGACGAATTTGTTTAGTTTACTTAGAGGTGACTCTAATCTTTATTCTCCTCGAACTTTAACTGATGAAGCTAGGAATGAGTTGCTAAGGGTTGAGCAGGCAATTTCCTCAGCTCAAGTAGCACGGGTACAGCCCAAATTACCTTTATTGGGACAAATTAACCCTACTACAAATAGTCCCACAGGAGTCATCTTTCAAAATAAAAATTCTCCTGTCATTATTGAATGGGTCCACCTAGGACATCAATCCTCTAAAACTGCAGTTACATATGTAGAACTAATAGCCCATCTATTGTTTCTAATTAGGAGACGTTGTAAACAGCTTAGAGGGGAAGAGCCCCAGTGTATCTACCTCCCCCTAAATGGGAAGCAATTAGAAATGTTATTTCATACTGATATAAATTGGCAAACTGGGTTAGGTGGATATTCAGGGGAACTTAGCTGTCATCTATTAAAGGATAAATTACTACAATTTTTATATAATACCTCCATTATTATACCAAAAAATACTAGGCAGGAACCTATTCCTGGAGCTTTAACTGTTTTTACTGATGGGTCATCAAATGGAAAAGCTGCCTATCACACAATAAATTCAAACCGAGTCATATGGACCAGTCATACTTCTGTACAAAGAACTGAACTAGAAGCTATTAAGGCTGCATTGCAGGATTTCAAAGAGCCTCTTAATATAGTCTCTGATTCTTTTTATGCTGCAAACTTAGTAAATAGAATTGAAACTGCCCGATTGAAATGGCTTAGTGACCAAAGTTTATTTTTACTATTCCAACAAGTTCAGCAGATTGTACAACAGAGACAATATCCTTTTTATATTACTCATATCAGGGCTCATAGTGTCTTACCTGGTCCTTTAACCAAAGGAAATGCACAGGCTGATCAACTGGTTGCTTTATTAAAAGAAGCCTTAGAATCTCATCAGCTTTTACATCAGCCTGCAAAAATGTTGTCTAAACAATTCTCAATCACCCGACAACAGGCAAAACAGATAATTAAGGAATGTCCAACTTGTATGTTACATCTACCTCAAGGGCCTAACACAGGAGTCAACGCCAGAGGTTTGCTAAGAGGTCATATCTGACAAATGGATGTAACGCATTATAATTCCTTTGGACGCCTTGGGGCGTTACATGTTTCTGTAGATACCTTTTCAAAAGTCCTATGGGCTACTGCATCTACAGGAGAAACGGCAAAACAGGTTATTAATCATTGCCTGGCTGCTTTTGCCGTCATGGGAATTCCAAAAATTATTAAAACTGATAATGGGCCTGCTTACACAAGCTGTCAATTCCAGGAATTTTGTAAAAGGTGGAAAATTCAGCATATTACGGGAATACCATATAATTCCCAAGGACAGGCCATTGAACGACAGCATCAGCGGTTAAAATCCCAGCTTGAAAAAAAAAAAAAAATGGGATGATGAAGAAATCACCTGTAGGTAGGCTGCACCAAGCCTTGATTACTTTAAAATTTTTTCACTTTTGATGATGAAGGAAGGATGCCTATGGAAATACATTGGCATCAGAATAAAACAAAAGAAAATGGTCTAGCTAAATGGAAGGATCCCGAATCCGGTTTATGGAAGGGACCTGATCCATTGTTAACCTTTGGCAGAGGGTATGCTTGTATATTCCCAGAGAATTTTTCCAAACCTGTGTGGATTCCTGCTAGAAATATTAAACTGCAACAGGAATCCAAAAGAGAGAATAGCCAGACTAATGAGGACCTTGTGCCTGGAGCCACACCATGCAGCTCCAGACAATCAACTACTCCAGCTACAGAGGGCAGTGACTCCAAGCAGTCCACTGAAGATGAGCAGGAGGAGGCAAACAGCCCCGAGAACACGGGCATGGTAAAGAAGCCGGTACAGACACCTGACACTTGAGAATGTCTTTCTTGCCATGTTAGCAGCAGTCATCTGTACGGTAATTTTACTTGGGACAAATGTAGAAGTGCTTAGGACTTATGTTCCTGACCTTTCATGGGTAAAAGACCCTTCATGGGCATTGATCCCTTGCTTAATGTAGTCAACAATAATTCTAAACACCGTGATCATTTAGGAAGAAAATGGGTGGAGCAAGGAAGTTTAATTACATAGGTCTTGCCACCCAGCTTCCCTTTTAGTATGACATAATCAAACCACTGTTCCTTTGTGTGTAAAAAATTAAATAGAGGTTTCTGGCTTGCACCAAAGTAGAGGAATATCACTACTTGCTCCTGAGAGAGGTGCAGAGAATGTAACTAAGATCTTGTCTATATAAAAAGAAATTGACAGCCAGTTTGAATTTGAATTGTCATTGGCTTAGAGCAAAAAGTATTCTTGCATGGTATTATTCTACAATGTCATTAATTTTTAATGTAATAGCATATTTTACAATTATTACAAACAAACTTAAAAATTTAACTTTTGAATGTTTGGCAGCAATTTCGAGGACATGAAAGGATTTAATCCCTTCCACTGTGGAAAGCCTCACTGGGAAGGTACTTGAACATTCTATATTGGCCTTTCTTGCCTTATTTGCAAAGAGGAACCTCTCCTCAAAATCCAATTGCCCACAGTTGTTGCTTGAGTTTTCAATTCATGCTGAGGTTAAAGCCTTATGGTGGCTGGTACCATGGATCTGTTTCTTGCACAATGGTGTGAGCGGGCCTTCCCTGGAGAAGAAACCTGGGTTCCCCGAGATCAATGCAGGGAGAGCATCCCAAGGCAGATACTGGGCATGAAGGCCATGGGGGCATAGGCTACCAAGGAGACAGAACTGAACCTCACATCACCCTGCTTGGCCCCGGAGTATGGCTGGTTAGCCAATGTCGGGTAAGATTCCTCAAGGGAGGAACAACCTAAGACAAGGGCCAGTCGCAAGGGGCCATCAGGAGAGAACTTGGGGGTCAACAGAGGTGGGTCACAGAACCTCACCCCCCCAATGTTGCAGGGGCTTGAATACTCGCCCCTTCTGAGGGAGGTCTCCTGCCCCATGGCTGCTTCATGCTTCCCATGCCCAGCTCAGATCGGGACCCAGGCAACAAACGGAATTGGCCCAGCTCAGATTGAAATCCAGCTACAAACAAGAGACTTGGCCCAGCTCAGACGGTACCCAGGCAACAGAGAAATGGCAATGGCTACTGCCCTATATCTAAATCTAGCCTAAATCTAGGAGTGCTCAGGGCTCTCTCAAGGATGCATATAATCCTTTCCATTAATTTTTACAGAGTAAACTAAAATTGTTGTTAAAAGTATTAAATTTGACCTTAAAATAAGTCAAGTTTTCAGATTAATTTAATTTGGCTAAATGATATGAGTTAATATTCAAGAAAATTTAATTATACAATGGGCTGTTCCTAAAGTATTAATAAAATTTCTATTGATAGTTCATTTCATGGTAAAAATGGTTTAACATGCAATGTCATAGTTTTTGTGCAAAAAATTAAAATTTAAAAGTTATCAAAACAGCATTATAAAAAATTTCCAAAAACCTCCTAGTAATTAAATAAAAAAGGGGGATAGTGGAAAAATACCATGTAAGAAAAAATGTCCTGTAAGTAAATTACATTTTAAAAAAAAAAGAAAAAGAAAGAAAAAGAAAAAAAAAATTTCTTTTGAAAACCAATTTTAATTTGTAATGATAACAGTAAGATCACAAATAGTATCAAAATAAGTCAGGAAAATTATTTGGGCAAGAAGTATCCCAAGTAAAATTTATAGAAAAGATTCCTTTATTAATTTTGGTCGAGATATGTTTATATATTTTCAGAAAACAACTCCAAGACCATGTGGATTCCTGCAACAAAGGAATTAGCAGGAATGTTCCAGCCATGAAGATAGGAGGAGAAACAGTCCAGACATGGAAGACGCTGAGGACGCCTTGCCATGCCAGCAGTCAGCAGCTGTGCGTCGCTGCAGGTTGCCCAGGACCAAACCAGAGATGGTCGGACCTGCATCGCCACTGTTTGTCCACCATCCAGATATCATTGCTGACATATACACATAAGGAACTTTGGGACTCACTCAGAACTTTTGGACACTGAAACTTTTTACTTAGAACTCTTGGACTTTGAAATTGGGACTCAAACATTTCGTTCTTATATGTTTATTTCTGGTCTGTAAATGCAAGATTTTTTAAAGGAAGGAATTGGGGGGAGATGCCGGGAACCAAAACCTAACATTATCACTGGTAATAAAATGTAAAGGGAACTGGCCAACATTGATGGCTCTGAATGGTCAGAGCTACTAACTCATTGACTCTAGGTTGAGTCACTAGTAATAAAATGTAAAAAGAACTGTCTAAGGAAACCAAACATTGTCACTATTGTTAATATGCAAAAAGAGATGGCCAACCTCAATGGCTCTGAAAGGTCAGAGCAATAGTAGAGCTTGAGGCAACTTTAGTTTGTTAATCGTATGTAAATTCTTGTTAATTTTCTGCTGCTGGAACTTTTCTGCCTAAGCAATGTCTTTGTCTGAGAATCTCAATAAAAGCGAATGGCAAAAGGCTAGACAGAGCCGGGGTGAGTCTTCCCACTAGAGGCTTGACTCCCCGCCTGGCCTGCATTTTCCCAAATTAACTCTTTTCCAGTCTCTTCATTTTTAGTGAACGGCCTCCTCCAGAAACCAGACCCTGAGTGTGGGCCCTGAACCACACTGGTCGTGGTAAGGGTTTCCACAGTTTCCAACATCCCACAGTATAAAATATCTTACAATACTACTCACAGGCTAGTCCCCAGGCTGTGAAATGTTTGTTGCCAGTCCATGACAAAACTACTGTTTTTTTACGTGTAATTGTTAAACTGAAAATTGAGTGGCACCTTATACATGGAAGTCAGCTGAGAAGGAAGCCCTGTAGGTGCATAGCTGTCCATACTTTGTCAAACAGGCTTCCTCCAGTCATAAGCCTTATTGTTACTGGTGTCAGCTGATGCGGTAATAGGAAGTAGAGGTGGAGAGTGTGCAGATGCAACAGGGACCTGAGCGTTCTGAGCCATAAAGATGTCAAAAAATAAAAAGATAAATACTGGTAATCTATTGTCTTACTTCGCAAAATTCAAATTAAAGTAATCAGCTATGCAAAAGAGCATGGACATAGAACTGCAGAGAGACAATTTGGACCTCCTCCCACTGAGTGTATGATCAGACAGTGGAGAAAACAGTAAGGACAACTCCTTAAGGTGCCAAAAAAAAGAAGAAGGCCTTAAAACAATGGTTCTCAACCTTTCTAATAACTCGATCCTTTAATACAGTTCCTTATGTTGTGGTGACCCCCAACCATAAGATTATTTTCGTTGCTACTTCATAACTGTAATTTTGCTACTGTTATGAATCGTAATGTAAATATCTGTGTTTTCCAATGGTCTAGGTGACCCTGCTAGTGTGGTTCTCAACCTGTGGGTCATGACACACAGGTTGAGAACCATTGCTATAGAGCCTAAGACCATTGGAAAACACACTATGATTCATTAAAATGAATCGCTCTGACCAGAGCCTTCAGTCCAAATCATGGAAAAATATGGTACAGAAACTGAGGAGTAAGCAAATATAAATCTTTTCAGCAATTTTACATTGCTACATCTAAAAATTCATTTGTATTGTGATTTACAAAGAAATCAGACCTTAACGATTTCAAATTTTAAAACAAAAACACTCTCTTGCATATCAGCAGGGCTAATGTTCAAAGGAAGCTGGATTGAAGCCATATATGGTTTTGTAATTTGCATATAAATAAGGCTTTCCTTCCTAAAATATAAATCATACTTTTTGCCAGACCATGGACTGCAAGGGAGGGCAGTGGGGGGGGGCCAGGCCTGCAGGGGAGAGCAGGTTGGGGGGTATCAGGCCTGTAAGGGAGGGTAGTTGGGGGGACCAGGCCTGCAGTGGAGGGCAGTTGGGGAGGGCAGGCCTAAAGTGGAGGGCAATTGGGAGGTCCAGGAATGCAGGGGGGAACAGTGGGGGGGATCAGGCCTGCAGGGGAGGGCAGTTGTGGCTGATCAGGCTAGCAGGGAGGGCAGTTAGGGGTGCCCGGGCCAGCAGAGGAGGGAAGTTAGGGGGAGACCAGGCCAGCAAGGAAGGGCAGTTAGGTGGGGGGGACCAGGCCTACAGGAGAGGGCAGTTAGGGGTGACCTGGCCAGCAGGGGAGGGCAGTTGGGGGGATCAGGCCTTCAGGGGAGGGCAGTTGTGGCTGATCAGGCTAGCAGGGAGGGCAGTTAGGGGTGCCTGGGCCAGCAGAGGAGGGGAGTTAGGGGGAGACCAGGCCAGCAAGGAAGGGCAGTCAGGTGGGGGGACCAGGCCTACAGGAGAGGGCAGTTATGGAAGACCAGGCCAGCAGGGGAGGGCAGTTAGGGGTGACCCAGCCAGCAGGGGAAGGCTGTTGGGGGTGACTGGGTCAGCAGGGGAGGGCAGTTGGGGGCTACCAGGCCTGCAGAGAAGGGCAGTTAGGGGCAATCAGGCCAACCAGGGAGCAGTTAGGCATCGATCAGGCTGCCAGGGGAGTGGTTAGGGGTGATCAGGCTGGCAAATAAATAATTGTGGTTAGGGGCAATCAGGAAGGCAGGCAGGCAAGCAATTGGGAGCCAGCAGTCCTGGATTGTGAGAGGGGTGTCTGACCGCTGGGATTGAGCATAAACAGATGGTTGAACATCCCTCAAGGAGTCCCAGATTGGAGAGGGTGCAGACTGGGCTGAGGGACAACCCCCATGCACAAAATTCGTGCACCAGGCCTCTAGTTAATAGATAAAATTCAACCAGTAATTTGCTACAATATATGACTTTGTTTCTTTAAATGATATCATAGTGTTTGAAGCTAGTACATTGGATGATAAAACTAAAATTCAAAATATTGAGCCCAGCCAGCATGGCTCAGTGGTTGGGTGTTGACCTATGAACCAGGAGGTCACCATTTGATTCCCGATCGAGACATGTGCCCACGTTGCGGGCTCCATTCCCAGTGAGAGGCATGTAGACAATAGCTGATCAATGATTTCCTCCCATTGTTGATGTTTCTATCACTCTCTTTCTCTGTGAAATCAATAAAGGTATATTTTTAAAATGGATAAAATTGAAGAATAAAATAAAATCCAAAATATTGAGTTGGAATATTTTTTAGAAATGAGTAGCATGTCCTGCATTGAGATACCAAAATTTTATTTATTTCTTATTAGAAGCCCAGTGCACAAATTCATGCACCAGTGGGGTCCCTAGCCCTGGCCTGGGGGATCGGGCCAAAACTGACTCTCTGATATCCCCTCAGGGGTCCTGGATTGGGAGAGGGTGCAGGCCAGGCTAAGGAACCCTACCAGTGCACGATCAGAGCCGGGGAAGGACACAGGAGGTTGGCCAGCCAGGGAGGGACCAATGGAGGGCTCCAGGGCATGTTCAGCCTATCTTGCTCAGTCCCAATCAGATCAGCCGGACCCCAGCGGCAAGCTAACCTACCAGTCAGAAAATCTGCCCCCTAGTGGTCAGTGCACATTATAGCAAGCAGTTGAGTTGCCTTAGCATATAAGTAGCATATTACACTGAACCGATGATCGGACACTTAGTATATTAGGCTTTGATTATATAGGATATATATATTAGTGGTCTGGTGCATGGATTCATGCATTGAGAGGGAAATAATTAGAAGAAGTATTTTAATATTGCTCTTTGCCCTTTCTCCCTCAGTACCTGGAATCCAGGTAATGGCCATACCCCCTGCCACCACTGCTGGTCGCCATCTGCAGGGGCAATCAGCAGGGTAATCAGGCCCCCACTCGCACCCACCTGGGCCTGACACTGACTGCTCACCTGTTCCACCTTCCTGCCACAGTCCCGCTCTTATTGAGGCCCATAGGGGCCAGCAGTGCCTCCACTGTCGCCCACAGTCAGCACCACATCACCTATGCCTGCCATGTTCCACACCACCCCCTGGTGGTCAGTGCACATCATAACAAGCAGTCAAACTCCCAGTTGAACCACTGCCTGAGGGGACAATTTGCATATTAGGCTTTTATTATATAGGAATTTTTTTCAGTATGTGCTTTTTAAAAAATATATTTTATTGATATTTTACAGAGAGGAAGGGAGAGAGATAGAGAGCTAGAAATGTCGATGAGAGAGAAACATTGACCAGCTGCCTCTTGCACACACACACACACACACACACACACACACACCGTGGGGATGTGCCCGCAACCAAGGTACATGCTCTTGACCAGAATCGAACCCGGGACCTTTCAGTCCGCAGGCCGACGCTCTATCCACTGAGCCAAACCAGTTTCGGCAGGAATTTTTTTTAATGATGTTGCTCTAATGCCATTTAAATTCCCTACCAAAGTTAAGGCTGCATCTGGTGCTTTGTATGTATGGGGAAAGAGGCAGGTTTGGTGAGGGAAGCTGTTGGGAATATCAGAAGAGATTCACTATTTTTACTTATAAATGAATTATTTAGGATAATAATGTTGCAGAATAATATACCAAATAGAAAACTTGTCAAGGTTATTTGCTAATTGAAACTGAATTACTGTCAACAGTTGTAAAAATGAGTCACAAATTCATTTCAAATAAAGAAAGCAAAACTAAAAATGGCCTATTTTAATTATTTTCTGCACACATTTTATTGTTAGTACACCCATGAGTTTGCCTGCCTGTTTTAGTAAAATGTATGTTTTTTTTTCCTCTTCTCTCAATGTCATGATTTTTATCTTTTTATTACTGGTAGAAGCAATCATTTATTTTTAAATTGCAAAACCAGTATTGGTATCCTTCCACTAATTAATTCTATCTCTGTGGCTGTGGTTCATAAAGATTAATCTTCTGCATCTTGAAGTAGAAACAAAACTTTTTAAATTGCTCCCTGATATGTTAAGCATGAAGAAAAAATACATATGTTCTCTTCACTGTCAAGATTTGTCTGTTTTAAATTTTTCTAAAGCACAAAGCATTGGGCCCTGGCTGGGTAGCTCAGTTGGTTAGAATGTCATCCCAATACACCAAGGTTTGGGGTTCAATCCCCAATCAGGGCATATACAAGAATCAACCAATGAGGTCATAAATAAGTGGAAAAACAAATCAATATTTCTCTCTCCCCTCTCATCAATAAATTAAAAATAAAAATAATTTAAAGCACAAAATGTTATTAATGAAGCACTTAACATTAAACTTCCAACAACCTGGTATAAAAATGACAACAATAATCCACCAGATAAAAAGAAACATGGGAAGTACTGAGAGCAGGGGAGATCTCTGTACTTTTGATGGAATTTTATAGGTTCTGGTTCCTTATTGTGCCAGAGATCTAAAGAAATGGCAAGGGAATAATCTTTTTCATTGATCCCAAAGAGTTTAGAAAACAATTGAGGAGGTCTGGGGATGAGTAAGAGAGTGGGTGAATGAGAGCAAATTTTCTTATTAAATTTGTAAGCTTCTGCCAAAACCGGTTTGGCTCAGTGGTAGAGCGTCGGTCTGCGGACTGAAAGGTCCCGGGTTCGATTCCGGTCAAGGGCATGTACATTGGTTGTGGGCACATCCCCAGTAGGGGGTGTGCAAGAGGCAGCTGGTCGTTGTTTCTCTCTCATTGACGTTTCTAGCTCTCTTTCTCTCTCTCCCTCCCTTCCTCTCTGTAAAATATCAATAAAATATATTTAAAATCAGTGTCGCCCACATATTAAAAAAAAAATTGTAAGCTTCCCCCAGAGATCCAAGGAAACTCAGCAACAAAAATCAGAGACACCATCATATTCCTTACTGAAACAGCTGCAAGAAGTGGACTGTACCAAAAAAGAGGCTGTCAGCGAACTCAGAATTAGGAACCCAATGGATAATCTTTGTCAGCAGAAGAGAAGGAAGAATCTATCAAGGCTGTCCCCAAAGAGAACTGAGTTTGTGCCAAAATCTGCTAAACAGGTAGGGGAAGCTGCACCTTTGGAATTATAATCAAGGGTTTTCAGTTCAAAAGAATGTGCAAAGAAGCTACTGGAGGTGTCTTTGTGAACAAGAAATAAGAGAATAAAGAAAAGGGTCCTTTGGTATATATGATTTTAGAAGCACATTAAAATTTTCAAAGATCACATTTCATATTTATCCTTTTGTCTGTTTCATAGGTCTTCATCTATATACTGTAGAAGATGCCACCAATTTGCCTGTCAGTAAGACATTTATATGGAATCTTTTTAAAAATTGTTTTTATTGATTTTTACAGATAGAGGAAGTGAGAGGAATAGGCAAATAGAAACATTGATGAGAGAGAAACATCATCGATCAGCTGCCTCCTGCATGCACCCCTATTGGGCATCCAGCCTGCAACCCAGGCATGTGCCCTGATCAGGAATAGAACCTGTGACCTCTTGGTTCCTGCAGTGACGCTCAACCATAGAGCCACATTGGCCGTCTTGGAGTGTTTACATTTTCGGAGATGGACTGTACTGAGCCCAACCAAATCTCAAATCTTATCCCCTTTGAGACCAAAAACAGATATGTATGAGGTGACTGGCTGTGGTTTAAAATAGTTTACCCCCCAAGAAACCTACTTTATCCATTTAAGAGACTCACTGACCCCAAAAGAAATCATAAAATTAGCACAAGTCCTTCACATACAGAGTCCATACAAATATCACCCATTTCAATATATGAAAGACTTTCCACAGCCGAAACCGGGTTGGCTCAGTGGTAGAGCGTCGGTCTGCGGACTGAAAGGTCCCGGGTTCGATTCCGGTCAAGGGCATGTACCTTGGTTGCAGGCACATCCCCGGTGGGGGGTGTGCAAGAGGCAGCTGGTTGATGTTTCTCTCTCATCGACGTTTCTAGCTCTCTATCTCTCTCCCTTCCTCTCTGTAAAATATCAATAAAATATATTTTAAAGAAAAAAAGAAAGACCTTCCGCAAAAAAAGTAAATATGCTCATTGCTAAAAAAAAAATCAGATATAACTGTATATAACTGCCAGTTTTTTTTTAAGTTCAAGAATTATCATGAGCCCTAGCCAGTTTGGCTCGTGGATAGAACATTGACCTGTGGACCAAAGGGCCCTGGGTTTGATTCTGGTCAAGGGTACATACCTAGGTTGCAGGCTCCTCCCCTGTCCCAGATCCTGGTCAGGGGTCCTATGGGAGGCAACCAGTCCATGTGTTTCTCTCACATCAATGTTTCTCTCTGTCTTTCCCTCTCTCTCCCACTCTCCCTAAGAATCAATGGGAAAATATCCTTGGATGAGGATTAACAAACAATAAATAATAAATAAAATATATGTTTTAAAACTAGCATGATTATTGCACTGGGCATCACCCATTTGTGCAGAATACCCACCCTTCCTCCCCCCTTTTCCAGACTGCTGTGACCCAGGAGGCTGCCCCAGGTAAACTGCATCAGAGGGCTTGTCTTCTCTCTACTCTGTTTCCCCAAAAATAAGACAGTGTCTTATATAAATGTTTGCTCCCAACGATGCACTAGGTCTTATTTTCGGGGGATGTCTTATTTTTCCATGAAGAAGAATACACTACACATTTATTGTTAAATGAAAATAAAGGAAATTTATTACCTGTATACGGTACGGTAGTAAGGTAGTTGTCAATACAAACCAGACAAACTGTGAATCCTACAGTATCAAGAATTTACTCATTTATTCAATGACAATCATGTCATCATATTCTGGAACATCATCATAACAATCCAATTCCTGAATTTCCTGGTGAATTTCTTGCGACTCCATTTCTTTCGGAATCAGTGGACCAAATCTCTCATGTTTAGCAATAGCACTGTCTTTAAATGAGTACTTCTTGTCAAGGTAGCCTGCTCGCAGTGCATTTGCAATGCAACTGTCAGTGATTTTCTCCCATGAATTCTTTTTTTTTTTTTTTTTTTTTTTTTTTTTTTAAAAATATATTTTATTGATATTTTACAGAGAGGAAGGGAGAGAGATAGAGAGCTAGAAACGTCGATGAGAGAGAAACATCGACCAGCTGCCTCCTGCACACCCCCTACCTGGGGATGTGCCCGCAACCAACGTACATGCCCTTGACCGGAATCGAACCTGGGACCTTTCAGTCCGCAGACCGATGCTCTACCACTGAGCCAAACCGGTTTCGGCTCCCATGAATTCTTCACCCAAGTCACAACTTGTTGTAGTTTAGGTTTCACAAAGTTTCCACGCTGATTTCTCTCCATTCACACAGCAGTGACGTCAGGACTCTGCGTAACATCACTGGTTGCTAGATGCCAGTCGGGGCGGCCCTAACGACCAGTTTATACTAAATTAATTTTCATTCTGAGACAGAGCTTGGGGGCCTTATTTTCAGGGGGATGTCTTATATTTCACTCAGAAGGAAATCTGTAAGTAGGTCTTATTTTTTTTTAAATATATATTTTATTGATTTTTCACAGAGAGGAAGAGAGAGGGATAGAGAGTTAGAAACATTGATGAGAGAGAATCATCAATCAGCTGCCTCTTGCACACCCCCTACTGGGGATGTGCCCGCAACCAAGGTACATGCCCTTGACCAGAATCGAACCAGGGACCTTTCAGTCCGCAGGCTGATGCTCTATCCACTGAGCCAAACCGGTTTCGGCAGTAGGTCTTATTTTTGAAGGATGTCTTATTTTCGGGGAAACATGGTAGTTTCAGTTTCAGTTTGGCCTTAGGGCTTACTGGCAGAAGACAGGAAGGAGAGGAGTGAGGTGCACAGGACGATGCTCCAACCAACTAAGCCACCGGCCAGGGCTCAAAGTCCAATTTTAAATGGATAATTATTTCTTCTTGCCTTTAGTAGAGGTTAGACAACTGATCATTGAAAAACTCGGACTAAGGAACATTGGTGATATTAATTTTTTCTCTTTTTAAAAATATTTTTTATTGATTTCAGAGAGGAAGGAAGAGGGAGAGATAGAAACATCAATGATGAGAGAGAAGTATTGATCAGCTGCCTCCTGCACACACACAACCCCCTCCCCCCCTGTCCCCAACTGGAGATTGAGCTCAAAATCCGGATATGTGTCCTGACCGGGAAGCGGACCATGACTTCCTGGTTCATAGGTCAACACTCAACCACTTGAGCCACTTACTTTTTTCTCTTAATAGAGGAATGCCCCTCCTGTTTTCTTAGTGGTACAGATCCTGGGTCTCTCAGGCATTGAACTAGAGTGGAAGATGATTTTTTTTCTTTATGCAGTTTCATGAGCCATAGCATTTTGAGAAATTCCTCCAGATTTTAACAATAACCTATCTGTTCATCTTTATTAAGCTCTTTTTTAGTTGTTATTATGTGTGAATTTTCTGTGATATGTTAGGAGAATCTACAGAGACACTTCTTTAAATTCCCCCATTGCTTTTTCTATATTTTAAATTATAAGCCTAAGTGAAGAAAGTTAGGGAATAAGGGCAAAATTTGTACCAAGAAAGATATCAGGTCACATTATAATATCTAAAATGTTGTCAGCTTTTTGTTTCCTTTTGCCTATCATATGGGACAATTTGCCTATTTCTAGAAACTTCTTGATTACCATGAGCTCTCTTCTGTGGGTACTGCAGTCTAAATTAAGAAATTATAGAACTGAAAAACTTCACTTTCATTTATATATCTTTAGCTCCCCCAAACTCTTTTCATTTTTGTTGTTGTTAATCCTCATCTGAGGATATTTTTTTCCATTGATTTTCAGAGGGAGTGGAAAAGAGAGGGGAGGAGAAAGAGAGAGAGAGAGAGAGAGAGAGAGAGAGAGAGAGAGAGAGAGAGAGAGAATCAATTGGTTGCCTCCCACAAATGCCCCAACCCGGGCCAGGGATTGAGCCTGCAACCCAGATGCATGCTCTTAACCTGGAATCAAACCCAGGACCCTCCAGTGAACAGGCCAATGCTCTAACCACTGAGCAAATCAGCTAGGGCAATGGGCAGCAATCTCAGTCAACAGAACAGCAAACCACGGCTCGCGAGTCGAATGTGGCTCATGAGCCGCAGTTTACTGAGCTAGGTCCAAACTCTGTTCTTTATAAGTTAGGGTGTAATGCCCTTGCAATATATAAACTCAATTGTATAACTAGCTACATAGTTTGTAGGGCTCCATGCAAAATGAATTGCTAGGATCTCTTGTTCAAAAATATTTAATAGTTTCAAAATGGCAACAGCAGAGAATTAAAACAATCCCCTCTAAACATGTGCACCATGAAACCAGCCCTGTGCAGTTTCCTCAATATATTTTCACTGCATTAACATATTTTAACCTCTTGGGATTATTTTTAAGAAAGAGCCTATATGACAAATGGCCAAAAGGAAGCATCCTGCCATATGAAAGCCATTAACTTGTGCATTTAATTATTTGTAGTTAAAAAATGGGGGAAAGCCTGGCCACTGTGACTCAGTGGTTGAGCCTCGACCTACGAACCAAGAGGTCACAGTTCAATTCCTGGTCAGGACACATGCCCGGGTTGCAGGCTCAATCCCCAGTGTGAAGCATGAAGGAGGCAGCTGATCAATGATTCTCTCTCATCACTGATGTTTTTATCTCTCTGTCCCTCTGCCTTTCTCTCTGAAATCAATAAAAACATATTTTTAAATGGGAAAAATCCTAATTGTTTTCTTCTAGTATTTGATGTTGGAGGGAAAGTCGTTGCAAACAAATACATGTGCTTTCTCATTAGCTATTCCTTCATTTACAAATACTGAGTAGCCGTTCTCAGCAAGCACTGGTACAGACACTGGGCTAAACCAGTGAACAGGTGCACAGGGAAAAAGCCTTGCCTTTGTGGAGTTTATAAATAATGGATGGAGTCATGATCAATTTTCTAACCTTTGCAGGGAAAGCTCTCCTGAAGGCTGACAATATTTTCAGTCTTTTCCTCCACCATCTGTTAACGCACTGTGCACACTATATTAAAGAAGCAAATAAATATTTAAAATTTTATTTTGGTGCACAGTTGGAGCAAAATGGGGAAACTTCATCCTAACATATAACCCTCCTGTGCTTCATAGAACTTTTTGAAAATACAAGAGCAAGTGCAAACTTCTATGTAACCTATGTGGATCACTTAGATATGAATGAACAATATGTTTCCACATAACTCCTTGAATATGAATAATCAAGGTTTTGTGGCAAATTTTATGCTTATCTCAGTCACCTTCTTTCATAACCAGGCATCAGCATTGTGTCTAGTCCCTGATTACATAAAAAAGGGAGGGGGGGTGGGAGAAGAGGAGCAAAAACAAAGCTGTTCATCTTAAGGGCTTTGAGTTTTGTATCAGACATTCTGTCATTCTGATTCTGAATTCAAATCCCTAAACTTCCCCAAAATCAGGGCACAAAGGGATAAAGAAGCAGAGCACAGAGTACTTTTAGGGCAGTGTAACTACTCTCTGTATGATGCAATGGTGGATGCATACCATTATATGTCCAAATTTCTACAATGTAGAACACCAAGAGTGGTTCCCAAAGTTCAGCACACACCCCAAGGGAGGGCAATTTGATTGTAAGTGAGGGCAATTCGAGAATGAGTTAATAGTGATTTTTTTGCATTTCTTACGGTTCTAGGGGGCCTCATCTACAACATATCCTACATAATAAAAGGCTAATATCCAAATGACGGAATGGTGGAATGACCAGTCACTATGATGTGCACTGACCAGCAGGAGGCAGACACTCAATGCCGGAGCTGCCCCCTGGTGGTCAGTGTGCTCTCACAGGGGGATCGCCACTCAGCCAGAAGCCGGCTCATGGCTGGCAAGCACAGTGGCAGTGGTAGGAGCCTCTCCCGCCTCCGTGGCAGTGCTAAGGATGTCTGACCCACTAAGCTGTCAGTCGGACATCCTCCCAGGGCTCCTGGACTGCTAGAGGGCACAGGCCAGGCTAAGGGGACCCCTCCTCATTGCATGAATTTCATGCACTGGGCCTCTAGTTTTAAAGATAAAAAATACATAAAGTCTATTTAAATAAAAGGCCCACATAACTCTTTGAATCCATTACCTCCTTAGTCCAAACATACTTTCATCTTTAGTTGGACTTTCAATAAAATACAGTTTAAGCCTTTCTATGAATATTTAGCAGGCTCAATTCAAATCTTGGAAATTTAAAGGATCTCCTAATGGCTTGAAATATCTCAAAGGATGAAGAAAATACTGAGTAGAGAATTACAAAGAAGTGAATAGCTGGTGAATGTTCTTTTATTCAGACAATATACAAGTACAGATTATTGATATAGCTCCTTAAATTACCATATCCACCATAAACTCCTTAGGAGTGGAGATAAGTGGGAACTCGAAGAGCTTTTTAAAAGCGAGTTTCATTGAGTTAATGACTTAGTTCAGGCTGCCATAACAAAATCCCACAGACTGGGTGTCTTAAACAACAGACATTTCTTTTTCTCCCAGTTCTGGAGGCAAATTCAAGATTGAGGTACTAGCAAGGTAGGTTTCATTCTGAGTTCACCATTTCTTAGCGTATAGACAGCAGCCTACTTGCCATGTGATCACATGACCTCTTTTCTTAGTTCCTGCAGAGAAAGAGAGTACAAGCTCTCTAGTGTCTCTTCTTATATTTCATTAGAGGCCTGATGCACAGTGCACTCTGTGGGGAGAGGGGATACCTCACTTTCAGCCTGGCCTGTGCCCTCTCAGTCCAGAAGTGCTCAGGGGATGTCCAACTGATGAGAAGGCCTAAACCAGCAGTTGGACATCCTTAGTGCTGTCGCAGAGACAGGAGAGGCTCTCCACCACTGCTGTGCTGGCCAGCCTTGATCCTGGCTTCTGGCTGAGCAGTGCTCCCCCTGTGGGAGCAAACTGACCACCAGGAGGTTAGTGCACGTCATAGCAACCAGTTGTTACACTGTTCAGTCAATTTGCATTATCAGCTTTTTCTTATATTAGAGGCCCAGTGCATGAAATTTGTGCATGGATGGGGGTTGCCTCAACTCAGCCTGCACCCTCTCCAATTGAGGAACCCTTGCAGGATGTCTGAGTGCCATTTTAGGCCGGATCACTGCCTGCCTACCTGATTGCTCCTAACTGCCTCTGCCAGCCAGCCTAATCACCCCTAAATGCGCTCCCCTGCTGGCCTGGTTGCCCCCAACTGCACTCCTGATCTGACATGGTCTTGCTGCCAATGGCCCATCCTGCAGGCCTGATGTCAACTCCAAGTGCCCGCATCTGCTGGCCAATTTTGTTCTGATTAGTTGGTTTCTATGCCAGCTTCAAAAACTGCACCTATTAGGCAACCATTGGCTCCCCAAAGCACCCACCAGTCATTGGCTCCCCATAGAAATGAGATTTTCACTCATTGGTCGTTTCCTATGCCAGTCATAATCAAAAGCTCTGCCTCATAGACAGCCATTGGCTCCCCACAGTACCTGCATTTGGTTCTGATTGGTCAGTTCCTATGCCACTCAGAATCTAAAGCTCTGCCTCCTGGGCAGCCATTGGTTCCCCAAAGCACCCAACTTTGGTTCTAGTTGGTCAGTTGATATGCCAGTCAGCATCAAAAGCTCTACCTCCTAGGCAGCCATTGGGTCCCTACAGCACCCTCCTTTGGTTCTGATTGGTCAGTTCCTATACCAGTCAGTGTGAAAAGATCTACCTCCTAGACAGCCATTGGGTTCCTACAGCACCCAATTTGGTTCTGGTTGGTCAGTTCCTATGCCACTCAGTCTAAAGCTCTGCCTCCTGGGCAGCCATTTGTTCCCCAAAGCACCCACCTTTGGTTCTGGTTGGTCAGTTGATATGCCAGTCAGCATCAAAAGGTCCGCCACCTAGGCAGCCATTGGCTCCCCATAGAACTGAGATTTTTCTCCCATTGGTCAGTTTCTATGTCAGTCAGCATGAGAAGCTCTACCTCCTAGGCAGCCATTGGGTCCCTATAGAACCCGTCTATGGTTCTGGTTGGTCAGTTCCTATGGCACTCAGAGTCTAAAGCTCTGCCTCCTGGGCAGCCATTGCTTCCCCAAAGCACCCACCTCTGGTTCTAGTTGGTCAGTTGATATGCCAGTCAGCATCAACAGCTCCGCCTCCTAGGCAGCCATTGGCTCCCCATACAACTGAGATTTTTCTCTCATTGGTCAGTTTCTATGTCAGTCACCATCAGAAGTTCTACCTCCTAGGCAGCCATTGGTTCCCCCACAGCACCCACCTTTGGTTCTGATTGGTCAGTTCCTATGCCATTCAGAGTCTAAAGCTCCGCCTCCTGGACAGCCATTGGCTCCCCATAGAATTGAGATTTTTCTCTCATTGGTCAGTTTTTATGTCAGTCAGCATCAGAAGCTCTACCTCCTAGGCAGCCATTGGTTCCCCACAGCACCCTCCTTTGGTTCTGATTGGTCAGTTCCTATACCAGTCAGTGTGAAAAGATCTACCTCCTAGACAGCCATTGGGTCCCTACAGCACCCGCCTTTGGTTCCGGTTGGTCAGTTCCTATGCCACTGAGAGTCTAAAGCTCTGCCTCCTGGGCAGCCATTGGTTCCCCAAAGCACACACCTCAGGTTCTAGTTGGTCAGTTGATATGCCAGTCAGCATCAACAGCTCCGCCTCCTAGGCAGCCATAGGCTCCCATAGAACTGAGATTTTCTCTCATTGGTCAGTTTCTATGTCAGTCAGCATCAGAAGCTCTACCTCCTAGGCAGCCATTGGGTCCCTACAGCACCCGTCTTTGGTTCTGGTTGGTCAGTTCCTATGCCACTCAGAATCTAAAGCTCTGCCTCCTGGGCAGCCATTGGTTCCCCAAAGCACCCACCTTTGGTTCTAGTTGGTCAGTTGATATGCCAGTCAGCATCAAAAGCTCCGCCTCCTAGGCAGCCATTGGCTCCCCATAGAACTGAGATTTTTTTCTCTCATTGGTCAGTTTCTATGTCAGTCAGCATCAGAAGCTCTACCTCCTAGGCAGCCATTGGGTCCCTACAGCACCCTCCTTTGGTTCTGATTGGTCAGTTCCTATACCAGTCAGTGTGAAAAGATCTACCTCCTAGACAGCCATTGGGTTCCTACAGCACCCGCCTTTGGTTCTGGTTGGTCAGTTCCTATGCCACTCAGTCTAAAGCTCTGCCTCCTGGGCAGCCATTGGTTCCCCAAAGCACCCACGTTTGGTTCTGGTAGGTCAGTTGATATGCCAGTGAGCATCAAAAGGTCCGCCACCTAGGCAGCCATTGGCTCCCCATAGAACTGAGATTTTTCTCTCATTGGTCAGTTTCTATGTCAGTCAGCATCAGAAGCTCTACCTCCTAGGCAGCCATTGGGTCCCTATAGCACCCGTCTTTGGTTCTGGTTGGTCAGTTCCTATGCCACTCAGAGTCTAAAGCTCTGCCTCCTGGGCAGCCATTGGTTCCCCAAAGCACCCACCACTGGTTCTAGCTGGTCAGTTGATATGCCAGTCAGCATCAACAGCTCCGCCTCCTAGGCAGCCATTGGTTCCCCAAAACACACACCTTTGGTTCTGGTTGGTCAGTTGATATGCCAGTCAGCATCAAAAGCTCCGCCTGCTAGGCAGGCATTGGCTCCCCATAGAACGGAGATTTTCTCTCATTGGTCAGTTTCTATGTCAGTCAGCATCAGAAGCTCTACCTCCTAGGCAGCCATTGGGTACCTACAGTACCCGTCTTTGGTTCTGGTTGGTCAGTTCCTATGCCACTCAGAGTCTAACGCTCTGCCTCCTGGGCAGGCATTTGTTCCCCAAAGCACCCACTTTTGGTTCTGGTTGGTCAGTTGATATGCCAGTCAGCATCAAAAGCTCCGCCTCCTAGGCAGGCATTGGCTCCCCATAGAACTGAGATTTTCTCTCATTGGTCAGTTTCTATGTCAGTCAGCATCAGAAGCTCTACCTCCTAGGCAGCCATTGGGTCCCTACAGCACCCTCCTTTGGTTCTGATTGGTCAGTTCCTATACCAGTCAGTGTGAAAAGATCTACCTCCTAGAGAGCCATTGGGTTCCTACAGCACCCGCCTTTGGTTCTGGTTGGTCAGTTCCTATGCCACTCAGTCTAAAGCTCTGCCTCCTGGGCAGCCATTCGTTCCCCAAAGCACCCACCTTTGGTTCTGGTTGGTCAGTTGATATGCCAGTCAGCATCAACAGGTCCGCCCCCTAGGCAGCCATTGGCTCCCCATAGAACTGAGATTTTTCTCTCATTGGCAGTTTCTATGTCAGTCAGCATCAGAAGTTCTACCTCCTAGGCAGCCATTGGTTCCCCCACAGCACCCACCTTTGGTTCTGATTGGTCAGTTCCTATGCCATTCAGAGTCTAAAGCTCCGCCTCCTGGGCAGCCATTGGCACCCCATAGAACTGAGATTTTCTCTCATTGGTCAGTTTCTAAGTCAGTCAGCTTCAGAAGCTCTACCTCCTAGGCAGCCATTGGTCCCCCACAGCACCCTCCTTTGGTTCTCATTGATCAGTTCCTATACCATTCAGTGTGAAAAGATCTACCTCCTAGACAGCAATTGGGTCCCCCACAGCACCCGCCTTTGGTTCTGGTTCGTCAGTTCCTATGCCACTCAGAATCTAACACTCTGCCTCCTAGGCAGCCATTGGTCCCCCACAGCACACACCTCTGGTTCTGGTTGGTCAGTTCATATGCCAGTCAGCATCAAAAGCTCCGCCTCCTAGGCAGCCATTTGCTCCAATAGAACTGAGATTTTCTCTCATTGGTTAGTTTCTATGTCAGTCAGCATCAGAAGCTCTACCTCCTAGGCAGCCATTGGGTACCTACAGCGCCCGTCTTTGGTTCTGGTTGGTCAGTTCCTATGCCACTCAGAGTCTAACGCTCTGCCTCCTGGGCAGCCATTGGTTCCCCAAAGCACCCACCTCTGGTTCTGGTTGGTCAGTTTATATGCCAGTCAGCATCAAAAGCTCCGCCTCTTAGGCAGCCATTGGCTCCCATAGAACTGACATTTTCTCTCATTGGTCAGTTTCAATGTCAGTCAGCATCAGAAGCTCTACCTCCTAGGCAGCCATTGGGTACCTATAGCACCCGTCTTTGCTTCTGGTTGGTCAGTTCCTATGCCACTCAGAGTCTAAAGCTCTGCCTCCTGGGCAGGCATTTGTTCCCCAAAGCACCCACCTTTGGTTCTGGTTGGTCAGTTGATATGCCAGTCAGCATCAAAAGCTCCGCCTCCTGGGCAGGCATTGGCTCCCATAGAACTACGATTATTTCTCATTGGTCAGTTTCTATGTCAGTCAGCATCAGAAGCTCTACCTCCTAGGCAGCCATTGGGTACCTACAGCACCAGTCTTTGGTTCTGGTTGGTCAGTTCCTATGCCACTCAGAGTCTAACGCTCTGCCTCCTGGGCAGCCATTGGTTCCCCAAAGCACCCACCTTTGGTTCTGGTTGGTCAGTTGATATGCCACTCAGCATCAAAAGCTCCTCCTCCTAGGCAGGCATTGGCTCCCCATAGAACTGAGATTTTCTCTCATTGGTCAGTTTCTATGTCAGTCAGCACCAGAAGCTCTACCTCCTAGGCAGCCATTGGTTCCCCCACAGCACCCGCCTTTGGTTCTGGTTCGTCAGTTCCTATGCCACTCAGAGTCTAACGCTCTGCCTCCTAGGCAGCCATTGGTCCCCCAAAGCACCCTCCTTTGTTTCTGGTTGGTCAGTTGATATGCCAGTCATCATCAAAAGCTCTGCCTCCTAGGCAACCATTGGCTCCCATAGAACTGAGATTTTCTCTCATTGGTCAGTTTCTATGTCAGTCAGCATCAGAAGCTCTACCTCCTAGGCAGCCATTGGTCCCCTCAGCACCCTCCTTTGGTTTTGATTGGTCAGTTCCTATACCAGTCAGCATCAAAAGCTCTACCTCCTAGGCAGCCATTGGTTCCCCCACAGCACCCGTCTTTGGTTCTGGTTGGTCAGTTCCTATGCCACTCAGAGTCTAACGCTCTGCCTCCTGGGCAGCCATTGGTTCCCCAAAGCACCCACCTTTGGTTCTGGTTGGTCAGTTTATATGCCAGTCAGCATCAAAAGCTCCGCCTCTTAGGCAGCCATTGGCTCCCATAGAACTGAGATTTTTCTCTCATTGGTCAGTTTCTATGTCAGTCAGCATCAGAAGCTCTACCTCCTAGGCAGCCATTGGGTACCTATAGCACCCGTCTTTGGTTCTGGTTGGTCAGTTCCTATGCCACTCAGAGTCTAACGCTCTGCCTCCTCGGCAGGCATTTGTTCCCCAAAGTACCCACCTTTGGTTCTGATTGGTCAGTTGATATGCCAGTCAGCATCAAAAGCTCCGCCTCCTAGGCAGCCATTGGCTTCCATAGAACTGAGATTTTCTCTCATTGGTTAGTTTCTATGTCAGTCAGCATCAGAAGCTCTACCTCCTAGGCAGCCATTGGGTACCTACAGCGCCCGTCTTTGGTTCTGGTTGGTCAGTTCCTATGCCACTCAGAGTCTAAAGCTCTGCCTCCTGGGCAGCCATTGGTTCCCCAAAGCACCCACCTTTGGTTCTGGTTGGTCAGTTTATATGCCAGTCAGCATCAAAAGCTCCGCCTCTTAGGCAGCCATTGGCTCCCATAGAACTGAGATTTTTCTCTCATTGGTCAGTTTCTATGTCAGTCAGCATCAGAAGCTCTACCTCCTAGGCAGCCATTGGGTACCTATAGCACCCGTCTTTGGTTCTGGTTGGTCAGTTCCTATGCCACTCAGAGTCTAAAGCTCTGCCTCCTGGGCAGGCATTTGTTCCCCAAAGCACCCACCTTTGGTTCTGGTTGGTCAGTTGATATGCCCGTCAGCATCAAAAGCTCCGCCTCCTAGGCAGGCATTGGCTCCCATAGAACTGAGATTATTTCTCATTGGTCAGTTTCTATGTCAGTCAGCATCAGAAGCTCTACCTCCTAGGCAGCCATTGGTTCCCCCACAGCACCGGCCTTTGGTTCTGGTTCGTCAGTTCCTATGCTACTCAGAGTCTAACGCTCTGCCTCCCGGGCAGGCATTGGTTCCCCAAAGCACCCACCTTTGGTTCTGGTTGGTCAGTTGATATGCCACTCAGCATCAAAAGCTCCTCCTCCTAGGCAGGCATTGGCTCCCCATAGAACTGAGATTTTCTCTCATTGGTCAGTTTCTATGTCAGTCAGCACCAGAAGCTCTACCTCCTAGGCAGCCATTGGTTCCCCCACAGCACCGGCCTTTGGTTCTGGTTCGTCAGTTCCTATGCTACTCAGAGTCTAACGCTCTGCCTCCCGGGCAGGCATTGGTTCCCCAAAGCACCCACCTTTGGTTCTGGTTGGTCAGTTGATATGCCACTCAGCATCAAAAGCTCCTCCTCCTAGGCAGGCATTGGCTCCCATAGAACTGAGATTTTCTCTCATTGGTCAGTTTCTATGTCAGTCAGCATCAGAAGCTCTACCTCCTAGGAAGCCATTGGGTACCTACAGCACCCGTCTTTGGTTCTGGTTGGTCAGTTCCTATGCCACTCAGAGTCTAAGCTCTGCCTCCTGGGCAGCCATTGGTTCCTGAAAGCACAGACCTCTGGTTCTGGTTGGTCAGTTGATATGCCAGTCAGCATCAAAAGCTCCGCCTCCTAGGCAGCCATTGGCTCCAATAGAACTGAGATTATTTCTCATTGGTCAGTTTCTATGTCAGTCAGCATCAGAAGCTCTACCTCCTAGGCAGCCATTGGGTACCTACAGCACCCGTCTTTGGTTCTGGTTGGTCAGTTCCTATGCCACTCAGAGTCTAATGCTCTGCCTCCTCGGCAGGCATTGGTTCCCCAAAGCACCCACCTTTGGTTCTGGTTGGTCAGTTGATATGCCAGTCAGCATCAAAAGCTCCGCCTCCTAGGCAGCCATTGGCTCCCCATACAACTGAGATTTACTCTCATTGGTCAGTTTCTATGTCAGTCAGCGTCTGAAGCTCTACCTCCTAGGCAGCCATTGGTTCCCCCACAGCACCCGCCTTTGGTTCTGGTTCGTCAGTTCCTATGCCACTCAGAGTCTAACACTCTGCCTCCTAGGCAGCCATTGGTCCCACACAGCACCCCCCTTTGGTTCCGATTGGTCAGTTCATATGCCAGTCAGTGTGAAAAGATCTACCTCCTAGACAGCCATTGGGTCTCTACAGCACCCGCCTTTGGTTCTGGTTTGTCAGTTCCTATGCCACTCAGAGTCTAAAGCTCTGCATCCTGCGAAGCCATTGGTTCCCCAAAGCACACACCTCTGGTTCTAGTTGGTCAGTTGATATGCAAGTCAGCATCAAAAGCTCCGCCTCCTAGGCAGCCATTGGCTCCCATAGAAATGACATTTTCTCTCATTGGTCAGTTTCAATGTCAGTCAGCATCAGAAGCTCTACCTCCTAGGCAGCCATTGGGTCCCTACAACACCCGTCTTTGGTTCTGGTTGGTCAGTTCCTATGCCACTTAGAGTCTAACGCTCTGCCTCCTGGGCAGCCATTGGTTCCCCAAAGCACAGACCTCTGGTTCTGGTTGGTCAGTTCATATGCCAGTCAGCATCAAAAGCTCAGCCTCCTAGGCAGGCATTGGCTCCCCATAGAACTTTGATTTTCTCTCATTGGTCAGTTTCTATGTCAGTCAGCATCAGAAGCTCTACCTCCTAGGCAGCCATTGGTTCCCCCACAGCACCCGCCTTTGGTTCTGGTTCGTCAGTTCCTATGCCACTCAGAGTCTAACGCTCTGCCTCCTGAGCAGGCATTGGTTCCCCAAAGCACCCACCTTTGGTTCTGGTTGGTCAGTTTATATGCCAGTCAGCATCAAAAGCTCCTCCTCCTAGGCAGGCATTGGCTCCCCATAGAACTGAGATTTTCTCTCATTGGTCAGTTTCTATGACAGTCAGCATCAGAAGCTCTACCTCCTAGGCAGCCATTGGTTCCCCCACAGCACCCGCCTTTGGTTCTGGTTCGTCAGTTCCTATGCCACTCAGAGTCTAACGCTCTGCCTCCTAGGCAGCCATTGGTCCCCCAAAGCACCCTCCTTTGTTTCTGGTTGGTCAGTTGATATGCCAGTCATCATCAAAAGCTCTGCCTCCTAGGCAGCCATTGGCTCCAATAGAACTGAGATTTTCTCTCATTGGTCAGTTTCTATGTCAGTCAGCATCAGAAGCTCTACCTCCTAGGCAGCCATTGGTCCCCTCAGCACCCTCCTTTGGTTTTGATTGGTCAGTTCCTATACCAGTCAGCATCAAAAGCTCTACCTCCTAGGCAGCCATTGGGTCCCTACACCCCCCGTCTTTGGTTCTTGTTGGTCAGTTCCTATGCCACTCAGAGTCTAACGCTCTGCCTCCTGGGCAGCCATTGGTTCCCCAAAGCACCCACCTTTGGTTCTGGTTGGTCAGTTGATATGCCAGTCAGCATCAAAAGCTCCGCCTGCTAGGCAGGCATTGGCTCCCCATAGAACTGAGATTTTCTCTCATTGATCAGTTTCTATGTCAGTCAGCATCAGAAGCTCTACCTCCTAGGCAGCCATTGGTCCTCCACAGCACCCTCCTTTGGTTCTGATTGGTCAGTTCCTATACCAGTCAGTGTGAAAAGATCTACCTCCTAGACAGCCATTGGGTTCTGATTGGTTGGTTTTATTATGCCCGTCAGCGTTTACAACTCCACCTACTAGACAGCCATTGGCTGCTTATAACACCCACGTTTGGTTCTCATTGGTTGGTTCCTATGCCATTCAGTATCAAAAGCTCCGCCTCCTTGACAGCCATTGGTACCCCACAGCATCCATATTTGGTTCAGATTGGCCGGTTCCTATGCCAATCAGCATCTCCAGGCCTATCACTGGCCTGGTCAAAGAGGGTGGGCTTAACAGCAGCCCCCTTGAATTCCAGGAGAGAAAGAAAAGCCTAGTTGCTGGCGAAGATCAGACAGAAAGAGGGAGAGCAAGACAGAGGTTAGTGTACTGATCAACAGTTTCCACTGAGGCTGCAGATCAGACCCTGCCTCTCTCTCTCTGGGTCTCAGCCACCTGGGCAGTCAATGCTGGGTCGCCAGGCTACAGCTGGGCATCCCAGCGCTGACTTCCAGATGGTCAGCTTTGGTTGTGAGGGTTGGGTATAATCTTGGGCTTTTCTTTTTAAGATGGGATTATTTGAGCCAAAACTGGTTTGGCTCCGTGGATAGAGCGTCGGTCTGTGGACTGAAAGATCCCGGTTTGATTCCGGTCAAGGGCATGCACCTTGGTTGCGGGCACATCCCCAGTGGGGGGTGTACAGGAGGCAGCTGATGGATGATTCTCTCTCATCGATGTTTCTAACTCTCTATCCCTCTCTCTTCCTCTCTGTAAAAAAAATCAATAAAATAAATTTGAAATAAAAGGTGGGATTATTTGAAATAATCCCATTATGAGAGCCCCACCCTCGTTACTTCATCTAAATCTATTTACCTCTCAGAGTACTATCACACTGGGGTTAAAGGTTGTGTTGTTTTTTTTAATGTACTTTATTGATTTTTTACAGAGAGGAAAGGAGAGAGATAGAGAGCTAGAAACATTGATGAGAGAGAAACATCCATCAGCTGCCTCTTGCACACCCCCGACGGGGGATGTGCCTGCAACCAAGGTACATGCCCTTGACCGGAATGGAACTGAAGCTCTACCGCTGAGCCAACCGGTTTTGGCTGGGGTTAAAGGTTTTAACAGGGATTTTGGTGGAACACAGTTGAGCTCGTAGCACCATTGTTCAAAGTTTGGTCCCTCAGTGCTACACGTAGAAGATTAAAAAAAAAGGGGGGGGGGGTTGTTTACAAAGCATTTATTCCATTTTGTCACTAAGTTAAGGGCTTCAATGTATTATTTCATTTAATAGAACAAGCTATATTGGGAGGCTCAGAAAGACGAAATCACTTTCCCCAAGTCACAAAAGTAGTAAGTGTTGCAGATTTACACCCTGTCCCATTTGACCCCGGTAATATACTCTTTCTGCTACCCATGAGGCCTTTCTTAAATTTCAATATTTACTTCTTAGCTTATTTAAGAGTGACTAGGCCCATAGCAGCAAGCTTGTACCTCCAAGGTCACATGAAACCAATTTGAATCAGAAAGTCAATATTTTTATTTCATAGAGAAAGCTAAGTTGGTCAAAGAGTATATCTGTGTTTGCTTTCAAAATCATGAATGAGTTCAATACATTGATTTTTTTTTTTTAATTTCTTAGCTAACGAAGTCAGAAAAAAAGGATCTGCATCATCTGCAAAGGGACTCCAATACTGGCTGTTGTTTAGTATTCCTATTCTATTGGCCATGTCATTCATCATGTCCCTTCACATCAATATCATTTAACTTAGGTCCTAAGCCTTAGGAGGTAAGCAATACGTCAATCTAAATTATTGTGTACAGCCAAATATAGTAGCAAAAAGAAAGAAAAGAAAGAAGCTCAATAACAGATTGCTCATTACCTGGCAATATCACTCAGCACACTTTAAATCCTTTGTTGCCAAACCTAAAGAATCTACCAGTGCTTTTTATTGGGCATAAAACCCAGTGGAGCCCAGCTGGTGTGTCTCAATAATTGAGCATGGACCCATGAACCAAGAGGTCACTGGTTCGATTTCCAATCAGAGCACGTGCCTGGGTTTTGGCCTCTATCCCCAGTGGAGAATGTGCAGGGGGCAGCTGATGGATGTTTCTCTCATTGATGTTCCTATATCTTTATCCCTCTTCGTCCTTCTCTCTCTAAAATCAATAACATTTTTAAAAACGCAGTGGTTCTAACCTCCAAGATTCTTACCCCTCTCCCATGTTGACCCATACTTAGCACCTCACCTCTCCCTGCAAACAGCCCCAGTACAATGATGCAGGAGGTGGCAGGTTTTGGTGTGTTTTTGTTGTTGTTGTTGTTTTGGGGAAAAGGGTTTGACATAAAAGGCCAGATAGCAAACACTTTCAACTTCTCAGGCTATATGATCTCTGTTGCAACTGCTGTAGGCAGTTAGATATAGACTTGAGCAGAGCAAGGATAATGGGCCAGGTACAGAAGGTCACCAGGGCGGAACACCCCCTCCCCTACCCCCCCCCCACACACACACCTAGTAATGAGAAAGAACTGATAGAGCAGATATTAGAGATAGTCCATCCAAGACCTTGCCCCTAGGACCTCCCTCCACTATAGAATGACTTTGGGCATGCATGTGAGATTCTCCTGACCTTTTCTCCTCTGGCATGTGGTTAGTCATAGAGAATGGGTAGAGGGGAGGGGCTAGAGGAAAGCCCCATCTGACTTCCATGCAAGGAAAGTAAACAACAGGACAGGCCGTAATAGGTCAGTTTGAATAAGGACAAGCCCTGATAGGTCACTTTGAACAAAAACCCAATTCCTTCTAAGAGTTTAAAATGAATCTTTACCCACTCCCCAGGGCAGCACAAATTTCTCTTCCAGTGTATTTTCTCTTTGCTTGCTCAAATAAATTTCTCTAGTGAGTCTGGGTCTTGACTCTGAATTATTTTCTTAGCCAGAACTCAAGTACCAAGATTTGCTGGACTCAAGTTTGATCTGACCCCGCTGGTCAGACTCCTGGTGTCGTTCCCACCGCCTACAACACAACTACCCAACTCTGCTGTTGAACCATGAAAGCAGCCACAGACAGTAAAGAAATGAATGAGTGAGGCTGTGTTTCAATAAAATTGTTTGCGTAGAAAAAGGCAGCAGCCCAGATTTGGTCTGCCAGCAATGGTTTTTCCTCTCTGCACAAGGAAATAATGTAGGTTTATTGACATTTGAATGATGAATGGAGAAAAGTGTTGTTCATTCACACCGCACACTTCACTCAAAATCTCTATTAAAGCCCCCATTGAAATTCTCATTGTTCTACCGCAATTTCTGTTGCTAGCCTCCAGGAGCCCAAAGTCTCACCTTTATCTCTCCCTTTCTACCACAAATCTTTCAAAGACCCCAATATTATCCAGAGCATTTCAGTTCTTCCTCAAAGCTCACAGGCCCCATTAAATAGTTAACAATACCCATAATCCTTGTAATGCCATTTAAATTAGTACTAATGTTATTGGAGTGTATCCCTTGAAGGCCACAGAATATTTATCATTTTAACCATTTGCAAGTATATTAAATTTGTTCACAAAGTTGTATACCATCACTATAATCTATATCTAAAAATTTTTCATCATCCTCACAAAAACTCCTTCCCATTCCCATTAGTCCTTGGGACCTGTATTTTACTTTTGTAATATATTTTTTTGTAATATATTTTGTAATATATTTTGTAATACTTTTGTAAAATACAGTATTTTCTATGAATTTATCTTTTTGTGTCTGACTTATTTCACTAAGCATAATGTTTCAAGGTCCATTCAGATTATTTATTCCAGTGTGTGTGTGTATGTGTGTGTGTGTGTGTGTGTGTGTGTGTGTGTGACATTTTGTTAATCTTTTCATCTGTTGATGGACTCATGGATTTTTCCTAACCTTTGGCTTTTGTGAATAATGTTGCTATGAACAGTGGTGTACATGTATCTGTCAAACTCATCAAGAATACACCTGCCAAAAAAGACTCCTTAAGTTTAATTAGTCTCAAATTCATAACCAGAGTCTAGCACCCTTTACAGAGGTACCTCATACACACTCCATTTCAAGGGAAAGCCACAGACTGAGCTACTAAGCCTCCTGCATTGTCCTCCTGACTTCTGAGTTAACCAGCCTTTGTAAGAAAACTTCTAGGATCAAAATTCAACCAAGAGGACAGGAAAAGTTCCTGTCCAATCAGAACTGTGCTGCTATATCCTCATTTGCATCTTCACTAACCACCAATCAGAATGATGCTATTTGAACCAATCAAATGATAATGATTTGGCATGCTCATTTGCATAGAAATGAACCAATAAGGGACTGGAGGCAGGCACTCTTCTGTATGTAACTCAAAAAGCCCTCTTTCTTGGTCCAGCTTACTTTCAGTTTCCTTCCAAGATTTCATTTCCCCAGATTGGCTGGCAGAATTAACTAGAGCTGTCTCACAGAAGAATGAAGCTGTTTTATGGGACGTGGAACAGAGCTGTCTCCTGAGATCAGAGGTGTAACACCATATCTGTAACACCTGGGGTCCCTGGTCTTAGTTGTTCCACAAACATGCGGCTCCACAGTCATGCTGTATCACAGTTTGGTCCACCTACTCGGCCGCCATCTTGGATCTTCCCAAATTGCACTTAATTCTTGGTGTACCCTAGCTGGATCAGACGTGGGAAAATAGGCCCTGGAACTATTTGGCCATGCACCTTCCAGGCAGAATAAAATTGGTGTATGTGGTAACAAGAACAAAGGTAGAATGGATATTGGCTATTCATTGGTAGGTTCAGTCACACCAAAAAAAAAAAAAAAAAGTGTGCATGCGCACACACACACACACAAAATTTCTCACACAATTTCAAGGGACTCATGGGCCTTCACTGGATTCCATTTTATCTGAATTCTGTATTAAAAGTCACTAATCTTCTCACTCATTTATGGATATTAAAGATCATTATAAACGAATGAACAGAAAGATTGATATAGTGACAGTAAAACAACAGGCAGTCTGTCAAATGACAGCGGGGGGGGGGGTAGGGAGATCTGGGGGAGATAAGAGATCAACCAAAGGACTGGTATGCTTGCATATAAGAATAGCCAATGGACACAAAACTCTGGGGAGGGAGGGTATATATTGGGGGGGGGGCAATGATAAGCTATGTATACAGATAATACCTTAATAAAAAAAAAAAGTCACTAATCTAGGTAGTTTGAGCTATTAGTTATTATTAATCACAGTTCATGAATGACAAATTCACATGACACTGGGCATTCAAGAGACACCAGATAGCATAGAATATGTCATGCTCACCCATCTGGACTAACTTTTGTTGCCTATGTCTCTCAGAGGCTGCAATCCATTAAATGGTCTGTTCTTAATTGAACAATATTTAATTCTGTTGCCACTGTAAATATACAACAAGTGAATGTATAAAGATAGGCCACTTCTCTTAAGTGTATATTCTACTTACACACTTGATTTGATGACATTAGTTTGCAGGTGTCTCTACTTCAATTAATTGCTTATTGGTGAAATGCGTAATTTAGACTGAGTACAAAACCAAAGTATTCAAATGATAGTCTCTTCAATATAATTATTCCACCTAAGTTGGAGTGCTGACAAAATGTTGTCCTTTATTTTCTTAAAATAATAGCTTCAAGTATGTTCAAGATTAGATAGCAAAGAAAATGTCAATAAGATATGATAAATATGATGAAAATGAGATTAAGACTTTACAATTTTTATTATATTTTTTTATTGATTTCAAAGAAGAAGTGAGAGGGAGAAAGAGATAGAAACATCAATGATGAGAGAGAATCATTGATCGGCTGCTTCCTGCATGCCCCACACTGGAGATCGAGCACACAACCCAGGCATACACCCAGACTGGGAATCGAACCCTGACCTACTGGTTCATAGGTCGATGCTCAGCCACTGAGCCACACCAGCTGGGCAAGACTTTATATTTCTATCCAATTTTTCCTCCATAGATTCACAAATTATTTAAAAAAATTAAACTTATTTCAGGAGGAAGGGGGAGGGAGAAAGAGATAGAAACATCGATGAGAGAGAAACAATTGACTGCTTTATGCATGCCTCTTGAAGGTTTAATAATTCTATGAAGCTTCTTAGTAGTAGACATGTAATAAACTCCTCATCCAGACTTCAGAAGAGTCCCCCTTTGCTAGTTAAATTGAAATTCAAAAGGAATTTTCCAGAAACATATTATTTTGGATTCTTATTTCATAATATTTGAGAAGTGCTGAGTTAAAAGACAGTTAAGTAAATCTCAAAAGCATAGAATAAAGCAAATAATGAAAAAAATGATATTTTACTTAACCATGATAATTGTATTGTCCAATGTGTATGGGGCTGGTGATTATTTCAAAGTCCCTGTAAAGTTCTGGATTCTGTGGGAAAAGATCAGATCATTTGTGATTTGATATTTATGTAAGTAAAATTTTATAACTTCCTCTACAAGAAAATTTTTTTGACAATTCCAATTGATGTGTTTCAATATGTTATTGAAACATCAGCAAAGGAAATATTTTTAAGTTTGCAGAAAAAGCACTTAAATATTAGAGTGGTAGAATAGTGACATCTTGTGGTAAGAATTAGCAACAAAATCCCCAAAGGTAAAGTTAAGGTAGGGAAGGCAAGTAAAATGAAAACAAAAACTTGACTAAATCTTTGTTCTTGCACATAAAATGGGTTTTTCTTATTTTGTCTGTGACAGAAAAAAAATCTAAGTTTCTGCCTTATATTTCCCATACCAACAAGGAGAAAGCATTTTAATTTAGAAAATAATAAAGACCTTTATGGAAACACTGCAAATATTTCTGTCTATAAACTTATTGTTTTTTTTTTAAATAGGTTTTTATTGATTTTAGAGAGGAAGGGAGAGAGAGATAGAAACATCAATGATGATAGAATCATTGATCGGCTGCCTCCTGCACACCTCCTACTGGGGATTGAGCCTGCAGCCCAGACATGTGCCCTTGATCAGAATCGAACCCAGGACCCTGCAGTCCGAAGGCCAACTCCACTGAGCCAAACCAACTAGGGCTATAAACTTATTGTTTTAAAAATACATACACTGAGTGGCTACATTATTATGATCTCTGAACGCATAATAATCTGGCCACTCAGTTTATATCTTATATAATAAAAGGCTAATATGTAAATTGTCCCCTCGACCAGGAAGGAGTTCAACCAGGAGGCAGGCCCGGCCAACTGCCCATGTCCCTCCCCCTGGCCAGAGTGTGTGTGTGTGTGTGTGTATTCTGAGTGGCCAGATTATTATGCATTCAGAGATCATAATAATGTGGCCACTCAGTGTATTTTACATTTTAAATTCATGGCATATGAAAAACTTTGAAGCCCAGACCCCGTGGCTCCATGGTGGAGCATTGACCTAGGAACCAGGAGGTCACAGTTTGATTCCTAGTCAGGGCACATGCCCGGGTTGCAGGCTCGATCCCTAGTGTGGGGCATGCGGGAAGCAGACGATCCATGATTCTCTCTCATTGTGGATCTCTCTCTCTCTCTCTCTCTCTCTCTCTCTCTCTCTCTCTCTCTCTCTCTTTCTCTCTGAAATCAATAAAAATATTTTTTAAAAGAAAACCTTTGTTTCTTTTAAACTTTAACTAAAACTGAATGAAACATGCATTCATTCCCCTGCCTATAACAGATGCTCTTGGCAATTTTGCCATGTTCCTTCTGCTGACACCAGCACTCACCTGCAGCTTGGGTGGACAGTTAACACAGCACATACCTTCTCTCTGCCTGAGGTCTCTCTCTGTCTGCCTACATGAATCCTGCCTATGCAGGATACTCTGGAAATGCCTGGAAATTAATACCCCCATGAGCCACTTTTAATCAAGAGGGCAGGGCACGAAGAACTAAATACCTCAGCTGTCTAAACCATCAGTTTGACAGTTCTGAGTGTGTTCTACAAGTTCTCGCAGGTAGTCCAAAGCATGATTGAATACTAGTTTTCCATAGCAGTAACTCACTCATTAATGCACCTTTTTTCTTTCTTTTCCTAACTCCCTCACCATGCTTCCTGGAGTCACCTCCCAATAAACTACAGGAACTCAGGGACATCTTGTGGAGGAATCCAAATGCATATAAAGACCTTCCTATGCTGCATACATACTATGTATATATGTTTCAAATGGAAAAAAAAATGAGCCCAGCTGGCTTCACTCAATGGTTGAGCATCGACCTATGAATGGTTCGATTCCTGGTCAGGGCGCATGCCCAGATTGCAGGCTCAGTCCCCAGTGTGGGGCATTCAAGAGGCAGCTGATTAATGATTCTCATCATTGATCTATCTATCTATCATCTATCTATCTATCTATCTATCTATCTATCTATCTATCTATCCATCCATCCAACATCTATCTATCATCTATTTATCTATCTATCCATCTATCTATCTATCTCTATCTCTCCCTTCCTCTCCCTTCCTCTCTGAAATCAATAAAAATATTTTTTAAATGGAGAAAAATGGCCGAAACAGGTTTGGCTCAGTGGATAGAGAGTCGGCCTGCGGACTGAAAGGTCCCAGGTTCGATTCTGGTCAAGGGCATGTACCTTGGTTGCAGGCACATCCCCAGTAGGGGGTGTGCAGGAGGCAGCTGATTGATTCTCTCTCATCGATGTTTCTAACACTCTATCCCTCTCTCTGCCTCTCTGTAAAAAATCAATAAAATATATTTTAAAAATAAAATAAATGGAGAAAAATGAGTTCTAAACATTTTTACTGCCTTCATTAGCAAAAACAACATTAAGAAACCAAAGACAAGTTTAGTACCTATAAAGCCTTTTGCAGTTGCTTGCAGCCTGGCCGCCACTCTCCTGCAGGCTTTCTTCCTGTGGAAATGGAAGATCAACATAGGGGAATCCCTCAGTCAGGAGAGAGAGCAGCTCCACTGCTGGGATTTTTGTATCCATTCTAAATTCCCTGCAAGAAAATTTGAGCTGGGTGCTAAAAGCTGGCTGAACAAATTGATTTGCTAATCGGTTAGGAAATAATATATTGACAGTGTATATCCAAGAATTAAGAATACATTTTACAAAACATGTTTACCTATTAGGAGTTGTCTTTTTCTTTTCTAACAACCAATTTCATTTTCTTTCTTCACAGCCAGTTTAATCAACTGTTGTAGTTCTGTACTTTCAAGGGCATGTGAGGGGCAGAGAGATCAGTGAGTATCTCAATGTTTTACACAAAGCAGGTCCCAATCCAGGAGGTGACATACAAGAAAGGGGAGAGGGTGAGGGTGCAGCTAATCAGTACTTTGACCATCAATCACATGTAAATTTCAACCTCTGGCCTCAACTTTGAATCGAGTCAATTTATTCTCACTTGATGGCCATGGAGAAGGGGGGGGGGCTGTTTTATATTGCCATGTAGAAAATTACAAAATGAATCTCAAATGCATTCACCTGAACTCTTGATCACAAACAAGTCAGACTGCTAAGTATGGCATGTGACTAAATAGTACTTTACACACCAAGTGATGTTGGTAACGTCATGTGTTTATTTTCCTTTAAAAGAAAATTATTTCCAAGCCAATGATTCACTTCCCCAAGTAGTAAATTTATGAAACTTAACAGGCATTAAAGAAAAAGGATTTACATGGCCCCCCAAATTTCAGAATAAATGCTTTTTGTAAAATCACCATGTATTCTAATATCTAATCCATGTCTTGATATCCATGCATTTCTCCTACTTCAGTGCATTTCTGAGTCCTGAAGTTTCTTTGTATCTGTAAGTATAATAATATTCTAGCATATTTATACATACTGCCTAGTATTTTACATATACTATTTTATATAATGCCTATAACAGCATGATATAGTTATGATTACATACATTTTTAATCCTCACCTGAGAATATGTTTTTATTGATTTTAGAGAGTAAAAAAGTGGGAGAGAGAAAAACATGTATTGATTGCCTCCTGTACACAAAACTGGGGATAGAACTTGCAACCTAGGTATGTGCCTTGACCGGAAATTGAATCCACAACTGTTTGGTATACAGATGACACTCCAACCAACTGAGGAACCCGGCCAAGGGACATACATTTTACAGGTGAGAATACTGAATCTTTAGGGAGGTTGCCTAAATTCTGATCTGTCATCAAACTCAACCTCTTACCTATGGTATCAACCAACTATTGCTACCTAATAAAAGCAATCACAAAATTTCAATGGCATACATACACTGAGTGGCCAGATTATTATGATCTCTGAACGCATAATAATCTCACCACTCAGTGTGTGTGTGTATATATATATATATATATGAGGTCCAGTGCATGAATTCGTGCATGGGTGGGGTCTGGCCAGGTGGAGGGGACATGGGTGGTTGGCAGGCCTGCCTGCTGGTTGAACTCCTGGTCAAGGGAACAATTTGCATATTAGCCTTTTATTATATAGTATATACACTGAGTGTCAAGATTATTATGCATTCAGAGATCATAATAATCTGGCCACTCAGTGTATAACTCTGAACATGCATTTTTCACATGTCTACACATTAGATGAGGTGGTTCAGCTAATCTTGGTTGGGCTTAACCAGATGACTTCCAGGTGCAGGTTGGATCCAGCTTTGTCCTACACATCTCTCAACCTCCTTGGATCAAAAGACTAGCTAGACCATGGTCCTCTCACGGTGATGACAGAGAGTAAAGGGTAATTGGAGCACACAAGGCCTCATAAGGCCTAAACTTGAAACTAGTATAGTGTTGTTTTCACCCATATCCCACTGATGAAAGCAAGTCATGTGGCCAAGTTGAAAGTTAAGGAACATGGGAGTCCCTATATTCCTCTTTCAGTGAAAGGACATGCAAAGTTATATGGCAGAGTGTGGATACAGGAAAGGGTGAAACAATTGGAAACAACATTTCAATGTATCCCACTCACTGTGTCAGTGGGCTCCCATAACCTTTCATAAATCATCTGAGGTGTGTTTGTGTGCAGTGAAGTATTGAATGAATTATCATTTTGATAGCCCCAGAGGTGCTGAAAGAATATTAGATGTGATCAATTAAACAAGACCCAGGTGATTGGTCTCTAAGTTCTGAAAACCTGAAGTCTATTAAAAAAAAAGCACACATTTATTAAAGGATCATAGTGGTATTGTACAATTATCTCATTAAATTATATTAATATAATTATTAATAATCAACTATTATTAGTTCACATGCAGAGCAGGAAAGAGACAAATCCATTTGCTCACTTGGTTTCCCTATTGTATCACCTTGGTGATCTCTGAATTTCTTGGACAAAATCTCCAGGTACTGAGGGACATAATTTGAAAACCCACAACATGAACTGTCATGTTAAATTTGTCTCATAAATCCTCTCATCTTTCAAATCTCACTGAGTCTCTCATGTCTATGAAAACATAAAGCTATCTTGGTCCCAGGGCCTTTCTGAAGTGGTCTGAGATACATGTGTAATTTTCTTTCGCTTTAGTCTGCTATATTGGAGGTACTACTCCTCTGGTCTAGGCATTTTGTTGTCCAGGAATCCTTTTAAAAGTGTAAAATCTCCTCCCTACCTGGTTTGGCTCAGTGGATAAAGCATTGGCCTACAGACTGAAGGGTTCCAGGTTTGAATCTGGTCAAGGGCCCGAGCACATGCCTGGGTTGCAGTCTCGATCGCCAGTAAGGATTGTGCAGGAGGCAACCAATCAATGATTCTCTCTCATCATTGATGTTTGTATCTCTCTCTACCTCTCCCTTCCTCTCTGAACTTAATAAAAACATTTTTTAAAGTGAAAAATCTCTTTAGAAAAATTATCCATTAGTCCATTATTACCTCAGCTTGAATAGGGTTTTTTGGATGTCCCATAAACAGCACATGTAGGTGGGTTAAGAACTGTGAGACCTAGATATCCAAGGGGCATGGTGAAAAGAGGTCAGGAGAAACTATGGGGGATAAAGATCAGAAAAAATAAAACGTACATGAAAGTGGAAAGGAGAGGTGAATTCAAAACAGATGTAAGCCTTGTCTGAGGAACACTTTTTCACTAAATGAGCGTCAACAAATACCATATAGAGATAATTTTCTCAACACAGAGTCCTTAGGACAATCGTATCAAACTTGTAGCCCATGGGCTGCATGCAGCCCACAACAAATATTTTTGCAGCACAGCCAATATAATGGTTTGTAAGAAATGTTTTAATAAAAATGTTGTAACTTAATTTTTACAATATCCTGTAATGCATAACTAGAGGCCTAGTGTACAAATTCACGCAGGGGGAGGGGGGTGGTTCTTCAGCCTGACCTGTGCCCCCGAGGGATGTCCCACTGCCAGTTTAGGCCCAATCCCCAACTGGGGTCAATTCCTGCATTATTGAGCATCTGCCCCCTGGTGGTCAGTGTGCATCATAGTGACCAGTCAGACCAATCATTTAGTCAATTTACATATTAGGGTTTTATCATATAGGATTATTAATGATGAACTACAAGGTTTGCTAATGACTACTGTAATCATGTTACATCATTTCCCTTACACACCTTACACTTAAACCCACCATTTCTCTCCACCAATACTAGCAGCAAATATTTTAGCACCTGATTTCCACATTATTAATCTTGTACTGACTTGTTTAGTGTGAGCAACAGGCAATATTTCCCTTTTGGAGAACAAGAAAAATAGGTTTATTTGCATTATGCTTATTAATTTGTGCAGTTATTCAGTATCTGGTAAGTTAATGCTCAAGAAAAATATTAATTTTTATTAAAATGTTTTATTATTTTATGTTAATGATGACTCATTATTTCAGCCCTTTGTATTCAGATGTCTCTATCAAAATAAGCCTACTTTTCGCCGAAACCGGTTTGGCTCAGTGGATAGAGCGTTGGCCTGCGGACTGGAAGGTCCCAGGTTCGATTCTGGTCAAGGGCATGTACCTTGGTTGCAGGCACTTCCCCAGTAGGAGGTGTGCAAGAGGCAGCTGATCGATGCTTCTTTCTCATCGATGTTTCTAACTCTTTATCCCTCTTTCTTCCTCTCTGTAAAAAAATCAATAAAATATATATTTTAAAAAATAAGCCTACGTTTCTATGAAAATTGAAGCTTTTGTTTTTTTGCAGCCCACATAAACTTAAACCTTTTGTATTTGGCCTGTCTTAGCCTTTGAGTGTGACATGCTTGCTGTAGGAAATTCACTTCCCTCTCCTTCTGTGGGGAAAATAAAGTAGGTAAGCTTCCTATGGATTCCACTCTTGTTGGGAGATTTGCCAAAATTCTGACTGATCCAGAGCTCAAAATACCCATTTCAAACCATATCTCTTTGAAATGAATTGCCCAAAGATGAACAGCCTCAAAATGATTTCATATGTTTTATAGCTAGATGATGGGAAGGAGAAATAGGGCAAAAGGGGGGCTGATGGCCATGTTACATCTTCTAAAGTCTATCATATAGTAAGCGATCAACTGTGCCTCATCAAGAGCAAAAAAATACAGAACTCACTGAATTACTATAGGATGACTTACTATTTTGGACTTAGAATAGACTACCTAGTACCAAGTGGTTACTGAAAAAGTTAACATTCAATAAGACATAAAAAGAATTTAATGTTTCCTATAAAATTCTTCAGGACTTCACCAGGATCTTTCAATATATTTGTTTACTTCAAGTCATCAAATAATGATTGCCTATTTTATGCCAGGCACTATGCAAGGTGCTGGAAAGGCAAAGATAAATAGGAACTCTGCCCTCAACACACTCCAAATCTACGGAAGACCGAAATATGAATGACTGTGTTACTGTGTAGTAAGTGCTACATTAGCAGGATAAAGAGCGTGGTATGGGAATAAGCAGGGAAAGGAATGATCTAGTGTCTGGCTATTAGAAGAAGGGAAAAAGTCAGGTCTGTAACTAAGGTGGGTATTGAAAAGTCATGGGATAATTATAGCTGGAGAAAGGCACAATTAGATCAGCTTTCTCAGAAAAAGCAGGCAGGGGTGGGGGAGGCAATCAAACTAGTTAAGCAGATCTTAAAATCAGTCAGTCAACAGCTATTAAAAGACCATATAAGGCCTGGCTTGTGTAGCTCAGTGGTTGAGCATCGACCCAGAAACCAAGAAGCCACCAATTCGATTCCCACAAGTCGAGGTTGCAGGCTCTATCCCCAGTGTGGGATTTTTTTTAAACAAGACCAATAAAATGTGAAGTTTGAAGACAGAAGGAATTTCAATTTCTATCATGCATTGTGGTAGTTATGCAGCTAACAGTTCTGCATAACTAAAAAAGAAACCAAGAACTCCTTTCTCATAACTAGTCAAGCAGCTGCTAGGGACAAGACATTAGTCCTGTCATTGGGAGACTAACATTCTCAATTGAAACAGAAGTACTGTATTAACCGTAATGGAAACTATTACTTGAAATAGCTACCCTGCTGGCATGGGGAAGCAAAACTTCCATTTGCATTAGGATTACATCTTCACATCATAATAAATTTCTGAGAATCACTTTGTCATAAATGTACTAAGAAAAAACACTCTAAAAAGAGGTAGAAATATAACCTTAGAACTTTATAATCAGTGCTGGTTACCATGTAGTGCAGTGTTTCCCAAAGCGTGGTACGCGTCCCCCCAGGGGTACAGAAAGAGTTTGGTGGGGGTACGCGTTGCACCAGAGTTTGGTGGGGATATGCACTGCACCGCGCTTAGCTGTGCCTAATTCTACGTTCTCATGAGTCAAGTCAAGACAGTCTTGTGAGGCGTGAGATGGTCCGGTGTGCAAATAAATATTATTTATAATATAACTTTTATTTATATTTTATTATGAATAATTTTATTTTTCGTTTATTATTATTTTTAGTATGTACCAAAAAGATACATAAATATATTTTGATTGTTATTAAAATACATCCTTCTTTTTATGCCGAAACCAGTTTGGCTCAGTGGTAGAGCGTCGGTCTGTGGACTGAAGGGTCCCGGGTTCGATTCCGGTCAAGGGCATGTACATTGGTTGTGGGCACATCCTCGGTAGGGGGTGTGCAAGAGGCAGCTGGTCGATGTTTCTCATCGACGTTTCTAGCTCTCTATCTCTCTCCCTTCCTCTCTGTAAAATATCAATAAAATATATATTTTTAAAAAATACATCCTTTTTTTGATGAGGGGTACTCAGCGTTATGAAAATTACAGAAGGGGTACACATATGTCAAAAGTTTGGGAAACACTGCTGTAGTGGATAAAGATGATAGTAGGATGGGGATGTGGCCCCATTAATTAAGAACCCACAATTGAATGCCAGCATGGAAAACTCTACCTCATATAGAGTGGTACTTGGAGAATATTTTATGGATAAATTAATGAAGAGAAACAGGAAAAGTAGATATCAAGAAAACATAAATGCCGAAACCGGTTTGGCTCAGTGGTAGAGCGTCGGTCTGCGGACTGAAAGGTCCTGGGTTCGATTCCGGTCAAGGGCATGTACATTGGTTGCGGGCACATCCCCAGTAGGGGGTGTGCAAGAGGCAGTTGGTCGATGTTTCTCTCTCATCGACATTTCTAGCTCTCTATCTCTCTCCCTTCCTCTCTGTAAAATATCAATAAAATATTTTTTTAAAAAGAAAACATAAATGACTTTATTGTGATACATATCTCTGAAATGCTAAGAAAATACTAATGATCTCCCTCATATGATTACAGTTAAAAAGCATAATATGTGATCATATTCTCTGGGTTTTCTTTTCTGCTTTTATTTTCTATAGTTCAAAGATTTATGCAGTTCCATCAGAAGTGGGAATATGTTTCAATTTTTAGAACATACAAATCGATTTTCCCCTTCTTGTACCTTAGTCAGGAAGAAATATTTTTAATGGATAAACAAATTGTGAGATTATACTCATATAATCAAAATAAAATAAAGTGGGAAAAACCCATTGGAAATTATGGCAAATTGTGGTACAAGTAAGTGGACATGAATACCCACACTATTAAGTAGTGGGGTACAATCCCATCCACAGAAATAGAACTGAATCCCCAAATCCACCAAAAATTAAATTAAAATGTGACCCAGTATGTCAAAACTCAGTGAATATTTTCACGACCCATCAATTGTATCATTGCAGATCATTAGAGAGATGATTTTGATGGACATCAATTTCTACATCAAGAAAAATAAATGAGCTTCCGTTTCCTTTTTTTCTCTTTGTTCTCACCTTCAAGTTGTTAAAGTCTTTGAGGAGAATAAAAGATGACACTTCAGTAGCTCACAAATCAGACTTAACTGTTCCCATGTCAGTTTGAGTTTAGAAAAGATTACTTTCATCTAACAGTCCTCTCAGATACAGTACTACAGAGGGGTGCTATGTCACTTCCAGAAATGATTTATACTGTACCTATCTAAACTTTAAAAAATTAGGAAACTCTGCCTTATATCTATCTCCATTCTTAAAACAGTGCCTTAATAGCACCAAGAACAAGGAGATTTTCCTATTAACTAACTACAATCCTAAATTAAATTAATCTTTAGAAATAGGTTCAAAACAGGTAAAATGAACACACACACACTCACAAACTATTCTCCAATTTTCTGGTCAGCATAAGAGAAACAATAAAAACCTAAAACTTACTCACTTTTCATTTTTTTTAAAAAGCATAAACTTCAAAGATTCAATAATCTATATATATGAAAGCCTAAGTGACCATTACAACCAAACAACTGGAGCAATTGGAACAACTGGTTGCTATGATGTGCACTGACCACCAGGAGTAGACTCAACACAGGAGCTGCCCCCTGGTGGTCAGTGCACTCCCACAGTCAATCTCCAATGGTCCCTCCCCCTGCTACTCCTGGCTGGTTCCCCCCCCCCAACCCCCAGCTAAGGCTCTGGGCAACGGAGAATCTGGGTCCAGGAAGCCTGCAGGAGGAGAACAACCACAATGCTGATCAAGCCAGAGTAGCAGCTCAGAGGGGGCAGAATAGGCAAGGCAGCAGCCTAACTGCAAAAATGTAAAGTAAGCACCACTGCCATCCTACCTCTGCCACTACACCACTTGCCCTTCTGCCCCATCAGCCACTTCTAGGTTGGCCCCCCACACCTTTCCAGGCTCCCAACCTTTGATTGGCTAGCGCTTCTACGGTGGTGTGCCACCATTGGCCGAAGTCAGCTATCTATCATGCTTGGGGGTGGAGCCCTGAGAAAATGTGTGGCTGAGGTAAGAGAGATGGCCGGTCTGTCCTGTCTGTCAGCAACTCTGCCCCAAGGAGAGTGAAGCGGCCTAAGCACAGGCAACGAAGCAGAGCTGTATTTCCACCTCAGAACGTAGCTGGTGTTCAGAACGTTTTGGGGAGCTCTGTTTGTGGTCTTTGCTTGCTGCTACCTCAGCACATCTACACAACTAGATCCGCCAACCTCCTTTGTTCATCCCCCTTCCCTGGACAAATTTGTGCACCAGGCCTCTATATAGTAATAGCTATTTATGGTGCCAGGTGGGTACTAGTAATATTGGGGGGAACACTTTGTAAAGTATATGATTGTTTAACCACTATGCTTTACATCTGAAACTAATATAAAATAATAATGAATGAGAACTATAATTTTAAAAAAATGTTTAAGATAAAAAATGTAAGGGGCTCTTTTGAGAATTGCAAATATAAATAATATCTTTCCTTGGAGAATTCCCAAGATAGCAGGATAATAAACATGCACAAATATTTATAATGTATAGAATAACAAGATGACTGTCTTACAAAGGTGTCAACAGTACTATAATTCTCAGAGAAAGAAGAAATACCTTCAACACTAACCAGGACTGGGAACATGAGAGCATTCTAGTCAAAGAAAGTGGAATAAACATGGAACCAAGGATCTTCAAGAAGAGGCAGAGTCCACTTCCACTAGAAGTGAAGAGAGCTGTGGAAGATAGTCTGAAAAACTAAATATGTAGAAGAAATAATGAGTGACCATGAGTATGAGGGCCAAGAATTTAGATTTTATAAAATAATCAAAGAGAATGCTTCAAAGCAAGGAAATGACATGGAGGAACCTTAAATGCATATTACTGAGTGAAACAGGCCAATCTGAATGAAGCTATGTATGGTATGATTCCAACTATATCACATACTGGAAAAGGCAAAACCATGGAGACAATAAAAATATCACTGAGTTCAGAGAAGTGGGTGAGGGTAGAGGAGGACAAAAAGGAAGAGATGAATAAGCAGAGTACAGCGTATTTTTACTACCCTAAAGTGTAGTAAAATTTTACAGGGTAGTAAAAATACTCTGTATGGCACTATAATGACCATATATCATTATGCATTTGTCCAAACAATAGAACATACAACACCAAGAGTGAACTCTAAGGTGAACTATAGACTTTAGGTGATTATGATGTATCATAGCCCTACAAAAAGTACCTTTAAATATTTTTTATTTCTTTCAGAGAGGAAGGGGAAGGGGGAGAGAGACAGACACATCAATGATGAGAGAGAATCATTGATCAGCTGCTTCTTGCATGCCCCACACTGGGGATCAAGCCTGAAACCCAGGCATATGCCCCAACCAGGAATTGAAGCAAGACCTCCTGGTTCATGGGCTAACACTCAACCACTGAGACATGCCAGCTGGGCAAAAGTACCCTTTTGATGAATGGTATTGATAATGAGAGACATTATGTATGTGAAGGGGCAGGAGATAGGATATATGAGAAATCTTGATAACTCAGTCTCAAGTTTGTTGTAAACCTAAAACTGATCATTAAAAAAATAAATTCTTGCCCTGACCAATTTGGCTCAGTGGATAGAGTGTCGGCTTGTGGACTGAAGGGTCCCAGGTTCGATTCCACTGGGGGATAAGAACAAATATGTGCTGAAACCGGTTTGGCTCAGTGGATAGAGCATCGGCCTGTGGACTCAAGGGTCCCAGGTTCGATTCCGGTCAAGGGCATGTACCTTGGTTGCAGGCACATCCCCAGTGGGAGGTGTGCAAGAGGCAGCTGATCGATGTTTCACTCTCATCGATGTTTCTAGCTCTCTATCCCTCTCCCTTCCTCTCTGTAAAAAACAATAAAATATTTATAAATAAATAAATAAACTCTTCTATTTGCAATAGCATGGATGGAACTGGAGAGCATTATGCTAAGAAAAATAAGCCAGTCAGAGAAAGATAAATATCACATGACCTCATTCATTTGTGGAATATAATGAACAACATAAACTGATGAACAAAAATAGAACCAGAGACAAAGAAGCAGAGAACAGACTGTTCAACTTATGAGGGAAGGCGGGGGTTAGGAGGTAAGAGATCAACCAAAGGACATGCTTATGAGTGTAACTAATGGACACAGACTGTAGTGGGGTGAGGGCATGTGCTGGGGGGTAGGAGTGACTGAGAAGAGGTCCATGGGGGAAAAAGAAGACTCATGTAATACTTTAAACAATAAAGATTTAAAATTAAAAATAAATAAATAAACAAGCTTTTTAAAAAGGAAGACATAGAGGGATTCCAAGATGGTCGTGGATTAGGTGAAAGCTACATTGATATTCCCCCAGGACCAAAGTGGAATTACAACTAAAATATAGAAACAGCCAGCTGAAGACTAACCGGAGAAAACCCTTAAATAAAGCACAGAAAGTGGAAACCGCATAGAGACTGGTAGGAAGTGCAGAGGCATGAGAGTGCTGTCCAGTCTCCCACAAACAGCAGCTGAAGTTCTGGGGGAATATCTCAGCTGTGGGGGGTTCCCACTGAAAACTCTGAGGTTTAAATCTCATCAGGGCTCCCCAGCCCAGAGCACCAAAACTGAGAAAGGTGCCCACAGAACACCTGGCTGTGAAAAGACGCAAGGTTGCTATCTATCAGTGAGAGATGGTTGGAAATGAAGAAACCCTCTTAAAGGGCCACTGCACACAAAATTCACTTACCTTGAGCTCGTCAGAAGGAGGGCAGAGTGTACTGAAACTATGTGAGCAAAAACCTGGGTTGGGAGCTCTGGGGTTGTAGCTTGGATGGGAAACCATAAAAATACTAGAGGAATACATAGACAGCAAAATCTCAGACATATGCTGAAAGAACTTCTTCACTGGTACTGCTCCTAGGGCAATGGAAGCTAAAGAGAAAATAAACAAATGGGACTACATCAAAATAAAAAAGCTTTTTCACAGCAAAAGAAACCATCAACAAAACAACAAGAAAGCCCACTGTATGGGAGAACATATTTGCAAATGTTATCACTGATAAAGGGGTGCAGGCAACTTATACAACATAATAAAAGTAAGATAAATGATCCAATAAAAAAAATGGGCAACTTACCTAAATAGAATAGTTTATTTTATTTTTTTTTGGGGGGGGGGCGTGTTAAGGGTGGTATGGCCATAGACTAAATAGAATAGTTTAAAAAGAAGACAGAAAGAAGGCCAAGAGACACATGAAAACATGCTCAAAGTCACTAATTATCCAAGAGATGCAAATCAAAACGACAATGTGGTATTATCTCACACCTGTTAGAATGGCCAACATCAACAAATCGACAAACAACAAGTGCTGGCGAGGATGCAGAGAAAAAGGAACCCTCCTGCACTGCTGGTGGGAATGCAGACTGGTGCAGCCACTGTGGAGAACAGTATGGAGTTTCCTCAAAAAACTGAAAATGGAACTCCTATTTGGCCCAGTAATCCCACTCCTAGGAATATATCCTAAGAAACTAAAAACACAAATCAGAAAGGATATATGCACCCCTATGTTCATAGCAGCACAATTTACAATAGCTAAGATTTGGAAACAGCCTAGGCGCCCATCAGCAGATGATTGGATCAGAAAACTATGGTACATCTACACAATGGAATACTATGCTGCCATAAAAATGAAGGAATTCTTACCATTTGTAGCAACCTGAATGAAACTGGAGAACATTATGCTAAGCGAAATAAGCCAGTTAATTAAAGAAAAATACCACATGATCTCACTCATTTGTGGAAAATAAAGAACATTACAAACTGATGAACAAAAAGACAGATATAGAGGCAGTAAAGCATCAAACAGACTGTCAAATTATAGCAGGAAGGTTAGGAAGAGTGGGAGAGATAAGAGATCAACCGAAGGACTTGTATGCATGCATATAAGCTTAACCAATGGATGCAAAACACTGGGAGATGAGGGCATGTATGGGAGTGGGGAGGGGACAATGGTAAGATATGTACACATATAATACCTTAATAAAATAAGTGGAGGAGGGGGACCTCCTGGATACTTATAGTAAAATAAAAGAAGAAAAGTCCTTATAAATGTGAATTAATTCCTTCAAAGAATAATTAACAGGACTTGATTTTTTTCCTGGAAAAGCTAATAGTCACTCCTCTCCATGCACTGTAGGCTTTCCCACTAGAAACTATATATATGAAATGTACAAAAATCTATAATAATAAAAGGGTAATATGCGAAAAAAACAAAAAGCCTAATATGCAAATCAACCAAATGACAGAAAGACCAGTGGAAAGGCCAGTTGCTATGATACTCACTGATCACCAGGGGGCAGACACTCAATGCAGGATCTGCCCCCAGCCTGAAGGCCCCAAGCCAACCAGGATGGGTGCCAGTGAGGGCCCCCTGATCGCCCCACGAGTTATCCCACATCGAAAGGTGACTGGCAGCAGCGGGGGGTGGGGGGAAGGGCAGGGCTAGTGAGAAGGCAGCTCCAGGCCAGCCAAGGTGGGTGCCAGTGGGGGCCCCCTGATCACCTTACCAGTTGCCCCACAGATTGGCCCTGATCACCAGCCAGGCCTAGGGACCCTACCTATGCACCAATTTCATGTACAAGGCTTCTAGTTTTTTATAAAGACTCTCAACAAAGTGGGAATAGAGGGATAATATTTCAACATAATAAAGGCTGTAGATGACAAACCTATAGCCAACATACTTAATGGGCAAAGACTAAAGCCATTTCCCCTAAGAACAGGAACAAGATAGGGATGCCCACTTTCATCACTCTTATTCAACATAGTACTGAATGTCCTAGCCATAGCAATAAGACAAAAAGAAAAAAAGAAAAGGTATCCAAATAAAAGAGGAGGAAGTAAAATTGTCATTATTCTAAGGTCACGTGATATTATACATAGAAAACACAACTGATCCTCACAGCCAATTGGCCTGGAGGTCAACTCCTCCCACTGATACCAAAAACAATCAAGACTTAACTACAACAAGGCTGTACACACAGTCCACAAAGAGGTGCACTAAGAGTGTCCACCTCAGGTAACTAGGGAGGCTGACCCACTGGGCCATATAGGACACCTAACACACAAAGCTACCCTACCAACTCAGGAAAGCAGTGAAAATGCAGAGACCAAAAATAATGGATCACAAAAGAAAGAAATGGAGGAAAACAAACTGGAGATAGAGTTCAAAACCATGATTATGAGGATTTTCAAGAATTTCCTAGAAAAAGCCAATAAATTTAGCGAGACCCTGGAGGATATGAGAGAGACCCTCGAGGATATGGAAAAGAACCAACTAGAAATTAAACATACACTGAATGAAATAAAAAATATTATACATACACCCAACAGCAAACTAGAGGAACACAAGAATCAAGTCAAAGATTTGAAATCAAAGAAGCAAAAATCACTCAACTGGAAAAGCTTAAAGAAAAAAGAATCCAAAAATTTGAAGATAGTGTAAGGAGCCTCTGGGACAATTTCAAGTGTACCAACATCAGAATTATGGGTGTGCCAGAAGAAGAGAGAGAACAAGATACTGAAAACCTATTTGAAGAAATAATGACTAAAAACTTTCCCCACCTAGTGAAAGAAATAGACTTACAAGTCCAGGAAGCACACAGAACCCCAAACAAAAGGAATCCAAAGAGGACCATACCTTGGTCCACATCATAATTAAAATGCCAAGAGCAAAAGACATAGAGATAATATTAAAAGCAGCAAGAGAAAAACAGTTAATTACCTACAAGGGAACACCCATACAATTGTCAGCTGATTTCTCAACAGAAACTATGCAGGCCAGATGGGAGTGGCAAGAAATATTGAAAGTGATGAATAGTAAGAACCTACAACCAAGATACTCTATCCAGCAAAGCTATCATTCAGAATTGAAGGTCAGATAAAGAGCTTCACAGATAAGAAAAAGCTAAAGGAGTTCATCACTGCCAAACCAGTATTATATTAAATGCTGAAAGGTATTCTTTAAGAAGAGGAAGAAGAAGAAAAAAGTAAAGATAAAAATTATGAACAACAAATACATATCAACAAGTCATTCTAAATATCAAGTGAGTTAAAAATCTGAGGAACAGTATAAACTGATGGATATAATAGAGTCAGGGGCATAGAAAGGGAGTTGACTGACAATACAAGAGAATAAACTCAAAATGGATAAAAGATTTAAATAGAAGACATGAAACCATAAAAATCCTAGAAAAAAATATAGGCAGCAAAATCTCAGACATCACTCATAGCAATATAAACATAGCAATAAAAACATATTGCTATGTTTACAGATACATCTGTAGGGCAAAATAAACTAAGGAGAAAATAAATAAATGACACTACATCAAAATAAAAACTTGTGGACAGCAAAAGAAACAATCAACAAAATTAAAAGGGAGCCCACTGTATGGAAAAACATTTTTGCTGATGATACACTTGATAAAGGGTTAATATCCAAAATATATAAAGAACTCATACAACTTAACAAAAGGAAGACAAACAATAGTATTAAAATATGAGCAAAGACCCAATAGACACTTCTGCAAAGTGAACATACAGATGGCTAAGAGACATATTAAAAAATGCTCAGTCACTGATCATCAGAGAGGTGCAAATTAAAATGATAATGAGGTACCTCATTCTGATAGGTATGAGGTACCTATCAGAATGGCTATCATCAACAAATCAACAAATGACAAGTGCTGGTGAGGATGTGGAGCCCTAGCGCTCTGCTGGTGGGACTGCAGACTGGTGCAGCCACTGTGGAAAATAGTATGGAGGTTCCTCAAAAAATTAAATATGGAAGTGCCATTTAACCCAGTAATCCCACTTCCTGGAATATATCCTAAGAAACCTGAAACACCAATCAGAAAGAATGCATGCACCCCTGTGCTCATAGCAGTGCAATTTACGATAGCTAAGATCTACAAGCAGCCCAAGTGCCCATCAGTAGATGAGTGTGGGGGAAATGCTGTGATACATTTACATCATCAAATACTATGCAGCATTAAAAAAGGATTTCTTTAATTCCAAAACCAGATAAATACACTACAAAGAAGCCAATTACAGCCAAAACCGGTTTGGCTCAGAGGATAGAGCCTTCGGCCTGAGGATTGAAAGGTTCCAGGTTCGATTCAGGTCAAGGGCACCTACCTTGGTTGCGGGCACATCCCCAGTAGGGGGCGTGCAGAAGGCAGCTGACCAATGTTTCTAACTCTATCTCTCTCCCTTTCTCTCTGTAAAAAAATCAATAAAATATATTTTTTAAAAGAAAGAGAATTACAGACCCGATCCGTGATGACTATAGATGCTAAAATCCTCAACAAAATATTAGCAAATTGGATCTGACCATATGTTATGCTAAGTGAAATAAGCCAGTCAGAGAAAGACAATTATCACATGATCTCACTCATATTTGGAATCTAATGAACAAAATAAACTGATAATCAAAATAGATCCAGAGACATCGAAGCATGGCACAGACTATGGAACCTCAAAGGGAAGGGTGGGGAGGCGGGGATGAATGGGAAGAGATCAACCAAAGAACTTGTATACTTATATGCTTAACCCATGGACACAGACAATAGGGTGGTGAAGGCCTATGGACTAGAAGAGGTCAATGGAGGAAAAAGGGGAATATATGTAACAATTTCAACAATAAGGATTTAAAATACATATACTAGTATATATTCATGTATGTGTGCTTATGCCTCATGCGCCATAGAATTTAACATAGTCTCAATAACTTCTCATTCACCTCCTTACAGAATTACTGTTAGAATTAAATGAAATTATGTGTTTGAAGACACCTGGAATGCAGTGGTATAGTTTGACAAACTTACAGAGTAATAAAATGATGCTTGAAAAAATAGCTATAGCTATGTACATATCCTCATGATTCTTTTTAAGATGACATTAAAAATGGACTTATTTTATTTTGCTGAATAATACCTTGTAGCCTTATTAAAGTTCTAAATATTCTACATGCTAAAATGAAATTGTAGTACATTCCCTGGAGTATTTTTAATCACTATAAAAACCATCTAACTGCAGTGCATATTTTTTAGATGCTAGCCATATTTGAATTTGAAACTATGCTGACAGAGAGAAAATGCAGTGTTGATTAGCTTTCTAAGCCCCACTAGATTTTCAAGATAATCATCTTCTTACTCTACATTTTAGCTGTATAAACGTGGCTTTAAACTGTTTCTATGAAATCTCTAAAATTTAGATTTAAAAGGTTCCAAACCCATAGGTCTCTGACCCCTTGTGGTAGACAGTTGCCAAAGGTCTTCACATTCATATACGCGTAGAATGTTAATTTCTCATTAACTAAATAATAAGTCATGAATATTTGTGCCAAGATTTTAAATATTACTTGCTCTTGGGGATTATTAAAATAAAAGATCAGAGCATTGGTATTAGAAAAGACCCTTGCTTTCAAGTAAGGAAAACACAATTTAAACTAAAAGTGTTATTTATGGGCTCGTATATCTGAAAAGTATTCGAATAAATTCAGGCGTGAATACTTATAGGGACCCAAACCATGAAAATGGCACTCCATCTCTTTATATATATCAGCTATATCTCTTGTCACTGAACTTTATTCTCATGCATACTTTATCATGGTGAAGGTGGTGCCAATAGTTACCTACAGACTAATATAGGCACATTCCAAAAGTCTAGGACAAAAGGGACTGCCTCGCTCTCAATGGTCCCAGTAAAAGTTCAAAGACCACCTCTAACTGGGTAGTCCATGCTGGTCTTGGAAGTATTTACTGTGGCAAGGGAAATGAGTTACATGCTGACACCCAGAACCAAGAATTGAATCAAAATCATCTAACAGGAATAGATTGAGAGTAGAAAAGTACAGATGCTGCATCATCGGAAAACTTGGGACACTGAAACAGATGCTGACCAAAAAACAATAAATGGACATAACAAAATCAATAGTAGTAACTTGTGATAACGTATTTCTCAACCTGTGTGGATCTTTAAATGCTTTGATGCTTTAAAAGGGTTCTTACACCCAGGGGGCAGTGTGCCCTGGGCGAGCCGTGTGCCCTGGGGAAGCAGTGGGACCCGGGGGGAGGGGCGGTGTGAACCAGAGGAGGAGCAGACTCTATTTGTGTGGTTCTGAGATAGTCACCATAAAACAAGCAGACTGCCAAATGAAAAGCGGATTCTATTCATGTGGTCATGAGATAGTCACCATAAAACAAGCAGATTGTCAAATGACAGCGGGGAGGGGAGGGAGACCTGGGGGGAGATAAGAGAACAACCGAAGGACTGGTATGCATGCATATAAGTACAACCAACGAACACAGAACTCTGGGGAGGGAGGGCATGAATGGGAGGGGGGAGGAATGGTAAGCTATGTACACATATAATAACTTAATAAATTAAAAAAATAAAAATTAAAAAATAAAAATTAAAAAATAAAAATTAAAAAAAGGGTTCTTACATTTGAAAAGCTTGAGAATCTCTTTCCATAGGAATATATAAGCTGATATGATACAGATGGAGTACATGGATAACTAAAGTTTCTGTCTCTCAATTTAGATGATTATTATGATGCATTAGACAGTGGCTTTGAGACTTCTTGAGCCTGTAAGTCACTAGCTCAGTGAGTCTTTCTGGCCCATTCGGTAACTTCACAAATCATTGCGTTTTCCAGGGAGCAGGAAACACTGTGAAAGAAAATGAAATAAAGCACATTTTCAGCAAGAATTTTCTTTCAATTGAGGTGTTTATTCTTGACTCTTCTGATGTATCCAGGTTAGCTGTTTACAGAATGAGTTTATGAATTTTCATAGTGCTGTTTGAATTAGTTATGCATTCTACAGAGGAAGCCCTTTAATCATTTAGTGCTTCCTTCTGTGAGAGAAATTAGCTCATAGGACTTTATGAGCTTGAATATTGCAGTGCACTCTAAGTGAGCACAATTATTGTAATAATTATATACTCCTAAGTGGCAAGTGCACCCCTTCTAGCTACCTGGATTTCCATCCTTTCTTAGAAGTAACACCTTTAGCATCATAACAGACTTAATAATTGCTTTATGCGTAAGTTTTTTAGAAAGTAAATATTTGCATGGTAAAGCCCATTTTAATCGTATGTTCTTTCAGCAATGTGCAGTCCTTTGGTTTGAATCTCCTAAAATGCTACAGAAATGAAAAACTCCAAACTCTTCAGAAAAATATTATTGTCTCAATTACACTATAATACTTAGACCCCACATTCTCTTCCCTAACAAATTGCAATAAAATAATTTTACATTAAAGAAGACTCTGATGATGCATTTAACTTTTTAAAAGTTGCTTGTTCAAAGCAAATAATGGATTAGTGATGTCAGAGGAATGGCAGTGTGAGAGAGCCCTTTGTCCTCTCTCCCTGAAATTTCAACAACTTAACGGCTCAGTGGATAGAGCGTCAACCTGTGGACTGAAGGGTCCCGGGTTCGATTCTGGTCAGGGGCATGTGCATTGGTTGCGGGCACATCCCTGGTGGGGGGTGTGCAGGAGGCAGCTAATTGGTGATTCTCTCTCATCGATGTTTCTAGCTCTCTATCCCTCTCTCTTCCTCTCTGTAAAAAATCAATAAGATATATTTCTTTAAAAATAAAATAAACAATTATAATTCTACAAAGAAATCCCTGCTCAATACAGATGGAGGCTTGAGCGACACGTGCATTGGAACATCTAAAGGTGGGCAACTGGGAATAAACAGGGAGATGAGGAGGAAGAAAAGCGAAGATGCCTCGCAGCCCCGCAAGCCAGGAGCTCATGGCTTGGCCAGCCAGGAGTGGGGAGAAAGCTAGCAGGCACCTCCTCTGGCCAGTAGGAACAGAGAGCTGTGGGGATTGGAGGACAGCTCAGCGGGGCGAGAGAAGAGGGAGCAAACAGTGTCTGAGTCAGCAGATGCTTGGCAGAGCACAGGGTTCAGTCGTGCGACTCTCCACTACTGGGCAGGGCATTGTTTCAGACAAAGAAAGGGAACCACAGAGCCCTGCCTCTGCTTAGACTCCCAATGTTCTGGGCTGCAAACATTGTACAGCTCCTCCGCTGCCTGGAGGCAGGATGTCTTAGGACAGAGGGAGGCAGAGTAGGTTACTGAACAATAGGCTTTTTGAAGTTTAGAGGGGGGTGGAGGTTCTAGTGCCCGCCAAGCCTGCCCAGGCGTTGCACCTGTGCCCTGGGTTTCTTGGAAAAGGCTGAAATAGCTTTGGTAACCTTTGGGTTGTCATTGTAACTGTCCTAACTCCCTCTTGTGGTTTCCGAGTATAAATCTGCTGTACCACCTGTGATCTGCACTGCAGTTCCAACTTGACAGAGGTAGAGTGCTGCAACTGCAGTCACTGGCCAGTTTATTAAAGGCTCAAAAATGCTGATCTCTGTCTCTGGTGGTCGTCTCTTGCAGGTCGCCCCATAGCACCAACACTCACCTCCGGTTGCCCTTGGAGTCGGGTCCTGGAGCAGATTATCTGTAAACCAAGAGCTGTTGCAGTAGAACTGTTGTTTCCCTCTGTGGCTGATCCCCAGGAGGGGTGCTTGGGTGGAACCCCATGGAGGTCAGGGGTTGCCATTAAGGTGAGAGAAAAACAAAGCCCACCCCCAAATAGCATAACTGTACTGTCTTACAGAAGCCACAGAGGTTCAAGACTGAGAGATAACAGCCCTAGCCAGTTTGGTTCTGTGGATAGAGCATCAGCCTATGGACTGAAGGGCCCTGGGTTCGAATCTAGGCAAGGACAAGTACCTCAGTTGAAGGCTCCTCCCCTTCCTCTGGCCCTGGTTGGGGCTCCTACAGGAGGCAACGATGGATGTATTTCTCTCACATCGATGTTTCTCTCTGTCTTTCCCTCTCCATTCCACTCTCTTTAAAAATCAATGGGGAAAAAATATCCTTGGGTGAGGATTAGAAAAAAAAAAGAAAAAAAAAAAGACTGAGAGATTACAGAGGTAAAAAAAAAAATCCTGCAATTCAGCATCATCTACTTGAAAATATTTTATTGATTTTTTACAGAAAGGAAGGGAGAAAGTAGAGAGTAAGAAACATCAATGAGAGAGAAACATCGATTAGCTGCCTCCTACACGCCCCCTACTGGGGATGTGCCCGCAACCAAGGTACATGACTTTGACCAGATTCAAACCCAGGACACTTCAGTCCACAGGCGATGCTCTATCCACTGAGTCAACCGGCCAGGGCACCTACTTGAAAATAGTAGAAAGACCTCTTCAGAGATAAATGCGTTGGCAAAGGAGGACAGCAAATACCATGAATAACCTGGATGGTAACAATCTGTCTGAGGAAGGATGGATGACTCAGCACAGGGAAATGGGCAGCTCCCTTCTGAGCTCTAACTCCAGATCCCCCAATCCTGGCTTCTGCTCACATAGCTCCAGTCCACTCTGCCCTCCATCTGCTGGATCACAAGGTGAGTGGATCCACAGGGAGTTTTGTGCATTGGCCCTCTAAGAGAGCACTTGCATTTCCAGCCATCTCTCTTGCTAGTAAACAGCAACCCTGCTGCCTTTCATAGCCAGATGTTATGTGGGTACCTTTCTTAGTTCTGATGCTCTGGGCTGGGGAGCCCTGCTTGGGGGTTAAGCCCCAGAGTTCTCAGTGGGAACCCCCCACAGCTGAGATATCCCTCCAGGCCTTCAGCTGCTTTCTGTGGGAGCCCAGCCAGCCCTTTTGTTCCCCTGCACTTCCTACCAGTCTCTTGAGGTTTTCACTTTCCATTCTTGGTTATCAGGGTCCTCTCCTGCTAATCTTCAGTTGATTTTTCAGGGTGTTTTTTTCTGTTGTAATTCCAGTTTCTTTCTGTTGTAATTTTTTAGTTGTAATTCCAGTTTGGCCCTAAGAATGTCTCAGTGTAGCTTCCACTTACTCTGCTGCCATTTTGGAATTTCTTCTCTCTTCTCTTTAGTCATCAGTCTACACAGATTACTGCTACATCTTCTTTGGCCAATGACAAAGCTTCTTTGAGGGGGTTGTCTATCAAGTCTTCTCGGCCACAAGTAGGTCCTGTGTGGTCATATTTAAATGTTATAGAGATGTCTCAGGCATATTGGCCTCTATACCATTAGTAGGTGGATTATAAATGTTTCCCCATCTCAGGGACATCTGAAGATTTGACCCTTGGTTTAACTTCTTGAAACACTAAATCAAAGGATGTATAAAAGTATACTAGGTAAACAAGGGTCCTAAGAAGGTTGCTATGTACTGGACATGTTGTATGGGCAAGCTGTACATAGTTATCGAGATTTTTCATTGGTTAAGTGTACAACCTGTGATTGATGAGATTCAGGAGCATTGGGAATAGATCTAGTCTTGCACTCTTGAAGATTTACAATACTATAAGAATATAAATGGCCGAAACCAGTTTGGCTCAGTGGATAGAGTGTCAGCCTGTGGACTGAAAGGTCCCGAGTTCGATTCCAGTCAGGGGCACGTACCTTGGTTGCGGGCACATCCCTAATGGGGGGTGTGCAAGAGGCAGCTGATCCATGATCTCTCTCATTGATGTTTCTAACTCTCTATCCCTCTCTCTTCCTCTCTGTAAAAAAATCAATAAAATATATATTTTTAAAAAGAATATAAATGCTCAGGAAACCCCAGAACATCCTGGCTTAAAGTAGTCCATACACACTGAGTGGCCAGATTATTATGATCTATGAATGCATAATAATCTAGCCACAGTGTGTGTGTGTGTGTGTGTGTGTGTGTGTGTGTGTGTGTGTGTGTGTATTAGAGGCCCACTGCATGAATTCGTGCATGGGTGGGGTCTGGCCAGCCTGACCAGGGGGAAGGGACATGGGCGGTTGGCCGGCCTGCTTGGTGGTCAAACTCCTGGTGGAGGGGACAATTTGCATATTAGCCTTTTATTATATAGGATATACACTGAGTGGCCAGATTATTATGCGTTCAGAGATCATAATAATCTGGCCACTCAGTGTATACTCAACATCCTCTCTTGTGATCTTGCTAGCCCCTGGGTAGAATAATTAAAGACATTGGCAGCCATGTCTGGGAGTTGTAAGGCCTGTGCTGTCAGTGTGTATGCTGTTTTTCCTGTCCTGCATCCTTTGGTAAAGCTAGGTAAACTTGGTCCTGTGTGAGGCCGATGGTACCTTTTGAATGTGGTTGTAAATCTGAACCTAAACAACCTTTAATGGTTTTGGAAAATTCAGGTCTCCCTCTCCCACAAGGACTTGTCCCAAATTTGGCAGAAATGGGCATGCGAAGGGCCTCTTTTCAGGAACTGCTTTAATGTCCAAGCTCCTTCCATCTACAGTTCTCTATCTAGGCGCAGGGGCAAAAAAACAACTATTACTGATGTTCTAATCTTCCAAATCTTTTGTCGTAAGCCATAACTTTGGCTTTGTTTTTTTAAAATCAAAAGCCAAGACTCTAGCTCTGTTGTCAGTGTGTCCTGTAATGTCAGTCCCTTCTATGAGGAAGTAAAGGTAAAATGCCTTAGCTATCTTGGTTCTGTCTCTAAATATAAACCTGTCAAATGAGGCAGAGCATTATATTGTGGGGTGAAGAGCATATTTGGTACCAAATACACCTTGGTTCACATCTCAGTTTCAGCTCTCAGTTGCTGTAGCATATGCCGCAAATCAATTCACCTCTCTGAGTCCTTTAAAAAAAGGCTGACAGTTTTAATTACTCTTTGGTTGTGCCCATTCTTCTTGCAGATACTCTAAGTTCTTCCCAATGCCAAAAATATTGCACTTTCCTTGCATGAAAGTAAGATGCTATATTTAAGTAACAATCCTTCCCTTCACAAATTTAAAAAATGAAATATCATATCTGCACCTCCATCACCTCTGCTCCCTGGTACAACAATTTTTAGAAAACTCAGTGGCAGATGGGAAAAAAGCCCACACCTGTATCACTGAAACAATTTCAATCTCACTTCCCTAAAACCCTCCAATGTCTAGCAGTGCCAGATCACAGGTCTTCTACCAGCATACCTTTTCTTTAACCTCATTATTTCTTCAACCTCTGTCAGATTCTGCTTACCAGAAAATGAGAACCTCTCTCTGTCCTCCTCCCCGCTATCTCTCTTTTTCCCATCTTGCTTATATTTTCTTTATATCTATGATTATCCAAACAGCCTTGAAAGAGGAAAACAAATATTCTCATAAAAGTGATGATCATACCTATCTCACAGGTTTTAGAAAATATCAGGTGAGCTTACTGATTGGAAATCCCCTTGCAGATTGTAAAATGCTATACACATTTAAGTATTATTGTATGGGTAGTGGCCATACTCATAATATTCCTGGCACCGGATAAATCCCATCAGGGATACAAACCTGTCTGGTCTTGTCTGGCTAATTGTTGGAACAGGTGGTCAGCAGTTTATTTGCCTCAGAGGCTGAGATGTTCCTGGAAATTACCTCGTTTTGAAGACAGGAGGAAGCACTGAATTTGACACAGTTACAAAGCTACTGGAGATGATTAATTAATGGTGCAGCAGCTGGAGACTGTAGAAACCTAATCTCAATCCTAAAGATCTGAAACTGATAGCAAAAGCTTAATCACTGAAAGGTAGTAGTGATTCTGAGCACAATGTGGTGGTTTGAGAATAAGTAATTTCTGTTTCTCTCTCTCTCTCTCTCTCTCTCTCTCTCTCTCTCACACACACACACACACACACACACACACACACACACACGTATGTTACGCTCCTCTGAACTTTTCTGTATTACTACATTAAAGTTTCTATGTATTCATATCTAAAATACCTTCCTTCCTTAGTGAGATAGAAAAAATGGAACTAATTTTATTTATTACTCCATTTTCCTTGAGACTCTTCCTACATTTTTAAATAACAAGAAAAATATAAAGATTGTTAAAAATAAAGAAACCCATGCATGTAGTATCACATTGTTTAGTTGAACGCAAATCTTTGGCTCTTGGAAAACTGAAATTTCTCTTCTCTAGCTTGGGTTTCTAAAAGACACTTTCCTCTCTAGACAGACATATACCCATTGTGTGTCTACATACATTCAACAAGGGCAAGACAGTAAAATTGCTATGTTCTCATTTTGTATTGAAGTATTTTAATCTTCATTTATCTCTCACAGTGCCAGACAAGGGTTAATGAATGATTCAGAAATAGAAGAGTAAGAAAATGCCTCCTCACATGGGGCACCATCTGCCGGAGCTGACCGGCAGACCCTGAGTGATGGATGAATGATTACTCTGACATATGTTTCTGTGAAAGAGAGGGCTAAGGGGCTGCTTGGCTATAGGAACTTGGCAGCCATGATTGCCTGCCTTCTTAAGCTTTTAGTATAACAACAGCTTGAACTAAAATTAACTACTAGATACTATCAGCAGGATAAGCATCCTTGAGAAAACTCTATAGTGTCTTTTAAATAAGGACGTTTTGAAGTCTAATCATAAAGATTTCAGTAAAATGGCTGTGGGCTCAGACTTATTTGGAAAAGTCAAGGCAGGGTCTGCTGCCCTTGGCAAGGTTCCCCCTAGAGCATTTGTCTCCAAACCAGTGGTCAGTGGACCACTGGTAGTCTGTGAGGTCCGAAAGGTTGGTGACCACTGCTCTAGAAGCCTCTGACCTTTCAGAGAATCTTCCTCATAGACTTTCCAACCAAGCCCTGTGCTTCCCCACAAGAATATAGATTCTTCTAGCCATCAATAAATTGTTATTTGACTGTGACTAAACCACTCAGATTTTAGATACTGGCTGTAGTAAACAAAGATAATTAAAACTATTGCACAAGCATCATGTCATAAAACATTTTTCAATGAATGGCTTTGTGTTCTTATCATTCTTGAATCTTAGACCTAGAAGAGATTTTAAAAGTCATACAGTACCATGTAAATTTTTCAAAACCAACATCATGAATATAGTTCAATATCATTAAAGATAATTTGGAAAATATGAAAAGACAAAAAATCATATCTAATACCATTACCCATTACATAAAATCACTTTGAATATTGTGGCCTTTCTTCCAGCCTACTTTCTATGCAAAGGTAACTCATTTCATAAAAACATAACTGTAAGTCATACTGGATATAAAATATTATATCATGGTTTTGCACTTACCGGTAATATTACAGAGTAAGTTTTTCTATATTGTTACATAATTTTCACAAATGGTATTTTAGATATTTTTACCAAAAAAATCATCAAATGTTATACCATAGATTACTTAAACATTCTTCTTTTAATTAATGTGTAATTTGTACATTAATTTACATGATAATAAATTACACTGAAACTAATGATTTGTGGAAATATTATCTTGCCTATGCTGAGTCACTTTATGCTAACTCCATTTTTTATAACTGATATATTCTTCTTCACTCCACAAGACAGAATAAAAATTAAGTTTTAGTCCAACTTGGTAACTTCCATTAAGTCTAATGATTTAAATTTAGTTTGATTTGGATGAGCCAAGGTTTCAGATTTTCTTTGCATCACCTTTTGTTTCTAAGAAGCCTTATAGGGCATACTCTACCTCATGGCACTAGGGAAAGAAGATGGAGTCCATAAGATGGTATTGATCTGATTCCAGTCCTGTGTGTTCTGCTGACATCCGCTACTGAAAGCAAAGGTGACTCATTTTATAAAAAATATGCAACTTGTGACCTGTTTTCCTGACAATCTGGCCCAATCTCAGTTCCCCACAGTGCCTGAGAAACCTCTGAAGTTTTGATATGTGTGAGTTAGCTTTAGCTGCATAATAAACCACCCTAAAATTTAGTGGTTTCAAACAAGTACTGGTATTTAGCTCATGATTCAACTGGGTAGTTCCTGAAACGGGCCTGTCTCAGGTAATTTCATCTAGGCTTGCTCATGCATCTGTGATCATCTAGTAGGTCAACCAAGGGTTGGATGGCTTCATAGGGCCCCATTCACATGGCAAGGGCTATGGGGGTTAATAGCCCACATATTTTTTGTAACCCTGCAGGCTAACCCAGACTTTTCCATATGACAGCTGAGTTCCAGAAGCAAAAAGAGGGCAAAGTTCATGGCACAATTGCTTTTCAAGTCAATTTTTTATTGATTTTTTACAGAGAGGAAGGGAGAGAAAGAGAAACATTGATGAGAGAGAAACATCAATCAGCTGCCTCCTACACACCCCCCACTGGGAATGTGCCCACAAGCAAGGCACATGCCCCTGATCGGAATCGAACCTGGGACCCTTGAGTCCGCAGGCCGATGCTGTATCCAGTGAGCCAAACCGTGAGGGTAAGCCAATTTTTAAAATAATGTTTGCTAATATCCCATTGGCTAACACAAGTGTTAAGAGTACACTGCCAAAGGGCATGGATGGTGGAAATAAATGTTTTGTGGTAATTTTCATAATCTACAACGTGCTGTAATTGTCATTCAATTCAACCACCAGTGCTATAGCAACCAACATTAATATACCACCCAGTTAGACTCTAGGCAATCCACTGGGGGCATACAGAATTTCCCAGTGCCATTTAAGAACCAAAGACAGCTTTGGAGTACTAGCTCTAGTTACCTTTGTCTAACCAGTCCATTGTCCCTTGTTTCTGGGCACTTGGAAAAATGACCATATTTCAGCTTTATGTTCAACCTCTCTTAAATACCTCCTGTGTTTCCCAGTATTCCTAATGGTAGAAAACAGGATTCACAACCTAATTTGGTACAAAATGCATATTAAAATGTTAGGTGGATATTCTGAAAGGACCAAAGAATGGACCTAGATGCTATACTCTTGGGATCAAAGTATCAAAGCATCAGAAAATACACAATGCTATCCCAGATCCACCACTCAGATCTTTGACACTGGATGCCAGAAACTCTACTACAGGTGAAGACCAAATGCATCAGCCCCTATACTTTTCAGATTATCAATTCTTCCTACATGAAACCATTAACTTATGTTGCTACCTCCTATCTGAACACTAATTTAAGACACTGGATCACATGCAAAACTCCAAAGGCAAGGACTTCTGACAAATGTTGTTTTTAAATTTCCAGCTAATAGGCCCCTGTGTCTCAGTGTCCTATGGTAATCGCTGCAAGCACCTCTAAGAGAAAGCCACCCTTGAGTTATGTCCGCTGCCAGACAGTCCAATTTCTCCCCAAATAAGTTTGGGTCCCAAGAGTCTCGCCCAGACCTGGAGTTCAGCACAGTCGGGAGCTTTTGTCTCTCTCCCACTTGAGAAAGCCAGGTGCACACTCAGTTGCCAGTCCTCTCCACACATCTCAGTACCTCTGTCTCCTTCAGCTCCTCTGAGTCTCAGTGTGCTTTTCTCTTTCCTTATAGCTATAGAATTTCCACTCAGCCAGCCTTCCTCTGGTTCTGGATGATGTCCGTTTTGTCTTTTATTGTAGTTTTGAAATTGTGCAAGGCATCTGTTTAGGTGTCTACCTATGCCGCCATCTTGGTTTCTCCAATTTTTTGGTTTTTAAAGAAAGAAAGCAGGAGAAGGAAAGCAAGATTGTAATTGGAGGCAAAATTTTTAGGAAGATAGCTATAGCCTGATTTCATAGCTCAACTGAAGTGTCCTGCCACTGAATTTGTCTCAATTTGAGACAAAAGGGCTAGGCTTTTGTGCTTGTGAATTCCTCAGTTGTTATTGGCTGAGGGCTGTCTTAGGATTAGGGCTGTGTCTGTTTGGGCTGCTGTAACAAAAATACCATAGAGGGGTGTATTAAACAGCAAATATTTATTTTTCTCAGCTTTGAGGGCTGGAAAGTCCTAGCAGATTTAGTGACTGGTGAGGGCTCTCTTTCTAATTCATAGACAGCTATCTTCTTGCTATGTCCTCACATGGCAGAAGAGACAAAAGAGTTCTCAGGGGTATATATATATATATATATATATATATATATATATAAACACTGATCATGCATATAAGTAGAACCAATGGACACAAAACTCTGGGGAAGGAGGGCATGTATGGGAGGTCGGGGTGGGGGGCAATGGTAAGCTATGTACACATATAATACCTTAATAAATGTTTAAAAAAAGAACACTGATCTGGCCCAGCTGGTTTGGCTTGGTGTATAGAGCATCTGCTTGTGGATTGAAGGGTCCTGGGTTTGATTCCAGTCAAGGGCACATGCCCAGGTTGCAACCTCGATTCCCCAGTATGGGGCATGCAAGAGGTAGCTGATCAATGATTCTCTCTTATCATTGATGTTTCTCTCTCTCCCTTACTCTTCCTCTCTGAAATCAATTAAAAAATAAAAATAGTAACACTGATCTGATTCATGAAGGCTCCACACTTATGACCTAATCATCTCCCAGAGTCCCATTTCCGAATACCATCACCTTGAAGGTTAAGATTTCTCATTATCAGTATCATGCAGTCCCCAGGGCCTGGATTTTATTATTTTTTTTTATTTTTAAATATATTTTTCTTGATTTCAGAGATGGAAGAGGGAGGGAGAGAGATAGAAATATCCATCATAAGAGAGAATCATGGATTGGCCACCTCCTGCATGCCACCTAGAGGGGATCGAGCCTGTGACCAGACATATGCCTCTGACTGGAATTGAATTCAGGACCCTTAGGTTTGCAGGCCAATGCTCTATCCACTGAGCCAAACTAACTAGGGCAGGGCCTGGGTTTTAATATATGTGATGGTAAAGTGGCTTGGCATTCAACATCCATTTCACCCTTTTCCTGTTCTGCAGTGGCCAGAAAGAAAAACTAAGCTTCCTTGCGATTAGAATTCTGGGTGTGATTTAAAATCAGGCCATCAGATGCATCCATGCAAAATTTAGAAAGTGGAAGTGAGACAGAGGCTGAACTTCTGCTGCTTAAACCATTTTTGGTGGCAAACCTGGTTTTGTAGGCATTTGGTTTCCTGTGGCAGAATTGACAGAGGTCTCAGAATGCAGTCACAATGTTGAAACACAGGATTCAGGGCATTTGTTTGCTTGTGTGGATCATAGCAGGAATGACACCACACTGGAGCTCACAGCAGCAGTTTCCTGCTGATTGTGGCAATAACAGCAAATTCTGGAGCCAGGAGTCTCCTGACTGTATAAGAGGCAGCAGCTGTCTTGATGGCCAGGTTCAGTGGTGTCTGTGGAAGTTGTTTGTGAAAGCTCAAACTAGAGTTGTTTTCTTCAGTTCTCCCAAGAATTCTATAATCTCTTCCTGCTTGAACTACTTACAATGGAGCCTGTTAGTACAACTGAATCCTGGCCTAAATGATATACTAAATAAATGCCCCACCTCAGTTTTCCCCCATTGACACCCTCCATCCTGCACCCCAGGCCTTCACCGCACTATTTTCTGTGTCCATGAATTATGCATATATGCATATAAAATCTTTGGTTAATCTCTTCCCTCCCACCCCCTCTCCTTTTTTTGTATGTATATTATGTGAGGTTTGCTTTAGTTGGCCTGATGCTCAAACCAACCAAAACATTTTCTCAACTCAAAATTCCATTTTAGTGGTCAAAACTTGAAGATTGATTTTTTTAAAAATCTCTGAATTACTGCTGTAACAGCCTTATCTCCCCATGTTCATTACTACATATATTGCATCAAGCCAACTATAAAAGTCGTATACAGCCCTGGTCAGTGTGGCTCAGTTGGTTGAGCGTCATCCCATCCACTGAAAAATCACCAGTTCAATTCTTGGTCAGGATTCCCAGTCAGGGCACATACCCAGGTTTCAAGTTCAATCCCTGGAAGGCAACTGATTGATATTTGTCTCTTACATTGATGTTTCTCTCTCTCCCTCTTTCTCTAAAAAAATCAATAAAAACATTTAAAAATATATATACATATCAATGCAAAAAAAGTAAAATCACCTTGACATATTTTTGAAGTACTCTCTCTGTTATCTATACTTTAAAACTATTTTTAGGATACATTTCCAGAAATGAAATTGCATCATGGACACTTCTCACTCTGAATATTTATTTTATCTAATAAAGAGGGAATATGCAAATTGACCATCACACCATAACACTATGACTGCCCCTACAAAGGAGGCAGGGATTCCATAACACTAGATGGCTGTGCCCACAGCAAAGGCCAAATTCCCGTAACAAGCCCTAACAAGCAATCAGCAGGGACCTGAGGCTGTTTGGCTCTGGGCTGGGGTGGGAGACCTGAGGCTGTGCCCTCCTGCCTGGTGGGGCTTGACAGGAGACCTCAAGCCATGCCCTCCCCACCCAGCAGGGCTTGATGGGGGACCTCAGGTCTCATCCCCCACCCCAGTGCCCGGCTAGGAACCTCAAGCCACACCCCCCACCCTGGTACCAGGCTGTGGGACCTGAGGCCACACCCCCTGCTTGGCAGGACTTGATGGGGGACCTCAGACCACACCCTCCACTCTGGTGCCAGGCCAGACGACCTGAGGCCACATACCCACCCAGCTGGACTTGACTGGAGTGAGGCCGGCTGGGTCTGAATCTGGCCCAATAGGAGTGGGGCTGGCCAACACTGGGTCTTGTGCAATTTTGAGGCACACGTGAGTGGGTGGGGACTTGACTCTGATTCCCATGGTGTGTCCCAAACTCTGACAGGAGGAAGACTTTCATATCCATTTTACTAATTTTCTTTCATCTCTGACACTTCTATTATAGAAAAAGAGCAAATAGCAATGTTAAAGTATTTCCTCTAATTAATTATCTTTATGTGCATGGATTTCATGCACCAGGTCACTAGTTTAATATAATTTCCTAAAGTTTTGCACCAAAGTATTTTGTTTTCACAATGTAAGATTCCTTTCAAGCACGCATCCATTGCATATGCCCTCCAAATAGGAATCCTGACAAAGGTTTGGAGCTTTTTTACTAAATTGATTAATAAATGATGGTCTCTTATCATTGTCTTAATTTGCATTTTTGGTCACTGGGGATACTTGAACCATTTACAATATTTATTTGACCAAATAGATTTCTATTTGTTAATGGAGTCTTTAAAGCCTGAAACACTTTTGTGTGTAGAGTAAAAAATTACCACCACCTGGACTTTGCTTTAATGTTCAATTTATCAAATGTGTATGTATAATGAGCAAAACTGGGCAAGTCACGTTTTCTTAAAGACATAGAGATTAAATGCTGCCTTAATTAAATTGACTTAAATAAATTAAGCTACAATAACAAATTTAGTGTAACTAATGTTTTTGAACACTTGAGAAACCTTATCAGCAGTTTGAACATTTCAAACAGCAGAGAGAACATGAATAAATACAGTACAGTGATTATAAAACTCATTCCTACAAAATGATCGCTCAAGTTTCAGTATTAACCAACATGCCGGATTAGGACAGTTGGCTCCCTCAGCTGAGACCAGTCTCTGAGAGATCACGTTAAGCCTTAAAGTTTAAGGTATGGAGAAAACTGTGAGAAACCCTTCAGAGGTTCAGCCCACTGGTATGGGTGTTTTCAGAAGTTAAATCGGGGCAGTGCATAAACAGTGCCGAGGATCCGAGGAAAATGGCAGTGGCCAGAATGTCATATAGTTGGACCATATGGTGCACATGGTCTGATCTAGGGCTGGCGCCTTCTCTGAAGGTTCTACAGTTGGGGAAGGAGTTGTTGAGGAGAAAGCCTTGACATGGATAAATAGCTTGGTGAAGTGAGGAGTGATTAAACTGGGGCTCCCCATTCGAGGGGGCTTATTTCCTCCTTAGTGACTCCTAGAACTCATTTGAGTAGGCCCAGACTGAGACCTGGCTGCTGACCCTTTCCCCATAGCAATTGCTGGGAAGTAGCCTGTATTACGGAAAGTATGATTCCACAGGCCATACACTAGATATCTGAAGATCTCAATCTTATATATATATATATATATATATATATATATATATATATATATATATATATATATATATATGTTACAAAGTGAAAGAAGCCAATCAGGAAAGGGTATGTACTGTGTGATTCCAACTATATAGCATTCTGGAACATGCAAAGCTATGGAGAGAGTAAAAATCAGTGGTTGCCAGGAATTAGGAGGAATGAATAGGCAATGCACAGAGGATTTTTAGGGCAGTAAAACTATTCTGTATGATACTATAAGAGTGGATACATGTTATTATATGGTTGTCAAAGTCCATAAAATGTACAACACCACGAGTCAGCCCTAAAATATGCTATGGACTTTAGGTGATAACGACATGTCAATGCAGGTTCATAGGTTGTAACAAATGGACCACTCAGGTACTGGATATTAGTAGTCAAGGAAGTTGTGTGTGTATGGGTCCAGCTGATATATGGGAAGTCTGTCTTTTCTGTGAACCTAAATTTTTGCTGTGAACCTAAAACTACTCTAAAAAAGTGTATTTTAACAAGGAAAAAAATAGGTTAAAGGTATAAAACATTTCACAGAACAAAAAACACTTATAATCATTAAACATATGTAGAGCCAAAACCGGTTTGGCTCAGTGGATAGAGTGTCGGTCTGCGGACTGAAAGGTCCCAGGTTCGATTCCGGTCAAGGACATGTACCTTGGTTGTGGGCACGTCCCCGGTGGGGGATGTGCAGGAGGCAGCCGGTCGATGATTCTCTCTCATCGACATTTCTAGCTCTCTATCCTTCTCCCTTCTTCTCTGTAAAAAATAAATAAAATATTTTTTTAAAAATAAACATATGTAGAGATTTTCAGTTTTGTTCATGGTCTAGAAAGTATAAATCAAGGCTCAAAAGAAATACCATTTTTATATATTCCACTGGCAAAAATTTTAATGTTTTGCAATGTCAAGATTTGGCAAGGATATTGACAACCTGTCTTGTATATTACTGATGAGAATGGATTTATCTCCTTAATTTGAAAACTTATATAGCCTTTAACCTAGCAATTAGACTCTTAGGTCTAACAGTTAGTGAGGTCAGTGGGAAACCTAGAAAATTATCAATGATGTGTATATGTAGCTATATGGGAAAAAGAGCTGAGAAGTTTTCAGAGAGAAGTGTTAATACTTTTGCTACAAAGTTTTGTCACTTATTGATTACTATGAAATTGCTACCACTTATTTATTTTATTGCATGATAATGCACTGTATTTTGTACTAAGCCTTTTGGTATGTAAAATGGAAGAAGATTAAGTGTAATTAAGAACTGAATTTTCATTTCTCAAGAAAAAATGGTGAGCCTGGCCGGCGTGGCTCAGTGATAGAGTATCGACCTATGAATTAGGACAGTGGTCAGCAAACTCATTAGTCAACAGAGCCAAATATCAACAGTACAACGATTTAAATTTCTTTTGAAAGCCAAATTTTTTAAACTTAAACTTCTTCTAATGCCACTTCTTCAAAATAGACTTGCCCAGGCCGTAGTATTTTGTGGAAGAGCCACACTCAAGGGGCCAAAAAGCCACATGTGGCTCTCGAGCCACAGTTTGCTGACCACAGAACTAAGAGGTCACAGTTCACTTTCTGGTCAGGACACATGCCTGGGTTTCAGGCTCAATGCCTAGTGGAGGGTGTGCAGGAGGCAGCCAATCAATGATTCTCTCTCATCGTTGATGTTTCTATCCCTCCCTTCCACTCCCTTGCTTTCTGAAATCAATGAAAAAATATTAAGAAAAAAACATTTGTCATCAGCCACAGCAATCACAATGACATTACCGACTGCATGAAAACACAAATCTGCTGAAAAAGCACCAACATTCATGACAAAATTTTATAGTTATTTTATAACTGTACCTGAGAAAGATCAATGGTACATGACACTTCACTTTTCATTGAGATCAAATACCCATTCTAAATTAATTTTTCTAATTTTCAGTTCCATTGTGCATGTATAAAAAAGCTAATGTAATTAATATAAATAGGCTTGTGCCAAGAACAAAAGAGGAATTGCTCATGAAGTTAAATGACCCCAGATGCTTCAAATAGAAAATCAGTTAATTCCAATAATGGCTCATTTTTTTTCTATTTAATTTATGTAATTAAAATAAATCTTTGAGTGTTCATTCTGTTGAAGATGAAACATCTGACATTACTGTCAATGCTATTATAAATTAAATTTAAGGGTTTTTTTTTTTTTTTGCTTGATTGTTGGCAACTTTATAGAATCAGGGGTTTAAGTGGGTGCCTGTGTAAGTGAAATTTATGGCTGTGAAGTTTGTGGTGCCAAGGTTTACCTCAGCCTGTCTGAGGGAGCTCTGGGGATCACATGGGAGGGAAGCACCTCTAAGGGCCGCTTGCAGACTGGGTCACAGGTAGAGCAAACAGACCAACTGGGATAGGAACCCACAAGCCCCTTTATCTCTCTGGCTTCATCTGAAGCTAAAAGTATGGTTGTTAGACCAGCACCGGGTATTAGACCAGAGGAATCACATGGCACCTTGGTTCAGCAGCCTTGGTACTTCAGTTCCAGCTAAGAAAGAATTCAGAGGCAAGACTCAAACTATAAGAGAAAGTTTATTTAGAAAGTCATAGAGGTAGAAGAAATGAACTGTAGAAAAATATTGACTCAGGAAACAAGTTATTGAGGCAAAAGAAAAGTCCTTGGATCTTAGGAGAAAGAGACAAGGAGAATGTGCCATTGGAGAGGGGGAAGGAAATGCACAGGCATGCTCGATAGAGAGAACCATCAAAATGTCAAACTTTGAAAACAAAATCTTTACTTTTGAGAGGATGGAATGATTACTAATTTTGGTAGAGCACAGCATTATGGTGAAAAACACAATTTTATCACTAAATTAAGAAATCTATAAAGCAAAGAGGTATTCAGAATAGGTCATAGTGAACACAAAATCCGTAATTGTATCCAATGAGTAATTGTCTATCAATTGAAATGAAAGCTGTAAATGTTTTAAAGTATTTTTAAAAGATAGAATGAGTGAACTATAAAATGTTTCTTATGAAGATGCTATTGAAAACTAAAACTTCCACAAGGAATGCAGCCCTGACAACACCTAGACTTAAGCCAAGTGATGATTTTGGACTTCTGACCACCATTCCTGTAAGATAATGTTTGTGTTGTTTTATTTTTATTTTTTGTGTGTGTGGTTTTAAGTCATTAATTTTGTGTTAACTGGTTACAGTAGCAATAACAGTTAATTCATTCAGTTCTGATTATAGTCATCCACCTATCATACCAAACCCTCTCATGCCTCTGCTTAGAATATGTCTCCCATATATCTGCCTAGATCCAATCTTGTTCTTCAAGAATAATTAGGCCCACCTGGCCAGTGTGGCTCAGGCTGAGCATTCACCAGGAACGGATGTCTCCAGTTCGATTTTGGGTCAGGGCACATGCCCAAGTTTTGTGCTCAATCCCCAGAGGGGGGTGTGCAAGAGTCAGCCGATCGATGTTTCTCTCATCAATGCTTCTATCTCTCTATTCCTCTCCCTTCCTCCCTCTCTCTAAAAATCTTGAAAAAGAAAAAGAAATGTCACAACATCTCTATCCTCCCAATCCAAGATAAAAAGAAAAATGGGGGAAAAAAGAGTCATTAAACCCATCACGTCTCCTCTTCTCCTTGGAATCTTTGCCTACACTAGGCTCTTCCACTTTCCAGAACCTCCTAACATGTCTCCTTGTCAGCACTTATCACACTTGGGTTGCAAACACTGATAATTGTATTCCTGTTTGTACCACTTTGCCAATTTCATGCTAATTGAGTGGCTTTGGTATTAGTTCCCTAGTTATTTACTAGGTCTCTCCAACAATATACACCGAGTGGCCAGATCATTATGATGCCTGAATGCATAATAATCTGGCCACTCAGTGTAGATCCTATATAATAGAGGGCTAATATGGAAATTGTCCCCTCGACCAGGAGTTCGACCAGTAGGAAGGCCGGCCAACTGTCCATGTCCCCTCCCCCTGGCAAAGCTGGCCAGACCCCACCCATGCACGAATTCATGCACTGGGCCTCTAATATATATATATATATATATTGGTTCAGAGATCTTGTAATCTGGCCACTCAGTGTAGTAAGCTTGCAAAGAACAGTGCCTACTTCTCTGTATATGTATGCACACACAGGTGTGTCTTCTTTACATATGTTTAATACACAGTGTTCCAAATCCCCCCTAAAAGAAATACAGCATCAAATAAATGCTCGTTTAAAAAAAAATGAGCCAGTCTACAGGCACACCTCATTTTATCGCATTTCACTTTATTGTGCTTCACAGATGTATTTTTTATAAATTGAAGGCAAGACCCTCCACCAGCAAAAAGATTATAATTCACTTTATTGTGGTGGTCTGGGATTGAACCTGCAATATCTCTGAGGTATGTCTCTACTTTGTAAAAAATTATTTCTTAGTAAGTAAGCAAAAGGAAAAATATCAATGATAATATTTTATTATAATGCATTTTATTATACTATTTACTAACTTGCTGTAAGAAATTAAAGCTCACTTATTCAATCAATTTTCTCCTGGAGGAGAATCTCTCAATAGCACATTTTTCTAGTCAAAATTTTCTTCTTTATATTATTGCGTTTAATTTTGGCCATCAGATGCAATACCCCACACAACCAAAACTTATTTATTCATTTGACACGTATTGATTGGGTGTCTACTATGTGCAAGTGCTGCTTGGGACATGGAGAAACAAATGAATAAATCAAAGCTTATGTTCTGGAGGGGGGAAGATACACAAATAAATATTATCAAGTAAATCCCGATAAAGAAAGAAAAAATGAAGTAACAGAATGGTAAAGAGGTTGAGTTCTTTTCCCTTGGAGTAGAAAACCAGTCTTTAATGAGACAAACATAGTAGTCAACACAAGAGCAGGTGGTAGTGGTTAAGAACCAGGATTTTCAAGTTAAATTGAACAAGATTTAAATCCAGTTCCATCAGTTCCACGTCTCATGGTGTGTCTCTGGACAAACTCCTTAACTTACCTGAGCCAAACTGGCTCTTCTGTTTAAAAAAACAACAACAACACACACACACAAACAATAAGAACTTTCTCTTATAAGGTTCTTTTGAGAATTATATAAGATAACACATACAAAATGCTTTATCTGGTGCCAGACACATAGCAAGTAATTAATACATAGCAACCATTATTACCATTAGTATGATATATTTTAAACAGTGATTAACATTTCTGAATGATTATTTAACTAGGTTTCCTTATACAATATGATACATTGTTTTTTTTAAAAAAAAAAAATTCAACCAAAACCGGTTTGGCTCAGTGGATAGAGAGTCGGTCTGCAGACTGAAAGGTCTCGGGTTCGATTCTGGTCAAGGGCATGTACCTTGGTTGCGGGCACATCCCCAGTAGGGGGTGTGCAAGAGGCAGCTGATCAATGATTCTCTCTCATCGATGTTTCTAACTCTCTATCCCTCTCTCTTCCTCTCTGTAAAAAATCAATAAAATATATATTTAAAATATCCACTCTACAGATACAAATACTGAGAAGTGTAGAGGATGCTGTTCTGCTCCACAGATCCCTCCTTCTGGATGAGGAACTCATTCCTTCAGCAGCTGTCAGAATTTGACTGCTGAAGACTCACACTTGACTCCCACTTCGGGGATTTTGCCCTCTGCTAAATTGCCTCAGCTAAGGTTACGCCCCCTTCCTGTCAAGCTGAAGAACCAAAAGCCTTGGGTCTATTTTGAAGGCCCACCCAACACCAGAGCCCTCTGAGGTGGCCTGAGGCCTCAGTGGAAACCTCTTCTGCTTTCCTCACTCCATCACAGAGGTTGTTCCCAACACTCCCCAATAAACTTGTCTCCATCTCAGAGTTAGCTTTCCCCAGAGAAGCTGGATTAAGTGAAGCAAGCATTATATGGGCAAGGGGCACTGCTGTGGTGCTGTTTGGACAAACTTCTGTAAAAAAGACCATAGTGTTTTAGGTTTTGGGTGGGCCATCTGTTCTCTGTCACGTGTATTCAGCTCTGCCATTCCAGGATGAAAGCAGCCATAGACAATACATAACTGAATGGGTGCGGCTGTATTTTAATACAGCCTTTTTTATGGGCACTGAATTTGAATATCACAATTTATTCATGTCACAAAATATTATTGTGATTGGTTTTTCCATTTTTTAAATGGCTTAAAAAATTCTTGGCTTCTGGGAGCTTAAAAATGACGTAACTAGATTTGCTGTGGTGATAATTTTGTAATATATACACATCTTAAATCGTGTTATATACCTGAAGCTAATATAATGTTATATGTCAATTATATTCCCCAGTTAAAAAAAACAAAAAACAGGTGGCAGGGTAGAGTTGGTTGATTTTTCCAAAAGTTTGCCAATCCCTGAACTAGAGGAAGGAGATAAAGCAGGACAGCCCTCACAAAGCCACCATTCTGATGCATGGATTTACCGAATTTGGTATCTTCGGGCCCTAGACCTTGTAACCTTGTCTTTAGGATACAGAAGAAACCTTCCTGGCTCCAGAAGAGTCAAGAGAGCATGAAGAAAGGAAGAGCCCTAGCCAGCTTGGCTCAGTGGATAGAGCATCAGCCTGTGAACTGCATGGTCCCAGGTTTGATTCCGGCCAAGGGCACATGCCTGGGTTGCCAGCTCAATCCCCAACGTGGGGTGTGCAGGAGGCAGCCGATCAATGATTCTCTCTCATCATTGATGTTTCTATCTCTCTCTCTCCTTCTCCCCTCCTCTATGAAATCAATAAAGAAATATATTTTTTAAAGAAGAATATGAGAAAAAATAAGATTCCTAACTTTGTGTCACCAAGAAAATCATACATAGCAAAATCAAAATAGTTTAATGTTCACTGTGTGATATTTTCCATTTAGGACATTTCATCTCCACTAGAAAACAGAATTAGGAGATTTGAGTGGCTCTTGTGTGGCTATATCTAAGTAACCATTCCATCTGATAATAAAAACACAATTACAACTTGCTACTGTTTCCGTGTTTATAGAGAACATAATTTTAAGTGATCTCCTGATGCACAATAGAAAAGCAAGAAAAACGTATTTTGAAACTGTTTGAACCTATCTCTCTACCCAAATATAGCCGCCTCTTCAGTTTGTTTCCCTCAAGAAAAAGCAACTTGGGGGACTATGAATAACAAACATTCTTAACTCTTTACCCTGAAACCTTTGGCCTTTTACTTTTGCCATGATGTGTGTTCTTTTCGGCTTGTCTTCTTTTCCAATTTCTATACTCCTTGAAATGAATCCTACCTTTGCTTCTTTTGATCATTTTTGGGTTGTTTTTTTTTTGCTTTGTTGCTATACAACCCTGGATTTGAAAGCACTCTTTATAGCTCCTCTTCCCACATTCCTTCATCATGTGTAATATTATGAGATTTCCTCTTAATTCACACCTGACCTCCAGCCAATGTTTACTTCCCTAGCTCTTGACTCCTTCACAACCCCCTCCGCATTCTCCGAATAAATGGATGAAGTGTTGTTTTAGCTGTGAGAGTTGACAAAGAAGAATGGAAACATCCTCTCCATTATGGATTCACATTGCTATACTGTGAAATATGGAGACTAGGGGTACTGATCTCAGTGGACACCAACTGTAATAGGCGGTTAATGACCATATCCCTGGCTTTTGAGGTCTCCAGATTCTTCTCTCGCGACACTTGGAGGCTAATTTGGTCCACACTTGTCATGATGAGTTCAGATGCCAGAATCTGGGTAGGGGAACTGTCATGAAACACGGTGTCCATAATGTACTGTTTATATAACTCCACCACCTTCTGTTCCAGATACTCGTTCAGCACAGCATTGGAAACAGGCTTCTGCATTTGAAGGCTGTTTTTCTCCTTGATGCTGGTTATTCTCCAGTAGGATGAATACCGCTGGATAGGTTTTTGGGGCAAGTCACTGGGCTGAGTAGAAATGGAATCCTCCATCGGCAAAGGAATCTCGGATGATTTCAGCAAAGGGCCGGATTCAAAACTACTCTCGCAGAGAAAATTTCTGGTCACTGAATTAATGGCCATCACTTGGCCCCCTGCAATATGTAAGTCATTGTAATTCTTGCAAATACTTTTGCAGGAAGATGGAACCAAGTAGGTCTCTCTGCTGGGGTGTCTACAGATTTCAACTGCAGCCAAGTTTGGGCTTTCAAACACAGGATTGGGATTTGTCTGTAGCACTGCGACTCTCTGGTTTCTACTCTGTTGGCTCTCTCTTGGATGCACTGAAGAAATGAACTTGCCAGAGGATTTGCAGCTCAAGTAGAGACTTCCGACTTGGGATTCATCCACAGAGGAATAGCAAAGAGCAGCAGAGTTAGTCTCTTCCACCTCTTCCTCAGCCACATTCTCATTATAAGATGCACAATTCCAGGGGGTGTCATTCCGGTAGGCAAGTCCACTGAGGTACCCTTCCGACAGCATTCTGGAAAGAGAGTTCATGAGTAACAATGAGGAAAATGAAGACTGGATTTTTTTTTTTTAGTTGACAGTTGATGTACCAATAAAGTAAAGGAAATAGTTATTTCATTCATTCACCAAGCCATTACTAATTTTGTGCCTGCTTTGTACCAAGACTATGGCATGTGCTGGAGATAGAAAGATAAATAGAACACAGTTCCATCCTTCAAGAAATTTCCACTATGGGCTCGCCCAGCTTGGCTCAGTGGTTGAGGGTCGACCTATGAATCAGGAGGTCATGGTTTGATCCCTGTCAGGGCACATGCCCAGATTGGGGGCTCCACCCCTAGTGTGGGGTGTGCATGAGGCAGCCAATCAATGATTCTCATCATTGATGTTTTTTACCTCTCTCTCTCTCTCTCTCTCTCTCTCTCTCTCTCTCTCTGCTTCTCCCTTCCTCTCTAAAATTAATAAAACTATATATAAAATATGAATGGGAAAAGATAAACTAGATGCAAACAATTCCAATATTATATCACAGAGGGTTCAAATCATGATAGGCACAAAGGAAGTGAAGAAGAGGAGCTCCTAACACCACCTGTGGATAAGAGAAATTAGTTATGAGTATGTCACAGAGAAGATGACATTTCATCCAAATTGTGAAGACTAAGTAAGAGTTCCAGCCATAGTCACCAAGTTAAAAGAGAATGTGGTGTTGTGGCCTATTCACCATACAGCAAGATGCTGAGCATAAGTGGAAGGGTCTGGGAAAATGGGCCAGAATTAGGTCATGAAGGGCCTTAGGAGTCAAGCAAAGGCATTTGCATCCTGCCCCAGAGGAAATGGAGAGTGATTGAGAAGCTGCAATTTTTTTTTAACATTCTTTTTCTTTAAATATATATTTTATTGGTTTTTCACAGAGAGGAAGGGAGAAAGATAGAGAGCTAGAAACATCGATGAGAGAGATACATTGACCAGCTGCCTCCTGCACACCCCTCACTGGGGATGTGCCCACAACCAAGGTACATGCCCTTGACCGGAATCGAACCCGGGACCTTTCAGTCTGCAGACCGACGCTCTATCCAATGAGCCAAACCGGTTTCGGCGAGAAGCTGCAATTTGGGAAAACAACATACCCTGTGGGTTATGAGAAAAATAATGAGACCGATTCTACTGGAAATAGAGCAATATTTTACCTATCTTTGGATTTTATCCCTCAAAACTAGCACAGTTGTTTGCATTTAGGAGAGACTCAAAAGATATTTGTTGCCGAAACCGGTTTGGCTCAGTGGATAGAGCGTCGGCCTGCTGACTGAAAGGTCCCAGGTTCGATTCAGGTCAAGGGCATGTACCTTGGTTGCGGGCACATCCCCAGTGGGGGGTATGCAAGAGGCAGCTGATCGATGATTGTCTCTCATTGATGTTTCTCTCTATCCCTCACTCTTCCTCTCTGTAAAAAATCAATAAAATATATATATATTTTAAAAAGATATTTGTTCATTTGAATTAAATACTGGACAACAATGCATGGTATGAAATTAATTCACTATCAACCCATCATGATGGACCACAAAGCCTCACCAACCTTTGCAGCCCAGGACAAGTTCCTTGCTCTATCCCACGTACTTCTCACAATAAGTCCTAGAAATGTCTCTGCACTCAACTAATGTGTTTACCTCTACCCTAGTTACAAAGAGATTTCCTGACCATGGTCTTTTGCTACAACCGCCTCCCCTCCCCACCCCCAGCAGTTGTCAGCTGAGTCTGGAGTGGCTAGAATAGGCTAGAAAGCAGCAGCTGCATTTTCTAAAAAAAGGAACACACTGACATTCTTGGCGCAGGGCACTAGACAACAAGGAAAACTGATCCTCTTTGTCCTTGAAAGCTGGGCTTCCGAAACAGACCTGTCAACATGAACCTGCATTGAAAAGTCAAATTAGAAAAGGATTATTTTAACCATACCTAAAGGTCCTTTTTTAGAATATTAGTGCCTCTTTTATATTCATGCAGTTATTTCCCAAGTAAATGTTTCATTGTATAAAATAAATATTACAGATATTTATAATAATAAAAGCATAATATGCTAATTAGACCAGACATCCTTCTGGACAAAGCTGGGGCTGCAAGGGAAGCCTGGGTTCTGGGTATCAGAGGGAACCCGGTGCCAGAAGCCAGGGGAAGGAAGACCTACTCTTGAACAAATTTCATGCACCGGGCCTCTAGTAATGAACTGAATTGTTTTAGTTGTATAAGAGTAATATTTTCAATGTTTATTTGGAACTATTCCAAGACATATTCAACAAATTTATCAATTATTTAAATGTTTATATTCCAGGTATAGCCGTGTACCATAATGATACAAAATTAAAGGTCTTTAACAAATCCATGAAGTAGTTCTGGTATGCTGGACACAGTTATAAGGATAAAGAAAATGTTTTTCTTTCCTAAAAAAATTTTCCAAGTGTTTCTGCCCTCGACAAACTGACCATCAAAAGACCATGGTCAGGTGAAAAGGCAAATCTTTATTTACTAGTACATGAGAAGATAATTAACAGAGCAAAAATGTTTACCAAAAAAAAGGCTTTATAGTGAGGCAGTTATTTCCCAACCCTCCCCCCAGCCCTCCCACCCTACCCCCCAACCCGCCAAGGCTGCAGCTAAGGCCTTCCCCTTTCAAGGCCTCGGAACATCATTGTAGAAAACCAGAGCAGAAGTCCAACTTTCAGCTTTTGAGTTTCTAAACTGGCCTCAGAAACTCTCAGAAGAAACCATCGTTTTGGAGAAATGGCTTTTGAGATACCATAACCTGAGCTTTGATATAACATATATATTTTTTAATTGATTTCAGAGAGGAAGGGAGAGGGAGAGAGAGAAACATCAATGATGAGAGAGGATCATTGATTGGCTGCCTCCTGCACAGGCGCCAAGTGGAGGATGAGAAATTACCATGGAGGACAGTGTGACTACATGATGACAACCAGAGATACCCCCCACTCCCATGTCCCCAACTGACCCTATGGCTCTGTGTAAGCAAACTGGAACTTAGAGGCAAACCCAAGGAGGGCGGAGCCCTGAAGTGACTGAGGACATCCTAATTGACTGATTACTCAGGAGAATGTAAGCTGAGCTAAAAACAAAACAAAACAAAACAAACAAACAAACAAAAAAACGAGATCAAATTGAGGTAGAGAAAAGCAAAGATTTTCAGGAAAAAATAGCTGGTTAGGTATATGCATGTGTTTCCCATGCCCTAAATTTCATTAGAACCAGTAAGTGATTTTTTAAAGATACAGTCCACAAAAAGAGGGAGAATAGGAGAAGAGACGAAAGCGATTACATTTTAGAACTAGAAAGCAGGAGGCCAAAGATTAATGACTCGGGAGACCTAAAAAAGGCTGAATCTTACAAGAGCCATGGAAAAACCTAAGTGCCAATGTGATTTAAATTTTCCTAAATATCTAAGAATTGGTAGCACCCTATACTCATTTGGAAGAAGGGTAAAAGGAGTGTTCTAAAAAAAGAAAGATTCATTGAAAGTCTATTGAAAAGGCAGTCAGAAACCCAGATCCTCTCTCTCATTCCAGGTAGCCAGGTGACTATCTCCCATCTCCATTCCCAAGGGAAAACCTGGGATTTATTCTCTGAAAACTTAAGGTTTCTGGGCTATGAGATGCCAGCTGAGGGTTGAACTACTGAACCAATAATAGGTTAAATAAACATAAACATTTAGATGCTGAGATCCATGGCCTCTCTCTCCCTTTAGCTCTCTACCTTCCAGACTGGAAGAATCAGACTCGTCTGAGACCAATTGACATCAGAGATTCCCCCAACTAAATGGGGCACCCAGGTCAGCCTTCATTCAAGTTCACAATCAATAGAGCCCATTTAGCTTTTGGTCTTCGCAATCCTTAACATTCTCTAGGCCAGTGTTTCCCAAACTTCTCCCATGATGAGAATCACCTGGTGGAGTTGTTAAAATGCAGATTCCTGAATCCCAACTAAGAAGTGCTAAACTAGAATTTTGGGGAACATATAGGTAAAATTGTATAAGCTTAGAGCACTAGTTAAGTATACAATTTTACTTATATGTTCCCCAAAATTCTAGTTTAGCACTTCTTAGTTGGGATTCAGTTATCTGTATTTTAACAACTCCACCAGGTGATTCTCATCATGAGAGAAGTTTGGGAAACACTGCTCTAGGCAATAAGGATAATATTGCAATCTTGAATTATGAATGGGATACTATTGGAAAACATTCTGAAGTTCTTGACAATTAAAAATGTTATACAATTTTAAAACTCAATAGAATGACTGGAAGGTAAAGTTGAGGCAAACTCTCATTTTGAAAGTGGAGCAAAACTATAAGATGGAAAATAGTAGAGAAAGGTTAAAATTAGAAAACCAGTCCAGGAAATCTATTATCTGAAGAGTAGAAATTTCTAGGTCAGAAAGAGGACAGAGTAAACAGAAGAGAAATTCAAATAATTCAACAACATTTCCCAGAACTGCAGGACATGAGTTCTCAAAATACTAGTTAAAAATAGACCACACCGCTTATTATTATTGTGAAATGATATAGAATGCCTGAACCAAAGTGAAAATACTATATGTTTCTAGAGATTTTAAAAAGTGAGGAAAAAAATCCAAGAACCAGAATCTTCAGACTTCTCAACAACAACGTGAGAAGCAGGATGATCATGTAACAATGTCTAAAAATTATTAAACAGCCCTGACCGGTATGGCTCAGTGGATAGAGTGTTGGTCTGAGGACTGAAAGGTCCCGGGTATGATTCCAGTCAAGGGCATGTACCCTGGTTTCAGGAACATCCCCAGTAGGGAGTGTGTAAGAGGCAGCTGATGGATGTTTCTCTCATCGATGTTTCTAACTCTCTATCCCTCTCTCTTCCTCTCTGTAAAAAAATCAATAAAATATATTTTAAAATAAATAAATAAATAAATAAATAAATAAATAAACAAATAAGCAAGCTGAAACTGGTTTGACTCAGTGGATAGAGTGTCGTCCTGCTGACTGAAAGGTCCCAGGTTCGATTCAGGTCAAGGGCATGTACCTTGGTTGCGGGCACATCCCCAGTGGGGGGTGTGTAAGAGGCAGCTGATCGATGATTCTCTCTCATCAATGTTTCTAGCTCTCTATCCCTCTCTCTTCATCTCTGTAAAAAATCAATAAAATATATTAAAAATAAAAATAAAAATTGTCTTGAGTATTTGCCTATATGTCCAGACTGGGTAGCCAGTCTGGACAGTGAGAGGAACAGGACAAGGAGGTATGTACTTGGTAAAAGCCCAGGTAAGAAAAATAACTAAATCCTTACTTTCATGGTGGCAAGTCAATAAATAATGCCCAAAACTGAAAAATCAAAAAGTTGCAACACATACATGCTATTTAAAGAAATGGCAGTAAGCCCTAACCAGTTTAGCTCAGTGGATAGAGTGTCGGCATGTGCACTAAAGGGTCCCAGGTTCAATTCCAGTCAAGAGCATGTACTTTGGTTGCAGGCACATCCCCAGTGGGGGGGTGTGCAGGAGGCAGCTGATCAATGTTTCTAATTCTCTGCCCCTCTCCCTTCCTCTCTGTAAAAAATCAATAAAATATATATAATTTAAAAAGAAATGGCAGTAAAATCAAATAATTAGTCAAAGGAGATTAAAATAGTTGCTTCTGGAAAACGGGGGTCGGTTTTTTTCATTGCAAACATTTTAAAATTATTTGACCCAAATTGTGTGTGTGTGTGTGTGTGTGTGTGTGTGTGTAACTTTGATTAATGTTTTAATTAAAATAAGAATTAAAAATAAAATATTTTTCAAGTCACTAAGAGGGGGAAAGAAAGGAGCATTTCCTGCATAGCTGAGTTTGTGGTTGAAGATAGAGCATATTCTAAAGGCAATGAAGAGAAAGAGAGATCACTGTGTAAACGGTAAACTTTCATTTGGCCCTAAAGTAAAAGAGGAATTTGAACAGGCAGTGAGAAACGAGAAGAGGAAAAACGCCTTGGAGAGAGAGAAGGTCAACAAAAGTAAAGAGGCCTATGTTGTCATTCTCATGCAGGTGAGTGATGGACACCAGTCTGGATGGGATGCAACTGTTATTTCACCATCATGGTCACCTAAGAGCCTTTACTGAAATGTTACAATTTCCAGAATCCCTTTTTTTAAAAATTTTTGTTGTTGCTATTAATCTTCACCTGAGGATATTTTCCCATTGATTCTTAGGGAGAGTGGAAGAGAGAGGGAAAGACAGAGAGAAACATGGATGTGAGAGAAACACATCGGCTGGTTGCCTCCTATGCATGCCCTGACCAGGGCCCGGGCCAGGGAGGAGCCTGCAACCACAGAACATGCCCTTGACCAGCATTGAATCCAGGACCCCCTGGTCCGCAGGCCGATGCTCTCTAGCCACTAAGCCAAGCTGGCTAGGGCTGCAGAATCACTCTTTACCATCCCTGTTCTCCTTCAGACACAACCCAAATCTCCCACTTATCCTATGTCTTTTCATAATAAATAATCAACCTGAATGAATTCTTACATTTTATGTGAATACTGTTTATGAATACTCCAGTAACCTCCACTCTTTCACAACAATGAAGAAAGAGGATCAGGATTTTGTTTTGAGTAATGGGCCCTTTGCCCTATTTGCCATTGACTGAGAACTCGGTTGGTATTTTTATTCTAATGGAATTAAAAACCAAGTATGGTCCCAGGGGACCATGTGTCCCGGGAGAGCCGTGTGCCCCGGGGGAGACATGTGCCCCAGGAGAGCCGTGTGCCCCGGGGAAGCAGTGGGACCCGGGGGGAGGGGCCGTGTGAACCAGAGGAGGAGCGGATTCTATTCGTGGGGTCCTGAGATAGTCACCATAAAACAGGCAGACTGCCAAATGAGGAGCGGATTCTATTCATGTGGTCCTGAGATAGTCACCATAAAACAAGCAGATTGTCAAATGACAGCAGGGAGGGGAAGGAGACCTGGAGGGAGATAAGAGAACAACCAAAGGACTGGTATGCATGCATATAAGTACAACCAATGAACACAGAACTTTGGGGAGGGAGGGCATGAATGGGAGGTTGGGGGGGCAATGGTAAGCTATGTACACATATAATACCTTAATAAATTAAAAAAAATAAAAATAAATAAAATAAATAAAAAACCAAGTATGGTGCTCAAGGTCCAATAATGGAAAGGCAGGCAGTGTGTCCTAGTGTCTAGGGATTGATAACCTGAAGGCTAAAGGACAAGATTCCTATGAGGGTGGAGGAGGAAATAAGGTCAGAGAGGTAAACTGGGTCATGCAAAACTGAGGCCATTCCATTTACCCTGCAGACAATACAACGCTTTGGCAGTTTGCTGAGCTGATTCGTGGCATGATGAAATTGATCAGCAAAGTGCAAGATGAATTTCAGCAAAGTAAGATTGGCGCTAAGGACCCAAGTCAGGCAGGGATGGATTCAGCAGCCTCTTTGGTGATTGAAACAAGATCCAGGAGGGGAAGTAGCAGAACAGGAAGAGAGGGAATGAACTTGAGAGATTAAGAATGCTGGACATCAAACTGAATGAGAGAACCCTGGCCAGTTTGGCTCAGCGGATAGAGCGTTTACCTGCAGGCCAGAGGGTCCCAGGTTCAATTCCAGTCATCGGCACGTTGCAGGCTCCTCCCTTGCCTGGGCTCTGGTAGGGGCTCGTGTAGGAGGCAACCAATTGATGTGTTCCTCTCACATTGATGTTTCTGTCTTTCCCTCTCTCTTCCATTCTCCCAAATGGAGTGAGGATTAACAAAACAAAACAAAAAGTGAATGAGGGAATGGAGGGAGCCAAAAGTAATTTTGAATCTGGCCATGATGGCAAATGGCACCAGCATTAGCCAAAATGGGGAGATCTAGAAAGGGAGCTGTTGGATTTAGTTTGGTTTCTCTTGAGTCTGACAATGAAGTACACACTCTGAGTGCAAGTGTCTTATGCGGTGGACATTTAGGCAGGGAGCTCATTAGAGAGGTTACTTAAAGTCAACAGTAAAATCAGCTCAAACATGGGCAGTAGGGCTTCATCTTGGGGGCTTGTGGAGCCTGTGAGTGTTTGGAATAATTGCTGTGGGGAGCCTGCCTTGAACAGTACAAGGAGGAATGAGTGACAGCAAGAGCGGCAGTATCACATAGCTTTGTAAAAACTACAAGAGCTTCAAATGTGTTAAACGGGTAACATTTTAAAAATTCACAGGTAAAATTTAGTTATGTATTGAGATTCAGTAAGTTAAAAGAAAATTATTGAATTAGTAGTAGTCAAGGGACCTTGTTACTAGCTGTGGTTTTAGTCTAGGTAGGGACAAGTGTATAAAACACTGTAGCTAACATTAGAGCTAGCTACAACCCTGATATTATCATAAGTGGGTTGTTTTTTGTTTTTTTTTAAATAATGTGTGTGGCCAAAACCAGTTTGGCTCAGTGGTGGAGCGTCGGTCTGTGGACTGAGAGGTCCTGGGTTCGGTTCCGGCCAAGGGCATGTACATTGGTTGCGGGCACATCCCCGTTGGGGGGTGTGCAAGAGGCAGCCGGTCGATGATTCTCTCTCATTGATGTTTCTAACTCTCTGTCCCTCTCTCTTCCTCTCTGTGAAAAATCAATAAAATATATTTTTTAAATGTGTGTGTGTGTTTTTTTTTTTTTATTTCAGAGAGAGGAAAGGAAGAGGAGAGAGGGATAGAAATAACCAATGATGAGAGAGAATCATAGATTGGCTGCCTCCTGTCCACCCCCTACTGGGGATCAAGCCTGAAACCTGGGCATGTGTCCTAATCGGGAGTCAAACTGTGACCTTCTGGTTCATGGGTCGATGCTCAACCACTGAGCCATACCAGCTGTGCCTAACTGACCAAAAACGGTTTGGCTCAGTGGTAGAGCGTAGGTCTGCGGATTGAAAGGTCCCAGGTTCGATTCCGGTCAAGGACATGTACATTGGTTGCGGGCACATCCCGGTGGGGGGTGTGCAGGAGGCGGCTGGTCGATGTTTCTCTCTCATCGACATTTCTAGCTCTCTATCTCTCTCCCTTCCTATCTGTAAAATATCAATAAAATATATTTTTTTAAAAAAGAAAATAGAGCCCACACTCACTTGTTGCTTAACCCCTCAGAGACTCAAGTTCTCATCTATAAATTAAATGCTCACCTGTGGTATTAAAGTATCTATAAATTCCCCTCAAACTTTAATATTGTAGGGGTTTATAGTTGTATCAGGAGAATAGAAAGAGGGTTAGGTGAGCATTACTCAGAATCGAAATTCATTTCTGAAAAGTTAGCAGCAGAGGGCAGCAGATAGTATGCTAAAGCAGTTTTTCAAAGATTGTTCTAAAGCTGTGTGAAGAATATTGGACGAAACTCACAAACAAAAATTACACAGATGTTAACTAATTTAATCTTCATTAAAACTCTTCCATGTACCTTTAGAATGAAAGTGTACATCATGACATTCTAAAATCTAAAGATAGAAAAATAGAGAAAGTTATTTGGTTTTATTTTTATTAATGGTTGGAATTTTTCTCAGTACATTTCAGTGATTATCTGTGAAATTCTTATGATATCAATCAGTCTCTTCAAAGGTATTACAAAATATATATTTCAAGTAAATGTTAACATTTTCAGACTTCATTTCATCTGAGTCACTAAAACATGACCCAATGGATTACAATTGTTCAAAGTTATTTTATCACTTGACTTTTTGTTTCTCATCATAGGAAGCTCTATATGTATATTTTGAATATATATAAAATGTCTAACTATATTTAGAATTCTCCACGACTGGTTAAGTGTAAAGGAAAAGAAACCCAAGGACATTTGCAGATGAAATGTTCTAGGCAAATTTAGCATACATTAATCATTACCAGACAGGGGAATACCAAAATTAACCTGATGTGCAAATTCAAAACTTAGAAATATGTGCTGAAGTACAATACTTTGTTAAACCATTTACTTGGTTTCAGAAGAAACTGCAATATAAATTCTTCCTTCTACACTAGCATTTACATAGTTTCTCAGAAAACTGTTGTTATAACTTCTGCACATAAACACACTTTTAATTTACACCCAAGCAATGCAAGCATGGATTTCAAGAGAAAATCTGAAGAGGAAAGACCTTTACAAGAGGGAACCTTTGGAAAAAACCTAAGTTAGGGATCAACAACCTTTTTAAATAAAGGGCCAAGTATTTAATATTTTAGGTCTCTGTTATAACTATTTTGCCATCATAGCAGGAAAACCACCATAGGTGATACAAATGGGTATGGCTGTGTTCCAATAAAGCCTTATTTACAAAAACAAGCAGAGGGCCAATTTGGCCCATAGGCTATGGCTTCCCTATGCTAAACCTAAGTCTAAAAGCAGGTGCAGCCTGGCTAGTGTGGCTCAGTGGTTGAGTGTTGACCTAGGAACCAAGATATCCCAGTTTGATTCCTGGTCAGGGCACATGCCCGGGTTGTGGGCTCGGTCGCCAGTAGGGGCCATGCAGGAGGCAGATGATTGATGATTCTCTCTGATTACTGATGTTTTTATCTCTCTCTTCTTCTCCTTTCCTCTTTGAAATAAAATATATATATATATTAAAAAACAGATGCAATAAGTTGGATAGGGCATAATAACAAAAGCAATTGCATCAGGTGCTTTCCACACATTATCCCTAATCTTTCAACAATTCTTCATGTTAGATATACAGGGTTGGGAAAAAGTAGGGTTATAGTTGTTCAACTAGAAAGTAATACAATAATAAATGATAATCCTATGTAATAAAAAAGTAATGTGAAAATTGACTGTACCTCTGCTACACCCACCAGCCATGCACACCAGTCAATCAGGAGTGAATATGCAAATGAACACAACCAAGATGGCTGTGGCCACAGAGAGCAGGATGGAGGCTTGGGTTTCCCCAGCAATGGAGGAAGCCAAGCTTTCTGCCTGCCCTGGCCAGCCTAGGCTTCCACTCAATGCTACAAAGTTTCAATAATAGAAGATAAATAAGTCTCAACAAAATAGTTGCAAACACAAAGCTGGAGAGAGCAGGAGGCTAAGGTTGTGCCTGGCAATGGAGGAAGCCAAGCTTCTGCAGTCCTGGCCGGCCTAGGCCTCCATTCAAGGCTACAAAGTTTCAATTATAGAAGATAAATAAATCCCAACAGAAATGGCTGCTGCCACTGAGCGAGCAGAAGGCTTGGCTCTGCTCCAGGCTACAAAGTTTCAATTGTAGAATATAAATAAATCCCAGATACCACGGCCTCCACTTGGGTCACCAGGGGACATGGCCAGCCTGCAAACCACCACAGGCCCCTCGCCTAGGACACCCCACGCCCCAAGGGAACCCCCACTCTGATCTGGGGCTCCCTTCAAGGCAAACTAGCTGGCCCCCACCCGTGCACCAGGCTTCTATCCTAATAAAAGAGTAATATGCAGATTGACCATAACTCCAAGACACAAGATGGCTTCCCCAATGTGTTCAAAGATTTTGTCCTAATGTGGACACAAGATGGCCACCACAAGATGGCCAACAAGGGAGGGCAGTTGGGATGGACCAGGACTTCAGGGGAGAGCAGTTAGGGGTGACCAGACCAGCAGAGGAGGGAAGTTGGAGGTGACCAGTCCTGCAGGGAAGGGAAGTTGGGGGGACCCAGGCCTGCAGGGGAGAGCAGTTGGGGGGGAAACCAGGCCTGCAGGGGAGGGCAGTTAGGGTGACCAGGCTGGCAGAAGAGGGAAGTTGGAGGTGACCAGGCCTGCAGGGAAGGGAAGTTGGGGAGACCCAGGCCTGCAGGGGAGAGCAGTTGGGGGGGGGGACAGGCCTGCAGGGGAGGGCAGTTAGGGGAAAAAGGCTAGTAGGGGAACAGTTAGGTATCAATCAGTCTGGCAGGGGAATGGTTAGGAGGTGATCAGGCTGGCAGGCAGAAGCAGTTAGGGGCAATCATGAAGGCAGGCAGGTAAAAAGTTGGGAGCCATCAGTCCTGGATTGTGAGAGGGATCTCAGATTTGAGAGGATGCAGACAGGGCTGAGGGAACCCCCCTCCTGTGCACAAATTTCATGTACTGGGCCTCTAGTATAAGAATAAATTCTATGTTTTGCATACTCACAACTGTATACTTACTTTTACCGCACTCTGGGTTTTCCAAATGAGAAAATTGATATTTGGATATGACAAAGGACCTTCCCAAGGTCACAAAGTAACTAAGTAACTAGAGGCAAGAGTCAAGTTCAAGTTTACAAACTCCAAAGCATGTGGTATGATCTTTAAGCATATCACAATACAGCACAGTTGAGAGCAGTAAATATCACAATTATGACAAGCAATTAGTCCTTCCAGGAAAATGGTAGCAACCCTGACTCTATTTATTAATAATAGCACTGATGAATAAAAGAAGGAAGGTTCAATGAAGTTCAAAAAGAAAAGCTCCAGGAAGACAGCCAATGCCCACCCCACAGAGCTACAGATAGGACCCAATTGTGTAATAATGCTTATGTCTTTGACATACACAAATTATTTAACCTCTGGTGTGTTTTTTTAATTTTTATTGATTTCAGAGAGGAAGGGAGAGAGAGAGAAAGATAAAAGCATCAATAATGAGAGAGAATCATTGATCAGCTGCCTTCTGCATGCTGCCTACTGGGGATTGAGCCCACAACCCAGGCATGTGCTCAGACCGGGAATCAAACCGTGACCTCCAGGTTCCTAGGTCAACACTCAACCACTGAGCCACATTGGCCAAGCTATCCTCTGGTATTTTAATATAACCATATGAATATTTTCCTTAACCATTTCCACTGCTATAGCCTGGCATCATCTCACCCTTAATGTTACAAGCAGAGTGATTTAATATTACAGGTGCCCTGTTTAAATATTAATAGCTTCCAATCACTTCCAGAATAGAGTCCATACTGGTTAGGTCATCATGATGTATGGTTCTTATCTGCCTTCCCAACCTCATCTCTGCCTTTGTCCCACAGGACCCAGAAACTTCTCCCAGTTTCTCCCATACTCCATGCCCATCCCAGGTATTTGTGCATTTTTTCTTCTGTCCTGAAAGCCCTGGTTCCTATCTGTCCCCTCTCCCACTACCCATATATTTCAAGTCTCATCTCCTATATCAGCATTTTAGAGCCCCTAGCCATTCATGCAGAATCCATGTCCTTCAATTAGAAAGTGATTCTTGCCGAAACTGGTTTGGCTCAGTGGTAGAGCGTCGGTCTGCGGATTGAAGGGTCCCAGGTTAGATTCCAGTCAAGGGCATGTACATTGGTTGGGGGCACATCCCCAGTAGGGGGTGTGCAAGAGGCAGCTGATCGATGATTCTCTCTCATCGATGTTTCTAACTCTCTATCCCTCTCTCTTCCTCTCTAAAAAATCAATAAAATATTTTTTAAAAAAAAGAAGTGCTAAACTAGAATTTAAAAAAAAAAGAAAGAAATTCTTGGTTCTATCTCTTACCTCAATATATAGGGGTGAGCAAAAGTAGGTCTACAGTTGTGAATACTCAAAACAGTTTATTCTTATATTATCTATTTATTAATTATCATACTATAGATTTGTATGTATTATTATTATTATGTATTTTTACTTATGATTTATCTTTTAGATAATGATGGCTGACAACCAACAAAAGTGGATACTCAATAGTAAACAATACTGGAAGACAGAGAATGCAGAAAAGGTTCAACAAAAATGGGCTGAATGATCTGATACATCTTCATTACGTAGACAATTTACAAAATATGCGATAAATTTGATAAAACTGGCTCCAAAAAGTGGTCAACCAGACAGTATTACAACCAGGAAAATGAAATGTTAGTAAGCCAGGCATTTTTACAAAGAGCTCCCCCACAAAAACAAAACAAAATTAACACAAAAAACAAAGAGTTTCTATTGAGTTAGGTATTTCCCATAGATCGTTGAGTCGTCTAATGCAATGTTTAGGTTTGGAAATGTGTCAGGCAAGATTGCCTCATGGGGTATTAGAACATGATCCGGATTAAAGTTTACAATTCTGCGAAGTGGTTGTGAATTAAGACAAGGCCATGTCATCACTGATAAACTTGTATGGTCCAATGAAGCACCTTTTAAAACTTTCAGGTAAAAAAATTAAATAAATAAATAAATAAATAAATAAATAAACCTTTCAGGTGCTGGAAATTGACACAACTGTGTCTGCTATTCAGGAGAAAATCCCCATGTAATAGTAGGACCATTGAGTCAGCCAAGGACTACAGTTTGGGTGGGTATTTCGTGTAAAGGAATACTTGAGCCTATTTTTTCCATACAACTATCGCACACAACCTGTATCTCAGCATGCTGAGGGCCAGTGTTTTACCACAGTCACAGAGACAGCCTGGTATTGATGGCTTCTTCTTTCAACAGGACGCAGTTCCTCCACACTGTGTCGAAACAGTGTGTGAATTTCCTAGTGAACAATTACCCAACAAGTGGATAGGTCAGTGAGGCCACCGCAATCACCAGACTCACCCCAGTGGTCTTCTTTGGAGAGTTATCAAAAAATAAAGTCTTACCCTGACCGGTTTGGCTCAGTGGATAGAGCGTCGGCCTGTGGACTGAAGGGTCCCAGGTTCCATTCCAGTCAAGGGCATGTACCTTGGTTGCGGGCACATCCCCAGTGGGGGGTGTGCAGGAGGAAGCTGATCAATGTTTCTCTCTCATCGATGTTTCTAACTATCTCTCCCTCTCCCTTCCTCTCTGTAAAAAATCAATACAAAAAATATATTTTAAAAAAAAGTCTTTTCGCAAAAGCCACATAAGGTGGATAATATGATTTGCTGCATAAGTGAAGCATGTCAAGAAATTGATGACAATAAATGTGCCAGAGTGTGCTTGAGTATAGCAATTGGACTACAACAGTGTGTACACAATGAAGGCCAGCAACTTGAGTCCTTACAAGATTGTACCTAAGTGCACTGTGCCACTGTGATATTCTTTTGGCTTAAAAAAGCTATCGTAATTAGCATAACCTGCATGTCTTTTTTCATATGAACAACTGTAAACATACTTTGCCAACCCTTGTATTTATCGGGATTGCGTGAAACTTTAGCAAAATCATCTGCTATTTTAAACATCGAAACCAGCAGAAACCGGTTTGGCTCAGTGGATAGAGCGTTGGCCTGGGGACTGAAGGGTCCCAGGTTTGATTCCGGTCAAGGACATGTACCTTGGTTGTGGGCACATCCCCAGTGGTGGGTGTGCAGGAGGCAGCTGATGGGTGTTTATCTCTCATCAATGTTTCTAACTCTCTATCTCTCTCCCTTCCTCTCTGTTAAAAAAAATCAAAATATATTTTAAAATTAAAAAAAAATAAGAATAAACGGTGAAATCAATCATCAATCATTGGGACAGTCCTCTGAATGAAGGAGTAACTGGCAAGAGCAAAAGGAAAACAGGCAGATTGGGGATTGGTAGCAAGTGGGGGAGTTAGAGGCACTAAGCAGCAGAACATCCTATCCCTGGAAGAATAATTTATGTACATGCAAACTAGGTCATCTGACAGGCTGGGTTGAGAAAGGGTGCACAGAAGACAACGGCAGCACAATAATGGAGGCAATGGGAAGGGGCTGCCTCCCACATGACACGATGTAGTTTTATAGAACTGAAGACAGGAAGGCAGCATCTGCTGTTCCATAGAAGGTCTTGGGCCTAACTAGTTGGGGTGCGATTTGGGTCCCATCTGTCAGCATGTCTGCTAGATCTACCTTTTAACAGTTACAAAATCATGCATCTACAGGCACAGCTTATCTCTTTTTTTAATTTATTAAGGTATTATATGTGTACATAGCTTACCAATGCCCCCCCACCTCCCATGCATGCCCTCCCTCCCCAGAGTTCTGTGTTCATTGGTTGTACTTATATGCATGCATACCAGTCCTTCGGTTGATCTCTTATCTCCCCCCAGGTCTCCTTCCCCTTCCCTCTGTCATTTGGCAGTCTGCTTGTTTTATGGTGACTATCTCAGGACCACACGAATAGAATCCGCTCCTCCTCCGGTTCACACCCCCGCAAGGTCCCACCGCTTCCCTAGGGCACACGGCTCTCCTAGGACACACGGCCCCCCTGGGGCACATGGTTCTCCCGGGACACACGGCCCCCCTGGGGCACACGGCTCTCCTGGGGCACACGGCCCCCTGGGACACACAGCTCACCCAGGGCACACGGCCCCCCTGGGACACACGGCTCACCTGGGGCACACGCCCCCCTGGGGCACATGGCTCTCGAGGCACAACTTATCTTAGCAAATCACTTCTCATAGTAGACATTGGGGTTTTTCTTGCTTTTTCATTATGTGTAACTACTGTGCATGCTTCCATGAATGCTTCCTCAGGCCCATCCACTTTGGAAAAGCTGAATTATTAGATCATAGCTATTGCAAATTGCCTTTCAAGTGGCTTGGGCCAATTTATTCTCTCACCAGCAATGTTTGAGATTAACTGTTTTCACTGACATTCTTCAACACACTATTATTATTACTTTTAACTTTTCAATCAGGTAAGCAAATTTATTTTTGTGTCTCAAATTTGAGGGTGAAGCAAACTGTCTTGTTAAGATTATGTGTAGTGATATATCAGGTATGTTGTCTTTTTAATACTCCCCATTCTCAAAATACTCTATTTCATCTCTCCAATTCCCTATTTCCCTTATAATCTAAATTCTAGATTCTATAATTCCAACCCATGTTTTTAAGAGCTTTTTTATTTGGGGGCTTTGCAGATACACCACTGAAAGTTGTCATTGGAAAACTTGAATATCGCCGAAACCGGTTTGGCTCCATGGATAGAGCGTCAGCCTGCAGACTGAAAGGTCCCAGGTTCCATTCCGGTCAAGGGCATGTACTTTGATTGCGGGCACATCGCCAGTGGGGGGTGTGCAAGAATCAATGATTCTCCCTCATTGATGTTTTTAACTCTCTATCCCTCTCTCTTCCTCTCTATAAGAAATCAATAAAATATATTTTTATAAAAGAAAAACTTGAATATCATTTTGTTCATAATCTAGTTATAATACTGTAACCAAGTCTGTATTACATGTTTTAATTTTTTTCTTCTTCTTTTTTTTTTTGTAACTGATATAAGAACTTTACCCAAAACAAAGGGTTTCTTTAGGAAGGACCCCCCCTGAACAACACCAACCTGCCATTTCCTTACTCTTATCTTTTAAAGTTCATTTTGTTTAGAGCTGAAAATAACCATTTACTTAATCATATGCCTTGTCTTATATTATTTCATCTTTTGTGGCATTTGTTGACATTATTATTTGTCTAAAGCATCACTTATCCATATTTCAATTCTCCTCACAAAACATATACTTTGTGATTATTCTTCTATCAAATGTGAAGTGATTCTTACTTAACAAATTAATTTCTGAAAGTCTAATTTGAAGGCTAAGGTAATAGGTCAAAAGACTTTCGTTTTCCATATTAACATCACCAATAATGTTGATAATGTTAATAAATAATTCTCTTAGGTTCTTATGACTAGAGGTAATGACTACTTTATCTGGATATGTGAATATTCTTATTTCAGAAAATGTAAATTTTGGTGCAGAAATACTAGTAAATATATTTCTTTCATAATTTGAATTTGTTAAATTCTGTCTTTACAACTCACAGATAGAAAAATTAAAGCTTATGTTAATCTTTAAAAATTATTTTTAAAATATTTTGACACAAAATGAAAGGACTAAAAATATTAGAAAAGTGACCATAATAGTATTAACTGGTATTAAATTTCTTTGGTGTTATAATTGTTAATCATTGTTCATGATATCAATTATGTCAACTAATGTTAACATTTGATTAGTTGTAGGCATTTAAACCAAATGCATTGTAAGGTATTTCATTTGATCCTAGATTTAAAAACTCTTTAAAGAACATTTGGAAAATTAGATAAATTTAAATATGAATTACATTCTATAACAGGATTCTATTTATGTTAAATATCCTTTGCATTATAATTATGTAGAAGTCTGCCCTTTTTCATAGGAGATATATTGCTCAAGAATTTGAAGGTATCACACACACATATATATACATACACACACACACACACACACACACACACACACACACACACATATATATATATATACAGAGAGAGAGAGAGAGCACATAAATGTGGCAAATAACTACAACTACTTAATTTACATGATAGAAATATAGGTGCTCATTGTACTATCCTTTCCATTTCTATATAGGCTTGATACTTTATACACCAAAATTTTGGTGAGGGTTAACAACTACTGAAGGCAAATTTACACTCTATCATGTTTGAGAGGAGCATAGAGGGGCAATATCATATATCTAAGATAATCATTAGGTATGTGATTAGAAATGGTTCAGTAACTTGAAATAAATATTGAAAACATTGTATCAAAATCTTATCAGAATTAGTGCACTACCTTTGTATATCTGCCAAATTACCATTGTAATATGAATATTTTACACCAATATTAAATATTCTCTATTCCTTCAAGAAACTTCTCAAGTTCAGAAACACAAGGTTCTTACACTGACCTTTGCAAGCAATGTTCTGAAAACATCCATATGAATATACTGGCCAACCCAGGTCTATATTCAAGCACAGATAGATGTGCACAAGAAAAAGAATGTTTGACTAGGTCTAATGATAATTCAAACAATTGCTTCTCAGTGTTTTGTTGTTGTTGTTGTTGTTTTGTTTTGTATTTTTTTTTGCTAAGATCAAGTATAAAGATAATCCAAACAAAAGCCCACATGTACAAGCACTGTCTTTAATAGCAACAAATCACCCAGATGGCAATTCTAAAAGCATCATCACTCAACCTGAAAAAGACAAATATCACATGATCTTACTTATTTGTGGAATCTAATGAACAAAATAAATTGACCAACAAAATAAGACCCAAAGCAGGGAGGCATGGAACAGACTAACGTACCTCGTACCTGGATGTGGGTTTGGAGGAATGAGAAGAGATAAACCAAAGAACTTATATACTTATATGCATAGCCCATGGACACGGGCAATAGGGCAGTGAAAACCTGGGTGAGGAGGGGCTGGGAGGAGGGGGGAGGGGGAGAATGGGAGATATCTGTAATACTAACAATAAAAAAATATATTTTTTAAAAAACAAAAACAAATAAATAAAATAAAGGCATCATCCCTATAGATCACATTCACTTTGAATATGTCCTGCTACACAGAAAAACACTTATCATAAGCTCACAATGAATGACTAAGAGTCAGATCCAATCAATGTATACGATTGATTGTATTCCTCTCTATAATTACATCACCATAACAATTCAAGAGTTGTGCTATCTCTGCAAAATTCTCTTTAGGTTTTTCAGACTTTTAAATTATTTTTTTACTTTAAAAGTACAGTTGGCCTTCTTTTAAAAACACATAAGTTAAACCTGTGAAGGAATTAGTGAATGAAATTACACAACAAATATTTGATCAGATCAATCAGTTGTTGTTGTTTTTTGGGGGGAGATATTTTACCAATGCCCTAAATGTGAACATGAGGGAGGTAAGAGAAGGAAGCATTTGACTTGATTTCTCGTTATTGTATGTTTACTTAAACTCCCACTCACCTCTGATTTGGTAAACTAGAAAAGCATTTTACATGTCATAAGACTGGATCTGAGTTCTGATACTAAAGAAATTAAGTATGAGAAGAGAAATGAAAGAAAAGGTTAGTAGTTACAGGGCCTGTTGCCTCATTTTCTTACCTTCACTAACCAATCTGCTCCTTTGGTGCTGCAGAAACACGACTGACCATACGAAGATGAATAAGCCAGCCAGTGCTTTATCCAGAAATGCTCGCAAGCCTTTGGTGAGTATTCCTTTCACTGCTGAAAGCCAAGAAACTAAGCTGATCATTGCATTTCCACTTTTTTATGACTGATCCAATGGAAAAAGAGTTGGGTTTGCTCGTCTGATTTGTTCTAAAGAACAGTGGGAAGTCCCAGAAAGGAGGGGGAGGTAATAACTGACAAACGCAAACCGAGCCACAGAAGGGTGTTTCTTCCTCTTTTTCAAAAAATGAAACCTATCTATGAAACTGTCTCTGGTTAAAATAGCTGATCACTACACATTATATGAGCCCTATCAATGTACATTTACTCCTATAACTAAATTCTCTGGGGCCTCTCTCCCAAAAGAGACCCAATGTCAGATACAATTTAGAAAGTTCTCAGTTTTATCACTAATTATCATTTTTAAGAAGTATTATTTCTTAACTGTACTCATAGTTTTAAAAAATGCAAGTTAAGCCGAAACCAGTTTAGCTCAGTGGATAGAGCCTTGTCCTGCGGACTGAAAGGTCCCAGGTTCGATTCAAGTCAAGGGCATGTATCTTGGTTGCAGGCACATCCCCAGTGGAGGGGTGTGCAAGAGGCAGCTGATCGATGATTCTCTCTCATCGATGTTTCTAACTCTCTATCCCTCTCTCTTCCTCTCTGTAAAAAATCAATAAAATATTTGTTAAAATTTTAAAAATGCAAGTTAAAATCATTTCTGTCTCCAATTAACAAAAGTTTAAAAAAATCAATAAAACGCTTAGTGGCAAGGTTTTGTAGAAACAGGCACTATCATACACTATTGGTGAGATTGTAAACATGTTTAGGGCAATTTCCGAGTCTCTGTCAAAGTGTTTGTTTTAATACTCATATCCTTTTACCCAATAATTTCATTTCTATAAATGTATCCATGTGATATATTTGCACCTGTGCACAGACATGTGAAAATATATTTGTAGCAACATTGGTTAAGAATGTAAACAAGTCCTAGCCGGTTTGGCTCAATGGATAGAGAATCGCTTGTGAACTGAAGGGTCCCAGGTTCAATTCCGGTCAAGGGCACATGCCCAGGTTGTGCGCTCAATCCGCAGTAAGGGGCGTGCAGGAGGCATCTGATCAGTTATTCTCTCTCATCATTGATGACTCTCTCTCTCTCTCTCTCTCTCTCTCTCTCTCTCTCTCTCTCTCTCTTTCTTCCTGCCTGAAATTCAATAAAAATATATTTTTAAAAAGAATGTAAACAAGTGGTGGGGGAGTTCAGAAACAGGATATTGGCTAAACAAATGAAAGAATATCCCTATTGTAGAATATCATGCAATTGAGTGAGGTAGTTTAATGTCTAATAATAAGAGGAAATCTCCAAAATAGATTCTTTTTTAAAAATAAATCTTTATTGTTCAGATTATTAGAGTTGTTCCTCTTTTTTTCCCCCAAAGCTCACCTCCACCCAGTTCCCACCCCACTCTCTGCCCTTACCCCACTAAATGTCCTTAGCCATAGGTGTACAATCTTTGTCTAGTCTCTTCCTGCACGTCCCACACCCTTTCACCCCAAGAATTGTCAGTCCACTCCCTTTCTATACCTCTGATTGTATTATACTCACCAGTTTATTCTGTTCATCAGATTTTTTATTCACTTAAATTTTAGATTCACTTGATAGATATGTATTTGTTGTTCATAGTTTTTATCTTTACCTTTTTCTTCTTATTCCTCTTCGTAAAGAATACCTTTCAGCATTTCATATAATACTGGTTTGGCAGTGATGAACTCCTTTAGCTTTTTCTTATCTGTGAAGCTCTTCATCTGCTCTTCAATTCTGAATGATAGCTTTACTGAGTAGAGTAATCTTGGTTATAGGTTCTTACTATTCATCACTTTGAATATTTCTTGCCACTCCCATCTGGCCTGCATAATTTCTGTTGAGAAATCAGCTGACAGTCGTATGGGTGCCCCCTTATAGGTAACTAACTGTTTCTCTCTTGCTGCTTTTAATATTCTCTTTGTCTTTTGCACTTGGCATTTTAAAAAATGTATATATTTTATTGATTTTTTACAGAGAGAAAGAGAGTTAGAAACATCAATGATAGAGACTCATCGATCAGCTGCCTCTTGCACATCCGATGTGCCTGCAACCAAGGTACATGCCCTTGACCAGAATCGACCCTGGGACCTTTCAGTCCACAGGCAGATGCTCTATCCACTGAGCCAAACCTGTTTTGGCTGCACTTGGCATTTTATAATTATGGTGTGTCTTGGTGTGATCATCTTTGGATTCCTTTTGTTCAGGGTACTCTGCGCTTCCTGGACTTGTAAGTCTATTTCTTTCACCAGGTAGGGGAAGTTTTCTGTCATTATTTCTTCAAAGAGGTTTTCAATATCTTGCTCTCTCTCTTCTTCTGGAATCCCCATAATTCTGATGTTAGTATGCTTGAAGTTGTCCCAAAGGCTTCTTACACTATCTTCATATTTTTGGATTCTTTTTGCTTTTTGCTTTTCTGGTTGGGTGTGTTTAGCTTCTTCGTATTTCAAATCTTTGACTTGATTCTTGCGATCCTCTAGTCTGCTGTTGGATCTCTGTATATTATTCTTCATTTCAGTCAGTGTATGCTTAATTTATAGTTGGTCCTTTTTCATATCTTCTAGGGTGTCACTAAATTTATTAGTGGTTTCTAGAAAATTCTTGAAAAACCTTATAACCATGGTTTTGAACTCTATATCCAGTAGTTTGCTTTCCTCCATTTCTTTCATTTGTGACATGTCTCTGCATTTTGGCTGCTTTCCTGAGTTGATAGAGTAGTTTTGTATGTTAGATGTCCTATTGGACCCAGTGGTTCAGCCTCCCCAATTACCTGAGGTGGACACTCTTGGTGCACCCCTTTGTGGGCTGTGTGCACACATTCTTGTTGTAGTTAAGCCTTGATTGTTGTTATAGCCCTGGGAGGAATTGACCTCCAAGACAATTAGCTGTTATGATAAGCTGTGTCTATGATGGGAGAACTTCTGTGCTGGAGACTCCCTTATATGGCAAGACTTGCTTCAGTGGGACTTTTGTACTCACTGAGTCTGCCCCTTGAGTGTATTCCTAAGGATCTTAGAAGTTGTAATCAGTCCCACTCTGATCACTGGATACACTGGCTCTTGGATCTCCAAGGAGGTGCTAATTTAGCCTCTGCCTGAGGCCACCCAGCAGGAGCTATGGAGAGATCTGAAGATTCCTCTTCTTTGTTTGGGTTATGGGGGTGCCCAGATGAGGCCCAGCTGTGAAGCAATGCAAGCTGCTGTGGGGGCCTTAGGCCTTCTTTTGGATGTTCTAGGTCTCTCTGACTCAGCTGCAGTTTGTTAGTTAAGTTTACATTTCAAAGGGCAATTGGGGCCTCTACTTGCACCCACCTTGGCCTGGTGCCACCTGCTCACCATCCTGCCATAGTCCCACTCTCATGGGGGCCCATCAAGGCTAGTAGTGCCTTCACTGCCACCTATTGCCAGTGCCAAGTCTCCGGTGCCGGCAATGTTCTGCCACCCCCCACCCCTGGTGGTCAGCGCACATCTAACTCCTGGTTGGCTGAACTTTTGCCCATGGGGTCAATTTGCATATTAGCCTTTTATTATATAGGACTAGAGGCCCAATGCCTGAAATTCATGCAAGGGGCTCAGCCCTCACAACTTCAGTAGCTTGCCTTGGCCCTTGTAGATCTGAATTCATCCAGAAGTTCATCCAGAATGTCGTCCAGAAGGTCATTTGGCAGTCTGGTCTAGTTAGCATATCACGCTTTTATTATTATAGGTTATTGACTATATTCCCTATGCTGTACTTTACATGACTAGTTTGTAAGTACTATCTTGTATTTTTTAAACCTTTCATTTCTTTTCCAAGTCCCCCAAGTCCTCTCCTATCTGGCAACCATCAGTTTGTTCTTTGCATCTATGAGTTTGTTTATGTTTTGTATGTTCATTTATATCACTTTTTAATTTCCACATATAAGTAAATAATATGTTATTTGTCTTTCTATGTCTGACATTACACTTAGCATAATACCCTCTAGGACCATCCATGTTGTTGCAAATGGTAAAATTTCAATCTTTTTTATAGCTGAATAATATTCCATTCTATATATGTACTATTACTTTTTTAATATATTTTATTGATTTCTTACAGAAAGGAAGAGAGAGGGATAGAGAGTTAGAAACATTGATGAGAGAGAATCATCAATCAGCTGCCTCTTGCACACCCCCTACTGAGTATGTATCTGCAACCAAGGTACATGCCCTTGACCGGAATTGAACCTGGGGCCTTTCAGTCCACAGGCCGACGTTCTATCCACTGAGCCAAACCGGTTTCGGCACCATTACTTTTTTATCCATTAGTCTATTGATGGTCACTTGTGCTGATTCCATATCTTGACTATTGTAAATAATGCTGCAATGAACAATTAAGTGTATATACTTCTTTGAATTAGTGTTATAGATTTCTTCGGATGAATACCCAGAAGTGGGATTGCTGGGTCATATGATAGTTCTATTTTTAATTTTTTGAGGAACTTCCATACTGTTTTCCGTAGTGGCTGCACCAATTTGCATTCCCACCAACAGTTCACTAGAGTTCCCCTTTTCCACATCCTCGCCAACACTTTTGTTTGTCATTTTATTGATGATAGTCATTCTGACAGGTGTAAGGTGATATCTCATTGTAATTTTAATTTGCTCTGATGATTAGTGATGTTAAGTATCTTTTCATGTGTCTACTGATGTCTATATCCTCTTTAAAGAAATACCTATTCAAGCCCTTTCCTCATTTTTTAATCATATTGTTTGACTTTTGGGTGTTAAGTCATATGACTTTTTTTTTTGCTTTTGCTTTTATCTTTATTATTGAAAGTATTAGTGATGTCCCTCTTTCCCATTGACCATTTTCACCTGGATTCCTTCCTCTTTCCAGGCCTTCACTGCACTGTCTGTCCATGGGTTGTGCATATATGCATATAAATTCTTTGGCTAATCTGAATATTAACCCTCTATCAGGTGTATCATTAGTGAATATGTTCTACCTTTCAGTAGGCTGTCTTCTCATTTTGTTGATGGTTTCCTTTCCTGGTGTCAAAATTTCTTCATGCTATTTCTCCACCCTGTGTACCCTCTACTCACTTTCAAGTGTTCTTAGCGGCACTCTCAAATTCCTCAACAGTTTCTCTTTCTGTCACATCCTACTTGCCCATTGCCAGTTCGAGATAAAATCCATTATTGCCTTTCCTTTATCTACAGGCAGGTATATATGTATATGTTAAATATGTATGTATACACATATATGTGAATATACACAACTGATCACTTCACAAAATTATTTCATCAAATTTCAACTATTTCAGGATAAATTCTTTATCTTCTTGAAGTATGCTCTCCAGCCACTTAAATACAGTTTTTTCTCTCAATATCAAATGACTCAACTGAACCAACTTCATGAAAAATACCAAGGCCGTTTTTTTAAAAATATTTCTTATTGATATTTTACAGAGAGGAAGAGAGAGAGAATCATCAATCAGCTGCTTCTTGCACACCCCCTACCGGGGATGTGCCCACAACCAATGTACATGCCCTTGGCCAGAATCGAACCCAGGACCTTTCAGTCCGCAGACCGATGCTCTACCACTGAGCCAAACCGGTTTCGGCTACCAAGGCCCTTTAATCATTAAATTTAATAACTTCTACATTTCTACAGTATTTGACCCTGTTCACTAATCTCTTCTCTTTTTTGTAGTTCATTTAAAAAAATGTGTACAGGTAAAAAGTGTAAATGGTACAAAAAGGTTTGCATTAAAAATTAAACACATATACAAGCTCACATAATTTATTTTTAAAAATTTAATCTTTGACCCCAAAATTCACTTGCTTACTTATCTTTATATCATTACCCAAGATTAGTATGTTGAAATCTGTTTTCACCTTATCCCTGATCTCTGCAAACAATTAATCGCTAATACCTGCCAAGTTGACTCAACAGATCAGAATAGTTTATAACTGAATTTGATCTGTACCTCTAGGAAAAGTGAGCAAGTAAAAGCCCTACTGCCAGCAGTCATAATGGTAAAAAAAATAAACTTTGTCAAAGTAATGTATAATGTAACATCTTTAAATACACAACTCCATTTACCCATATTCATTTTTCAGTTTATCTTAGTCATTTTTATATTTCCTGCAGACACAATTACAGTATTATATATAAAGTTTTAATGCATTTCCTCTGCAGAAGATTAATTTTAGTTTATATTCTATAAAAAAATTAACTTGAACATCTAGGAGTTTAGGAACATATTACATATTCCAGAGAGTAAAATTAGTATGACATTTAAAATTCTTGGTTATACTTCAGTGGGTCTAATTTACACCAAACAAATCTATAAAGTAAGCTCCAGGGCAGTGCTGCTTATCTTGAGGACAAAATGACATATTATAATTGCTTTATTAACTACAACATTCTGATTTCCTATGAAGCTGTAATGGCTTGTTGCGCACTAGAGATTTTGTTAGTTAGAATATAATTGATTGTAATATATACTGTTTGCTCTTGAATAACTCCCATTTTCCACCTCAGGGATTTTCATTTCAACATCAAATAATATAGTTACTGCATTCATAATGTTTCTGAAGCATTTGGAATTTTTTTCCATTGAAAAATAATTCAAAATTGAACTATGATATAAATTAAGGGGGCAGATTGACTTTAATCCCATATGTTTCATTTTAAGGCCATGTATAGTGTATAGAATAGCTCATCCTTGTCGAATATTACCATGTAGTTGGCATTAATCAGAGGTAGCAAGACTAGTACCTAAATACTTGAGAAATTAACAATCCCATGAACTATTTTTGTAGAGAGCCACCTGGGAAGGCACATGGATACCCTTTTAATCAGCTGAGCCCAAGGGCACTGGCAGAATCCTGTTATCAGTACTGATTTCTTATCTTTATCCATGTGCTTGGAATGAGGAACAAAAAGGACCTTGACCCACCCAGGTCTTTTTTTTTTTAATATATGTTTTATTGATTTCTTAACAGAGAGGAAGGGAGAGAGATAAAGTTAGAAACATCGATGAGAGAGTCATCGACCACTTGTCTCCTGCACACCCCCCACTGGGGATGTGCCCGCAACCAAGGTACATGCCCTTGACTGGAATCGAACCCGGGACCCTTCAGTCCTCAGGCCGACGCTCTATCAACTGAGCCAAACCAGTTTCGGCCCACCCAGGTCTTAATATGCTAAATCTTGTACCAAAAAATAAGGAGCTTACCCAGATCCTGGTGAATAGGATTTGGGCACACCTGAAAATCCTTTTGATCCTAAAATCCTTTTTGGAAACCAATAAATATGCTGTGTTGACTGAGGTGAGTGTGACTGTCCCTCCATCAGAGATGGTGCCCACCTAGCACCCAGCTTGAATCTATTTCTGTCTCTTGTCTCTTTATTTCTCTAATTTCTTAATCCCCAGCTCCTCCCCTCAGGAACCTGTTGCTTTCTGTGCGGGACACGGAAAAGGAAGAAACTCCACACCACAATTTTGATTTTTGTTCTCTAATTGTCAGTCTTTGCTATTACTTGACATTCTCTGACTTAACAATCTAACAACAATCCCTAAGATCAAAATACAAATCTTTATTATTAACTCCAAAATAAATTACCCTGGAAACTCTTGACAGAGTCTTGCTACCAGTTCTTGATAACTTTTGCCCATTTTTTTAAAACACGTCTGCTCCTCTTTCCTAGTTTTCATATTTTTCTCTGTTAACCAGTTACCTCTCCCCCCAGTCAGTGCTTGGGAACAGACACTTCCTCCTCAAGTCAAAATAATGCTTCACTTCCTCTATCATAAATTGTTCTTGAAAGAGAAAAATGCTTGTTTTGTTCCTTAGTTGAGCAACTGAGAATTTCCTGATGTTGTTTACCTATTCTTTTATTTCACACACATGAATATTTGTATGAACTCTGCAAATATTTATTTTGTTAAGACCAAGAGGCCGCCGAAACCGGTTTGGCTCAGTGGATAGAGCGTCAGCTTGTGGACTGAAAGGTTCCAGGTTCGATTCCGGTCAAGGGCATGTACCTTGGTTGCGGGCACATACCCAGTACGGGGTGTGCAAGAGGCAACTGATTGATGTTTCTCTATCATTGATGTTTCTAACTCTCTATCTCTCTCTCTTTCTCTCTGTAAAAAATCAATAATATATATATATTTTTTAAAAAAAGATCAAGAGGCCAAAGACACAGCCAAATCTGTGAAGAATCTCAATTTTCATGCATCAGTTTCTACTCGAAACCCATCTCTTATTATGCTTTCTTTTGTCTTCCTTTCAGACTTTTAAAAGAAGGAAGGCAAAGGGAAAGTTGGATCTCTTAGTATCTCTTCTTATTTGTGCCTCTCTAAAAGACTGAATTAAATGAAAAAGATATATTAATAGGGTAAAATTGGATTTTGATATCAGATGGATTCCATTCTCCTTAGTAGTTTCTGCACTTTTAGATAATCTGAACTGTAGCCCACAAAATGAACAGTAAAACTTTAAATCCAAAAGTGATAGCGGGCTCCCCAAATTCATCTTTCTCTCCAGCCTGATCAATTTAAGACCATAGCTTTGCAGGGGAAAAGCCCCAAGCAGTTTAAATACTGCTCTATAGTCATGTATTACCAAAAACTTTAGTTTCTGTCACCAAGCAGTGGTTAGAAGTTCATAGGATCCTTCATGAGAGCCAATCAAACAGCTAGCTCTTAGGTCTTGGCCCAAAGGTAAAAGAGCCAAGAAAAATTAAACCTCCGAAATCTTTGTGAGCTCTAATCCCACCAGATTGTGCAATTTGGGTAGATTTCTGAAGGAAGAATTACATACTCCAAAGCCCAGTACAAGTTTCTACCACCCCAGAGAAAATTCCAGATTTTTAAAAATTGATATTCTCACCGAAACCAGTTTGGCTCAGTAGATAGAGCGTCGGCCTGCGGACTGAAAGGTCCCGGGTTCCATTCTGGTCAAGGGCATGTACCTGGGTTGCGGGCACATCCCCAGTAGGAGATGTGCAGGAGGCAGCTGGTCGATGATTCTCTCTCATCAATGTTTCTAACTCTCTGTCCCTCTCCTTTCCTCTCTGTAAAAAATCAATAAAATATATATTTTTAAAAATTGATATTCTCTTTGGAATGTTTCTTCTTAGTCCTCCCCTCCTTGATTCTATTTTTATCATGTCACTGTACTGACTCATGTTTATAAAAGTAACCAGGGACTCGTGAGACATATGGAGAAGAAACTGAAACTTAAGCCCAAATAACATTATTTCACAAATCAACAGGGAAGTGAAAATAGCGCTGTTGAGCTCTCAAATCTCCAGATTTCCTCCCTTTGTGGAGAAGCTTCTGGGAGAGAAATTTTTCACCCCTATCTCCTCCTGGCCACATCAAATCCTCCTTTGGTTCCTGTCCCATTAGAGTAAATGCCAAATGAAGTGTATATTGTATTATAGATTCAAGAGCTAGTTGTGTTTTCTTGTTTGTTTGTTTGTTTGTTTATTTTAAAATATATTTTATTGATTTTTTTTTTTTTTACAGAGAGGAAGAGAGAGGGATAGAAAGTTAGAAACATCGATGAGAGAGAATCATTGATCAGCTGCGTCTTGCATATCCCCTACTGGGGATGTGCCCACAACCAAGGTACATGCCCTTGACTAGAATCGAACCCGGGACCCTTCAGCCACAGGCCGACGAAGAGCTAGTTGTGTTTAAGCAACTTCTATTTGCAAGTACCATTTGCAACAACAAAATAATTTCTATTTTTTATAACTTTTTCCCTTGCTCTTTAACTCCTAGGGATGAAAAGAAAAATTTTGAGGCTAATGAAAAAAGAAAAAAAAAGAAAGAAAAAAGAAAAACACATTTCAAGACAAATTTCAAACCAACAAGTCCCTCTGTATTCACATTTAGTAGAAATCAATTCATTTTTTAAAGTTTAAAGAAGAAATAACCCTTTTCTGTTAATTCCCCTGAAGGAATTACTATGAGGCATATAATGATGCAAACTTTATTTGGGGGGCTCCTTATCAAAAATCCCCATCAAATACGGAGACCATTTGAGGATCTAACCCATTGGATATGTGTGCATAATTGCTAAGATACTATGGCAAATCAATGTACAGATCTCTTGTACATTGGTACAAGGTAGTGTTTCTCAAATGTTGACATGCATATGAATCACCTGGGAATCTTGTTAAAATCCGCCTTCAATAGGTCTGGGGTTGGGCCTGACATTCTAGTTTTCCAGCAATCTCCCAGAAATGACAATGAATGCATCTGCATAGCACCACACTTTGAGTAGCCAGGTCTTAAGGTATCTGTATTTTTTTTAAATCTTAACATGAGGCTGTATTCATGGCAAAAAATTTTATAGAGAGCATACCTGCTTTGTGTGTAGTACTGACTAGAATGTTTGATTTATGTCATTTAATTCAAAATAACCCTATAAAGTACGGTTTTGTTAAATAAGGATAGTTTAGCTTTCAGAAACGTTCATTCTTTTCCCAATGTTGCACTACAAGTAAGTGCCAGGGATTAGGACTCAGATGTTTTTTGTGTTGTTTTTTTTTAAATATATTTTATTGATATTTTACAGAGAGGAAGGGAGAGAGATAGAGAGCTAGAAATGTCGATGAGAGAGAAACATCGACCAGCTGCCTCTTGCACATCCCCAACCGGGGATGTGCCCGCAACCAATGTACATGCCCTTAACCGGAATCGAACCCGGGACCTCCGAGTCCGCAGACGGACACTCTACCACTGAGCCAAACCGGTTTCGACTGGACTCAGATGTTTGTTTGTTTTTAATCAAAGGGAGGAGGGGGGGGAGCAGGAGGAGAAAGAAGAGGAAGAGGAAGAGGAGACGACAGCAGTATTCTCTATGTATTATGTACAAAATCTTGTACAGAGAACTTTGAGAGGTGAGGAAGTTTCTACCCTTTGGAAATTAATAGTATAATGGTAGGAATTGGACATATTACAGGTGTAGGCAAAAGTAGGTCTACAGTTATAATACAGTAACTGATAATAATACAAGAATAAATTCTGTTAGGTGTACTCACAACTGTAAATCCATTTTTGCTTATCCCTGTACATAAAAAAAAGATAAATAACAGTTTTTATGTTTGTTTGGGTTTTTCTTTTCTTTTTTTTAATATGAAATGCTTCATGAATTTGTGTGTCATTCTTATTCTGGGGCCAAGCTGATCTTCTCCATACTATTATAATTTTAGTATTTGTGCTGACAAATAACAGTTTTTAAGTGTTGTGCATATTGTTATGAATAGTGTAAGGTAAAACAAGTCATTTTTTTCTGTCAAATATGGGAGTTTAGGCAGCCACCAATTTGGTTCATGTGACTTGCAACTCCCCTGAGGGCTGCCATTTTGAAACCGCAAAGGTCAACCCCTTCCTTTAAATGAGCCAATGGAGAAAGACTGTGAGACTAAGCTCCAATCAAGAGTGAGAGACAGATGCTGAGTACAAAATAAAAAGCAGAGCCAGCCGAAACCGGTTTGGCTCAGTGGATAGAGCGTTGGCCTGCGGACTGAAAGGTCACGGGTTCAATTTTGGTCAAGGGCATGTACCTTGGTTGTGGGCACATCCCCGGTGGGGGGGTGTGCAAGAGGCAGCTGATAGATGTTTCTCTCTCATCGATGTTTCTCTCTATCCCTCTCTCTTCCTCTCTGTAAAAAAAAAAAAATCAATAAAATATATTAAATACAAAAATAAAAATAAATAAAAGCAGAGCCAATGGCCAGCTCAGTGTGAGTATTCTATTCCCAGACCATGTGCTCTTGCAGGAGTAAACATATTTGCCTTGCTCTCTGGCTCCTGAGTATCCTTTGCATTCTACCCGGGCCCTGATTTGGGGGGCTTGCCTTATTTCTAACAACAGGAAAGGAGCAAAATGGAGGCCAAATATTATAAGCATGGCCATCTGGAAAGCTTTACCGGGAAGCTGCAATTTTACACTCCCTGGGAACCACTGGTCCATCCCCTGCAGTTCCCTGGGGGGAAGGGAATGGGCAAATGGGAGATGAGCGCATGTGCAGTAAATTGTGGTGATGTAGGGAAGTGGATTGGCTACAGGGGTGGAGCCAATACAAGCGTGCGAAAACTTAGATTAAAATCCCTAGCCAAAGGAATCTCCTCTCTTGTTCCTCTGGCTTTGCTCCTGCTTTCTTGCACTCACCCGTGCTACCTCCATAGCCATGTGGCCCTAGAAGCCCATGCGGACTCCACGCACAATGGACTACAGCTGGGAACACAAACTAAGCTAACCTGATGCTGGACCAGACTGTGCAAATATGGAACAGAGGATCCGAGCAACGACTTTAATCCTCACTCTGCTCAAGTCACAGCTGGATTTCACCTGTGGCAGGATGGAGGGAGAGGAAATCTTGGAAACCCGGGGGTTTAGTTCCACACAAATAAATATCACTCATTCTCCCATGTAAGTCTCAGAAAATTCCTTTTCTCAGACATCACAAACAGCCCACTCCCCCAGGCAACAGGTGGGGACACAGAGGACACCCCTCCAATAGCACAAGATCAAAGACTAGTGAGTTAAATAGTAATAAAACTGAAAAGGAAACATTAATCAACAACATATTTCTGTAAAATTCCTTTGGATTAACTCATTAATTTCTGTTGTGTTAAACTACAGAAATACTTGTAATAGATTTAAAACTTAGAACTGGGAGAGTTAACAGATATAAAGCATATTTCTATATCACATTTGCTAACATCCCATTGATCAAAGCAAATCACATGATCAACCCATGATCAAAAGAGTCTACCTCTGGCCCTGTCCGGTGTGGCTCAGTTGGACATCTTCCTGTGCACTGAAAGGTTGCTGGTTCTATTCCCAGTCAGGGCCCAAGCCCAGGTTATGGGCTCAATCTCTGGTGAGGGAGAGGCTTTTAAAAGATTCTACCTGCCTAAACTGGTTTGGCTCAGTGGATAGAGCGTCGGCCTGTGGACTGAAAGGTCCCAGGTTTGATTCCGGTCAAGGGAATGTACCTTGGTTGCAGGCTCATCCCCAGTAGTGGGTGTGCAGGAGGCAGCTGATCGATGTTGCTCTCTCATCGATGTTTCTAATTCTCTATCTCTCTCCCCTCCTCTCTGTAAAAAATCAATAAAATACATTTTTTTAAAATAAGATTCTACCTCTTGCTCTAGCGGGTTTGCTCAGTGGATAGAGCATCAGCCTGGGGACTGAAGGGCCCAGGTTTGGTTATAGTCAAGTGCACATGCCCAGGTTGTGGGATCAATCCCTAGTGGGGGCAATGCAGGAGGCAGCCGATCAATGATTCTCATCGTTGATGTTTCTCTCTCTCCCTCTCTCTCTCAAATCAATAAAAAATATATATTTTTTAAAATTTTACCTTGCTGAAACCAGTTTGGCTCAGTGGATAGAGCATTGGTCTGTGGACTGAAGGGTCCTAAGTTCGATTCCGGTCAAGGGCATGTACATTGGTTATGGGCACATCCCCAGTGGGGATTGTGCAGGAGGCAGCTGGTTGATGTTTCTCTCTCATCGATGTTTCTAGCTCTCTATCCCTCTCCTTTCCTCTGTAAAAAAAACACACAATAAAATATATATTTTTAAAAAATAAAAAAAAAGATTTTACCTCTTTTCTAACTGCTAATTTTACATAACAATGAAGAGGAAAGTGGAATTATTCTGAGAGTTGGTGTTAATGGGGGGGAGAGAGGTCTCCAAGATACCTTTCAAGGCCTCCACTTGTATGATTATGTAACTCAAAATTCAAACTTGTCATTTTAAAAAGTCTATGAGCTAGATGCTTACGGTTAAAAAAAAATGTACATATATTTTTTTCACTTCCCAGAGGAAAATACTGTTTTCAGCTATATGGTTATCTTTTCTGGCAGAACTTAGTTTTTCTTAGAGGTTTTTTATAAAGTTTTAGTATGAGCCTCATTGAACACAAGCTACATTAAAGAAATGTCTATATAGAATTATTAATATTTTTATACTTTTTAACATTGAGCTCTAGACAAGCGATCCCTACTATTATTGAGCATTTATTATGAGCCAGGCAGGCACTAAGCAGTTAGCAAGTAAAAACTAATAAGTCTCCATCTCTACCTCCACTCACTTGTAACTGAGTGATTTCTTTCTTTCTCTGGCCAGAAAAAAAAGAAAGAAAGAATCGCTGTGGTGCTGCAGACAGGAAATTACCATTTAATACTGGCAGAGCCTTCTTCCTGTTTTACCCAAAGATGGAAAGTAGGAATTTGAGGGTGTGTTTCACTTCTCCACTGTGATTCCCATAAACCACTTTCTGGTTCTCACTCCAAGATTATCCCTTTGAACGCCTCCTTGAATCTATTTGGCCTCTTACAACTGATGAGGAAATGAAATTGTATTTACAAAGCTTTTATCCTGGGCACAAGACAATCAAGAAAAACTGGTTCTTGCCAGTCCTCTGACATAGGTCTCTTTGAACACTTGGGCTGAAGAGTCAGCTGCCAATGCGGAATTCACTTGCTCAACCCAATTGTATAGAGTGTAACTTCCCACAAAACTGCATGAAATTTATTTGAGTGACCTGGGAGAAAAGTCCCCCCATACAAGAACAGTACCTTGGTGCCATGACCTGGTAGCTCAGTTGGTGAAAGCCTTGCCCAATACACCAAGATTGCAGGTTCGATCCTCAGTCAGGGCGACATACAAAGGTCAAACAATGAATGCAGAATAAGTGGAACAATAAATCATTTTTTTCTCTCTCAGATCAATTTTTAAAAAATTAAGAATAGTACCTTGTCGCCAAAACCGGTTTGGCTCAGTGGTAGAGCATTGGTCTGCGGACTGAAAGGTCCCGGGTTCGATTCCTGTTAAGGGCATGTACATTGGTTGCGGGCACATCTCCAGTAGGGGGTGTGCAAGAGGCAGCTGGTCGATGTTTCTCCCTCATTGACATTTCTAGCTCTCTCTCTCTCTCTCTCTCTCTCTCTCTCTCTCTCTCTCCCTTCCTCTCTGTAAAATATCAATAAAATATTTTTAAAAGAATAGTACCTTGTCAAATAATTAACTAATTTGTCTTTATTCTTTTAAAATTTAAAGTCATTTCTGCATGCAAAATCTCACATTAAAAGGTAATTTCCCAGGGGAAGTTTTAAGGTGTGTGCTTCAAACTCTGTGGATTGAATTGAGTTGAGTAATGACTTCGCCACCAACTAATGCCTCAACTAGCCTGCCGTCAAGAATGAGGATGTTGGGAAGAGAATGGTGCAATGTTTCCTAAAAGTTGTCTCATTTTAAGACTCACCTGAGGTGCTTATTAAATAGGCAGATTTTCTGCCAAGACCGGTTTGGCTCAATGGATAGAGCGTCAATCTGCGGACTGAAGGGTCCCGGGTTCGATTCCGGTCAAGGGCATATACATTGGTTGCAGGCACATCCCCGGTGGGGGGTGTGCCGGAGGCGGCTGGTCGATGTTTCTCTCTCATCGATGTTTTTGGCTTTCTATCCCTCTCCCTTCCTCTCTGTTAAAAATCAATAAAATATGTTTTAAAAAAAAATAGGCAGATTTTCCAGCCACGTGCTGTGGAGATTTGGTTCTTTAGATCTAGGGAGATAACTGGGACTATTAATATTTAACAAATGTCTCAGGTGATTTTTATGATTGGGAAAAATTGGAAAACAGGACAGCAGAGAAATAGTTCTTTTTTAAAAATAAATATACTTTATTGATTTTTTACAGAGAGGAAGATAGAGGGACAGAGCGTTAGAAACATCCATGAGAGAGAATCATCGGCCAGCTGCCTCTTGCACACCCCCTATTGGGGATGTGCCCGCAACCAATGTACATGCCCTTGACCAGAATCGAACCTGGGACCTTTCAGTCCGCAGGCAGATGCTCTATCCACTGAGCCAAACCGGTTTTGGCAGGAAATAGTTTTGCAACCTTCAATGCACATTAGTATTATCCGGAGAGTTTGAAAAAATATATATGTATATATTAATGCCCAGTCTTGGTTCCAAACCCAGAGATTCTGATTTAATTTATCTAGAATAGGGCCAGGCATTGGTATTTTGGGAGTTCTGTTTGTTTTTTTCAGGTATTGGTATTTTTTTAAAAGTTCCCCAGATCAATCTAGTGTTCAGCTCTTCTAGTATTCAGGAATAATGGTTCAACCCTGCTGGCATGGCTCGATGATTGAGCACTGGTCTATGAACCAGGAGGTCACAGTTCAATTCCCAGTTGGGAGGACTAGGCCTTCAGGGGAGGGCAATTGGGGGAAACCAAACCTGTAGGGGGGGGGGGCAGTTGGGGGGGGGCAGGCCTTCAGGGGAGGGCAGTTGGATTGTGAGAAGGATGTCCAATCACCCATTTGGGCCTGATCCCAGTGTGATCGGGCCTAAACGGGCAGCTGGACATCCCTCAAGGGGTTCCAGATTGGAGAGGGTGCAGGCTGGACTGTGGGATACCCCCCCCACAAATGCACAAATTTCATGCATAGGTCCTCTAGTTAAGTATATATTTGACTATAAAAGGTTAGACCTATCAAAAGGATTAAATGAATTAATACATTTATGATCCTAAGAACAGTTTCAATTGTTACATCTTAGTAGCTGTTGTTTAAACCCAAAACAGTAAATGCTCATTACGTCTTAGTAGCTGTTGTTTAAACCCAAAACAGTAAATGTGGTATAATGGCAACAGAACAAACTAAACATCAGGAAGAGCTAGATTTGCATCTTTAAGTCCTAGTCCTTGCTCAAGCTAGAAAATTATTTAACTCTTATTAATAAGTACTGAAAAGTCCTGGGACCTTTCAAAAAATGTTAACACCTATCCATTGATTCAACTTAATTCACAAGTTACACTACATTCACAAGTTAATTACACTAACCTTTGTCCTTCTGTCCAATATAAGCAGCTGGATTATGGGGAGAGGCAAAGTAGATTTTAGTGGATGACCTGCTATTCTCCCACACTGCTAGCATTATTGGAATAAATGCTCATATATGATTCAACCCTGCCTCTGCTTAATTGAATGAAGTTGTGACTGGCAGTCCGGTTACATTGTGAGGCCTTCAAGATCATAAGAGTAGATCAAGTTTTTCCAAATATTCATTTTAATTTGAAAACAAGTTTTATCCTTGGCAACATATATTGTCAATTATTTTCATCAAAGTAAGAGACTCCCTTCTTTTTCTTTTCTTTTTTTTTAGTTGGTACATTTTTTTAATTGCTTTGTAGTTCAATTTTCTTAATGGTAACAGCACTCTGAAGAAAATACAATTAAGAATTTAATATATTTTAATTGGGATTGCATTTAGAAAAATTGCCAAGATACTACTGTCTTGTTTGCAAATTCCTAGCTGTTTACATAAAAATCCATCAGAGCAGAATGATACTCAAGATTTTAAAGATATAAAAATAAGGTGGTATTTTACACCAGTTCTACTTTATAATTTTATTTTTTGCTACTTTTAATTAAAATAAAATGTTTATTTTTATGGAAAATGTACAGTTTAATCTAGAGAAATTGATTATTAAAAGACTTCATCTAGTATGTTCCATGTAAAAGAGAAAAGAACTCATTATTTGCTTAAAAATTCATACTTCAAAAAAACTGGTTCTTTATCATTCAGGACAGTGGTAGATTATTATACTAGTGAGAATTCTCTTTGGTAAATATTAGTGCTTTCAATTTTGGGTAGATTAAGTTAAGTAATTTTCTATGGCCTTTTAAAGAAAAAAAATCTAAAGCACAAGAGTTATCCTATGCAAATCAACCAAACAGTGGAATTTACACACAAGACAGTAGTATCTTGGCAATTTTTCTTAAATTGTTATTGTGTGGTGGTGAAGAATAAAATGCTTACTAGTAGGGTTTGAGGGTTTGGTGCCACTGCCTTGATTTGTGCTAATGAATGAGAATTTTATTTTTATTGCTTTTCACCATCAGTGTAGATATTTCTCTTTTCCGCGTCCAGCACAGTTAGATAGTGGTTCAGTTCCTGAGTAGGGAATGATGTGGATTGAGAAAATTAAAGAAAGAGACAGACACCAGAGATGGAAACAAAAAGCTTGGGACGGGTGGGACCACTGTCTTCTGATGGAGAGACAGTGACCCAGAGCCCAGACAGCTTGTTTATTTTATACAGCAAAAACCAGGAGGTTTTATTAAAGTTCAAGACAAAAGAGATTATGTGCATTCCTGTGTGGGCCTGCTTGGCTGGATTTAGATAATGAAACCCACCCCTTGGCACCTGGGCTGAAGGTCAGGCTGACAACACCCCTGCCTCTGGCAAGGTGTGTTTCCAGGACCTGGCTCTGCCAACACCACTGGATTCACCTGACAATCATTAAATAAATGTCCATGTGCCTTCACAGGTGCTCTCTACACATCAATACAAATATCAATGTCTTGGTGTTATGAAATGGTTTTGACGTGTGAATAAGAGTCAGTAAAACGGAGTACTTTTACAGGTTTCACCCCTTCATTCCAGTTTCATCATAGAGAAGTTTCCTAACATTTTATTGCCTTAGTGCCCTCATCTATAAAGTGGGCATAAAGATGCCTTGCTTGTTTGTGATGGGAATTAGGACATGCTACCAACAAATTAAGGCAATTGAGAAACAGCCAAGGGAAAGAATAGCCCTTTGCTCTACCCTTTCCACCTGAAAGGAAAGTATCAATTTTCTCCTCTAGTGTACCAAGGTGAGGAGGAAAATTCTTATCACCAGAGATGGAGGGCTGGCCCCAAGATGAGTCCACATAAACAAGCCTTACTAAGATAACCTTTATCTGTATTAGTTTCCTCCCTATACTTACTTTCTTGCCACTCACATAATGTATCAGCCTCAGAAGCCCAAACCTCTTTTCCTTTGTCTAGTCACTTCTGCACCATTTATCATCCCCTATTAAAATGGTATCGAAGCCCCTGAATCTAACCACTTCTTTGGGGTTTTTCAACTTCTTTTTTCTGAAGCTTCCTGTGCATGGAAAATATTAACATCAATAAAAGTTGTATGCCTTTTTTTCTTTTTTTTTTCTTTAAAAAATATATTTTATTGATTTCTTACAGAGAGAAAGAGAGAGGGAGAGAGTTAGAAACATCGATGAGAGAGAATCATCTATCAGCTGCCTCTTGCGCACCCCCTACTGGGGATGTGCCCGCAACCAAGGTACATGCCCTTGACCGGGATGGAACCTGGGACCTTTCAGCCCGCAGGCCAACGCTCTATCCAGAGCCAAACCAATTTCAGGTGCCTTTTTTTTCTTAATCTGTCTTTTGTTAGTTTACTTCACAGGTTTCTAGGCCCTGAGGCTAAGAGGGTGAAGGAGAAGTTTTCCTTCACTACACTTGCTAAAAATTAAAGGATATAAACTTGTGAGAAGTTCTTTGTTCCATACTAATGATTTTCAACATGACCACCCCAGATTCGTCTCACTCAGATACAGGCATAATGTAATACAGCTAGGAAATATTATACTAACATTTGGTCCAGAGTTCTTTTCTGCGAGCTATTTCTGTTCAGAAAACATGTTAATAATTGCTGGGAGTGTATCAGTTAGTGACTTCAGAGGAAGGGGGAAAAAAAAGAAGATTGTTTTGACCTCTAGACTTCCTAAAATGGTCTAGGAACCATACTTTGAAAACTGCTGACCTAAAAGAACATAGAGCAGCCTTAGTAGGGGAGTTGTGTGGCCCAAGTTTAGCATTCATTTACATATGTATTGCTGAGACTAGAATATCTGCCACATGTGGGTTATAGTTTATTATTATCCTATTTAAGCCTCACAGCAACATTTACAAAGTAGATATTATTTCTATGATACAAATAAGAGAATTGAAACTCAGAAGAGTTAAATAATTTTCTAGCTCAAGCAAGGACTAGGACTTAAAGATGCAAATCTAGCTCTTCCTGATGTTAAGTTTGTTCTGTTGCCATTACACCAAGTCATTTTCCTTGTATTGAACTGTTTTGGGTTTAAATAAGAACTAAGGCTTAATGAGCACTTATTAAAACTGTTCTTAGGATCTTAAATATATTAACTCATTTAATCCTTTCAACAGGGCCCGTTAGTCCTATTTTATACATGAGGAAACAGAGAGGTTACTTAGCTTTTCCAAAGTCACAGAGCCAGTAACTAGGGAGCTAGGATTTTAACCCAAGAAGACTGACTTCAAAACCATGTTGCTAAAATATCTCCTAATTTAAAATACTAATGAAAAACCTAAAATGTGTTTATACAGTATATAGCATACTTGTAATCACTACTTGAATATGAGAACTACTTAAATAGATGAAACAGATACTTTTGCCAATTTGCATACAAAACATCACGTGATCAAAAGGCCTTGGTTTATTTGTTTCATTTCCTCAAGGAGAGGCAGAAGCATGTGTGGAAAAATCTTCGTAAGTGTGTGGAAATTTGGGCAGGAAGTTAATTCACATAAATTACTAAGAATAGAGCCCCAAAAAGGAGGACAGTTCAGTTTACATTTCAGATTTTCAAGCTCAGGATGTGGTGACCAAGTCTGCAGATGGGAACATGATGTGGTCTATGTCATACTGAGCATATGATAGACACCCAACGAAGAACACACCTGTTCCTGGAGAAGACCAGGGCTCTGAAACAATTATGGGTGTGACAATGGAACCATCTACCATTAGTCATCTTGGGGGATATTTTCTTTTTCTAAAAATAATGGCAGTGGTATTATTACTCAATCCACCAAAATGAGTTTATAGGTTAACTTATAAGACAAGAGCTCCTTTTCCTAAGTAGAACTCCATTTCTCCAGCCAATGGGAGTCTCCTCATCTAGAAAGAAATGTTATTCATGTTTACCTATCCTATCTAATAAAAGAGTAATATGCAAATTGACCATCACTCCAACACACAAGATGGCTGCCCCCATGTGGTCAAAGATGGCTTTCCCCATGAGGACACAAGATGGCCACCACAAGATGGCCAGCAGGGGAAGGCAGGTGGGAGGGACCAGGCCTGCAAGGGAGGGAAATTGGGAGTGACTGGTCTGCAGAGAAGGGCAATTAGGGGTGACCAGCCTGTAGGGGAAGGCAGTTAGGGTAAATCAGGCTGGCAGGGGAGCAATTAGGCATCAATCAGGCTGGCAGGGGAGTCATTAGGGGGTGATCAGACTGGCAGGCAGAAATGGCAGAAATCACAAAATGGCAGAAATCACGAAGGCAGGCAGGCGAGCAGTTGGGAGCCAGCAGTCCTGGATTGTGATAAGGATGTCCCAGATTGGAGAGGGTGTAGGCTGGGCTGAGAGACATCCCACCCCGTGCATGAATTTTGTGCACTGGGCCTCTAGTAATTTTCATAAAAATGCAAACAGGCTCTCCAATTAGTCCTTCCATGTGTGTTCAAGACACTGCCTCCCTCACCTGGCTGGCATGGCTCTGTGGTTAAGCATCAACCCAAGAACCAGGCGGTCACCATTAGATTCCCAGTCAGGGCACATGCCCGGGATGCAGGCTCAGTCCCCATGGTGGGTGTATGGGAGGCAGCTGATCAATGATTCTCACATTATTGGTGTTTCTTTTTTTTAAATATAAATATATTTATTGATTTCAGAGGAAGGGAGAGGGAGATAGAAATATGAATGATGAGAGAATCATTGATCAGCTGCCTCCTGCATGCCCCCGCACTGGAGACTGAGCCCTCACCCCGGGCATATGCCTTTGACCAGAATTGAACCCAGGACCCTTCAGTCTCGAGGCCGACACTCTACCCACTGAGCAAAACTGGCCAGGATACATCATTGATGTTTCTATCTCTCTCTCCCTCTCCCTTCCTCTCTGAAATAAAAAAATATATATTTTTTTTTGTTTAAAAAGAGACTGCCTCCCTCTGAACCATGGAGTTCCTTTCCTGTTCCCTACCCCTCACCTACTACAGCCCCTGCTAGCTGACTGATTCTACTTTCCTCCCACACCTCCATCTTTTCTTACTCTGCCTTCCCAAGTTCTGATTGCCTTTCCTAGGTCAAATCAGGATGGAGGGTCTCTGCAAGAGGGAGGGGATTCGGGGCAGAAAAACCTCCTTTGGAGGGCAATAGCATCTACCAGCAAGAAAGAAGGAATGAGAAAATCCCATTCTGTAACTGAGGACTCCAAACTTTTTAGCTTCTGTCCCTCCTCCTCTCTTTCCTTCTTCTCTCTGCCCTGAGGTTTTAGTCTCTATTTATCATACACAGGAACCTCCCCAGTGGATACAGATAAGAAAGGGAGGCAACTAACCTGCCATTTCTTCAGGAACTTTGCTTTCCCAGGGCTCATCAACTCCCTCATGCCCAGTTCAGCCTCTAAGCTCCAAACCCAATATGGATTTCTCCCTCCAAAGGCCTTTCCACTCCCCAATAGTCTCTATTCCTTAATCCTAGAATTCCAATCCCTGTCCAAATGGACTCCACTCCAGCACACTCCACACTGGGGATTGAGCCTGCAATCCAGGCATGTGCCCTGACTGGGAATCGAATCATGACCTCCTGGTTCATAGGTCAATGCTCAACCACTAAGCCTAAGCAGCAAAATGAAATGGCTTTCAATGGGATGGTAGATCCTTCCAGTGCCAAACTTAAATTAACTATAATAAGGCTGTACACACAGTCCACAAAGGGGTGCACCAAGAGTGTCCACATTAGGTAACTGGGGAGGCCAAGCCACTGGCCCATATACGACACCTAGCAAACAAAGCTACCCTACCTAATCAGGGAAGCAGCAAAAATACGTAGACAAAGAAACAGATCATAAACAAAAGAAACTGAGGAAAACAAGCAATTGGAGATAGAGTTCAAAACCACAGTTATAAGGTTTTTCAATAATTTCCTAGAAAAGGCCGATAAATTTAGCAAGACCCTTGAGGATATGAGAGAGACCCTCAAGGACATGGAAAAGGACCAACTAGAAATTAAACATACACTGAATGAAATAAAAAAATTTATACAGACACCCAACGGCAAACTAGAGGAACACAAGAATCAAGTCAAAGATTTGAAATCAAAGAAGCAAAAATCACTCAACTGGAAAAGCTAAAAGAAAAAAGAATCCAAAATTTGAAGATAGTGTAAGGAGCCTCTGGGACAATTTCAAGCATACCAACATCAGAATTATGGGGGTGCCAGAAGAAGAGAGAGAGCAAGATACTGAAAACCTATTTGAAGAAATAATGACTAAAAATTTCCCCCACCTTGTAAATGAAATAGACTTACAAGTCCAGGAAGCACACAGAGCCCTCTAAAAAAGGAATCCAAAGAGGATCACACCAAAACACATCATAATTAAAATGCCAAGTGCAAAAGACAAAGAGAGAATATTAAAAGCAGCAAGAGAAAAACAGTTAATTGCCTACAAGGGAGCACCCATACTATTGTCAGATGATTTCTCAACAGAAACTATGCAAGCCAGATGGGAGTGGCAAGAAATATTCAAAGTGATGAATAGCAAGAACCTACAGCCAAGATTACTCTACCCAGCCAAGCTGACATTCAGAATTGAAGGTCAGATAAAGAGCTTCACAGATAAGAAAAAGCTAAAGGAGTTCATCAACACCAAGCCAGTATTATATGAAATGTTGAAAGGTATTCTTTAAGAAGAGGAAGAAGAAGAAAAAGGTAAAAATAAAAACTATGGACAACAGCTGACACCGGTTTGGCTCAGTGGATAGAGCGTCAGCCTGTGGACTGAAAGGTCCCAGGTTCGATTCCAGTCAAGGGCATGTACCTTGGTTTCAGGCACATCCCCAGTAGGGGGTGTGTAACAAGCAGCTGATCGATGATTCTTCTCATCGATGTTTCTAACTCTCTATCCCTCTCTCTTCCTCTCTGTAAAAATCAATAAATATATTTTCAAAAAACAAATACATATCTATCAGCAAGTGAATCTAAAAATCAAGTGAATTAAAAATCTGATGTACAGAATAAACTGGTGAATATAATAGAATCAGGGGCATAGAAAGGGAGTGGACTGACAACTCTCATGGGGAAAGGGGTCTGGGGGTGCAGGAAGAGATTGGATTAAAATCGTACACCTATGCATGAGGACAGTGCGGGGGGGGGGCAGAGTGTGAGGTGGGAAGCGGGTGGAGGAGAGCTATGGGGGGGAAAAGAGGAACAATTGTAATAATCTGAACAATAAAGACATTAAATTTTAAAAAATGAAAAGAATGATAAAATATTAAAAATAAGTAATTTTTAAAAATTAAAAAATAAAAGTTAAGTAAACATAATACTCTTTTACCTAAAACTCTTACAGTAGAATTATAAACAGAGTTATGACCCATGATTTCTCAATGTTCTTCCTTGCTGAAGGACATTTAACTACTTTTGATCTATAGTGAGGATAAATATAGTGAAAACCTTAAATTTACAACAATGACACGCAAAGAGGAAAGATAAGCAATGACACAAACCTTATTTGGAAGAGAAAAAAATAAAGCATAGGGCTATGAAATGTCTAATGCTAATGATGTTTCCCATTAACTCAGAAAATTGAGCTTTATTAAAAATATTTTTTATTGACTTCAGAGAGGAAGGGAGAGGGAGAGAGAGCTAGAAGCATCAATGATAAAAGAAAATCATTGATTGGCTGCCTCCTGAACGCCCTATACTAGGGATGGAGCCCTGAACCCGGAATCTGGGAATCAAACTGTGACCTCCTGGTTCATAGGTCGAAGTTCAACCACTGAGTCATGCTGGCCGAGCAGAAAATAGAGCTTTATAAAAGTCACTGGGGTTGACCTTTTTGGGATTGCAACAGAATAAAAACCCTGTGTCTTTCAGTTGATGTGGCCTATTTTTCTGGATTCCAAAGTTAATGGGCAAGTTAATATACACTGTGAGTGAAGGGGAAAAGGGTAGTGAAGGGGAAAAGGCAACTTACAATTGCCAATGACGATATTGCCTTTCTTTGCTGTGCATTTCACAAGCAGATTACATACCTGTCCAGGATATAGCAGCAGCAGCAGCAGCAGCAACAACAACACATCTGAATAACATGTGCTAACTACACAGAGGTACTTGGCTTTTTAGTAAATGTGATTTGGAGTGAGCTTTGGTGTTCCTGTCTTTTCTCTTGGTGAGTCGAGTGGGAGATGGGAGAGAGAAGCAGGAGTGACAGGAATGCTCTGTAGGCTTGCTTAGAGAAGGGCACACACGTACGTGTTCCCTATTTATGCCCCTAAACCCAGCACATACACCCACATTACATGCAGATGAATGAGGCTCTTTATAATGCCTTGAAAATAACTCAGAATCTGTGTATCTCTCAGCCTCCCTCCCGTGTTTACATGCCCAAAGTGCTGCATAATTTCCACTTCTTATCCCGCCCAAACGCCTCCTCGTCCCACACTCTCCTCACATTTCCTTGTGAACCAACCATTGTGGAGCCTGTCAGCTGTTTTTTTTTTTCTTTTTTTAATTTTAATTGTAATTGCAGTGTTTATTTTTTATTTTTTAATATATTTTATTGATTTTTTACAGAGAGGAAGAGAGAGGGATAGAGAGTTAGAAATGTCAATGAGAGAGAATCATCGACCAGCTGCCTCCTGCACACCTCCCACTGGGGATGTGCCCGCAACCAAGGTACATGCCCTTGACCGGAATCGAACCCGGGACCCTTCAGTCTTCAGGCCGACACTCTATCCACTGAGCCAAACCGGTTTCGGCTGTCAGCTGGTTTCTAATGTTTTGTACCTTTCATGCAGGTTAAAAAGAATATTTCACTACAGAATAGGCCATGTCAAGCAGCAAGTGAACACTTACTGAGAGCCTGCTTTGGACCCACACCTTTACCCAATACCCGGTAGAGCAAATACAGAAAGAGCCCTCCCAAACAGGAGAGTCTAACTCTGTCCTGGGCCAACAATGACGGATCCTCCTAGACAGCCACTTCAGCCTTGAAGTTTTTCCCATCCCTCCGAAATGCAATAAATCAGCATTTTGTCTCCACTTCAAAGAGTAAAACTTGCCCTAGCTGGTTTGGCTCAGTGAATAGAGCATTGACCCGTGTACTGAAGGATCCTGGGGTTCAATTCCAGTCAAGGACACATACCTTGGTTGCAGATGTGCAGAAGGCAACCAATCTGTGTGTCTCTCTTACATCGACATTTCTTTGTCTCTCCCTCTACCTTCTATGCTCTCCAAAAAAACAAAATCAATGGAAAAAATACCCTCCGGTGAGGATTAACAACAACAAAAGAGTAAAACTTCTATAACTGAAAGTTTGAAGACTTGCACTTAAGTTCTTTAAAAAAAAAAAAAATATATATATATATATATATATATATATATATAGTATTGATTTTTTACAGAGAGAAAGAGAAAGGGATAGAGTTAGAAACATCGATGAGAGAGAATCATCGACCAGCTGCAGCTGCCTCTTGTACACCCCCTACTGGGGACGTGCCCGCAACCAAGGTACATGCCCTTGACCGGAATCGAACCCAGGACCTTTCTATTCACTGAGCCAATCCGGTTTCGGCTGCACTTAAGTTCTGGCTTAGTTCCCTCATAACACTCATTACCCATACCACCTCTCTAGGTAGGTCACTCTTGTTCATGACTAATCACTCTCATTTTGATTCATTTTGGCTGCATTTCAGATCCTGATTTTTTTTTCTGACCTGGTTTTCAAATTATGAGTTCTTCAAGCTGGGCTAATGATGAAATTAACAGATTAACAGGAGAAAATGTCCCAAGTTTATTATACAAATGCACATTCAAGGATGCCATAAAATATCTCCCCCAAAGGCATTGGGAAGTTGAGGTTTGTATACCATTATGGACAAAGAAGGAAGATTTGGACAAAGGGAGAAGGCACCTGGGATTTTGAAATAGGGGGAGGCAAAGGTTCTTTTGTTTCTTAATAACCAGCTTAAAATCAATACCACAAAAGGCACAGTTTGGGGGTGACAAAACTTTGGTCCCACCACTATTTGTCCACCATCCAGAAGTGAAATATCATTGCTGACATGTACACATAAGGAACTGTTTGACATTGAAATTGGGTCTCAAAAGAACTGTTGGCCCAGAAAGGAACTCACTACAGACTGATTCATATGCCTTTCAGCATAAAATAATAATAATAATAATAATAATAATAATAATAATAAAAGTAAAAACTTTTGTCCCCTTCACCATGACACCTGAAGGGAAGATTAAGCTTCAGGGTGAAATTACATAATTGTTCACAAAAAGGTGCACTTGAGACCTTAGAAAAGAAGTGATAGCCTGGATGGCATCGCTCAATTGTTGAGTGTCGACCTATGAACCAGGTCATGGTTCAATTCCAGGTCAGGGCACATGCCTGGGTTTCAGGCTCAGACCCCAATGTGGGTGTGTAGGAGGCAGCCAATCAGTGATTCTCTCTCATCGTTGATGTCTCTATCTCTCTCCCTCTCCCTTGCTCTCTGAAATCAATGAAAAATATTTTTTTAAAAAATAAAAGAAGTGGTATTCCTATACAATATTATTTTTCTTATTATCCCAAAATTAACTTTTACTCCTGAATTTTGTATGGGATTTCTACTTCCAGGCAAATTGTAGTCTCCTTTTCTTTTCTTACCTAAAATTGCAGAGTAAAGTTTGTGTATGTGTGTTTTTGTGTGTCACACATATCCAACTCAAATCAGTGCTGCTAATTCATACGTTTTGTCTAGGAAGAGTGGTGATGATAGTGTAATTCAGCAGGGGCACTGGAATGATAAAAGTTTCTCAGATAGTGTTAAGAACAGAGTACTGTGGCAGCAGTTTCATATCAAAGATGTGACTATTTTAAAATAACACCAGTCGCCAAAACCGGTTTGGCTCAGTAGATGGAGTGTCAGCCTGTAGACTGAAAGGTCCCAGGTTCGATTCCGGCCAAGGGCATGTGCCTTGGTTGCGGGCACGTCCCCTGTGGGAGGTGTGCAGGAGGCAGCTGATCAGTGTTTCTCTCTCATCGATGTTTCTAATTCTCTATCCCTCTCCCTTCCTCTCAGTAAAAAATCAATAAAATATATTTTTAAAAATAAATAAATAAATAAAATATTACCAGTAGATGTACTAGTAAATAGGTAGAAAATAGATATTGTAGAGATGGGCATAAGATATTAAGTGGCAGCTATCCACTTTCCTTTCCATCGTATCACTCTCCAAAGGCAACTACTTTTCAAAGTTTTTTTTTACCCTCTAGAATTTATTATACATGTGTGTGTGTAAGTGTGTGTGTAAGTGTGTGTGTGTGTGTGTGTGTGTGTGTGTGTGTGTGTGTTACACACCAGGGACTATTCATGACCGGATAACTTGCTCTTATTCTCTTAATAATTTATTTTACAGACCTTTGTCAATTTGACATACACAATCTCATTTTTACTGGTTGTATAGTATTCCATCATCCATCTGATGGATAGTCCCAAGTTATTTAACCAGTTTCCAATTAATCAATGCCTTGGTGATTTCTTTTTCTCTAGACAATCATGTTGTAATAAACATCCTTTTGAACAGACTTTAGGTGTCAGCACATGAACTTTGGGGTACACATTCAGTCTCTGGCAGTAAATAAATCACAATGTACAGATGTGGGAAGAAATTAAAGATAATAATGCACAATCCCAGGGAGAATTATATTTATCTCTTACTTTGTTATGTGTTCTCATATTTTTTATGTTTTAACTTTTTAATTACACAGTATAAAATAAAGTCAAACTGCCTGACCAGTTTGGCTCAGTGGATAGAGCATTGGACTGTGGACTGAAGGGTTCTGGATTCGATTCCAATCAAAGGCATGTACCTTGGTTGCAGGCATATCTCCAGTAGAGGGTGTGCAGGAGGCAGCTGATTGATGTCTCTCTCTCATCAATGTTTCTTGACTCTCTATTTAGCAATAGGGTCCCTTTTAACCCTACTGCTTATGCTATAAATTTTATAAGGCTGTTACCAATGTATGTGCATTGTTTATTTATTTTACTTAACATTCTTTTATATATTTATTTCCACATTTTTATATGGTCCTAACATTTGTCATTTATAATGGGACTATTAATCCATTGCCCAAACACATCACAAGTTGGCTAGCAATTTCTTCACAGAGGTATTTCAGATACGTTCCAGTTTGTTCTGGAATATGATACACAACTATAAGTGTCTTTGTATAAGTGGTTCTTTCCCTTTCTTTTGAAGTATTTTCTTAGAATTTTCCTCATTTTATCAGTAATATATAAGAATATTGTTTTTCCCCACAACCCTGTCAACAATGACCTATTCAAACTGATTTATTTTGACTAATTATAGTTAAGATGAAACTTTATTGTTGACCTAATTCACAAAATGTTTAATTCTGGAAGCTAAATTTTTAAATAACATTTGATTACTCCATATATTTCTTCCTACATAAGTGTACGTTTATATTCTTTAACCATGCTTCTATTAGAAAGTATTTACTGCCTTTCTAAACTCACTAGAGCCCAAGTGTATGAATCCGTGTATGGGTGGGATCCCTTGGTCTGGCCGGTGATTGGGGCCTATCAGAGGGGCCAGCTGGCAGGGGGTAGGGACCGTGGGAGGTTGGAGAGACTAGAGAGACTAGACTAGAGAGACTCTGGTCAAGGCCATGTACCTTGGTTGTGGGCACATCCCCAGTAGGGGGTGTGCAAGAGGCAGTTGATCGATGATTCTCATCGATGTTTCTAACTCTCTATCCCTCTCTTTTCCTCTCTGTAAAAAAATCAATAAAATATATATTAAACAAAAAAAGAAATTATCTCCCGCCAAAACCGGTTTAGCTCAGTGGATAGAGCGTAGGCTTGGGGACTGAAGGGTCCTAGGTTTGATTCCGGTCAAGGACATGTACGTTGGTTGCAGGCACATCCACAGTGCGGGGTGTGCAGGAGACAGCTGATCAATGTTTCTGGCTATTTGTCCCTCTCTCTTCCTCTCTGTGAAAAATCAATAATATATATATATTTTTTTAAAAGAATGGGAAAGGCACTAGCTGCCTGTCACATCTGGACCTTTAAAAAAAAAAGAAAGAAAGAAATTATCTCCCTTACATAACCTATTTAAGATTGACGATTCCACTTTCTTCTAGATTTGTTTGTAGATAGCTTTTATATTATTTATTTTTTATTTTATTTTATTTTTTACAGAGAGAAAGGGAGAGAGAGGGAGAGAGAGTTAGAAACATCGATGAGAGAGAAACATTGTTCAGCTGTCTCTTGCACATCCCCTACTTGGGATGTGCCCACAACCAAGATACATGCCCTCTACCAGAACCGAACCCAGGAACTCTCAGTCCGCAGGCAGATGCTCTATCTACTGAGCCAAACCGGTTTGGGCTGTAGATAGCTTTTAAATTTAACTCTATAACTAATTTGAATTATATTTAGCACTAGAGGCCTGGTGCACGAAATTTGTGCATGAGGGTGTGTGTCCCTCAGCCCAGCCTGTACCCTCCCCAATCTGGGACCTCTCGAGGGACGTCTGACATCCTTCTCACAATCCAGTACTGCTGGCTCCCAACTTCTCACCTGCCTGCCTTCCTGATTGCCCCTGATCACACCCTAACCATTCCCCTGTCAGACTGATTGATGCCTAACTGCTCCCCTGCCAGCCTGATTACCCCTAACTGCCCTCCCCTGCAGGCCTGGTCTCCTCCCACCAACTGCTCTACCCTGCAGGCCAGGGTCCCCCTCAACTGCCCTTCCCTGCAGGCCCAGTTGCCCCCAACTTTCCTCCGTTACAGGCCTGTTCCCTCCCAAATGCCCTCCTCTGCTGGCTATCTTGTGGTGGCCATCTTGTATTCACGTGAGGGCAGGATCTTTGACCATATAGGGGCAGCCATATTGTGTGTTGGAGTGATGATCAATTTGTATATTACCCTTTTATTAGATAGGATAGAGGCCTGGCACATGGGTGGGGGCCAGCTGGTTTACCCTGAAGGGTATTCCAGATCAGGATGGGGGATTCCCTTGGAAGCAGGTGGAGGCCTTAGTATCTGGGATTTATTTATCTCCTATAATTGAAACTTTGTAGCTTTGAGTAGAGCCAAGCCTCCTGCTTGCTCTGAAGCTGCACCCATTTTTGTTGGGATTTATTTATCTTCTAAAATTGACACATTGTATCCTTGAGTGGAAGCCTGGGTCCGCCAGGGTGTGCGAAAAGCTTGGTTTCCACCATTGCCAGGGAAACCTAAGTCTCCCTCCTGCCCTCTGTGGCCACAGCAATCTTGGTTTGGTTTATTTGCATACTCTCTCCTGATTGGCTGGTGTGTGTGGCTTGTTGGTGTAGCAGAGTGATTATTAATTTGCATATTACTCTTTTTTTTTAATATATATTTTATTGATATTCTACAGAGAGGAAGGGAGACAGAGAGAGAGCCAGAAACGTGGATGAGAGAGAAGCATCGACCAGCTGCCTCTTGCACACCCCTTACCGGGGATGTGCCTGCAACCAATGTACATGCCCTTGGCCGGAATCGAACCCGGGACCTTCCAATCCGCAGACCGACGCTCTACCACTGAGCCAAACCGACCTCGGCTGCATATTACTCTTTTATTAGATAGTATGTGATATCAGATATTGCTGTAAATTTTTCTCCATATTCATATCTGTTTTCTTTAACACATTTGTAAGTGATTCATTTTTATTATTTTATGTCATTTGATTTATATTATCTTAAAATGTTATTAGTCTTTTTTATATCTATTCTACTTCATCATTGTATTTTCTCTACTTAACATAGTACCAGAAAACTGCAACAATCATTTCAAAGTTTGGCAGAGTTAATCCTATGCTGTTACTGTGTTTTCTAAAAAAAAAAATATTGCTTGGTTGCATGTTTTCCATAAAATGTTCACAGATAGTTAGGTTCTGTTATGTACTCTGTTGGGATTTTATTTTATTTTTTTTGTATTTAAAAATATATTTTATTGATTTTTTACAGAGAGGAAGAGAGAGGGATAGAGTTGGAAACATCGATGAGAGAGAAACATCTACCAGCTGCCTCTTGCACACCCCCTACTGGGGATGTGGCCGCAACCAAGGTACATGCCCTTGACTGAAATCGAACCCAGGACCCTTCAGTCCGCAGGCCGACGCTCTATCCACTGAGCCAAACCAGTTTCAGCTCTGTTGGGATTTTAATTGGTAATCTATTGATTCTGTAAATTAACTTGTGAAATACTTTCCTTCTTATAGTGTCTTCCTGAACAACAACCCAATATTTCTTCTTGTGTCTAGGAATATTGTTCCAGCTGTTAAAGTTGTCGAATCCTCCTTTATAAATTGCAGATACCCTTCACTGGATTAGTACCTAGATGGTTGTTTTATTATCTCCTATATTTCTAAAGCTTGGGTGGTCCAGAATTTGTTTTCATCATATAATCACTTAACATTTTGTTGTTTACACAGTCCTTTCCCAACCATTATCCCATTTGAGCCTCACACCAACTATATGAGACAGGTCAAGTTTCAGGCTTATGACTTCAGAGATGAGCACATGTAAGAAGTTAGCCCAAGGTCATTCAGCCAGTAACTGCTGGAAAGAAGTCTCAAGCTCTGATCTAAAACACTTTCCACCTTGTTATTGGATTACATAAGAAAACAGTGAAATGCCAAGTGTTTTCTGTTCTTGTTCCTTACCATCATTTCCTTCAGAATAAAAATTCATGAAGGGTCACGTGGTACAGGAAAACACAAAAATCCTGGCATGGTCAATTATTACCCTTATGCTAATTACCAAGGCTTAAACTCTTTGAGATTTGTTTTCTTTTCCTTTTTAAATATATTTTATTGACTTTTTACAGAGAGGAAGGGAAAGGGATAGAGAGTTAGAAACATCAATAAGAGAGAAATATCAATCAGCTGCCTCCTGCACACCCCCTACTGGGGATGTGCCCACAATCAAGGTACACATATGCCCTTGACCAGAATCGAACCTGGGACCCTTCAGTCATCAGACCGACACTCCGTCCACTGAGCCAAATCGGTCAGGGCTGAGCTTTGTTTTCTTATCTGTAAAATTGGAATACCCCCTCTCATGTCTACTTCAAAAGATTTCAAAGGTAAAATGGCATCATGTATATGAAAATCCCAAATAAATGTTACCTGGCAAAGTCACCAAATGTCTCTTAATTTAATATTTAATGTAGAAAATGAGGAGTGATCTCCAAGGTTTCTTCCAACATAAATATTCCATCATTCAAGGCTGCTAACTTAGGGGAACAATTTACATTTAAGGATCTGAATTCTACTTGATCATGCAATTTCCACCTTTTACTGAAGGTGGCAGTGCTGATCTCTGTAGAGATGAGAATTTTTAGACTTCTAGCAAGCTTAGATTTTACAAAATTCTTCTTATCTCTCCTAAATGTCAGATATAGCACATGTATATGTTTGAAGTAGAAATGAAATGAAACTTTGTTTTAAATTAAAATATAGTGCTATTCTTTTTATTTTTTTTTTAATGGTGCACCATTGGGATGCCACTGGTACTGAAGTTAGAATTTCACTCTGCTGATTTGTGCAACTTCAAGCCAATCCTTCACACTTGAATGTTATGAAATTCTTTTGGGCTACCATCACTGTATCCACCTCATTTCTTTAAGTGGGGTAGAAGTCATCTTGCACCTCCCTCTTTCTATTACCTATGGGAATGGCAATGTCAACCATTGAAAGTAGAGAAGGGTCCTTGGGAAGGAATTAAGGCACTCTGGTCTACCTGCTAGACATTGGATTTTGTACACTTTATTAAGCAGAATTAGTCTCGGGCAAAAACTGTGAGGGTTATGTCATTTATCCTCCGGCTCATAACTTTTCTTTTATAACCTCTCCTTGACCTTTTGCCCAGTTCTCTCGTACCAGGAGCCAGATCTGAGAAGCAGAATGTAGAGGAAAGAGCATGGTTTTGGCATCAGAAAACCGATGTTGTCACCCTTCCTCTTCTCCTTTGAATTTGATTGACTCCAGATTAATCATTAAACCCTGAGCCTGGTTTCCTCATTTATAAATTGGGATTCATGATCGCTTATTGAAGGTTGTCAGAATATTTAACAAAGAGGAAAGTATTCATGTAATATATACATTTAGGTTATTAGTTTACCAAGATCTAAATATAAGCATTTAATGTGTTGCTCCTTACAGCAATTTGTGAATAATTCCAGGGTCTTTGCTTATGCTACTGACTCTGCTAGAATGACTTCTTCCCATTACCTTCAGGATCCTGACTCTAAAAGGCTGGTTAAGATACCCCTTCTTGGCCCTGGCCAGGTAGCTCAGTTGGTTAGTGTGTTGACCTAATATGCCAGGGTTGTAGGTTTGATCCCTGATCAGGGCACACACAAGAATGAACCAATGAACACATAAATAAGTGGAACAATATTTCAATGCTTCTCTCTCTCTAACATCATTTAAAAAAAAAGATTTCCATTCTTAGAGGCGCCAACAGCACTTATGCTTACTTCTGTTTCATCTTTACCACATGCTACAATCTCCATCTTCCTTTAGACTAGAGTCTTTTGAGAGAAGAAACTTTGCGGACATACATTTTTATACGCCTAGATAAAACGTAGGATGTCCAATAGATAACTAACACAGAGGGAAGAGGAAGGAAAGGATTGATAAAAACAAATACAGGCAAAATTATAATACAAAGCACACTATGAGATGGCCTATGGAAGTTAAAGTAGGAACAAGTCACATTTGCTTAAGTAATCCATTTCATGGAAAAAGTGGAATTGGAGATCGGGTTAAAGGATAAGACTAATTTGATGCTGCTAAGGCAGCATCTTAGGTGGTGGAGGTGGGAATATCACAGTCAAAGATACAGAATAGGGAAAGAATAGGATGACTTTGGGGAATGGAAAGTACACTCATTGGCAATGGGTAGAGTACAGAGGGGGAAGTTGTGGGGAATGAGCCTGGAAAGGTAAACAGGAGCTTACTCTGAATTCAGAGATGAGGAAGTTTAGAGTTCCCACTGCTGCTTGGCCTGCGTCCATTTCTTCCTCTAAGTGCTTGGTCCTTTTCTTCCTCTAAGTGCTTGGAGCAAGCTCCTCCCCCATTTTTCCTAACGCTTACAGTCAGGCCACAACCCCCTTTCCTACCATTAGCAGCTAGCTTGCATTAGGAGCCTCTTCTAGGGCTCTCAGAGTAAACCCCTGCTAATGATTCACTTCTAGTGCCTCTCCCTCCTACCATCAGTTTACATTTACTGGGTCTTCTGACCTTGTTACCCTGATTTCTACTCCTTAAACAATCAGAATCAACTATATGGACATTGGCCTCCTCTGAATTTTGTTTTTAAAAATAGTTATATGATTGCCCCAGCTTGTGTGGCTCAGTGATTGAATGTTGACCTATAGACCAGGAGGTCATGGTTTGATTCCCACTCAGGGCACATGCCTGGGTTCTGGGCTTGATCCCCTGTGTGGGGCATGCAGGAGGCAGCCAATCAACGATTCTCTCTCATCGCTGATGTTTCTATCTCCCTCTCCCTCTCCCTTCCTCTCTGAAATCAATAAAAATATATTTTAAGAAATAGTTATATGATTCCCACATGCCAAATTAAGGAAACAGATAAAGTGAAATATGATGAATTGCCAAGTGAGTCATTTACACTAGTGGTATGGTGGGTTAGAGGTGGGAGGCAATGGGTTTACAAGATAGAAAAGGCACTGTAAGCTAGCAGGATCGGTTCATGTTTGTTTGTTCTTGCCAGGCCCTGAGTACCTTCAATAAGCTTTCATTTTTGGCCCTAGCCAAGCCTGACCAAAGTAGACCTTCTGGAGTTTAAAGTAGCCTTGTCTATTAGGCTTGGGCCAGTGCTTGCTATCACGCTAACATCTTGCCTTTGACCTCTTCTGTTGACCACTTATCTGACTGTATATCTGTGTGGCTTTTCTGATGCGCACAGCAACTTTCCTATTCCAGGGAATATAGTTCTGCACTTATCTGACTGTATATCTGTGTGGCTTTTCTGATGCGCACAGCAACTTTCCTATTCCAGGGAATATAGTTCTGCCCCGAACAACCTGGCTGGCTCTCTCCACTACAGATTGCAGCTATGGTACCATATTGGACCTCGTGGAATAATAGCATTGATGTAGAGAGCAAGCCCATATCCATCGTATCTGTAGTATTTTTCACTCTCGTTGGAACATATAATCTGCCTTTCCTCTTTTAGAAAAAAAAAAAGAATTTCCGGAGAATTAGCAGGGGGGAAAGTAACACAAGAATGAAAATAGTCTTTCCTGAATGCATTCCTCAAAACAAGCTCTCGTATACTTGATATCAGAAAAGGTTCCTAAATAATAAACATAATCATAGGAGAAAAAAACTATTCTGCTGCAAAACATTTTACTGGGGGTACCACAGAAGGCACCCAAACCTTACTTGAAATGTAGCATGTTCCTGTAAGCTTCATAACCACAGAACTGTGAATCATAAGTTAAAAATGATCACTCTGTTCCCTTTTCCTGAACACATATGCCAGTCTGGGTGTCCATATATGGGAGACTGGCAGACTAGAGATCTCCAAAGATCAAAGCAGTATGGACTTTATCAGACCTATGGGATATGCAGGCATCCCAAAAAGTCTAGACATAGGCACTACATCAAAGCCAATGCTCTTTAATAGAAAGAGAGATCGTATCACCCCATCCAGAAGAAGATTGAGCCATGAGAGGAGAGCCAGACAAACTTATGGTTTCTTCATTGTACAAACACTAATTTACCAATAGACGTTATTTCCCCTTTAACAAGGTTCCTCTTGCTCTGTTGCCTAACTGCCAACCAATGATTATGACACCACCTTCAATTCCAGGCAGCAGACACACACAGACTACAAAGAAAAAAATTTCCATTTGTTGACTGTAGTGTCATTAGCCAGCAATCAGGGAAAAGGGCATGAAGGGGAGTGGAGAATTAAGGTATATTGGAAAATGTTAGTACAAAGTGTACTTGAGATCTTCCTGAAGAGTAGGAATTTGGGGGCCAACTGTTTTAAAAAGGAGAAAAAAAACCCTCTGCTCTCCATAGCCAGTGCTTTCATGCTGTGCCAATATTTGACAAAATATTTTCAATAGACTTAACTTTTAAAAAATTGTCAAATACATAAGTTTATTTAAATACAACTAAAATAATCCTAATAAAATAACTTGATCATAATGCAAGAAAATTATAACAAATAAAAGCAATGTGGTCAAAAGTAAAGGAAGTCACCCTAATCGGTTTTGCTCAGTGGATAGAGCGTCAGCCTACAGACTGAAGGGTCCCGGGTTCGATCCCGGTCAAGGGCATGTACCTTGGTTTCGGGCACATCACCAGTGGGAGGTGTGCAGGAGGCAGCTGATCGATGTTTCTAACCCTCTATCCCTCTTCCTTCCTCTCTGTAAAAAAAATCAATAAAAAATATATATATTTTTTAAAAAAGTAAAGGAAGTCGATGCCAGAGAATTGAAATGGCAACAGGAGGGAAAGAGTGGTGATATCTCAATCAAGGTAATGAAGGCCCAGGAATGTACAATAAGCTGAGGAGAATAAGTAGGGACAGACCCAGCCAAATCTATCAAAACTATCTCTACAGTTTTTAAAAATAGATTTCATTTTTATAGCCATTTTAAGTTCATGGCAACATTGAATGGAAAGGTCAGAGACCTTTATGACCCCTATCCCATATCTACAGCCTCCTCCACTATCTATCGACACTCCCCATGAACCTACACTTTGACACATCGTTATCACCCAGAGTCCACAGTTAACATTAGGGTTCATTCTTGGTGTTTGCATTCTCTGGGTTTAGACAAATATATAATGATATATGCTGGAAGCAATTTCCAGTATTTAGCATAATAAATGCGAGAAATTCATCAGAAGGCTGATGGACACAGCTTAAACAGGGCTAAAAATCTTCATATACTATTGCCTACTGCTGGAACAGCTGAAGGCAGTTCCCCCAATCTGATAATCTTTTTATTGCTTATCAAACCTTACCTTTGATATGTATATCTGCTTTGTTTGAGGGTGAACTCTGTGGATAAAAAGCCTGGGGTGCATAGATTGAATTTAGTCACTAGAACTAAGCTTCCTCTGGCTCCCCCATGTATTCTAAATTTATATTTCATGTCTAGTTTCTTTTTAAAAAATATATTTTATTGATTTTTTTTTTTTTACAGAGAGGAAGGGAGAGGAATAGAGTTAGAAACATCAATGAGAGAGAATCATCAACCAGCTGCCTCCTGCACACCCCCTACTGGGGATGTGACCACAACCAGGGTACATGCCCTTGACTGGAATCGAACCTGAGACCCTTCAGTCCGAAGGCCAATGCTCTATCCACTGAGCCAAACCGGTCAGAGCATCATGTCTCATCTCTTCATTCATTTATGCACAGCCCCTTTTCCAGATTCCTGAACCCTTCTAGATTGGGATAAAACTCCTGCAGACATATATCCACCTTGGTAGTATCAATATATAGTAGTTTCACTGTCCTAAAGAATTCCCCCGAGGCCGGTTTGGCTCAGTGGATGGAGCATGGGCCTGTGGACTGAGGGGTCCTGGGTTCGGTTCCAGTCAGGGGCATGTGCCTTGGTTGCGGGCACATCCCCAGTGGGGGGTGTGCAGGAGGCAGCTGGTTGATGTTTCTCTCTCATCGATGTTTCTGGCGCTCTGTCCCTCTTTCTTCCTCTCTGTGGAAAAATCAATAAAGTATATATTTTAAATAATAATAATAATTCCCCTTGTTCCACCTATTCATCCCTACCCCAAAGCAACCTCTGGCAAGCACTGATGTTTTTACTATCTCTATAGTTTAGCCTTTTTCAGAATGTCATATGGTTGAAATCAAACTCTATATATAGCCTTTTCAGATTGCAGATTCTCCCATATATACTCAAGGCTTGATAACTCATTTCTTTTTAGCACTGAATATTTCATTATCTGGATGTACCACAGTTAGTTTATCCATTTAACTACTGAAAGACATCTTGGTTGCTTCTAACTTTGGCGAATATGAAAAAAGGTGCTATAAACATCTGGTGCAAGTTTTTGTGTGGACATAAGTTTTCAACTCCTTTGTGTACATACCAAGTAGTGCAATTGCTGGACTGTATGATATTATGTTTGGCTTTGTAAGAAACTGACAGAGTGTCTTCCAAAGTGGCTGATCCATTGTGCATTCCCAACAGCACTGACGGAGTGTTCCTATCGCTCAACATCATCCCTAGCATTTGATGTTTCAGTGATAGCTTATTGATACATATAATGTTTATATGTTCATAGTATCTTTGCTAAAAGATTATTTTTAAATATTTTTATTGATTTCAGAGAGGAAGGAAGAGAGAGAGAAGACAGAAACATCCAGGATGAGAGAGAATCACTGATGGGCTGCCTTTTGCAAGGCCTCCCCCCGCCGCCCCCCACTGGGGATTGAGCCCACAACGCAGGCATGTGCCCTTGACCAGAATCAAACCTGGGGCCTTTCAGTTCGCAGGCCGACAACGCTCTATCCACTGAGCCAACCCAGCTAGGGCTAAAAGAGTATTCTTAATTCATTGTAGGTTGTGTTTTACTCTAAGTTGTTGTGGGTTGTTTTTTTTTTTTTTTTCATAGTGATAAATTCAGAAAACACACATTTACATCTCACCACTGATGAGAAATTTCAAACATTTGAGTGGCCATGGAAAAGTTACCCATTCTGGCCTTTATTTTCTTTAGCTCTTGTAAGTGCCGTTGAGCTAGATCATCTGTGCTCTTTCTAAAGCTTTAATTAAAAAAATAAATAAATGTACATGGTCCTTCACAAATAAGTGCTTTCCAAAGATACATGTTATTTCGGTACAATGTTTCAAAGATGAGTAGTTTCCCAATAAGAAGACAATGAAACCTAGCCAGTGTGGCTCCGTGGTTGAGTGGTGACCCATGAACCAGGAGGTCACAGTTCGACTCCTGGTCGAGGCACATGCCTGCATTTTGGGCATGATCCCCAGGAGCAGACATGCAGGAGGCAGCTGATCGATGATTTTCTCTCATCATTGATGTTTCTATCTCTCTCTCCGTCTCCCTTCCTGTCTCTGAAATCACTTAAGGATAATAATAATAGAAAATAGTCATTTTAAAAAAAAGAAGACAATGAATATACTTGAATTAAGACAATTGTCTCTCTCTCTCTCTCTCTCCCTCTCCCTCTCTCTCTCTCTCTCTCTCTCTCTCTTTCTCTCTCCCTCTCTCTCTCTCTCTCTCTCTCTCTCTCTCTATATATATATATATATATATATATATATATATATATAATTGATTTTTCACAGAGAGGAAGGGAGAGGGATAGAAAGCTAGAAACATCGATGAGAGAGAAACATCGACCAGCTGCCTCCTGCACACTCCCTACCAGGGATGTGCCTGCAACCAAGGTACATGCCCTTGACCGGAATCAAACCCAGGACCCTTAAGTCCACAGACCGACGCTCTATCCACTGAGCCAAACCGGTTTCAGCTGTCCCTCTCTCTTTACAGGCCATTACTGAATGATAAAATGACAGATTGTCTTCCATTTTTTCTATTCAAGCTTAAGTATGGGGCCTAAATAAATGAACTGTAAAGTTGCCTTTTCTTTTCAAGAGCACACATTTTTTAAAGAATCAGCAAATGAATGATTATAATCTCATTGATTTCCCTTCATCCATGCAACATATATTTTGCACCTACTTTGTGACTTGCCAGAGAAGGCACTGAATAATTTTTGTATGATATAATGTGTGAATTGAGCAATTAAAACATCAGTGCCCCAGGATTATAAATGTAATACAGAATTGGACTCACAAACATAATTGAATGTAATTGTGATTACTTTGGCTAAGTCGGGGTTAGGGAGGAGGATGGGAGGGAGGAGAGAGAAAGAAACATGACTGCCGAGACCGGTTTGGCTCAGTGGATAGAGTGTCGGCCTGTGGACTGAGGGGTCCCGGGTTCAATTCCGGTCAAGGGCATGTACCTTGGTTGTGGGCACATCCCCAGTAGGGGGTGAGCAAGAAGCAGCTGGTCGATGTTTCTCTTTCATCGACGTTTCTAACTATCACTCTCAATTCCTCTCTGTAAAAAATCAATAAAATATATTTTTTATAAAAAGAAACATGGCTGTGGGAGTGACTAATCGACTGGCCACCTCCTGTATGTGCCCTGGTTTGGGGGTTCAAAAGCACAAACCTTTCATTTATGGGCTGATTCTCTAACCACTGAGAAAACTGGCCAGAGCTATTTTGTCTTCATTTTTGTTAGTATCCATATTTTTAAATATATTTTTGTTGATTTCAGAGAGCAAGGGAGAGGAAGGGAGAGAAACATCAAAGATGAGAGAGAATCATTGATCAGCTGCCTCCTGCATGCCCCTATTAGGGATTGAGCCCACAACCTGGGCATGTGCCCTTGACCAGAATAGAACCTGTAACCCTTCAATCCATAGGCCAATGCTCTATCCACTGAGCCAAACTGGCTGGGACAAGTATCCATATTTTTATATACTGAGTGACCAGATTTTTATTATCTCAGAATGCATAATAATCTGGCCACTCAGTGAATATCCTATATATAATAAAAGGCTAACATGCAAATTGTCCCCTCGACCAGGAGTTTGACCAGCAGGCAGGCCAGCCAACCACCCATGTCCCCTCCCCCTGGCCAGGCTGGCTGGACCCCACCCATGCATGAATTCAAACACACACACACACACACACACACACACACACACAGTGGCGATATTATTATGTGTTCAGAGATCATATAATCTGGACACTCAGTGTATATCTATATACAGTGACAAAATGCAGAAAATAAAAAGAAACATACAGCCCTGACTGGTTTGGCTCAGTGGATGGAGTGTCGGCCTGCAGGCTCAGGGGCCCTGGGTTCAATTCTGGTCAGGGGCATGTACCTTGGTTGCTGGCACATCCCCAGTATGGGATGTGCAGGAGGCAGCTGATTGATGTTTCTAACTCTCTCTCCCTCTCCCTTCCTCTCTGTAAATCAATAAAATATTTTTTTTTAAAAAAAGAAGAAACATACATCATTGTGTCTGCTATTAGCCAGTAGAGGCTTAGAGGTAGACATATAAAAGAAAGACATGGCCGAAACCAGTTTGGCTCAGTGGACAGAGCGTCTGTCTGTGGACTGAAAGGTCCCAGGTTCGATTCCAGTCAAGGGCATGTACCTGTGGGTATATCCCCGGTAGGAGGTGTGCAGGATGCAGCTGATCAATGTTTCTCTCTCATCAATGTTTCCAGCTCTCTATCCCTTCCCCTTCCTCTCTGTAAAAAGTCAATAAAATATATTTTAAAAAACAGAAAGAGCTGAAACCGGTTTGGCTCAGTGGATAGAGCATCGGCCTGCAGACCAAAAGGTCCCAGGTTGGATTCTGGTCAAGGGCATGTGCCTTGGTTGTGGGCACATCCCCAGTAGGGGGTGTGCAAGAGGCAGCTGATTGGTGATTCTCTCTCATTGATGTTTCTAACTCTCTATCCCTCTCTCTTCCTCTCTGTAAAAAAATCAATAAAATATATTTTTATTTAAAATAAAAAAACAGAAAGATGGACCGGAACTAAGATGGCGGCCTAGGTAGTCTCCTGAGCTGCAGCCTCATCAACAATTTAATTAAAAAAAACAACTAAAATCAAAAAGGACTTCACCAAAACCTCAGGAAAGCTGGCTGAGTGGAATAGCTACAACTAGAAAGAAGGAGAGGCTCACGGATCGGACTGGGAGCCACAAAGCGCTGAGGTAGGAAGAAGCTCGAGTGCGCGGAGAGGAAGTGCGGCTGCCGAATGCCTGCCTGGCGGCAGGAGGGGAGGAATTCCCAATTGCACGGAACCCTTTCCGACTGATAGTACTGAACCCCAACCCCGGCCTAAATTCCATTGTCCCAGGCTCATACGGGTGGAGTCTGGACTGTAGAGAAAGGCACCCAGAGACTCAGAGACTGGGAGTCTGGGGACCGAGAGCCGCAGCCGGCAGGGTCTACAGGCGCATGCGCGCAAATGAGTATGCGCTGAGGTCTGACCGCTGCCCCTCCATATTGGAAGGACTCAGAAGCTCCAGGTTTGACCACGGAGGCTGCCGCCTCTCTGTACAAGGTGGCGGCCTCTCTGTAGCAGAAGGAGTCAGAAGCTCCAGACTACAGAGACCAGCCCAAGTCCGGGCGAGCCCCTGGGGCACCCATGCTCTTGCTTGGGGAACCTGAGACGGTCAGGCGGAAACTCAGGCGAGTACACAAGGTCAGGGCAGAAGCCAAGACTGTCAGTTCAGCCCTGAGACTTCGCCTCATCCAAGCTCAGCAGAGGCTTCTGCAGTTTTTCAAGTCTGATCCTATAAGACTGTCTCCAATACAGAATTTATCCCAGAGTACACACAGCTGATACCCACATCCAATTGGCCTGAAGGTCAATTCACAACAATAAAGACTTAGCTACAACAAGGCTGTGCACACAGTCCACAAAGGGGAGCACCAAGAGTGTCTACCTCAGGTAACTGAGGAGGCTGACCCACTGGGCCATATAGGACACCAAACACACAAAGCCATCCTACCAACTCTGAAAAATAGTGATAATGCCGAGACAAGGAAATAGATCTCAAACAAAAGAGATGGAGGATATAGAGTTCAGAACTACGGTTCTAAGGTTATGCAAGAATATCCTAGAAAAGGTCGATAAACTTCATGAGACCCAACTAAAAAGTATACATAAACTGACTAAATTGGAAAATATTATGCAGAGATCCAACAGCAGAATGGAAGAACACAAGAATCAGGTCAAAGAGCCAAAAGACACTCCGCTGGAGAAGGAAGAAGAAAAGAGGATCCAGAAAGTTGAAGATAGTGTAAGGAGCCTCTGGGACAACTGCAAGTGCACCAACATCAGAATTATGGGGGTGCCAGAAGAAGCGGGAGTGCAAAATACTGAAAACATATTTGAAGAAATAATATCAGAAAACTTCCCTCACCTGGTGAAAGAAATAGACTTACAAGTACAGGAAGCCTACAGAACCCCAAACAAGAGGAATCCAAAGAAAAATACTTGGGAGACACATCATCATCAATATGCCAAGGGTAAAAGACAAAAAGAGGATCTTACAAGCAGCAAGAGAAAAGCAGTTGGTTACCTATAAGGGAGCACCCATAAGACTATCAGCTGATTTCTCAACAGAAACCATGCAGGCCAGAAGGGAGTGGCAAGAAATATTCAAAGTGATGAATAGGGAGAACCTACAACCAAGATTACTGTATCCAGCAAAGTTATTCAGAATTGAAGGGCAGATAAAGAGCTTCACAGATAAGAAAAAGTTAAAGGAGTCCATCACCACCAAACCAGTATTATATGAAATGCTAAAAGGTATTACTTAAGAAGAGAAAGAAGATCAAGTGAATTAAAAATCTGAGGAATAGAATAAACTGGTGAATATAGTAGAATCAGGGGCAAAGAAAGGGAGTGGATTGATACTTATCAGGGTGAATGGGGTGTGGGAGTGCAGAAAGAGACTGGATTAAAATTGTATAACCTATGGATGAGGACAATAGTGGGGGGAGGGGGTAAGGGCAGAGGGTGGGGTAGGAATCAGGTGGAAGGGAGCTATGGGGGAGAAAAAGGAGAAACAATTGTAATAATCTGAGCAATAAAGATTTATTTAAAAAAAACAGAAAGAAAAGAAAAGAAAGACAGAACGAGCACACAAAAGAGAAAACATGAGGAAAATAAGAGGAATATAAGACTGGAAAGCCAAGGGGATGCTGAGGGAAGGAAATAAAACAGCCATAGACAATGGTCCCGCCTTAAGCACCACCTTGCCCTTACAATATCTCAAGAGCATTTCAAATATCATCTGGGCCCCAGAATCTTAAAAAATCTCTATTTGCATCAGTTACAAGTTTATAAACATGTTTGCAAAGTGGAAGAAACCTCTGGATGCTCATACTTTGATTTTTTCCAAATGAACCAATGTCTTGGTTGTAACCAAACATGACCAAGAATTAAACTTTGTGAAGACTAGAGACCACACCAAAATGACATCATGTCATTTATCTGTTGTTGCGTAACAAACCACTCCAAAATCACGTGGCCAGAAGCAACAATTTCTTATTTCTAATGACTCTGTAGACAAGCCGGGCTCAGCTGAGTGGTTTTCATGCTCGCTAGGTGATACTGGCTTAGGTCAGTCATTCCACTAAGTTACTGGTTGGGCTAGAGTGCTATTGTTCTCCACATAGCTTCTCATTTGCTAGTAGATTAAATTGGCTTTCTTACAGCAGGGCAGCTGGTAGCTAGGTTCCAAGAGAGAGAAAGACCCACTTTTGTACATGCAGGCATCAATCTTTTGCTTGCTTCATGTTTGCTAACACCCTATTGGCCATGCAGGTCACAAGCCCAGTCTTCTCTGCGCCTGTGAAGGGACAGAAATGAGTTGTGACTAATAAGGGTGGTTGAGACTAGACCGAGTTACAAGGAGATGGGAATATGTGGAAGGTAATGAATGGGTTTTATCTGCTTATCAAGGGAAACGTTACTGTTTTGTACTGAAACAGCCTTTGACACAATGTATTACAAACATCAAGTTTATATTTTGAAATGGTTTTTACAGCTTAGACTTTGTAGCTACTGCCCTACTTGTTGACAGTTTTATGCCTTTATTTTATATCTAGCAGCCAAGCGTACAATAAAACTTGAAAACTGTAAAACATATGTGTGGGTACAACACAAGGACATTATTACCAGAAGGCATAATTCCTCAGGAGCCACCTATGTAATAGTATATCACATTCATTCATTCATTCATTCATTCATTCAACATTACTTATAGAACACCCAAACCCTAGGGATATAATAATGATCAGGACAAAATCTTTGTCATCAAGGAATCTAGCTCTTTCATTTGAGGGGGTGGGGTAGGGAGAAGGTAGCAGGGATTTGTATGCTTTTTAAAAAAATATATTTTATTGATTTTTTACAGAGAGGAAGTGTGAGGGAGAGAGGTTAGAAACACCGATGAGAAACACCAATCATCTGCCTCCTGCATACCCCCTTCTGGGGATGTGCCCGCAACCAAGGTACATGCCCTTGACCGGAATTGAATGTGGGACCTTTGAGTCTGCAGGCCAACACTCTATTCACTGAGCCAAATCTGTTAGGTATTCTTAACAAGTACCCTAGGCCTGTGGTTGGCAGACTGCGGCTTGTGAGCCACATGTGGCTCCTGAGCCTTGGTTTGCGTCTCTGTTGACGAATGAGTTTACTGACCACTGGCTTAGAATATTGATAGAGAAAGGCTTAAGTCAGAGGCTCTCAAACATTAGTCTTTATCAGAATCGCCTAGGGCAGTGGTCGGCAAACTCATTAGTCAACAGAGCCAAATAGCAACAGTACAATTAAAATTTCTTTTGATAGCCAAAATTTTTAAACTTAAACTTCTTCTAACGCCACTTCTTCAAAATAGATTCCCCAGGCCATGGTATTTTGTGGAAGAACCACACTCAAGGGGCCAAAGAGCCACATGTGGCTCGAGAGCCGCAGTTTGCCAACCACGATTCTAAGTGAATTACTTGATTGTTAGCAGGGAATTAAGTTTTGTGAGAAAAGAGTACTAACACAAATCATAACACAGATTTATCTTACCCTCACTTTTGTCAACTCCTAAAAAACAGAGCCCTAGCTGGTTTGGCTCAGTGGATAGAGCATCAGCCTGTGGATTAACGGATCCCAGGTTCAATTCTAGCCAAGGGCATGTGCCAGAGTTGCAGACTCACTCGGTCCTCAGTAGGGGGCATGCAGGATGCAGCCAATCAATGATTCTTTCTCATCATTGATGTTTCTATCTCTCTCTCCCTCTCCCTTCCTCTCTGAAATGAATAAAAAAAAATGTTAAGAGTAGCACCCTTGAAGCTTACACTGTTTTGTGTGTTGTTGTTTTTTAAAATATATTTTATTGATTTTTTAGAGAGGAAGAGAGAGGGATAGAGAGTTAGAAACATCAATGAGAGAGAATCATCGATAAGCTGCCTCCTGCACACCCCCTACTGGGGATGTGCCCACAACCAAAGTACATGCCCTTTACAGGAATAGAACCTGGGACCTTTCAGTCCGCAGGCTGATGCTCTATCCACTGAGCCAAACCGGTTTCAGCTCAATAAAGAAATTTTAAAAAAGAAATGAAAATTCTCAGATATCAACCACTTAAACCACAAGTTCTGGTGTTGGGGCCCAGCAATCTGGGTTTTAACATGTCCTCTGGGTGGTTCTGATGTAGATGAAGTTTTAGAATCATTGCCGTATTCTAACTCTATTACAAGTGCAACATTATATAAAGTGACACATAATTTAGGTCGTTACACTGAGATTTTTAACATACATGTGAGTAGATTCTCCAGGTTGCATTGGAGGAGGCAGCTCCCAATTTGGCTGTTTTTATAAAGTATATTTAAATTCTTTAATCTTTCTTTAGCCCGCCTCTGCTAACTTGGGCAAATCCTTTATATATGCCAAAAATCATCCCAATCCCATAAAATAAAAAAGTGCCTGTGCTATTTATTGCAATTATTTCTAGCACTAACTTTTTGTTACGTTTTTCTTTTTAATATTGATTTTTTTACAGAGAGGAAGGGAGAGAGGTAGAGAGCTAGAAACATCGATGAGAGAGAAACATTGATCAGGTGCTTCCTGCACACCTCCCACAGGGGATGTGCCTGCAACCAATGTACATGCCCTTGACCGGAATCAAATCCGGGACCTTTCTGTCTGCAGGCCGATGCTCTATCCACTGAGCCAAACCAGTTAGGGCTTGTTACGATTTTCACATCCATATAAATCCATAGCTGAGTTGTCATTAAAATAGCAAGGAGGGATTAAGGAAAGGCTAACTTTCCAAATAGACTAGACTAGAAAGAATATATCAGGCACATATAAGACCAAGAAACTTTAGCAGACAAAAAAAAAATCTCTAAAGATTCTCTAGGGAAATGTAGTCTCCTTGCTTATATAAATTCTGTGTACCAGTAAATTAACAAAGAACAGGAAAAGCCAGAGGATAAATAAATGAAGATTAACATTGATTTCTTGAGCTTCAGATGGTTCAAACTACTTAAATCATTTGCATGAAAGACCTCGGGTCTTCACCACTGGGTTTCTTTGGTGAAAACACACGTGCCAGTGAGACTGCATCTTGCCTTTCACAATTAACCCTGCTGTGTGCGGAATGCTTTCACAGGCGTTACGTCACTTGCCTCACATTAACCCATCCACATCAGTGACATTTTCCCTATTTTACAAATGAGCAAAAGGAAGTCATGGGAGGAAATTAGTTACTTAAGGTCAGGAAGAGCAAGTGTTGAATGACAGGGCCCCAAGATCAGATCAATGTCCTTAAGCTTTCCAATCCGGTGCTTCTTCCACTGCTTTGCCTTTCCGGATCTTCGGTGGGTGGCGGAAAGATCAAGGTGGACCAGCATCCTGCTTTCTTTCTTTTTATTCACTTTCCTTCCTAAGTCTCCTCAGCTCCCTTCCATTCCCTCGGGCTGCTGTAAAAGGGTGCTAGGTTTGATGTCAGGAGATTGAAATTCTAATCCCGGTTCTGCCACGGAAGGAAGGAATGAAATAGAGCAAATAAGAATAGTTCCAAAAGGAGAAGAGAAAAGAGGTCTAGGAGAGTCAGAGTAAATATTTAGGGTGTGGCGTTGAGATAAGCTGAGTTAGACTCTTCTATTTAAGACTTCCCTTTGACCTTCCCTGAACTCTAAAAGAAAGCTGAGACGTGTGTGACTCCCGAAAGCTCAATATTTTGGCCTTTCAATTTGTGTGTGTATGAAAGAAATGAAGATGTGCAATTCAGACTGTTGTGGGACCATCAGATCAATCTATGTGAGCATCTCTCATGGACATCTAGACCTACTTACACTGAAATGTGTGAATTCTGATTCCACTCTACTGCAAACAAATAATATTCTCTCTTGTCAGAATCTCAGAGTCAAAAGTGTGTGAAAGTTCAAACGTGGCCAGGAATTGTTTTAAATCAATCAATGTGGTAAAATTGGCGACTTTCTCTTCACTGCCTGATGAAGTCTCAGAAATCCTTATCTATCTATAGCATTCAATTAATGCCTTTCACGGTGTTTAGAAGCATGCTACCCTAGTTCCTTTATAGTTGCCTGTGTCTTTTCCTCTTCCAGGAAATTCAGAAAAAAAAATGTTTCATCTGCATTCCTGTCCTACCACAAGCCAGCTTATCCATAGTTATCAAGTTCGGATTTCTAAACAGATTATAAGAAAAGTTATTTGCAGAGCACACGTGGTAAAACTATAAACACAGAAATGGCCAAGTGAGGTAGCCTAGAGTAAAGCTAGAAGGGCAAAAGACAGAACTGATATTTCAAAACACTGAAAGATGAAGGAAAGGGATAAGAAAAAGCGAGAGAGTGGGAATAGTAGACTGCTTTAGAAATTCATAGAGAGCATGGTGGTTTACAAAATCAGGTCATTGGTTTTCAACCAGCATTTAAAAAAAATGCTATGCAATAACAAGGGGGAAAATAATGTGAAAACAAAGACAAAGATGCTATGTGATAGAATAAAACAATGTGGAATGCATAGCATGGAAGGATATTGTTTTGGAAACATTTTTTCAATATATGTCAATGAAGGGGTTGAGAACAGTCTTCCTCAAGTTATGCCATGCTGGCATGCACATGATTTTTGATTTTAATTTTATTTAAACATAGTTGGTATACAATATTATATTAGTTTCAGTTATAGAATATAGTGACTGGACAATATGATCACCACACCAAGTCTAGTCATTGTGCAAATTTATCACAATATTACTGACTACATTTCTCTTCACCCTTTTCACCCATCCCTCCACCCAACCATCACCCTCCCCTCTGGCAACCATCAACATGATCTCCATTTCTATGAATCTGCTTTTGGTTTATTCGTTTGTTTTGTGTGTGTGTGTTTAATATATGGGGTTTTTTAAAATTGATTTTTTACAGAGAGGAAGAGAGAGGGATAGAGTTAGAAACATCGATGAGAGAGAAACATCCATCAGCTGCCTCCTGCACACTCCATAACGGGGATGCACCCGCAACCAAGGTACATGCCCTTGACCAGCATCGAACCTGGGACCCTTCAATCTTCAGGCCGACTCTCTATCCACTGAGCCAAACCGATTTCAGTTCTGTGTGTGTGTGTGTTTAGGTTCCACATATATAAGTGAAACCATATGGCATTTATCTTTTTGTGGCATGTGAATTATTTTTGGCTGAAGGCAATGGAGACCCTGCCAGTTCGGGAGAAACTTTTACCTCCCCCCTTAACGAATTCAAATTGAGAGTCTTGCCCATTATGAGTTATCAGAAATATAACCTATGATCTATCTATAGGGCAGGGCAAACTTAGCCCTCCTTCTGAAGCCTCAAGCACCTCATCCTTTGCTCAAAATGCCATATACACCTCATTTTTCCTTTGTGTCTCTGACCCTCTTCATGTATGTAGGTCTCTGACTCATGTGGGCTTCCTATTAATACGTATGTAATTAAATGTGGTTATTTTCTCTTGTTAATCTGTCTCACGTGGGTTTATTAGACTAGCTTAAAGAACCTAGAAGGATAAATAAGTTTCTTGTCCACATAAAAAATATATAATGTATTTTATACATGTAACTGTAATACACATTATCAACAAATGAATGTGAACACACATGCCTGGGTCTGTTTTTGTAAACCATTCCCTGCAGTGGGTCTTGGTCCAAAGTTTGAAAGCCCCCCTGAAACACAGGACAGGAAAGGATCCTGGCAAGGTACATTCAAGGTCAAAGGAGAAAGCCCCTTTACTCTCCAATGGCAGCCCAGAGAAGTAAAGGGAGGAAGAGGAAATGGTGTGTGAGGGAGGGGGCACCTGAGTGAGGTCAACGACCAGGAAGGGCGCCTCGGGACGGGGAGGTGCCGTCTGCCCGGAGAGTCAACCGCGGGAGGTTAATTTTGAGCGCTTCCTTTAAATGCTAAATCGAAAGGACTTCCGCGTTCTTGACCCTGAAAAGCCTACAAGGTGAGGGATTCTCCTTGCTTCTGGAGGTGACACTGCTTGAGGGTCACTCCTGTAGATTATTATAATTTTCCTGGAAGAGCGCAGGAGAAGGTGGGCGGGGCATGGGCAGCGCGGGAAGGCCGGGTCGGTCCAAAGAGCGATTTACCTCGAACTCGGCTCGGCCCTTCCGAGGAACAAGCAGTTCTGCACTTTGGGACCCGTCCGCAGGCTGTAAACCCAGGGCGCCCAGGGCGCGGGTGGGGTTGTGCCCTTGCCTCGGGCCAGTGGCCCTCCCTGCCAATGGGCGGCACCGCCCCCACCCCCAGCCCTGCTGCAGGTTGGCTCTGGCGCCGGGGGCCCCACGTGACCTACCGCGCGGGCCACCGCCCCCGCCGTTCCCAGGCTCCGCCCCCGTGACGTCACAGACCCCTCTGTCCGGACGTTCCGTGTCTTCTGCGCTCTCCATTGGCTGGCCCAGCAGACAGCGCCCCTCCCGCCACGCCCCCGGAGTCCTGGGGAACGCTGTTGGGGCGGGCGCGGGCCGGAGGGGCGGGGTGAGCAGGCTCCACGCGCGTAAAGGGGCTGCCTGGTGCCCAGGCTCATCGATTTGCGGTCACACGCCGCCTCGCCCTCCGGCCCGGTTTCTGCGCCTCCTCCCCTGGCCCGCCGTCACCCGGGAAACCGGTCGCGATCTCCTGCAGACCCGAAGCTGGTTTCATGGCAGCCGCGAAGAAAGCAGTTTTGGGGCCGTTGGTTGGGGCAGTGGACCAGGGCACCAGCTCGACGCGCTTTTTGGTGAGCCCGGGGTGACATTTAAGGAGCTGAGCCGGCGCGGGAAGCCCGGGATGCCGGCATTGGTTGTAGCGTGCCCATCCCGGGGCTCCCCCTGGCTCTGGGGCTCCCGGCCTCTTGGGCAAGGGAAGGAGGCCAAGGCCCCCCTAAGCAGGACCTGCCACGCTGTAGCCATCCCACGCGGACATGGGGGACCCCGACCTCTCGAGACCCCGGCGGCCGATGGGAGCAGCCCCGGCCTCGGTGGTGGAGCCGGGTCACCTCCTAATGGGGGAAAGTCTTCCAAAGGGATATAGGAATCGCTGAGCATCCGTGAGGAGCTGCCCGCTCGCAGCCAGGGACAGGTGGTCACATGGACCGCTACTGCGGTCTTCTCCGGAGCTTTTGGCCTGCGGGGCGCAGGACGTCCTTGGATGGGGGGAAAGCTGTGTCACGGCTGTGATAGCCTACCACGACGGCCTTTGGAGCAGTAGAATAAATATAGTATTAGCCATGATGCGTTGTCATCTTCTCCCACAGACACTGTAGAAGGGTACAATGCTACAGGGGTGGGGTGGGGTGGGGGGCGCAGAACACATTGGGAAAAATACAGTACTCTGTCTTTACTAATCCAAGACTTGCAAGTTTCAGTTCTGATACTTTGCCTGTTACAAGCACTTCATGCTTCACGGAGGAAAGTGACAGGGAGATTCTGCCTCTCGTTTTAAGTGACTGTTCCGCTAGGAATCTTGCTCTTAAAGTGATCTAGTACGGAGTTCAGTAAGATAATTTTAAGATAACTTAAATACGTGGTTGTTGGTTAATGGACATTTTACTTCGATGGGCGTTTGACTAACCTGGCAAGTTTTAGTAATTATGTAGCTCCGTCTTCACTACTTTACTTCAAATCATTTTCTCAAGCACCTTTTTTAGTATACCATACGTTATGCATACAATGTATATGTTGTTCCAAACTTCCGTTTAGCTGACCGCTGACTAGAACCTTCACATGTGCCTTCGTTTTGATCCTCCTTTCCTGTCCACACGGGAAAGCTTTCGGTGCAATTGTAGTTTGAATCTTATTTCATGGCTTACCCTAGTTTGCGCTGCCAAGACATAGTTCTACCGTCTCTTACATTGTTTATCTTTTGATCACCCAGGGCAGGTTTCACTTTGTCTTATTTTCATAAATGTTTATATGGTAACCCTGAATCATAAGTGAAGAAAGTCTGCCTAACTGGACTTGATTAATTATGTAAAATATACAATCATCAATTGTGTATTTAATCCTCACCTGAGGATGTTTTTTTCCATAGATTTCCACATCCCCACCACCAGAGAGGGTGGGGAAAGGGAGAGTAGGGGAGAAAAGAGAGAGAGAGAGAAGAGAAAGAGAGAGAGAGAGAGAGAGAGAGAGAGAGAGAGATCAATGTGAGAGAAAACACATTCATTGGTTGCCTTCTGCATGAGAGAGAGAGAGAGAGGGAAACATTAATGTGAGAGAGACGCATTCATTGGTTGCCTCCTGTATTTGCCCCTGGGGGACAAACCGAACCCTACCCTTTTGGTCTGCGGAAACAACGCTCTAACCATTGAGCTAACTGGCCAGGGCCATCATTGTGTATTTAAAATGAAGAGAGATCATTAAGATACACATACTGAGCAATTTGTGGGTTGAGTTTTGAAGCCATACTCCACAGGACTGCCCACACAGAATGCCTGTGGGGGCCAGGCAGGTAGAGGTTGGAGGGCAGACCCAGGACAAGAAGACAGCCTACGGTTGCCAAACAGGAACCCAAGTCCAGTGCGGCCAGATCTTCAGACCCTCTAAGACAAAGTCATCACCTGGAGTTTTCAGTGTAATCTTCCTATAGAATGTTGGCAACTAGTTCATAAAGCACGGTGGGGGGTAAATCAACTTGGTGATTGTTTGCAAGGGTATACAGTCATTGCCTTCTAAGAATGCTTTTTAGAAGCCAGCCTGACTGTGCTTATCTTCCTTTGGACTCTTCGCGTTTGCTTTCCCTGTAGCCCAGCGATCTTTATCTATTGCAGTTTGTTCCTGGTCCCTCGGATTCTGTTGCCCCAGAGACATCTTTCTGCTCTGGTGGCGAAGGAAGAAGTCAACTTCATAGTCTCACAATCAGCTGGTCAGGATGTGGCATGAACAGCGTGAGCCTCCAGAAGTCAGTTTCTGTGTATTGGGCTCTGTGTGGCATGCTCTCAGTAAGCGAAGGTGCAAATTCGGGAGACGCCCATCCTGCTGATAGCATGATGGTGTAAAAGCGGATCGTTAATGTTTTCTGATTCCTGAGAAACGGCTAGAAGAGAATTCTTCAGAGGTAGATAAGGGACTTAAGAGTTCCTGTGCAAAGTCAAGATGGGGATGGTTTACAAGGAAAGAGCTTGTTAAACCACTCCCTGCAAAATGCAGATAAAAGATTTGCTGAATAAGGGCTTCAATCACAAGGTGATTCCCAGGAGTTCTAGTCATACTGCCCCATGTAATTATGACTCAAAAATAATTGCTTAGTGTCTCACCAAGATTGCAGCGGATAAGAACTGTTATAAGGAAGCTTATAAAGGTATTTAAATAATTTCCTGGACGTGGTTCATTCCATTTGCATATCCAGTTCAACCTTCACAAGACAGATAACCTCCTCAAGCTCTCTTCTCCCCTTTTCCCTGCTCGTGATGTTAACTCATAGTCTTTCATGCAATGGATATGTTTCCTCCTCCAAAAGTCTCCGCCGTGCCCCATACCTTCTTAGAATTCTACTCTGCCTCCGAATTGTGGTTCAATTGCTTGCCATCCCTTAGAAGTCTTCCCCAACCCCTTAGTCAGAATTTCTCCCACTTCCTACAGCACTTTTCCTACTTTGTATTATCATTCTATACCTGCTGTATTTGAGGGCAGGGACCTCCTTGTGAGTCTAGTTCAGCCGTGGGCAAACTACGGCCCGCAGGCCGGATCCAGCCCGTTCGGCTGTTCTCTCCGGCCCGCGGAGCCAAAAGAGCGGAGGGTTCTCTTGCTCTCTCCCCTCCGCTCCTTCACCAGCAGCCCAAGTTGAGAGTGCCAGCATGGTCAGGTTGCTTTGGTTCTGGCCCTCCGGTCCAGTTTAAGAACCCACTGTGGCCCTCGAGTCAAAAAGTTTGCCCACCCCTGGTCTAGTTCATCTTTGTAGTCTTTAAAACATCTTGCTCAACACAGCAAATGAACACCTGTTTTGTCTGGAGGGAACACCATACACATTAACCTTTAACAGGTCAGCTGAATTTTAATTCTGGTTATCTTTTTTTTTACCTAGTCAAAAAACAAAACAAAACAAAAAAAACAAACCTTAAAACTTCCTCGCTTCATTTTTTTCTATTTTAGAAGTATATCTGCAATTTTAAAATATCTTCATTTCTTCCTCCGGTTAGCAAAATCTTTAGTCTTGGCAACCTATGAATGACTATGCTTTGTACTAAAGGAAAATTTCCATCTTGTCCCATAGGAAAGCGAACTGCATTGGCACATGGTTACTCAGATTGAAGAGTTAACAAGTTCTTGGAAAGACAGTTACTGTTAACAGGTTTTAAGGAGGGGCCATTTCTTTATAAGACAAAAGTTACAGCGTAGACATCAACTTCCTTCTCTCATTTGGTAACTCTGTTTCCCCCCCATTAAGTTGAATGTTAAAGAAAAAAAAAAAAACCACGAAGGCTTAGATAGAACTTGTTGTGATTTGAAATGTGTCCGGTACTTTATGGAGGACTTTTTCCAGCATTATCTCATTTAATCTTCATCACAACTGCGATGCTGGGAGCATTATTAAGTTCCTTCACACAGGAAATGAGACCGAGCTGGGGATGGTGCCCAAGGTTGCAGAGTAACTGGTGGAACTAGGATTCAGGTCCAGGTCTGTAACACTCAGGAGCCTGTCCTAACTCCCGCCTTGGCTCCCTGGCGGCCCTGGAGTATGTTGAAGGGAAGATTGGGGGCTGAGAAAGACCACATTCCCACTCTTCACCCAAGTGTCAGCTCTGATTATGATCATAAATGAATCTTCACCAACAAAAACATACTTACAGCTTAGTTTTTGTTTAATATATTTTACTGGTTTTTTACGGCGAGGAAGAGAGAGGGACAGAGAGTTCGAAACATCGATGAGAGAGAAACATCCATCAGCTGCCTCTTGTACGCCCCCTACTGGGGATGTGCCCGCAACCAAAGGCACATGCCCTTGACCAGGAATAGAACCCGGGACCCTTTAGTCTGCAGACTGACGCTCCATCCGCTGAGCCAAACCGGTTTGGGCTGCAGCTTAGTTTTGCAACATGTCCAAAATGTTGCCTTTGAGTAAGTACTCCTGATTTGACCATCTTGTGACTCCGTGGGTCCTGGGTTGGGCTCGGGTGTAGTCACTGTGGATAATGGTTGCGTAACCATTCCGGTCCAGCGTTGGTGAAGAATGACTCGAATTGTAGTCCCATGCTTGTTTTGGCAGGAAACCCTGCCCTGGCCCCAGTTGTCTCATTACACTCAGAGACCTCTTTAGGCTCAAGGATGTATTTCCGCTTTCTTTCTTTCATTTATATATCCGATACATATTTATTAAGCACCCATTAGGGGCCAGAGACTAATGAACAGTAAATTTGGTTTAAAAAAAAACTAATTTGATTCACAGCGGGAATGAGGCCACTCTTCTGATAACTAGAGCAGTGATTCTTCTGTGGGACTTCCACAACCCCCTCCCCCCCTCCCAAGTTGGTTTGCTTCCTCGCCCATCACATTATACAAATGGCAAAAACATGTTCTCACCAGAGAGCTGCCACCCTCTTTTGTCCTCTTGTCTCTCACAAGCAGAAATGTCAGGAGCTTTCAATTTTGAGCTCCTTAAGGACCAGAACGGCGTCTTTTATTCCTCCTGAAAGCCTAATACAGCAGCTGGCATGTGGTCTAGTGATCACGTGACCAGACCTCAGCGGAGGGTCCTGCAGGGCTCCGTGCTGCTGCCTAGGACTGGCTCGGAAGACGAGGAAGGTAAACCTTGTGGGGTGTTGGAAAGAGGGAAATTTGGCAGCCGTCGATGTATTAGATGTCTGCATGAGCTGTTTGATACGGTTTCATTTGGAAGGAAAACGCAGTGCTGTGGTTTGCCTTGTTCTGTGGGCTTGTTGGAATAGGCCATTGTGCCTTTTGTGAAATGTGCACTGTAATATTTTTCTCTTAAGTCATTTACATTGAAGTGGTAGAGTGTCCTGGAGAGGAAACTGACATTCCTGAGAAGTGTGTTATCTCACAGTAGGGTTGAGTGTGGCCAAAAGAGTAGGCTGATGGGGAAATCACATGCAGAGGGAAATGAATGTGCATGTTTATGACGGGGGTGGATGACATTTTACAATGAGCGAGGCGGCCTAAAGGACAGCATTTTGTGTCTCCACTACTCTCCTAAGACAGAGAAGACATGCATTGCTTCAGAAAGTTCTTTTTATTTTATTTTATTTTTATTTTTTAAAATTTATTAAGATATTATATGTGTACATAGCTTACCATTGTGTCCCCCCCCCCTCCCATTCACGCCCTCCCTCCCCAGAGTTCTGTGTTCGTTGGTTGTACTTATATTCATGCATACCAGTCCTTCGGTTGTTCTCTTATCTCCCCCCAAGTCTCCTTCCCCTCCCCGCTGTCATTTGACAATCTGCTTGTTTTATGGTGACTATCTCAGGACCATATGAATAGAATCCGCTCCTCATTTGGCAGTCTGCTTGTTTTATGGTGACTATCTCAGGACCACAGGAATATAATCCACTCATCCTCTGGTTCACACCGTCCCTCCCCCCCGGGTCCCACTGCTTCCCCGGGGCACATGGCTCTCCTGGGGCACACGGCTCTCCTGGGTTACACGGCTCTCCCGGGGCACATGGCCCCTTGGGACACACGGCTCACCCGAGAAAGTTCTTTTTAAACAACTTTTTAAAAAATAACTTTCCTTCTTTCTTCTTTAAATATATATATATATATATATATATATATATATATATATATATATATTTACATAGAGGAAGGGAAAGGGGTAGAGAATTAGAAACATCAATGAGAGAGAAACATCGATCAGCTGCCTCCTGCACACCCCCTACTGGGGATGTGCTTGCAACCAAGGTACATGCCCTTTACCGGAATCGAACCTGGGACCCTTCAGTCCGCAGGCCGATGCTCTATCCACTGAGCCAAACCGGTTAGGGATTTCCTTCTTTCTTTAACAGTGTCTGGGTATTTGATCATATTTGGAAATGATCTGCATATCCAGTGAGTTTGACTTGAGTCATCATTAAACTTGGCAAAACTCTAAGGTTTCAAGTTACCAAAAGATTTTGGGAAACTAAGTAGTCTTACATAAAACATAAATAATGCTGAGTTTACTAAAGAAACTTTGTAGCCCATCTACATCTATGTGTTTGACTCCTTCTCAAAAAATTATCTTTAGTCGCTTATGAAATTTCATCACACTGAGTTTTCTTTTTTTAAAATATATTTTATTGATTTTTTTACAGAGAGGAAGGGAGAGGCATAGAGAGCTAGAAACATCGATGAGAGAGAAACATCGATCAGCTGCCTTCTGCACGCCCCCTACTGGGGACATGCCCGCAACCAAGGCACATGCCCTTGACCAGAATCGAACCCGGGACCCTTCAGTCAGCAAGCCAAAGCTCTATCCACTGAGCCAAACCAGTTTCGCCAATTCTAGCAATATTTTATCAGAGGTAGGCATACATAAACTAATACTAGATGTTACCAGAGACCTGATAGTTTTTAAAAATATATATATATTCCCTATGCTGATTATGGTTATTGCTTCTCAGATGTATACATGTATCAAAACTTACCAAATTGTGCACTTCAAATATATGCAGATTACTGTATATCAATTGTACCTCAATAAAGGTGTTTAAAAATTATGAAAGGGATAGTTTAGCATGGACTTGAAGGAAGTGAGGAAGTTAGCTTTGTGGATAACTAATGGTAGATTGTGATTATTAAAAAATTAAAATCTTTGCAAAAAAAAATAAAAATAATATATTTTATTGATTTTCTACAGACAGGAAGGGAGAGAGATAGTCAGAAACATCGACCAGCTGCCTCCTGCACACCCCCTCCTGGGGATGTGCCCACAACCAAGGTACATGCCCCTGATCAGAATCAAACCTGGGACTCTTCAGTTTGCAGGCCGACGCTCTATCCATTGAGCCAAACGGGCCAGGGCCATAGGGTTTGTTGTTGTTGTTGTTTTAATTTTAGCCATAAATGAACGTTTAGCCATGAAACAGGTAAAATAGGCAAAAATCCCACTTGATAGCAGTTGTGAGAACAGACAAGCAATGAACGCCGGCTGCCAGTCACCACTTGAGCCAATTAAGCAGAGACAGGGTTGAATCCTATAGGAGCCTTTATTCCAGTGATTGCAGCAGTGTGGGGGAGCAGCAGGTCGTCCACAAAAATCTCTGCCCCCCAACGTAAGCCTGCTGCTTCCGTGGGGCAGAAGGACAAAGGTTACTTGGGGAAGTAGGCAGAAGGTATAAGAATGGGTGTAATGGTTACAGGTTGCAGGCGATGTGGGCTGGGGGGGGGGGCGGTTGCAAAGGGCAATGACAGGGCTGTTAATCTTTCCATGATACTAGGCAGTTCTAGGATGTGAATGGACTTCATTCCAAAGTTAACTTTCTTGTCCCAGGGTTACTCTGTTAGGTTACTCTGTGCTCTCTCTAATCAGAACAGAACAATCCCGGTTAACAGAGCATGATTCACGTTTCTGCCCCAACAGTTGGAATAAGTTTATTTGTTCTGATTTCTTTCCGATTAATATTTGTGGCGAAAACGATTAAGATTTGTATTTGTTCTTGGCAAGGAGCTTGGAGCCCAGCATAGCAGTTTGGGTTTGAAAAAAAAACCAAGCTCATAAAGAACCGTCATTTGCTTGTTTCTTTTCCATCTTAGGACTTGCGGATGATAAAACTAGGTGGGCTGCGGACTACTTCTTGAGTTGCATTTCTGGTTTCACAAAGATTTGTAAGATATGGACAACCGTTCTCTATTCCCCCAAGAATTTGTTTGTAAGTCCTGTGACGTTATAGGCTGACCCGCTGGCCCAAGCACGTCATTCCACGTTTGCTTCTTTCCCTCTGGGTGCATAAATTATTTTACCTTGGCGGAGGAGGCTTTCCAAAAACGTTATTAGGCTCCGAATCTTTCGCTCCTAATTTTGCCAAGTTTCTGATTCAAAGTTATCACCCTCTCAAATATGTTGTCAGGTTTCCGGCAGGAGAAACAGGGAGGAGTTTTAAAGTGCCACTTCAGATGCCAGAAGTTTCCTTTAGGGTCCTTAGAGCTGTTTTGTTTTTTCAAGTCATTTGTCTTTTAGAAACTCCTGCCTGACAATCAAAGGTCCGTTGTCCCTGGGAGGTTTGGAATCCTCCTTAAGGGGGCTGGGAGGTGCCTTGAGGTCAACTTAAAGGTTGCCCTTTAAGTTTTAAATTATTATTATTATTTTAAATATATATATTTTATTGAGTTTTTACAGAGAGGAAGGGTGAGGGATAGAGAGCTAGAAACATTGATGAGAGAGAAACATCGATCAGCTGCCTCCTGTACACCCCCCACTGGGGATGTGCCCACAACCGAGGTACATGCCCTTGACCGGAATTGAACCTGGGACCCTTCAGTCCGCAGACCGACGCTCTATCCACTGAGCCAAACCGGTTTTGGCATCCCTTTTAAGTTTTAAATTATTTTGGCTAAGTTGGTCCATTTTATTTGAAAAGGCAAGAGGAAGGAACTTTTGGGGATCTTTTAGAGGGTGAAGGGCCCACGTTCAAGATAAATTCCCCTAAAAGTGGTCTGGGGACTCCAAAAAGACAGAAGAAATGATAATAAGAGCCCCAGGTGGTTTGACTGCAGGAATCAAAAAGCCTACTTTTAGGTGAGAGGAAAACTGTTGTTTTTGTGTTTTACATGGACATGAACAGCTTTAGCTAAGCCCTGAGTCTGTTGGAGCCAGACTAGTACCTAAGGGGGAAGTGCCTCTGTTGTGGGGATTGTGTGCCATTTTACAGGATTCCTGGATGCAGGGAAATTTTTTCTTATTTTAAATATATATTTATTGATTTTTTTTTTTTTTATGGAGAGGAAGGGAAAGGAGTAGAGAGCTAGAAACATCGATGAGAGAGAAACATCGATCATCTGCTTCCTGCACACCCACCACGGGGGATATGCCTGCCCCCAAGGTACATGCCCTTGACCGGAATTGAACCCGGGACCCTTCAGTCTGAAGGCCAACGCTCTATCCACTGAGCCATACAGGTTTTGGCCAGGGACATATTTTCTTTTTTTTCTTTTTTTAATATATTTTATTGATTTTTTACAGAGAGGAAGGGAAGAGGGATAGAGAGCTAGAAACATCAACCAGCCACCTCCTGCACACCCCCCACTGGGGACTGCCCGCAACCAATACACATGCCCTTTGACCGGAATTGAACCCGGGACCCTTCAGTCCCCAGGCCGACGCTCCATCCACTGAGCCAAGCTGGTCTTGGCAGGGACATATTTCAAAGACTTGGTACTTAAAAAACGTAAAAGCTCCCATTAATAATTTTTATGTCGATTACATATTGAAATGATAATTTTATATTGGCTTAAAATGTTATTAAGTTAATTTCGCCTGTTTCTTTCTACTGTTCTTTGAAAAATGTCTTTAACTGGTTTTAGAGAGAGAGGAAGGGAAAGGGAGAGAAACATCGATGTGAGGGAAAACGTTGATCGGGTACCTCCCAGCGTTCCTACTGGGGACAGAACTCACAACCTGGGTTTGTGTCCTGACCGGAATTCGAACCAGGGACGACTGAGCCATACCAGCTAGGGCTCTTTTTTATTTATTTTATTTATTTTATTTTTTTGTTATATATATATTTTATTTATTTTATTTATTAAGGTATTATATGTGTACATAGCTTACCATTGCCCCCCCCACCTCCCATTCATGCCCTCCCTCCCCAGAGTTCTGTGTTCGTTGGTTGTACTTATATTCATGCATACCAGTCCCTCGGTTGTTCTCCTATCTCCCCCCAGGTCTCCTTCCCCTCCCTGCTGTCATTTGGCAGTCTGCTTGTTTTATGGTGACTATCTCAGGACCACTTGAATAGAATCCGCTCCTCTTTGACAGTCTGCTTGTTTTATGGTGACTATCTCAGGACCACACGAAAAGAGTCCGTTCCTCCTCTGGTTCTCACCGCCCCTCCCCTCAGGTCCCACTGCTTCCCCTGGGACACACGGCTCGACCGGGGCACACGGCCCCCTGGGACACACGGCTCACCCGGGGCACACGGCCCCCTAGGGCTCTTTTTACTGTTATTTATTTATTTTTTTGTAATGAGAACATTTACAATTACATATGTGGCTTGCACTGCATTGCTATTGGATGGTATTGCACTGAGAAACTCACAGAGTCTAAAAAACACTAAATCTCAAAAGTGTTGACAAGTTTGAGAGTGGTCAGGTCCTAAACAGCTAAAGGTGATGTCTGTTAGGTCGGCAAAGGGGGAAAGCACGAGGCCAGAATGGTGAGGGATTGCGAATTTATCCGATCATCCGCACGCCAGCCCCCAGTTCACGGGAGCCAGCGGCCTTTGAAGGAATTTTGGCAGGCTTTTTCTGAGCAGAGACTTCCTTATGCTTACCGGGAGGGGAGATCCTGGAATGTAGTCGCAGCAAATGAATGTGGTCTCAGCAAAGGGAAGAGAATGTCCATGGTGAAGTGATCTGAAAAGTCAGTTCCCGTTGGAGGGAGTCTCAATTCAGTTATAGCCGTGGGCAAACTACGGCCCGCGGGCCGCATCCGGCCCGTTCGGCTGTTCTATCCGGCCCTCGGAGCCGAAAGAGCGGAGGGTTCTCTTGCTCTCCCCTCCGCTCCTTCACCAGCAGCCCAAGATGAGAGTGCCAGCATGGTCAGGTTGCTTTTGTTCCGGCCCTCCGGTCCAGTTTAAGAACCCATGTGGCCCTCGAGTCAAAAAGTTTGCCCACCCCTGGATTAGACCTAACGATGCCCACTTTCTGTTCAGAATCAGTGTTCTAAAGAAGTAGGGGGGTCTTTCCTGTTATATCCAAATGCTGTGTGATCAGATGATGTCATGCTCCACGTAGCAAATAGAATTGACCCACGTCTCTGCCTATTTCAAAGGCCTATGAACTTATTTTTGGTGTGAGGGTCCTGAAGCCAGCCGAGTCAAAACTAAGTGATGGAAAGAGGGTCGCACTCCATTCATAGCTCTGTAGGTCTGCTGTTGAGGCTTTTATAAATCCAGCCCCCATAAAGGGACACCTTGTTAGGACACCAGTGTCTCTTGGGGACTTGAGAGTAGATCCTGGGAGCAGCAGTAATATCAATGAAGAGAACACAACTGTGGTTTCCTATTGGAGTTTAGGCCACATAACCATTTCGCATTTGATCATTCTCCTAATAAGTACCCGATAGACCATCCTTTTTCAGACATGCAACACATTTACTGAGCATTAAAACTGTCAGAAAACCCTTGCTGGTTTGGCTCAGTGGTTAGGGCGTCATCCTATGGACTGAAGGGTCCCAGGTTTGATTCCGGTCAAGGGCACAAGCCTGGGTTGCGGGTTCGGTCAACAGTGGGGGGCCAGCAGGAGGCAGCCTATGGGTGATTCTCTCTCATTGATGTTTCTATCTCTCTCCCTCTCCCTTCCTCTCTGAAATAATATATTTTTTAAAACTGTCAGAAATTTTTTAAAAATATATTTTCAATTGATATTTTACAGACAGGAAGGAAGAGAGATAGAGAGCTAGAAACGTCGATGAGAGAGAAACATCGACCAGCTGCCTCTTGCACACCCCCTTCCGGGGATGTGCCCGCAACCAATGCACATGCCCTTGACCGGAATTGAACCCGGGACCTTTCAGTCCGCAGACCGATGCTCTACCACTGAGCCAAACCGGTTTCGGCTACTGTCAGAAATTTTTTTAAAAAAATAATGCTCTGTCAGACACTATTCTAGGCCCTAGAGATGCAGATAATGTAGGACCAAAGGAGCAGGTATCCTAAAGATACTCTAATGCTAAGTCGTGAATTATACGGGCTTCTGCCAAGTGCCCTTTACTCATGATGTGTTAAGTTAACCTTTGACTTGTAAGATACTTTATCTCCTCCAAGGGCTTGAGAATTTGCCTTCTTGCTTTCAGAAGATGTTTATGACTTCCTCCCCCAAAAGGAGGGGTATGTCTGGTGGGGAGGGAGTGGAGCAGCAGTTCGCCGTGTGTTTTCTCTCATTTCTTTCAGTGTCTTCGTCTTCACTGAGCAGGTAATTTTCTCCTTAGGCACGGAAACACAATCTTCCCTAATTGGATATGACTCCACTGCTGCAATTATAGTCATTTGGGAGGTTAACTTTAATGAAACTAGGAATCCTTACTCTGAAAAGACTAAATACTTTTTGGTACTCGAGTATAGGTGAAAACAATACGTGGTTGACTCCTGAACAACACGGATTTATTTTAAAGTGGCAGAAGTTCAATGAACCCGCGCTGTTCAAACCTGCGTTGTTCAGTGGTCAACTCTGGCTGGGAATCCAACTCTGTGGGTGTACTTATATATACATGGATTTCCCATGTACTTACACATGGAGGAGGGGCATTATTTTTATTTTTTTAAATAAATCTTTATTACTCAGATTATTACAATTGTTTCTCCTTTTTGCCCCTGATTCTACTATATTCACCACTTTATTCTGTTCCTCAGATTTGTTTTTTTTCCTTCTCTTTTCCCTTTTTCCGTATATGAATTTCAAGTGGGACACTCTCTCATTTGTTTTGGTAGGGAAATACAACAGTGTTCTGTAGCTAATGGCTGCAGACTGTCCAAATGTCTCAGGACCACGCGAATAGAATCCGCTCCTCCCCCGGGTCCCACCGCTTCCCCAGGGCACACGGCTCTCCTGGTGTAGGAGGGGCATTATTCATAGGTCAACATTACATGAAAAAAGTTTGCTAAGTTTTTTTTTTTAAGTGTTTCGGTAGTATGAAATTTGTGGAACATTGTAAAGCCCTTTTTTGTCAGCTTTCATCCCTTGGGTTTTGCTGTTTTATATCAAGGGTCAGCAATTCGTGACAAGTATGTCACAGAGAGCCCTCAGCTGGTTGCCAGGATACACTTCTATTTGTCTATTATAAGAGCTAGATGCCTTTGCTGCACTTCCCTTCAGAGGAATTCCCACAGTATGCTTCCCTGCTTAGGCGTCTGTGACTCTTCTTTCTGTCTCCACATCCAAGGTGGATGTGAAATAGACCATTCACACCGTCACTATCAGCGTTTTGCCAGCTCTTTTAAAATATATATATAATTGATTTTTTTTTTACAGAGAGGAAGGGAGAGGGATAGAGAGCTAGAAACATCAATGATAGAGGAACATTGATCAACTGCCTCCTTCACACCCCCCACTGGGGATGTGCCCACAACCAAGGTACATGCTGTTGACCAGAATCAAACCCGGGACCCTTCAGTCCGCAGGCCGACGCTCTATCCACTGAGCCAAACTGGTTTCAGCTTGCCAGCTCTTTTATCCTTGATTTTATTATTGTAAAAATAAAGTCTTTACTATTAATTGGTCAGCTCCTACATCTGGAGCCATTTTTGTTTGTTTAAAACTAAGCAATTGCCTCTTTAGCTTTATCTCCCATAGGTTTTTATTTATACAAAGGGAAGTTACTTCTGAAGCTACCTTACAACTTTTATGTTTCTATCTGAAGAGAAAGTAGGACGTCATATGGCATTTCATCCGGGGCTGCTTTTTCTATCAGCAAATAAGAACTTCAGTTGCTGAATAACTTGAAACATCTTCGCTCTTTGCCTGCATTTTGAACACAGTATTGCAATATATTTTTCAGGTTTTCAATTCAAAGACAGCCGAACTACTTAGTCATCATCAAGTGGAAATAAAACAAGAGTTCCCAAGAGAAGGGTATGTTTCCTAATTTAATATGTAAACATATATCGCATTTCTTGGGCCATCTCACCCCACCTGCCAGGGACTTTCTAAAGTAAATTTGACCAAACACCTTCCTAAGAAGACTTGCGAGATGGGATAGCTATTAGTCAGGAACATGAACAAAAATGTGATAGCTCAGCAAAATATTTGGGTATTTGATGGCTTAGGAATTAAGCGACAGAAAAGAAGTGGGTGATAAAAGTAATAAAGCAATGATGTATTGAATATTAGAAATCCTACATTAACTTTGAAGTCATTTAATTCTGGGTCTGCATCATTGTCCACCTGCTGTTTGCTCATTACAGTGTGTGTTTTTCTTAAATAAAGATCTGTTTTTCTATAAAGCACTCACATATCATACTAAAATTGTCCTTTTTTATAGTAATGTTCATATGTAGTCATTGTGATGAAATAGAATGTTTAATATATTATTTTAAACGGTCATTTTCAACCGGTGTGCTACAAGAATTTTTAAAACATGAAAAACCTGACTATTTCGTTAATGGCACTGACCTCTTTTCCCTTAGATTGTCAAATTAAAATAAAATGACAACAGCCAACACAATAATAGCTGTCCTGTGTAAATGAATCAAAATCATACCTATTTTTAAAATATATTTTATTGATTTTTTTACAGAGAGGAAGAGAGAGGGATAGAGAGTTAAAAACATTGATGAGGGAGAATCATCGATCATCTGCCTCTTGCACATGTCCCACTGGGGATGTGCCCGCAACCAAGGTACATGCCCTTGACTAGAATCGAACCCAGGACCCTTCAGTCTGCAGGCTGACGCTCTATCCACTGTACCAAACCGGTTTCGGCTCATACTTATTTTTTTTTTGTCAGATTAGCAAAAATATTTTTTGGCGTGCTGTGGAATTTTAGTAATTAGTTTATGTGTGCCATGAGATGAAAAAGGTTGAAAATTGCTAGTTTAAAATGTTATGATATGTATGATACAGCCACTTTGAAAAATTGTGTGGCAGTTTCTTATAAGATTAACCATACTTCTGTAGCATTGCAACCTTAGGAGGATTTAATCCAAGAGCAATGAAAGCATATGTCTAAAGAAAGACTTATAGATGAATGCTTATAGCAGTTTTATTCATAATAACCCAAACTGGAAGCAACCCAAATGTCTGTCATCAGTAGAATGGGTAACAATGAAATACTGCTCAGCACTTTTTAAGCAGTGAACTGATACATGCTACAGCACAGATAAATCTTGTTGATATCATGGAAAGTGGAAAAGGCATGAAAGAATGCATGCAGCATGAGTATATCAAAAAGTCAAGAGGCTAAACTAATTGAGAATGACAAATCTAAAAATTTATTGCCCATGGAGGACGTGATTGACATAAGAGAGCCATGAAAGAATTTCTAGAATGATGGAAACATCCCATATTTTGACTGGGGTGTTGGTTAGATGAGTTATATACATTTGTTAAAACTCAACACATTGTGCACTTTAGATCTGTTCATTTCACTATAAAGTTTCCTTCAATTTAAGAAAGAGAAAAGATTGGTGTCCTACCATATTTTATAATTTCTTTCTGTTTTAAAGAATTCCTTTGTTTAGTAATAAAAGCTGTTGATATGTTAGCTGCAATAGAGTGATTCTCAGGCCTGATCCCAGTACAATTTGGAGAGAGGATACATGTGCCTTGGAGGGATGAAAATTAGAAATATGTTGCAAGATTAGGTTTCTGGAAAAAGAGTTTAGAGACAAGAACTCAAAGCTCAGGAAAGCTAGGACGGCCTGAGGAAGGCAGAGAAGAAAGGCATTTGGAACTCTCTCGCTACTTGCAGATCCTAGGGTAGGATTCTTGTAGCTTGTGTCATTTCTGCTTTTGGGGTTTCCTCAGTCACCATTTGTTTCTCCCAGGTTTCTCTGCCTCATCATTTATTTTTATTTTTAAAAATACATTTTTAATGATTTCAGAGAGGAAAAGGGAGAGAGAGATAGAAAAAAAAATCAACGATGAGAGAGAATCATTGACTGGCTGTCTCCTGCATGCCCTCTATTGGGTATTGCACCTGCAACCCAGACACATGCCCCTGATGGGAATCGAACCTGGGATTCTTCAGTCCGCAGGCCAACGCTCTGTCCCCTGAGCCAAACCAGCTAGGGCATGCTTCATCATTTATTATGGGCCTTTCAGCCTTCTGAGGCCCTGATTCCTTACCAAAATTGCACTGGGATTGGGTCTGAAATCTTGGACCAATTGCTTGTCTCCTTGAAATAGTTATTAGAACACATTTACAATTTCCCCTAAATACTCACAAAACATTTCGAGGGGAAAAAATGGCAAAATAAATTAGTATACTTATTTGACTTTTCAGAATTTCTTTTGAGAGGTAGATATCAGTCTACTTAGAAATAACTAAAGAAAGAAAGGAATAGTGACTAGTGAACTGTGCAGATAGTTTTATCAATTTATCAAACCCATGGGATGGATATGAAGAATTAGGGAACTAATTTCTTACTGGGTTTGAAAAAATAATTTTAAAATAGGATATTGTTACATTGTGACCTGTTATTACTTGCTTCCTTTCAAATGATTGCTTAGTATATGAAGAATAATAAAAATGTAAGGCACATAAAATAGACTTTTCTTTAAATCATTTCTTTAGAGTATTGAATATGCTTTGCTCTGCTCATCTGATTTTAATTTATACAACAGCCACACTCTCTTAAGTGAACATTTCTAGAGGTATAAATGTTTTTGCTTTCTTGTGGACTAACCAAATGCATTCTTTTGTTCAAAGATGGGTGGAACAAGACCCTAAGGAAATTCTGATGTCTGTCTATGAGTGTATAGAGAAAACATGTGAGAAACTTGAACAACTCAATATTGACATTTCCAACATAAAAGGTATTTTTAATAGAATATTTCTCTCCATGGTATGATTATCTCAATAAAAATCTATTTATTCTTTCATTCATTTATTCGGTGCATAATTGAGTATCTCTCCAGCGCCAAGCAGGTCCCTGTTCTCATGAAGCTTTTATTTTTTGGGGGGTTTAGGGGTGGGGGGAGACATAGATTTTGACATCAACAATAAGAGCAGACAAATACAAGCTAATTTCAATATTGATAAGTTTCCATGCAGAAAATGAAACTGAGTTCTATGGTAGGGTGTGCCTAGAGAGGCTTACTTTAGATTGGATGGCTGAAGAATGCCACTTTGAGGAGATGACACTGTTACTGAGGTCTCAAAGGCCAAAAGGGGCCAGCCATGCCAATATTTGGGGAAAGAGTAGTCGAGGAAAAGGAAGCAGCACATGCAAAGGTTCTGAGGTAGGAATAAGCTTGTGGCCCATTCCTGGATCAAAAAGAAAGCCAGCGTGTCAAAAGTAGAGTAAAAGATGGGTGAGGGGTGAGGGTGGGTACATAGGTAAGAGGCTTCAATAGCAGTTGAAACCAGGGAAGTAGCTAGGGTTCTGTAGTACCACTTAGGAGTTTGGATGTTACTCTTTCCTCATAAGAGGCTATTTTTCCATTGATTTTTAGAGTAAGTGGAAGGGAGGACAATAGATAGAAAGAGGGAAACATTGATATGAGAGAGACGTATCAATTGGTTGCCTCTTGTAAGCACCCTGATGGAGAGGCAAGGATCTAGCTTGCAACCAAGGAAGGTGCCCTTGACCTGAATCAAACCCCCACGACCCCTCAGTCCGTAGACCGGCACTCTATCCACTGAACCAAACCAGCTAGGGCTTGGATGTTATTCTTAGTATCACAGAGAGCCATGAAAAGGTTTCAAGGGATGACAGGGTCTGATTTGTGGTTTAAAGACAACTTCCTGAGTGCTGTGGGAAGCCATGTGGAGAGTGGATGGTAAAGGCCCAAGTTGGATACAGGAAGACCACAGTAGAGGTTGCTGTGGAAGTTTTGAGAGAAAGGGTGATGGCAGTGAGGGTGGGGAGAAAGGGCCAGAATTTCTTTTCCCCCCATATATTTGATTGATTTTTTTTTTTTTACAGAGAGGAAAGGAGAGGGATAGTGAGCTAGAAACACCGATGAGAGAGAAACATCAATGAGAGAGAAATATCGATTTGGCTGCCTCCTGCACACTCCCCACTGGGGATGTGCCCGAAACCAAGGTACATGCCCTTGAATGGAATCGAACCTGGGACCCTTGAGTCTGCAGGCCAATGACCTATCCACTGAGCCAAACCGGCTAGGGCAGGGCCAGAACTTCTTGATGCATTGGCTGTCAGAGTATTAAAGAGAAGATGGGGGAAGATGGGTCAAAGATGATGCTTGGGTTTTTACTAGAGCTCCTAGTAGACAGGGATGTTTTTTCCTGAAGAGAAAGACTAGAATGGGGAGCAATGGAGGGGAGGTTATTTGAAATAAAAACACTTTGCTTGTAAAATCTCCCTAAAAATAATGGTTTGAGAGTGTTAGACTATTAAAGATCTCTTAATCCCTAGTAGTTTTAATATAAAAACTACCTACGTTTGGGTTTGCATCATTTATACAGTGAGGACAAAAATAGCCCAGTCATCCAAAATTGATCCAGTAGTATAAAGGGCAGGACATAATGTGGTAATCACCATATCTTTGTAATTTAAACTTTTCAAGTTCATTCAAGGGCTGTTTTTTCTTCATCAACTCAACGTGGGTGAAGCCATGCATTGGTGATGGCAGTGTCTTGAGATTCACATTGTCTTTCTTGGCACTGAGATTTAACAGTATTCTTGAGATGAAACTGATTTCCCCCCCAGACTTTCCCCTATTGGTATATTTTAAAAACTCACTAAAAAAGATAAACATAATCAAACCATTCATTCAGCAAACCTGTAGAGTGCCTACTACATGCTGGGTGTGCTAGGGAAACAATGGGACACAAATAGTGTTGTGCAGCTAATGGTCAAGTGGAGGAAACATGAGTCCAACAATCAATAATTACAAATTAATGGAAAGTTGTAACAATAAGATAGTTATTTCTGTTAATGTAGACTTTTTAAAGAAAAACCAACACCCTTGTGTAGATTTGCTATCTTGTTAAAATATATTTTAATGATTACAGCGAGGAAGGGAGAGGAACAGAAATAGACACATCAGTGAAGAGAGAATCACTGATCGGCTGCCTCCTCCTGCATGCCTCACTGGGGATTGAGCACTCAACCCGGGCATGTGTCCTAACCAGGACCCCCTGGTTCATAGGTCAATACTCAACCACTGAGCCACGTTGGCCAGGTGACACTTTAAAAAAATATTTTATTCCTCTAAATGGCGGTGTTTAAGACTTTTTAGAGTTGCATTCATCAAGTTTCAGATGAGTTGTGCATTGCAATGATTGTTGGTTGCTTCCTTGAATTGTTCTCAGCTTTCACTGAACATATAAGAGGCTGAATGTGACAACTTTAAGAGGCATGAACATATTAAGAGGCATTCAGCAGCACACTCTGATGTCAAAACATTCAAAATCACATAGTTGGCCATGCATTGGATGTAGATTCCAGAGCGATTAGCCATGGTTTTGACATCATTCTACCTCCTTTAAAGGTAAAGTAGGCAACTTAGTGGCCCTCTGTTTTTTTTATTATTATTATTTATTTTGTTAATCCTCACTTTAGAGGCTATTTTCCCATTAAATTTTAGAGAGAGTGCAAGGGAGGAAGACAGAAAAACACATTGATTAGTTGCTTCCTTCATGCACCCTGACCAGGGCCAGCGATCAAGCCTGCAACCTAGGTACATGTCCTTGACTGGAATCATACCTGGGACCTTTCAGTCTATAGGCCAACACTATCTACTGAGCCAAACCTGCTAGGGCTTACTGGCCTTCTGTACCCACTCAGGAACTGTTCCCTTTTCTCTTATTTGTGGTGTATGTGAAGATGACGTACAACTCCAGGCCAAGTGACTTGTCATTCGCTTGCAGTAACTGATCTGGAAGAGAACACTGAACATGCTGCCATTTGTTCTACACTCCTGCCTGGCCAGTGTGAAACCCATAGCTGAGCCAAAGTGACCCAGCACTTTCCTCTCCGCACTACCAGCCTATGGCCAAGGAAGAGAATGTCCCACAGGCCCCTCCATACCAAGCCAGTTGTGCTCAATGCCCCTCCCACCTCCACCCCCGCCAGATAATTTAGTAATTGGCTCTGCCAAGGACAAAGCTTTTGCTTGCCTATATAGAACGATACATCACAGAATGCTAGTGCTATAAAGGATCTTTGGTTACCAAGACCTCTAGCTACAAATGAGGGAAAGGGACTTACTGTAGGTCACGTGGCTGCGTAGTGGTAGATGACATTAAAGCACAGCTCCCTGTCTTATAGTCTGCGCTCTCTCCTGAGCCACACTGATAACCTCACAGACCTTTCGTTTTAATTTTTATTTTTAAATATATTTTTATTTCAGAGAAGAAGGAAGAGAGAGAGAGAGAGAAAGAGAGAGAGAGAGAGACGTCAATGATGAAAGTCATTGATCAGCTGCCTCCCACACGTTCCCCTACTGGGAATTGAGCCCGCAACCTGGACATGTGCCCTGACCAGAATCGAGCTATGACCTCTGGGTTCACAGGTCTATTCTCAACCACTGAGCCACGCTGGCTGGGTATGAGAGGCTATTTCACTGGACTTTGTGGAGAAGCTGTTTCTCTGGACTTTGTAAGAAAAACAATTTTACTTGGCACAAAGGAATTGGATTCAGATAGAGGGGAAAGGAGTGGTCAGGGAGGAACCTGTGACCAACGAATCAAATGGAAATAGCTCCAGATTACATTCTCAATCCAAGTTAGAATGAGCCAATGAATGTAATATGAGGGACACAGAATAGTGACTCATGGGTTGTGGCTAAGGGAGCAGCCAGCCTGTAGTGGGGAGCAGTGGGAGATTTTAGTAGACCGTGAATTCATTCCTAGCCACCATTGTAAAGTTGTCACATTCACAGTACTACACTTTATTTTTTTTTAACATATTTTATTGATTTTTCACAGAGAGGAAGGGAGAGGGATAGAGAGTTAGAAACATCGATGAAAGAGAAACATCGATCAGCCTGCTTCACACCCCCTACTGGGGATGTGCCTGCAACCAAGATACATGCCCTTGACCGGAATCGAACCTGGGACCCCTCAGTCTGCAGGCCAAGGCTCTATCCACTGAGCCAAACCGGTTCTGGCCACAGTACTACACTTTAAGCAGCCTGTTGTGGAGGTCCCCCTGAGGTCTGTAGTCTGTGTTGTGCTCATAGTACTATCGTGGAATTCATTCCTGCTTTGCCTAGTTCCTATTCTCTTAATCCACTTTCCTCAATAACGATGACAATGAATAGTAGAGTAAGTAACATTGAGTGCTTACAATGTGCCCGGCACTGTTTTAACATGCAAACCCTGTAAGGTGGGAACTGTTGTGCCCATCTTACAGAAGATGAAACACCCAGGGTCACGCTCCTGGGAAGCAGAGGAATTAGACTTTCAACCCCAGCGGTCTGGCTTCAGGGCCTAAGCTCTCCTGAATAGGGCCCCAGACTTGTGATCCAGCTTTTTCTAGGTCCCATTTGAGCAAATAACCATAGCCTTCTGCCCTACTTGAGGCTCCTCCCTCCATCTGTATATTAATCTCATTCTCTCCTGTCACCAAGAGGATCACAACCATGTCCCATTGATGCCCAACCTTGCTCCCCATTCTCCTGTTCTTAAGTCCTATAAACATTTGTGCCTTCTATTAAAACAAACAAAACAAACAAACAAAAAAACACCCCACACAAACCCAAATCTCTTCCTTGGAGTAGAATCTCATTCATCTTTGTCCCTTTAGAAAAGATGTTCAGCTGAAACCGGTTTGGCTCAGTGGATAGAGTGTTGGCCTGTGGACTGAAAGGTCCCAGGTTCAATTCCAGTCAAGGGCATGTACCTTCGTTGCGGGAACATCCCCAGTAGAGGATGTGAAAAAGGCAGCTGATGGATATTTCTCTCTCATCGATGTTTCTAACTCTCTATCCCTCTCTGTGAAAAATCAATAAAAATATATTTCAAAAGAAAAGAAAAGTAAATAAATCTGTGGATAAAGATTATTGAGAACAAGGGAGCTACTTTGCCACCCCCCCCCAGCCCCGTGTTGCTCAGAATGTTCCTATTGTGTTTCATTCTGGATGTACAATTTGAGTAATACAGATCATTGTATGCTCCTAGAAGAAGAGGACTATTCCATATAGAGTTGGGGCAGCATAAGGAAATTGGATTATGTAGATTAGACAGGGAAAAGGAAGACTTGAGGGACAAAGTAGCTGCTTCAAGTAAGAAAGAGTGACATGGAAGAAAGATTAATTCTGTGTACCTCCAAAGAATATAGCTAAGACCTAAAGGTGAAAGCTACAAACAAAAGGATTTGATTTTTTTTAATAGCAAAGCTATGCAATAGACATTGTCTGCTTGGAGAAGAGGTAGTGTCTTGTCACTAGATGTGCTGTCTGAATGGTCACATGATAAGTGATTCTAGAAATAGCCTTTAAGGTCTGTCCTGATCTTAAATTCTGGAAGAGCTCAATGTTTATTTATTTATTTATTTATTTATTTATTTATTTAGCACAGTGAATTCAACCTGGGTTGTACAGTAGAATCACCTGGGGAATGTTAAGAAAAAATATTAATGCTCAGATTCCCCCCTAGGTTAGTTAAATCAGAACATTTGGGCCAAGGTCTGAGCACTGGTATTTCTTAAAAGTTCTGCAATGTACAATCAAATTTGAGAACTTTTGATTTAGCTGAATTGAAAACAATGGTATCGATTTATATTTTATAGTAACTTACTGTAATTATAGCACTTGAGTTGTAACTGTAGGACAGTACAACGTAAATGCCATCACATATTGTATTTATGCTGATTAAAACACATATGCTCCATCTTATATTATTAAAAGACAGAAATAAAATTAAATTTCAAGTAACCATAATGTGCATTTGCCCAGCATGAGGGATCTCATCTGTGGCTATTTTCTTAAAATGCAGGTGTGTATACACAGACACACACACACATACACACACACACACACTGGAGGAAATTTCTTGTATCAGTTAGTAAATAAAGGAATGAGGTGATTGTTGGTCTCCTTAGAATAATAAATTAGGTATTGTAAATTTGGCACGGTACTGCATTCCCCTTTTTAAGGCAACCTGGAAGCATGTCATCTGGATATTGATCTGGATTAATGTCATCTTGTGCGGGGAATGAAGCCGGAAGGAGTCTGTAGCGATAAAAAGAAACACTTGACACTGGGTGTTCACTTTTCCTGGGGCCACTTAAAGAAAATACATTCAATACCATTGCAAGTGTTCCAGATATTTTATGAATTGTGTTTAGTTGTGCCTGTTTAAAAAAAAAGAGAGAACAATTCTGAAGTCGTTGTCTTCTCGTTTAATTTCTGTTCTCTTCTGTTTAACTTTCTCTTTAAAGCTATCGGTGTCAGTAACCAGAGGGAAACCACGGTAGTCTGGGACAAAATAACCGGAGAGCCTCTCTACAATGCTGTAGGTAAGCTGCTGTGCATGGCTGCCAGGCACAAGGCCTTTCTCCACTTGCCAATGTCGTCATACTAAACTATCCGGCTGAAAAAGCATGTGGTCGTGTTTCCTATAATTTGATGGAATGGACAGAAGAGTCCTCTAAGAAAATCATTGTGATACATATACACCATTTTAGCTATTTATTCACATCTTGGATTAACTCTTTTCCCATTTTCTGATTTATTTGTATTATTTTTTAAAATCTATTTTTATTGATTTTTTTTTTTTTTTTACAGAGAGGAAGAGAAAGGGATAGAGAGTTAGAAACACTGATGAGAGAGAATCATCAATCAGCTGCCTCTTGCACACCCCTACTGGGGATGTGCCCGCAACCAAGGCACATGCCCTTGACCGGAATCGAACCTGGGACCTTTCTGTCCACAGGCCGACGCTCTATCCACTGAGCCAAACCGGTTTCAGCTGATTTATTTGTATTATACAAATGGGTTGATGTTGCCAGAACTGTTTTATAATCCCTGCTGTTTCTGATACCTAAAAGAGATCTCCACTCCTCCTCCTCCCCTAAAACATCAAAATTACAAGTGTTCATAGTTATATCTCTATAAAGCACTTGTGTACTTGGGTCTTCCCACCTAGAGGAATTTCAATAGATTCTTCTGAGGTTATGAAAATAAAAATTTCAGCTGACTTTGCTATAAACTAGGCTATTTCAGTAGGGGTTCAAAAACTCAAAAATCTCAAGTATACCACCATTAGCTATCACATCTTATTAAATGTAAATGACCATGAGTATATATATATATATATATATATATATATATATATATATTAGCATCCTGTCGACATGACAATCGAGCACTGAATGATTATGTCACTTGCTAAAAGCAAAATTTCTTCCTAAATATATGATCACTAAAAGGCATCATTCTGTCACAAATAGCAAAGCACAGTTTTTGTCAATAAAATACCAAGGTGTGGGGTGGGGAATGGAGGCCAAAATTGTCAGAGAGGGGATGATTTCTAGAGTGAGCTATTTTTACTTTACAATGACTTTAGTAATATAGCTATTTTAGCATTAATTGGAGGAAAGTGATAAACAGAAAATGTGCTAAAAAGTTGCCTGGTGAAGAGTAGCATGAATCATCTGGAAATAAGTTTTTAAAAAATGAGGCATTTAATGTTACTATGTTATAAGAAAACATTTAGTATGTCTTCTGTGTTTATGATTTTTTTAAAGACTCAAAAACTCAAAGAATTGCAGTCAAAGATCATATTACTCAAAAGTATATATTTTACATGTTTATTTCGTCCTTATAAGCAGCTCATTCTGAATATAAAAGTAAAGCAGGGTATTACCACTCTAATGACTAGTACATAAGAGAGTATTTTTTCACAGATCATTCTTAGCCAACTTCTTGAACTAGTTAAGGTTTTCCTCTTTTTTTTTTTTTTTGTTCTCCTGGAAGTGCCTACTCAAAGGAGCCAGAATGTTCCCGTTAAACTGTAAACTTGAATTGTAAAAGTGCAACTTTGGACTTTGAGTTGTCATTTTTAAATAATGCAACTGGGTTAGTTGAAGTTATGCTTATGGTGAAGGATTTCAAGTAAATATTTTACCAGAAAAACTTTGTTTGTGATGTGCTTGTTTACTCATTCCCTTGTCTTCTACCCGGGTCCCTCTGCACCCCTCCCCCATTCTCTGTGATGTAGAGGATTAATTCCAACCATAATTATGGAATATGAAGATCTTTTTCTCCCTACTGAACCAAATGCATGCTTTGAGAACTTCTTGCACGTTTATTGCTATCCCGCGTAAGTTACGGAGGACAGGACTTATTGGCTGTTTTTGTAAGCACTTTAGAATCTAGTTTGGAAAGAGACTAACAAAATTAGGGGATAGTTGATAATTGTGTATTGCTACGTTGAAGAAAAATTAGAGCAAGTACATGTTAGTATGGATTTTGAATTTTTGGCATATCTTTGGGGAAGGTTGAACTCCATTTGAGGCCTGGATGAATGTATTGGGTTACATTAGGAAAAGGGAGTATTGAAGGATAGTGTAAAAAACTATGAAGGTGAAAATGTGTATACTTATTTCACCAAAGAGTGAAGACACTGATCAAATTCGAGCATAGAGTGGCTTATTTTAAGCATTTTAGTAGAACTAGCAGTGAAAATGATGTTCAATAGATGCTAACTGCTATTGCTGTTGACTAGGGATTAGGCTAAACCCATGTTATTTAATCTCAGTGACCCTGAAATAGATTTTACTAGCCTTATTTTCTAAATTGATTATGGAAAAGCTCTCTAACTTGTCCAATGCTGTGTAGAGGTAAAGCCAGTTTGAACATAAACCTCTCTAATCCCAAAGCCTGTGTTTTAATTTTGATAGATAGAGGTTGATGAAGATAGAGAGGGCCCGAAAACCATGCCCTGGGCTACATGGGGCAAAATGGGACAAAAGTGGTGGAATGGGTTATTTCAAATGCACCCATCTGTTGAGAACATCTAGAGAAATGGAACATGAACACACACACATACACACACCAAAAAACACACACAAAACAAACAAACAAACAAACAAACACCCAAGGACTGGACAGCTACCAAGGCAGTGAGGAATTGTGGGACCAATATCCAGGAGAGAAAGGAGTATCTGAGGGCTAAGCAGCGCCGTCATAGGTTATGAAGACAGGGAGGCAAAGAATGGAGTCAGAGGCTGCCAGCAGTGGGGTAAATATTGCTAAGATCACAAACTTTTGATTGGGACTGTGAAGGGTCAGTCAATTCTAGAAGTAAGGTGAACTGAAAATAAATCAATCTTCACAGGAATTGAAGCCCAGATTCAGATAACTTAAAAACCCCCGATTAGATTAAGATGTTCTGAGGTTGCTAATGATCCTCATCTAACTTCTTTTTTAGAGTTTTCATATACAATTTCTAGTTTTCTATAAAAGAATAGTCAAGCTTACAAAGCAACATGTGACTAAAAACAACAGAGGAAAGTTACATTAGAAACAGACCCATAGGAAATCCTGATATTGGATTTATCAGGCTTTAAAATAATTGTGATTACCTGGCTGGTGTGGTTCAATGGATTGAGCCTCATCCCAGGCACCAAGAGGTTACCATTTTGATTCCCAGTCAGGACACATGCCCGGGTTTCAGCTTGATCCCCAGTAGGGGCCATGCTGGAGGCAGCCAATCATGTTTCTCTCTTTTCAATGTTTCTAACTTTCCATTCCTTTCTCTCTAAAACAATCAATGCAAACATTTGTTAAAGTAAAATAATCATGATCAGCATGTTCAAGCAATTCATTGACAAGATGGATGACATTAGAAAAAATTAGGAATTGGCCCTAACCGGTTTGGATAGAGCATCGGCCTGTGGACTCAAGGGTCCCAGGTTTGATTCCGGTCAAGGGCATGTACCTTGGTTGTGGGCACATCCCCAATAGGGGGTGTGAAGGAGGCAGCTGATTGATGTTTCTCTCTCATCAATATTTCTAACTCTCTCTCCCTCTCCTTTCCTCTCTGTAAGAAATCAATAATATACATAATATTAGGAAATTAAAAGTGGAAATTCTAGAATTAGTGAACCACAAGAGGGATCAGAAGTAAATATCCAAACTGAAGAACAGATAGACAAGGGTTTAGAAAATACAGAAGAAGAAAAAACTAAGAGAAATATGAAGTAAGGTGAGGAGGTTCAATGGATTTGTAAATGGAGTCCCAGAAGAAAAGGAAAAAGAGATGTTTTTGAAAAGAGATGAAAGATATCAAGCCACAGAATCAAGAAGCACTTAGATCCCCAGGGAAGATGAATACAGAAAGCCATACATAAACATATGCTGAGACCTAAAGATGAAACGAAAATTTTTAAAAGTAAGCAGAAGTAGGAGAATTTCCAGGTACTGATATTGGACATGAAATATACTTGCTGAAGAAATTAAAGAATGAGAAAGGCTGTTTGTTTTTGCTTGCAATAAAGGTGTGTTTGTATACTGACATCTTTTGTATCAGAAACAATTACAGGCATATAAAAAAGTTCTAATGGGTCAATTGAGGCATGGATGGCCCATGTCAGTAGTTTCATATACCTTAGAACTCATGTGTTCCTTCTCTGACCATGGTAAACATTGGTGTGGTATCTAAAATGAGGAAGTGTCGCTTTGCATCACTGCTTCCAGTTACTGTGCCATGATGCAACCATTTACTACTATGGCCTTAGAGGTAGATTGTGGGAGCTTTGTGGTCTGGGATCTAAATCAGGCCTTGGGCTGCTCTCACCTGTCTTCACTTATCCTGGTCCCTCTGGTACTTTTCTCTCTCTCTCTAAGCATTATTTTAATCAATAATCCTTCTCCAAAGAGTCCCCGCCAACCCACTCCTGCTAAGGCCTTTTCTTCTAAAATCAACTTTATAGTGGTCTACATACACATTTCTAAATATTATTCACAGAAGGTTTTGGGTTTATATATACACCACAGGCTAAACTGATAAAGACAAAACTACCCAAGTGATTCCAATGCCAAGGGGGGGGGGGGAGTCTGGAAACAATGAGATGTGTGTTCATATGCACATTTCACTGATGCCACCAGTGAAATGTTCTGGCCTAACTAGACTAGAACATAGTAACGACTAATATTCAGGGAAGCAAGAGCCACTGATTTAAGACCTTCCATGTATGAAAGAGAACCACCCACAAAAACATTTGTCTCTGAAATGATTTTCCTCATTTAAATTGTATCGCGAACAATTTTTCCTAAGATGTTGGATTTAAAGTTCCCCGTGGCACACAACTTTTTAGGCCGAGTGTGCAATTTTAAACATCGCTCATCCTTTTTGCCTTTTTAAATTTTTACATATTGGTTAACCCTGGGCCAATTATTAAACCTGTGTAATCATCTGTTGAGATCTGAACGAACCTTGAGCTTATTTTTTTAATCTTTTCTGGTCTGAGTTATGTTTCCAAGTATCAGCAGGAAAGAAAACTGTAGGTGGCAAACGACTAAAACTCCTAAGTAAACTTGGCCTTAAACAAAACTGTGGTTTTATTTTTGTTGTTTTGAAGATTTTTTTTACTTTTGTAAAATCTAGAATAGCCAGCTGTATCAAGGTCACCTATTTTTCATTATTTCAGGTTTATTGTTTATTTTTTATGACAGTTCTTTGAATGCCTTCTGTTTCCTTCAATTCTGGGTGAAGAAATACTGGCATATTTTGCAATGATTGGATTCTTTTTAAAAAAATATATTTTATTGAGTTTTTACAGAGAGGAAGAGAGAGGGATAGAAAGCTAGAAACATTGATGAGAGAGAAACAACATCCACCAGCTGCCTCTTGCACACCCCCTACTGGGGATGCGCCCGCAACCAAGGTACATGCCCCTGACCAGAATCGAACCTGGGACCTTTCAGTCCGCAGGTCGACGCTCTATCCATTGAGCCAAACCAGTTTTGGCAATAATTGGATTCTTTAACTCTAGTCAGTTTATATTTAAAGTAACTGAATTAAAATAATATTGAATATAAGCTGTAATTGAAAAATAAAATTTAGCTCAGCGGGTGTGACTCAATGGTTGAGCATTGACCTATGAACAAGGTCAGATTTCTGGTCAGGGCACATGCCCAGATTGCAGGCTCCATCCCCAATGTGGGGTGTGCAGGAGGCAGCCAATCACTGATTCTCTCTCATCATTGATGTTTCTCTCTCTCTCTCTCTCTCTCTCTCTCTCTCTCTCTCTCTCTCTCTCCCTTCCTCTCTTTTCCTCTATGAAATCAATACAAATATATTAAATTTAAAAAATGTTAAGCCCTGACTGGTTTGGCTCAGTGGATAGAGTGTTGGCCTGCAGACTGAACGGTCCCAGGTTTGATTCCGGTCAAGGGCATGTGCCTTGGTTGCGGGCACATCCACAGTAAGGGGTGTGTAGGAGGCAGCTGATCGAACTTTCTCTCTCATCAATGTTTCTAACTCTCCCTCTCCCTTCCTCTCTGTGAAAAAAAAAATTAATAAAATATATTTTTAAAATTTTCTAAAGAAAATTTAAACTTTAAAAATGCAAAATAAAATAACTGCATTAGATTTTGACTTTGAAGTCTCCAATCTTTACTGTTTCTTCATGTTCTGTTTCTTACTATGAAGCCATCCTGGCTATACCTATGTCATAGAGGTTTAAGTCTGGATTCAGACTCTGGGTTCGAATGGTGACTTTTCTACTCACTACCATTCTGTGCCTGTTCTCTTGGGAGTTAAACTAGAGAAATGAAAAGTGGTTAATAGGGTTGAGGTAAAGATCAGTGCCTAGTACACGTAGGGTGCGTAAAACAATGTGGCTGACTATATGGCCACCCATTTGAATTGCCTGATAGCCTTTCTGCTCCAGGAATGCCAGATGAGAGGATTGATTTATACATGACACGTGTTTTAAGGGAAATGCAGAGCCTACTCGGGGTCACACACTTGTCTCAGTCATCGGCCTTTATACAACTAACACGAAAATAGGTTTCAGCCCCCGCATTCTGGCATAATACATCCATGTATTTTAATTCATCCCCTCCCCCACTCCATTTTTCCTTTGGCCTCACTTGATTTCTGAAAAATGTAATCAGGGACAGTCATCAGCATAATCTCTTCTTTGCAAATGACCTTTTACCCGGCTTAATTAATAGCTTAACTTTTGGCAAGCGGTAACACCTGGCAAATAAATCTGGTTTACTATTGTGTCTCTTGTGAGGGGAACTCGATAACACTTTGTGTAGCTGTCAGCAGTCCTAGCTTAGGCTGTGTTCCATAACCTGGAGCCTCCCTTATTCCTCTCACTTCCTGTCAGGCCACTAGCTCTTCATAACAGACCATCTCAGATGAGATGTATTATTTGCCTTTGCTTCTAGTCAACAAAATAATTTAGATTATCTCTAGTGTATCCCCCCCCCCCTTAGGTACTTTTCCTTTCTATTGTTATGGCTAACCAAAAATAACACAAATTTCTAAATATTCTCAAAATAACTTTTTCCTTCGTGCTGTTACTACACCACTAAACTAACCCTGGTCCATGGGCACCGAGGCAACTGCATTTCTCTTCACTCTTAAAACTTTGTTTTTCAGCACAAACCAAATCTATCAGATATACCGGAAGTGGCTTTATTTGGTACAAATGAAAGTTTCAGATCATCCGAGTTTTTTTGTTTTGGGTTTTGTTTTGTTTTTACTTTGATGGTCTGAACCATTTAAATCCAATTTACTTGGTCTAAAGGGAAATGCCTTCTAGAAACAGGCTGTATACCATGCCAGACACCCTAGCATCTATTTTTCTTATTTAAAAAAAATCACTTTGGAACTTAGCTATTTCCCGTTCCCTCTGGACATGCTATTTCTTTTTGTGGCGATGGCCTTTCACTTCCTGCCACTGTAACCGGGAAGTGCTTTCTTGGGGACCTGCCTTCCCAAAGAAGCCCCTACGTCACTTCCTGCGAATGGCCCCAACACAGATGGGGACCCTTCCTAAGCATCCCTTCCTAACATCCCGTGTGGATGTGCTCACTCACTGTATCACATAGCCTTTTCGTTTCAGTGGTTGGGCGAGCCACTAGTAACCAACTGAGCCACCTTTCCAACTAGGTCGCAGATATGTGGCCAGGCAGGGAAGAGTCCTCCTGAGCAAGATACGGGTCTCCACCTGGTCTTGCCCCGATGGAAATGCCATTGAACCAGAGACTCTGACTGGACTGCTCTTGTTCACTTCCTACCCCACGTCTCTTCTTTTTCTGCACTCAAATGTGTAGAAAAGCGTTCATGCTGATGAACTTGCCCGAGGGAATGAGCTCCCCCATTCCTTAAGTGGTCAGTAAGAGAACACAGACTTTGAATCTGGCCATCTCTAGCATGAATTGCCATTATTTCTCCTAATGCTCCAGCCGCTCCAGTTTCTCCTGGCCCTTCAGATCCAGTTGCCGTTGTTCCCTCTGGCTCTTCAGTTCCAGCTGCTGGCCCCTCCTCAGGTATTGGTGCACTGGCTGTTGCTCCCTTCCCGGCCTTCCAACTCAGGCAAACTGGGGGAAATTGACCACTGCCGCTGGACCTGGATCTGGCACTTCTGATCACTCTCAGAAATGACCTCCACAAGGGGCTTAGACTTCCAGCTCGGGATCTTCTCTTTGGCTTTGGGTCCTTGCCTCTGCGAATCTAATTCTGCCGCCTCAGCTTCTCTAATGAGCTCTAATGTTTGTGCGTTCTTAATTTAATTAATTTGGAGCATTTGCGAATTGCTTGGTAGTATACCAGCCGCTGACATTTTCTTTTCTCTTGGGCAGTCTTACTAATTCATTTGTATGTATTCTAATTGTCTTAAACTCACGGGCCATTAAAATAAAAAAAGAAGACAAAGTAAATATTAGGCCAGCCCTCTGGGATTACGGAATAATGGAACAAGAGGGTTTTTCGAGAGCATCTGGTTCCACTGCCTTATTTTATATTTAGGGAATCCAAGTCCCATAGCTTCTTGGTGGCAAAGCCAGAAGACATAGAATTTGGATCTCCTGATTTCACACTCAGTGTTGTGACTCTTTGGGGGCGGGGTGGGGGGGGCAGGAAGTACATTCTGCAGATACTACTGTGGATACCTCAAGCTTTCACATGAAGAGTAAGGTGCCCAGTTACTTAAGTGTTCCTTGCCAAGGAGCACCAGAGTCACAGAACCACTGGGACTCTGGGAATTACCTGATCGTCATTACCTGTCGTAGTTGTTTTTTAATAAGTGACTGAGACAAATCCAGTATCCTAAAGAACATGCCTTAGAGAAGAGGTTCTCAAGTTCTAGTATAATACTGAAGAACCTGGGATGTGTTGGTTTTTAAAAATATATATATTTTTATTGATTTCAGTGAGGGAGAGAGAGAGAGAGAGAGAGAGAGAGAGAGAGAGAGAGAGAGAAACATCAATGATGAGTGAATTATTCATTGATCGGCTGCCTCCTCCATGCCTCCTACTGAGGACCCAGCCTGAAACCCAGGCTTGTGCCCAGACCGGGAATTGAACCATAACCTCCTGGTTCATAGGTTGGTGCTCAACCACTGAGCAACACTGGCCCGGCAAACCTGGAATGTTTATGACAAAAGTAGAAACACTCAGGCCTTCATTGCCTAGACCTGCAACCAGAATCCTGCAAGGTGAGGTCTCATGTGTGATTTCCAAGGTTTTCGGGTAGTTCTGGTGTGCTTTCTGAGTAAGAACAACTTCTTTGGAGTCTAGCAGTGTTTCTTAAAAGAAGGGTATCCCTGTGCCACCTTCCCAGGCCTATTATCCTAGAATTTCTGGGTATTGGGATCATCTTTAAGCTCCCTAGTGATTGTCATATCCATTAAAATATAGAAGCATGCTGATCGAGGCTTAGAGTCATTCAACAAAAGGCTGAGAGCAATGGCTTTCACGTCTCATTCATTTCCCTTGGCAAGAAATATGTTTTGCACCATGATTCAGCAAGCCCGCGGAACTAAAACAAAAGTTTCACAAGCCAGTACTTATCCGACCGAGTTCAGTGAGCTCTGAGACTTTCAACTCTAATCCAACCTATTTCATTTTTTAAAGTAGGTCATCCAAACTCATTAAATTGCTTGTAAACCCCTCACCCACTGTAGTTTCAAAACAAAACAAAACTGAGGGTCGAGATATTACTTCTAACTCACGGGTTTAATACTTTTCCCTCAAATTGCTCTACTTTTCCCAATTACTCCCAGTGAGCCATTAATACCTGCTTGCCCCATCAGGAAAATCCACTTTTGTCAGAGCCATACAATATGTCCACTGTGTAAAAAGCGGACTGCCCTTGTTCCCTGGCCGTGGACATCTTGCCAACTCCACGCTGCTGCTGCTAATAGCTGTAGTAATCACAGTGCAAGCAATAGAAAAACTCGGCCACACTAACAGAAAAAAAATTTTAAGTAATTATTTTGCTCATGGAACCAGCAATCCCAGGGTAGCTTAGTTCAGGTGCTGATTTAGTCCAGGCTCAGTCACCTGGATCCCCACAAGTCTGTTCCTGGGATGGCTCCAGAGGTGGCCGATCCAATCCTCTCTCCGCGAGGGCAGCAGGCCCCAGTGACACACTGCCAATCTGAGCTGAGAACAGGGACTCCTGTATACTGAGCACAAATCTCAGTGGGGCTGATGGGACCACATGGCTCTCTTCGGAAACCTACCGCTGGGGTCTGGATAGGATACTGGACGCAAGGGTTTTGACCTCTCCAAACCCAGGCATGAGTGCTGTCTGCCGGAAGTGGGGTGGAATCTCAGGCAAGCCACATGGCAGAGGATGAGAGAAGGGTGGCTGCCTAAAGAGAACTGGAGATAACGTCTCCCAGGAAGAAAATGAATGGAGGCTGGGCAGCCAATGCAGACGTCATCTGTAGGCTGTGCGTTCGCCTCCCATTTCCTCTTTGGCTCCCATTTCCTGGGTTGTGACAAGCCTGTGCTTGCTGCGTTTCACACCTGTGGCAACCAGTAGAGTGTCCTGAAGTTCCCGGTTTAAATCTCATTGATTTAAACTGTCAATCCAGCACAGACAGCACTCAAGGGAAATGGCAGTTTAAGTCATTAGAAATAATTGATGAAAATTCACTTCCGGTGTTTCACTGGTTTTTATTTATTTATTTATTTTTTATTTATTTTTTACTAAGGTATTATATGTGTACATAGCTTACCATTGCCCCCCTTCACTGGTTTTTAAATGAAGAGAAAGAAGAAGTGGTTATGGGTGACCCAAACTAGATAATGACTGTCAATATTCGAAGGTGTGGTGGACCAACCTGTATAATCTTCCCTTGCGTCCTTTAAGTAGACCATGGGAGTGATCTGAGCACAGTCAGTGCCTAAAAATACCTAGTGACCACGAACACATTAAAAGTTAATAAAAGTTAAGTGCAAAACTTAAATCCGGCAAACAAAGCTCAGCTGATCCTATTGGTTACCTCTCACAATTGCTGTCTGTATCATTTAATGCTTTCTCTTTCTCAAGCCTTTGTCATGAAGCAGGACAGAAATGCTTTCTGATAGGGGATCAGAAATGGAATGATAGTTATTTAGTGAAGAATGATGTTCTGTTACAATGGAGGGTCTTTTGTGTGTATTTACAATTCGGCACGGAGAAAGAATGGTTGAAATAATTCTTTTAATGATTCCAGGTTCTTGTCCACCTTGAAAGAATTTCATGTGAATAAGAATTTCATACATAAGAGAATCAATCTTATTTTTCCCTAGATAATCATATCAGGTCTTCTACTCTGTAACAAATTGCTCCCAAGTTTTCAAACATATGTGCTTTATACACGGCATGGTGATCCTGGACTGTGCATTCTGCCTTGGCAACTAGCTTGATTACCATTTAGATTTTCTCTTACACTCATGTATGCTCAGAAAATCCATATCCAAAATATTTTTGGTTTTTTTCTTCTTCTATAAAATGGATACAAAATAACCAATAAGCACCCTAAGGTTTGTATTGTTCTCCTAACTGGGTTTGTGATTTTGCATAAAAGCTTAAAATTCTCACTCTTAAATTTAGTCTCCTCTAACAATATGCCCATTCATTTCTAATTTTCTAATTTCTGTCTTTTGAAAGCTATAGCATTTTAATTGCTTATGGAAACTAATCAGTCTCCTATCCTTGACAGTGATTAAGAACTGATTTGTTTTTAGTGAAGTTTTTCATGTATATTCATTTTTTTTTAATCTATAGTTTGGCTTGATCTAAGAACCCAGTCTACCGTTGAGAGTCTTAGTAAAAGAATCCCAGGAAATAACTTTATCAAGGTAAGAGATTTCTTCAAAAGTATACTATAAAAATGCTCATTTAAAAATGAGAGATTTCCCCAGGTGGGCCCTGTGCCCCAGGGGAACCATGTGCCGGGGAAAGCCGCGTGCCCTGGGAGAGCCGTGTGCCCAAGGAGGGCGGTGGGGCCTGGGGGGAGGGGGCGGTGTGAACCAAAGGAGGAGCAGATTCTATTCGTGTGGTCCTGAGACATTTGGACAATCTGCAGCCATTAGCTACAGAACACTCTGTTGTATTTCCCTACAAAAACAAATAAGAGAGAGTGTCCCACTTGAAATTCATATACGGAAAAAAGGAAAAGAGAAGGAAAAAAAATCTGAGGAACAGAATAAAGTGATGAATTTAGTAGAATCAGGGGCAAAGAAGGGGAGTGGACTGATAATTGTCAGGAGGATAAGGGGGTGGGGAAGCAGTGAGAGACTGGATTGAAATCGTATAACCAATGGATGAAGACAATTGGGGGAGAGGGGGTAAAGGCAGAGGGTGGGAAGAGAACTGGGTGGTAGGGAGCTTTGGGGGAGAAAAAGGAGAAATAATTGTAATAATCTGAGTAATAAAGATTTATTAAAAAAATAAAAAGGAGAAATTTCAGCAGAAGGACTATTTGGGCCTTACATCTTACTGCACAATAGTTATTTGATACGATTTATAGAGTATTGCTCTGCAGATAATTGAGGACAAATCAAGTCATTTCTGTCTTCCTTGCCCTGTGATTGACTGGAGGAATAATATTCTAAGATTGGTTGGCTGCAGGGGATTATAAAGTACCCCTGTTGTTTAAGCCATATTACCCAGGGGTGCTTCCTGTAATTGAACTCTGCCTTTGAAATCCATCCCTCCTGTTTTCTACTATCCATCAAAGAAAGTTCTGGGCACTTTTTAGTGTTTAGGCATCTGAATTCAGGGAGAGAAAGTAGATCATTTTATTGATTTGAGAGAGAGAGAGAGAGAGATTGATTTTAAGGCAGGGAGGGCAGAGACATTGCCAACCGTACATGCCCCATCCGGTAATCAAACCCGGCACCTTTTGGTGTACTCGACAAAGCTCCACCCAACTGAGCCACACTGGCCAGGGTCATTTTATTGACCTTTTTTTAAACAAAATATTTTTAAATATATCTTGTAATTGATTTTTAGAGAGAGGGAAAGGGAGAGGAATAGAGCAATAGAAACATCGATTGGCTGCCTCCTGCACACCCCTTATTGGGGATTAAGCCCCAAACCCAGGCATGTGCCCTGGCGGGGAATCAAACCGGTGACCTCTTGGTTCATGAGCCATATCTCAACCACTGAGCCACACCAGTTGCGCTATTGACCTCTTTATTGAAGACTTCCACTCTCTTCATATGCACATGGCTAACAAATAATTGCCTGGTTTTCAGTCCTTATGTTGGTTGATCTCTCTTCAGATAAATGGGGGGAGAGAGACTTTTTGAAACCGGCAGTTTTTTTTAGCAAGGTCAAGACCAGATTCCCCTAGTATTCAAAAGGAGGTTCTGTTTTTTATTTATCCCTTTTAGTTTTTCCTTATGACAACTTCTTGTGGCTCTTGGTTTTAAAACTGATGTTCAAATTCTATTAATTTCAGAGTGCATGGAACAGATTGACAGCTCTCAGAGGGGAAGGGGGATTGGATAAAAGAAGATGAGGGGATTAGAGAACGAACACATGCATAGCCCATAGACACAGACCAGTGTGGTGATGGCCCGAGGGAAAGGGGAGTGAGGGAAAGTTGGGTGGAGATGGACAAAGAGTGGGGGGAATGGTGATATCTGTGACAGTGTCAACAATAAAAATAAAAGTGTGTTAAAATCCTATTAATTACAGCAGGTTAACAACCATTACCTGCCCCCACCCACTCAAATAACTTCCGGCTACTACTTGAATATACCCTTGTCATTTTCTATTTTGTTCTCTTTCTCGCCCTATCCAATCTTCACCCTTATATTTAGCTACATTGCACTCCCAGGGATTCATGTTTTTCTCTCTAATGCTATTTTAGGCAATTTTTTTTTAAAATATATTTTATTGATATTTTACAGAGAGGAAGGGAGAGAGATAGAGAGCTAGAAACGTCGATGAGAGAGAAACATCGACCAGCTGCCTCTTGCACACCCCCCACTGGGGATGTGCCCGCAACCAATGTACATGCCCCTGACCGGAATCGAACCCGGGACCTTTCAGTCCGCAGACCGACGCTCTACCACTGAGCCAAACCGGTTTCGGCTATTTTAGGCAATTTTTACACTTTCTACCTAAGTCATGAAAATGAGATAATGCATAGTACCTCGCTATTAGTTTTGTGGGAGGATAATCCCATAAATAATTTCCTTTCATTATGTTTGGTCATTCACCTATTTTTTTTCTAGGGAAGCTACCCTGTTTCCCCGAAAATAAGACAGTGTCTTATATTAATTTTTGCTCCCAAAGATGCGCTAGGTCTTATTTTCAGGGGATATGTTATGTTTCCATGAAGTAGGTCTTATTTTCGCAGGATGTCTTATTTTCGGGGAAACACGGGTAGAAGCCCTAAGTTAAAACTCTTAACTTACAGGCTGCATTAAAGTATTAAATCCTTTGGTTTGAATTTCCTTACCAAACATATCCATAGGAGATACGAAGGAAAAAAAATAATCACTTTTTGTAGTTAGGTGACAAATGAGGAGACTGGACTATGGAGGGAAAAGATAGTTGGCATTATTTTGATGTGTGTATTTTCTGAACCACTAATAAAAATTTGGCATTTAATATGGAAACAGAAATAAGAGTTGGACCTGATTCATTCTCAAGATTAATAAGCCATGTGTGTTTCATCATTCCACTTTAACCTTAATTCGATTCACCTTCCCTCTTTGTTTAATTTATTCGCTAATGTAGGCAACTGCTTTCTTACTGAGAGCAGCTCTGTTTTTGCTTTAATCTGTGTCTTCGAGCTTTACTTTATTCTCCACTAATTTTATACCATATTCTTTGAGTATGAATGTGTGTAAATCTATATTTATAATATACAAATTTTATACACATCAACATAATGTGAAGTCCTGTGTTTTAGAACACATTTTTTTTTCTGGTTTTGGGTCATCAGTTTGTAATTTGATATACAGCACCCCAAGATTATCAATAGTTTCAATATCACTTTCATGGACTATAAAACGAAAAGCAAAGCTTTGGACTAAGTCATCACAGAAGTCTAGGTTACAGGGTGGTGTGTTATTTCCTTTTCTCTTACCTTGCTACGTGGATGCTCTTTGAACTGCAAACGTATCACTGATCTTTGCTCATGTATGCTTTCCTGTGCCAGGAGATTTTCATCCATAACAGCGTGCATGGAGTTGCCTATTTAGGGCAACTGGATATTTTGTGACTTATTGGGGGGGGGGTGTGGTGTTTTGTTTCATTTTAAACTGTTATGAATTTAATTTGCTATTCTTTTTAGTCCAAGACAGGCCTGCCACTTAGCACTTACTTCAGTGCCGTCAAAGTTCGTTGGCTTCTTGACAACGTGAAAAAAGTTCAAAGGGCTGTTGAAGAAGACAGAGCTCTTTTTGGGACTATTGATTCATGGCTCATTTGGGTATGTTTCAGTAGATGCAAGTACGGGGAAAAAAAATATTTAAAGACATTTTTTTAAACTGCCTTGCCTACTTTCTGTTTTCTATTAGGAGTTCAAACTTTCCTTTTCTTGTTTTAAAAATATATTTTATTGATATTTTAGAGAGAGGAAGGGAAAGAGATAGAGAGCCAGAAACGTCTATGAGAGAGAAACATTGACCAGCTGCCTCTTGCACACTCCCCACCGGGGATGTGCCCGCAACCAACGTACATGCCCTTGACCGGAATGGAACCCAGGACCTTCCGACGCTCTACCACTGAGCCAAACCGGTTTTGGCAGGAGTTCAAACTTTTCTGTTGGCAACTTTTATTCAGAAAAGTCACGGAAGAAATAGCAGAACATTTCAGCCTTCCTTTGAGAGGCATTTTTGCCTTCTTCATCTTCCTTTTCCCTCTTGCTTTATATCAGTACAAATGGAGGGTGATTACCCAAACATCACATCTACTATCTTTAGAATAAGTGATTTAGGTAATTAGTAATCAGTAATTTAGGTAGCCTCTTTCTCTTGTCTATCGTAGAGTTTTCCACGAGGCACTTCTTAGAAGAGATAATTATTTAACATAATTAAACTCCTAGGCTGCTATTATCATTTGCTTTCAACATTACACAGCTGTCTTGTATTTAATTAAGTGGTAATATGAAAAATCACAGTGGAAATTTCTTTTTGCCTAAACTCAACATGGGTAAATAGAAGCTAACATTTCAGACATTCTCCAGATACATGATCTCTCCCTCTCTCTCTCTCTCACTCTCTCTCTCTCACTCACTCATTCTCTCTGACTTTTATTATTTATAAGTATTTTCAAATATACCCCAAAATAGACGGAATAGTATAACAAACCTCTATAGCAATGAGCCAGCTATGGCCAGTCGTATTTCAACTGTATTCACATATTTCCTCCCCCCCCACAGATAATTGTAAAGCAAATTTAAAAGGTACAACATTATTTGTAAATACTTCCGTATTCCCTAGCCAGTTTGGCACAGTGTATAGAGCATTGGCCTGGGGACTAAAGGGTCCTGGGTTCAAGTCCAGTCGAGGGCACGTACCTTGGTTGCAAGCTCCTTCCCAGTCCAGGCCCTGGTCAGGGCTCATGCAGGAAGCGACCAATCAATGTGTTTCTCTCACATTGATGTTTCTCTCTGTCTTCCACTCCCTAAAAACCAATAGAAAAATAACCCATGCCCTAACCGGTTTGGCTCAGTGGATAGAGCGTTGGCCTGCGAACTGAAAGGTCCCAGGTTCGATTCCAATCAAGAGCATGTGCCTTGGCTGCAGGCACATCCCTAGCAGGAGACAGCTGATTGATATTTCTCTCTCATTGATGTTTCTGACTTTCTATCCCTCTCCCTTCCTCTCTGTAAAAAAAAAAAAAATCAATAAAATATATATTTTTAAAAATCCCAGGGTGAAGATTAACAAAAATAAATAAAAATTCAGTATTTTTTTATCCTAACCTGAGGATATCCCCCCCCCCCCCAATTGAATTTTAGAGCGGAAGGAAGGGGGAGAGACAGACAGAGAGAAACATCTCCCACACGCTCCCCAATTGGGGCCAGGGATCGAACCTGCAACCGAGGTACATGCTCTTGGCTGGAATGGAGCCCAGGACCCTTAAATCCAATGGCCGATGCTCCAACTACTGGTCCAAGCCAGCTAGGGCCTCTTCAGTATTTTTAAAATATATATATATTTTATTGATTTTCTATAGAGAGGAAGAGAGAGGGATAGAGAGATAGAAACATCGATGAGAGAGAATCATCGATCAGCTTGCCCGCAACCAAGGTACATGCCCTTGACCGGAATCGAACCTGGGACCCTTGAGTCTGCAGGTTGAAGCTCTATCCACTGAGCCAAACCGGTTTCGGCCACTTCAGTATTTTTTAACATTCAGGGAGCTTCAAGGGAATATTGTCCTTATTCATACTAGCCAGATCCTCACAGCTGGTCTTAAAAAACCGCTAAACTGTTTGAAAGATCACTTCACACACACACACACACACACACACCGTATCAGCAGGATTTGCTCTGTGGTCATGGTCATCAGTTTTCACACGTGTCATTCACAGTTGAAATAGTTCTGACAGTTTGACAATGGCCTGGAAGCGGAGTAAGGCACAATTTGGGAACTGTGAGCTTCGGGGCACTCAGGGAAGCATATCCCCCACCATGATGTCTTTCTCCACTTTTATCCCTTTCTTTTTGTTGTTTTTTGTTAGACACTTTCCCATTACTTTTTAGTTAGGCTGGAAAGCAGGGGGAGAGACACAATTGGTTGCTTCCCGAATGTGTCCCCACCGGGGCCGGGGCTCAAGCCTGAAACCTCAATCACACCAGAGGCCCTTCTGTCCGAGGGCCGACACTAACCACTGAGCAAGCCAAATTGGCTAGCCTAGAGCCTAGTGTTCCTTTCTTACCTCATTGCTTCCCCATAAAAGAAAGCAGCATTAATAATAATAATAATAAACATTTAAATCATTTTTAAGGGGGAAAAAAGGCATCAGTGCTTTCCATTCTGGGCCAAGGGTATTACAACATTAGAGTTTAAAACTTGCAAGATAATGTGCTTGCATCAGCGAAAGCACAGCTCAATGAGAATTGTTCCAGAACAAACCAAAGAGAATAGCAGCAGCCCAGGGTTTAGTCAGATCCTGAAGAGGCAGACATTTCAATGTATTTCACTTTGCCAGACTTAGTGAGACACTGCATTTTCCAAAGATAAAAGGATGAAGACAAAACTGATTTTTTAAAATCAATTAACTAGTACTGTGCTAATATGATAGCCACTTGCCCTGAAATGTGGCTAGTCTGAATTGAGATGTGCTGTGAGTGTAAAATACACATGGGATTTCAAAGAGTTAATATATATTTTTTAAAAAGGTAAAAATGTGCCCAGCTGGTGTGGTTCAGTGGTTAAGCATCTACCTATGAACCAGGAGGTCCTGTTTCAATTCCCAGTCTGGGCACATGCCTGCATTTTGAGCTTGGCTCTGTAAGGAGGCAGCCAATCAGTGATTCTCTCTCATTGATGTTTCTCTTCCTTTCTCTTCCTCTATGATGAAATCAATAGACATATATTTTTAAAAATACAAAATCTATAATAATCTTCGACCTTCCGGACGAAGCTGGGGCTGTGAGGGAAGCCCAGGTCCTGCATGGCAGAGGGAAGTTGGTGCCAGTAGCTGGGGGAAGAAAGGCCTACTCTTGCACAAATTTCATGCACCAGGCCTCTAGTAAAATAAAAAAAAAAAATAAAAGGGTACAATGTCTAGTAATAATTTTATGTTGAAAGGCTATTTGGATATATTGGGTTAAATAAAATATATAGTATGAAAATTAGTTTCACCTGCTTCTTTATGCTTTTTAAATTTTTTTTTATTTTATTTTATTTTTTAATTGATTTTTTTTTTTTTTTTTACAGAGAGGAAGGGAGAGAGATAAAGAGCTAGAAACGTCAATGAGAGAGAAACATCCACCAGCTGCCCCTTACACACCCCCTACCGGGGATGTGCCCACAACCAATGTACATGCCCTTGACTGGAATCGAACTCGGGACCTTTCAGTCCACAGACCTATGCTCTACCACTGAGCCAAACCGGTTTCGGCTTCTTTATGCTTTTTAAGTGTAGCTACTAGAATAATTTAAATTACAAATATAGCTCACATTATATTTCTATTGGACATTGCTGGAAACTATAAAATTAAGTAATTAAAATGTGTCCTTCTGCTTTCTATGCTCCGCTGCTGAGTATGGCCCTTAACAAAATGTAAATTAAATTGCAGATAAGTACAGATTTAACATGTCCTTTTTATTCTGTCTAGTGTCTGACAGGAGGCATCAATGGAGGCGTCCACTGTACAGATGTAACAAATGCCAGCAGGACGATGCTCTTCAACATCCATTCTCTGGAGTGGGATAAAGAGCTCTGCGAGTGAGTTGTGTTCTCCCCTAAGAACAGCTTTCCAAATATGTGACCTACCGTATTTGCCGGCGTATAAGACGATTTTTTGGCCCTGAAAAATGTGCCTCCAAGTGGGGGGTAGTCTTATACGGCAAGTCTATAACAAACTCTGTATTTTGAATGGAAATGTTAGGGGGTCGTCTTATACGCCCAGTCTCTTATACGCCGGCAAATACGGTATTTATAAACTAAATCTTATTATTTTCCATCATCAACGGAGCACTAAACTTTCAATGGTGGTATTTCTGGTACAACATGCAACATAGACTTGTGTAGTCTTTTAAGAGAGACTGTTGTTGCATGTGCAATACACATGCCAAATTAAATAATTGCCTTGGTTATTCTCCAAGGAAGATTAGAGAATCTAATCTAAAAGGTTCTTTTAGAACAGTACGTTGGTTTCTGTGTGCTTTTTATTTATTTATATTTTTTATAAATATATTTTATTCTATTTGTGATATTTTATTCCTGATCATTTAAAAAAGATAATCTTACAGCTTGGTGACATGCTCTGAATTGATAGTAATGTGAACTCTTCTGCGCTGTCCTGTGGATTTTATCTATTTCTCTTAAGTAGCTGAGAAAGGATAATGATTATTTAAAGCTATAGCTATCTGGAAGTGTTAGAGATGGCTAATAAAAGAAAATTGTTTCTTAAAATAAATAAATAAATAAATAAATAAATAAATAAATATATTTTATTGATTTTTCACAGAGAGGAAGAGAGAGGGAGAGAGAATTCGAAACATTGATGAGAGAGAAACATTGATCAGCTGCCTCTTGCACACCCCTCACTGGGGATGTGCCCGCAACCAAGGTACATGCCCTTAACCAGAATCGAACCAGGGACCTTTCAGTCCAAAGGCCGACGCTCTATCCACTGAGCCAAACTGGTTTTGGCTATGTTTTATTAATTGGCTTGAATAAAATTAGAATGTTAAATATCTAGTCATGCAACTATGTTATGCTGGTCTATTTGTTACTATTTAATTTTATACTCAAATACATCCATTTACTAATTATTACTTATATTTTTACCTTTAAGTGAATATAAATGTTTCCAGATATTTATTTAAAAGTGTTAAATACCCAACCTTATCTTATTGTTATTTTTCTTTCTTTCAGATTTTTTGAAATTCCAATGAAAATTCTTCCAAATGTCCGGAGTTCTTCTGAAATCTATGGCTTAATGGTAAATATAAATTTCCATTTTTAAAATTTTAACTATTCAGAATTTAAATCAATTGTGTAACATTTGATAGTTTGAGGGTTGTGACTTCTCTCTGAACATTGGTAGTATGTAACTTAAAATGTTAGTATTTAAATGGCTTTATAACTTAAAAGCCATTGATTCCATACCAATTCATTTTATATTTTATAAACTTGAATTGGCTTTTCTTTGAGTATTATACTTTTGAGGTATTACTGGGATAGTCTAATTACACATGGTGGCATGGGAATATTGGATCTATTCTTTTAATCCAAATAACTGTTTAGTAGCTGTGGTATCTGCTTTGAATTTATGGGATGGTCTCTTTGCATTTTAGTGGTGTTCTTTTTCTCTTGAATCTCTTCTTTTAAATTTATTTATTTTATTTTTAAAATATATATTTTATTGATATTTTACAGAGAGGAAGAGAGAGAGATAGAGAGCTAGAAATGTCGATGAGAGAGAAACATCGACCAGCTGCCTCTTGCACACCCCCCACCGGGCATGTGCCCTCAACCAATGTACATGCCCTTGACCGGAATGGAACCTGAGACCGTTCAGTCCGAAGAACGACGCTCTACCAGTGAGCCAAACTGGTTTCAGCTTAAATTTATTTATTTAAATATAGTTGGCATATTTTAGATTACATTCTTTGTCAGCCTGAGCAAAACTTTAGCAAAGGAGCTGAAAGCAAAAAGTCTGTTTCTGATAAGCGATAGCTAATTAAACTGTTCTATAATGGACATTTTTGCTGTTGCTTTCATTGAAACTCAGAGAAAAAGTAGTTTCAGCAAAAAAAAAAAAATTCACTTAGCATCATTGAGTATCTCTGATTACACATCAGGGATGAAAAGCTCTAGGAGGATTCAAACTGATGTGTGGACACAAATCTGGAATTGATGCTAAAAATTAAGAATACATCTAAGAAAAATTGCAAAAGATAGACATGGCAAATATTAGAAATTCTTTTTGTAGTTTTAATAATAATTAAGTTGAATACTAAGTGCTCTGGATAAAGCTTGAGCAAGAATTCTTAAATGTCTCACTCATAATAAAGCCTTTTACAGCAATGTGCAGTTTTTAAAACTATTTTTTTTTTACCGATTTCAGAGAGGGAGAGAGCAATAGAAACATCAATGGTGAGAGAATCAGTGATCGGCTGCCTCCTGCATGCCCCACACTGGAGATCCAGCTGCCACCCGGGCATGTGCCCTGACCAGAAGTTGAACTGGTGACCTTCTGATTCACAGGTCGATGTTCAACCACTGAGCCATGCAGGTCGGGCCAACATGCATTTTTTTAAGGATTAGTCATTGCTTATCTATAGTAAAAATGCCTTGATGCTTTAGGAGCTGTCTGCAAAGGGACTTGAGTCAGTGGGGAAAAAATTTTTCTTGAGAAACCGTTTCAGAGGATGGTTGGAATAAAAAACAAACGTTTAACTGGCCTCGTTTTCTCTTGCATTTAAAATATTATGCTTCTGTCCCTCTTTTTCCCCCTTGCTGACTATAGAAAATCTCTCATAGCCTGGTGAGTAGGTTTCCCACCAATTATTTCTACCCATTCCTTCGGAAAAGATACAGTGCACTTCCATTTAGTTTCAAACCAGCGGAAGTCCATTTACTAAACAGACTTATCTAACCTCGTGACCCTTCAAATTATTATAAGCTCTAATCAAGCTTTAGGTTTTTGAAAAATTTCAATCTTATGTGTTTGTGTTTACGTTTTCCATAAGACTGAGCGTAACGTTTTAAACTAAAAGGCATGGGTGGTTTCCTGGCATAAGAAATGCTGATGGCCCCCATTCCAAAGCACAGTTGTGACGTGCTCTGGCTTTACGTAATAGGTAAATTAGATGTGGCTTTTAAATGTCCTAAACGTTTACCTTATCCAACCTTGCAGACCAGTTAGTTGGAAATGCACTGTCGCTTTTTCTGCATGCTTCACCAGAGGATGTTCCCAGGAATCTTCCAGAAACCCCTCCTTGCGAAGAAAAAGGAACTCTTTCTCTGCCTGACCTCACATAGTAGATCCTGCTGGTAGTTTGATAATAATATAAGCAGTAGTATAAGCAAAAGCTTCATTTGCTATTTAAATATATTAAGATATACAGCCTCTATGTTTCCTACTGGTTCACTTTTAGCTTTTTAAAAAATATATTTCATTGATTTTTTCAGAGAGGAAGAGAGAGGGAGAGAGAGTTAGAAACATCGATGAGAGAGAATCATCGACCAGCTGCCTCTTGCACACCCCCTACTGGGGATGTGCCCGCAACCATGGTACGTGCCCTTGACCGGAATCGAACCTGGGACCTTTCAGTCCTCAGGCTGACGCTCTATCCATGGAGCCCAACAGTTTTCAGCTCACTTTTAGCTTTTTATGAAATTTAGCCTTCACTTAATATCCAGCTTCAGTAAGTAAAAGTAGCAGGCCTTGAATTAATAGGAAGGCAGGGGAGAACTAGAATATCCACTACCTGAGGATGTTTTCTGTTCTGCAAAGCAAGCATGTCAAACTCAAAGGCTAAATAAACACGGTTTAAGTTTATGTGGGCTGCAAAAAAACCAAAAGCCTCTATTTTCATAGAAACGTAGGTTTATTTAAATGGAGACACGCTGAATACGAAGGGCTGAAATAAGTGACTAATCATTCACGTAAAATAATAGAACATTTTAATAAAAATTAATATATTTAAAAAATATATATTTTATTGATTTTTCACAGAGAGGAAAGGAGAGAGAGATAGAGAAGTAGAAACATCAATGAGAGAAACATCCACCCGCTGCCTCCTGCACATCCCCCACTGGGGATGTGCCCGCAGCCAATGTACATGCCCCTGACCGGAATCGAACCCGGGACCTTTCAGTCCACAGACCGACGCTCTATCCACTGAGCCAAACCGGTTTCGGCAAAAATTAATATTTTTATCGAACATTCACTTACCAGACACTGAATAACTGCACAAATTAATAAGTGTGATGCAAATAAACCTATTTTTCTTGTTCTCTGAAAGCGAAATATTCCCCCTTGCGCACACCAAACAAGTCAGTGCAAGACTAATGAGGTGGAAGTCGGCTGCTAACATACTCGTTGCTGGTGTTAGCGGAGAGAAATGATGCGCCTGTGTCTTAGGGACATGCATGCAACACGGTTCTAGTCCTCAGTCATTAGCGAATGTTGTAGTTTGTTAATAATGCTGTATAACAGGATATTGTAAACATTAAGCTATGAAATTTTTATTTATTAAAACATTTCTTACATGCCATTCTGTTGGCTGAGCCTCATGTGGCCTGTCGGCTGTGAGATTGACATGCTTGTTGCAGAGGGTTTCCACGTATTATGCTATTATTTCCTTATCATCAGAGCCCATATGAGGTGGCTTCTGTTCGTACCCTCACTCTAACGGATAGGGGGCCCCAGGCTCCCCAGAGGCCAGGAAACTGGCCCACAAAGGGGCAGACTGAGGGGTGAGTCCAAACTTTTTTTCCATATATTTTATTGATTTTTTACAGAGAGGAAGAGAGAGGGATAGAGTTAGAAACATCGATGAGAGAGAATCATCGATCAGCTGCCTCTTGCACACTCCCTACTGGGGATGTGCCCTCAACCAAGGCACATGCCCTTGACCGGAATCGAACCTGGGACCCCTCAGTCTGCAGGCCGACGCTCTATCCACTGAGCCAAACCGGTTTTGGCGAGTCCAAGCTTTTGTTTGGTACACTTCCTAGTACATCACACCTACCTCGGGGAACACATCCCTTTCCCTTCATTCCTTAATGCTAGCACAGATCGCTTTGTGTTAGCTTTGTGTTAGTGCGTCAGCCATTTAAATCTTGTTTTTATTCCTGGAATGCTGGCTATGCTTGATCAAAATACAAAACCACTGCTCAAGATATAAATTCTCTCTTGCTTATCTCAACTTAAGGAATGGTGTTGGCTATGAACCAGCAGTACCCAATACCTGAGCACTGCTGTGGCTCTTATTTTAAGAGCTGTTTGAGCTGGACGAATAGTTGGTAAGGTGCAGCCTTCCAAAATAAATAAGTTCCGGGCTGGTTTCATAGCTATTTACATGTTCATTTAAAAGAATGCATTAGTCTTTTCTTAGGAAGACAATAGCAAAGAACTCATGGATTTCAGTGTGTACGTGGCCCCGGCCCTCGTAGGTAGATAAATAAATCGAGGTACAGAGACATTTCAGCGGCCTGCTTAGTGGCTTCATACTTACTGGCCAGGAGTCCTGAGTGCCCCAGTCCCATGCTTCATGTCCATTCTCCAGTGCCATGCCTCTTCTTGTCATGTTAGGAACATGTCTCATGTCTGTCTCTGAACCACTCATGTAGTTGAAACACTTGCTTTGTCTTGTCCGCCCCACATGCTCTGGCATGTCACTGTTCGTGTTCCTTCCCATAGCAGTTACGTTCGTAGAGCCAACAGTTTGCGATTACTCACAATCCATTTTTAAATCTTTAATAGAAAGCTGGGGCCTTGGAAGGTGTGCCAATATCTGGGGTAAGTTTCACCGCCTGACATCTCCCTGCTACCTCCCCACCCTCCCCCCCGTCCTTGTCAATGCTTTCCTGTTATATCTTTTTTTTTTCTTTTTCTTTTTTTCTTTTATTAAATATATTTTATTGATATTTTACAGAGAGGAAGGGAGAGAGATAGAGAGCTAGAAACATCGATGAGAGAGAAACATCGACCAGCCGCCTCTTGCACATCCCCTTCTGGGAATGTGCCCGCAACCAATGTACATGCCCTTGACCGGAATCGAACCCGGGACCTTTCAGTCCACAGACCGACGCTCTACCACTGAGCCAAACCGGTTTCGGCTCCTGTTATGTCTTAATCTATCTGCCCCTTCCTCAACTGGGGGAAGGAAGGAAGAGCAGCAAAATCAGCTAATTCTTGTTCTCATGTGGGTCGAGAATCTTTGGAATAAATTAATTCTTACGGTCCCTTCCCCTACCTATTGTCTCATGGGGGTATTAACGCATGAGGAAATGGCCAACTGGAGGCAATGCAAAAAAAGCATAAATAGGTTCATTCCTTTTTTAAAAAATATATTTTATTGATATTTTACAGAGAGGAAGGGAGAGAGATAGAGAGCTAGGAACATCGATGAGAGAGAAACATCGACCAGCTGCCTCTTGCACACCCCCTACCGGGGATGTGCCCGCAACCAAGGCACATGCCCTTGACCGGAATCGAACCTGGGACCCTTCAGTCCGCAGGCGTCACCAGCGCTCTACCACTGAGCCAAACTGGTTTCAGCGGTTCATTCCTTGATAAATAAAAAAAGGAAAGATAAATTCAATGGCTCTTATAAAAAGAAAATGAATGATAGTGTCTTAGTGTCCTCTATTGTCATTCACACTTTCAGTGTTTGGGGGACCAGTCTGCTGCATTGGTGGGACAGATGTGCTTCCGAGATGGACAAGCCAAAAATACGTGAGTAAGAAACAGACCTGAGAACCAGTGGCGTTTTGTTTTTCCCTTTGGTGCTTTGAATGAGGAAAAACTTCTGATGTTCATGCAAGCTGAAAACCAATAGCTTAAGAGTTCCAATAGGAATATGTAAATTGTTTTTCTTTTTTTCTCTCTTTAATCCTTGCCCGAAGATATTTGTCCATGGATTTTCAGAGAGAGTGGGAGAAAGAGGGAAAGACAGAGAGAAATATTGATGTGAGAGAAACATGTTGATTGGTTGCAACCGAGGTACTTGCCCTTAGCCGGAATTGAACCCAGGACCCTTCCCGCAGGTTGACACTGTCCACTGAGGGCCATTCATTTTTATTTTTAAAAAAAATATATTTCATTGATATTTTACAGTGAGGAAGGGAGAGAGAGAGCTAGAAACGTCGATGAGAGAGAAACATCGACCAGCTGCCTCTTGCACACCCCCTACTGGGGATGTGCCTGCAACCAATGGACATGCCCTTGACCGGAATCGAACCCGGGACCTTTCAGTCTGCAGGCCGACGCTCTATCCACTGAGCCAAACCGGTTTCGGCATGGGCCATCATTTTTCTTCATCTCCTTCAAAGAAAATATACTACGCCTTATGTAAACACATTGGCAAGGCTTGTGAAGACCTTAATGTATAAAATCCAATACCTTTTCCAATCCAGAAACTAAATTTTGGCTTACAGGATTTTAAAAATATATATTTTATTGATTTTTAACAGAGAGGAAGGGAGAGGGATAGAAAGTTAGAAACACTGATGAGAGAGAAACATCGACCAACTGCCTCCTGCACACCCCCCACTGGGGATGTGCCCACAACCAAGGTACATACATGCCCTTGACTAGAATTGAACCCGGGAAACTTCAGTCTGCAGGCTGATGCTCTATCCACTGAGCCAAACCGGTTTGGGCTGGTTTACAGTATCCATGCCTCTTTTGGAGAGGTTGACAGGGACAGCTGAGCAGAAGCGAGGAAGAGCCATGTTTTAAACTACAATTCTCAGCATTGTTCTTGCCCTCGACTTTTTCACTATAACCAGAAAGTCCTATTTCTGTGGAACTTCCCATGCTATTCTCCTGGCACCGCGTTCTCTCCATTATCTGGAGCTTCCCCTTTGACAAGAGGCAGGAGGAATGATAGAAGTAGAGATTTGGTGCATTTTTCTCCCAATCTCATCTCCTTACTGCTCACACACATAGAGTCCGACAAGCCTCATATCTAAGCGTAACAAGATTGCTCCAGCTGTAGGGTGAGGAAACAGATGTTCTGGGAGGTTAAGCTAATAAGTGACAGAAGCGATCATTGCACCCAGATCCATCCGATTTGACTTTGCCAGGCTCCTAACCCTCTGCACTTGATTGTCCCCTGTGTCATAAAGATTTCCATAGGCCTGGCCAGAGGTTATCTATATGTAATTGTTCTTTTCTTGAGAATTTCCCAAATCTCCCGGCAATGTTTAACTTCAGTGATTAAGTTCCTCTTCTGTGACTACTGGAATGTTGAACATTTTAGATGCAATGCTCTTGTTGTCTGGCGGGTCAGCAGTCCTCCTGCTAGAGTCTGAGAGTTCTTTTGTGTGGCGGGGGAGATAATGAAAATTCTTTGCAACCAATAAATTGAGCCAAAACCGGTGTGGCTCAGTGGATAGAGCGTAGGCCTGCGGACTGAAAGGTCCCGGGTCCGATTCCCGTCAAAGGCATGTGCCTTGGTTGCGGGAACATCCCCAGTAGGGGGCATGCAAGAGGCAGCTGATCGATGACTCATGGATGTTTCTAACTCTGTCTCTCTCCCTTCTTCTCTGTAAAAAAAATCAATAAAATATATATTTTTTAAAAAGAAAATTCTTTGCAGGTCATGCATGATATCCTGAGGTTGCCATGAACAAGAGCTTGATCAGCGTGGGTCTAGAAACATATTCTTTGAATTCTGGGTTTCAGGCAGCTGAATCAGGAATCAAAAATGATAGAAACCTGGGCTCTTCTCTCCCCCCCCCCCCCCAACACACACACCTTGTTTTTCCTCTGTGACAGGCACACTAATGCTAGTAAATCAGATGCTGTCTCCCTTTGTCAAGTACTTAACATAGTAACCAATAGAATGGCTTGATTTTCTTTCTATTCCTCTCCCTCCCCCTTTTTTATATTTTATTGATTTTTCACAGAGGGGAAGGGAGAGAGATAGAGAACTAGAAACATCGATGAGAGAAATACATCGACCAGCTGCCTCCTGCACACCTCCCCCCCAATAGGGGATGTGCCCGAAACCTATGTACATGCCCTTGACGGGAATCGAACCTGGGACGCTTCAGCCTGCAGACCCACGCTCTATCCACTGAGCCAAACCAGTTTCGGCTATTCCTCTCCCCCTTAAACATTATCAGCCAAGCCCTCAAAATGACGAGTTTGACTATGGGAGGACTAGTTGGGTATCTCTGCAGCCACTGCAGTTTGGAGAAGGGAAATAGGAACTGAGAAGATATTTGGGCACATATTTCTCTTCCTGGGGAGGAAGAGCGCAAATATACAGTCTATCTTCTTGTAAATGACGACCTCAGGCCAGCAGAATCCGGTTTGGCTCAGTGGATAGAGCGTCGGCCTGCAGACTGAAGGGTCCCGGGTTCGTTTCAGGTCTGGGGTATGTGCCTTGGTTTTTTTTTGTTGTTTGTTTTGTTTTTTTTGTTTTTTTTTAAGGAAGAAAACACCAAAAAAACTCCTCAGTCTGGAATTTAGGGCTTCCCAACCTGATCCTGGCCTTATTTTGGCTGTGGGCACGTCCCCGGTGGGGGGTGTGCAGGAGGTAGCTGGTCAATGTTTCTCTCTCATCGATGTTTCTAGCTCTCTATCCTTCTCCCTTCCTCTCTGTAAAAAATCAATAAAATATATTTTATAAAAAAGAACTTCAGGGCATAAGCAACTTGGAAGTATGGCTGCTGCCTTCCAAAGGGAGGAGAGAAAACTCAAAAGATTATGTTATCAATAAGATTTTTTTTTCTTTTGTTCTTGATGGGGCCATGTATTCTTTTAAAAATCTTTATTGTTGACAGTGTTACACATGTCCCCATTCCCCCCCCCCATTGACCTTTCTAGCCCACCACAGGCCTTCACCTGTGACCATGGGTTATGCAGATAAGCATACAAGTTCTTTGCTTTATCTCTACCCCCTCTACTCCCAACCCCCCACCACCACCTTCCCTCTAAGATTCCAGTCTGTTCCATCTTCTACATCTCTGGATCCATCAATAAGATGTTTTGAGGAATGGGTGATATTGGCAGGTGCATGGGCCACTGAACAAAATACAAAATGGGGAAATGGAAGACTTTGTTTAGAGACCACAGAGAACATTCAGGTTGGGAAGTGGTGGATCAGGTTGGGAAGCCCTAAATTCCAGACTGAGAAGTTTGTTGGTGTTTTCTTCCTTTTTTTTTTTTTTTTAAACAAGAGAACACATCCATTTTAATTCTTTCTTTTTCTGTAAGTTTAAATCCTTGAGGGGTACGGCATGGCACGGATTCTGTGTCCAGTGGCCTTAGCAGGAAGTTTGCTTCAGAATTTGGCGTGAACCATGCCTCTGTTTCCATGATCACAAATCACCTTTCCCCTGATGACTCTGGTTTTGGTCACTTTGCCACCAGCAGTCACTCAGTTGTTCTTTGCTTAGTACACATAAGCACATCTCTTGCCTAGACAGAATTCAGTTTCATCTCAAGTATAAGCACCTTTAATTTTAAGAAGATCCGTGTGCTCCCTCTGGTTCTGGAGACTCCGGTTATAGCCAGAAAAAAATGGCCTTGGGCAACAATCTTTCGCGCATATTTTTCCTTGTAGAAGTAGTGTTCCCAGCAGCCTCCACTGACTCCAAGATGGTGGAAAGAGCCTGAGGACATTTTTCCTGATAGGCAATGGGGCATTTCTTTTTTAAAAAATATTTTTATTGACTTCAAAGAGGAAGGGAAAGACAGAGAGAGATAGAAACATCAATGATGAGAGAGAATTATTGATGGTCTGTCTCCTGCACGCCCTACATGGGATCAAGCCCGCAACCCAGGCATGTGCCCTGACCTCCAGGTTCATAGGTCAGTGTTCAACCACTGAGCCATGCTGGTCATGGTCAGGCAGCAATGGGAATTTTTGAAGGTTTGTCATGACGAGCTGTTTGTTTAATAATATGGCAGTCCTAAGCCAAAGTGAGGAGACACTAGAGGCATAGAGGCCATGGAGAAGGCCACTACAGTATACTCATTAGGAGGGCAATGACTAAGAAGGCTGGGGACAGAGAGAAGAGTGACAGGTGGCTGTGCATGGCACTCCAGAGGGACAAAATACAGGAAATAAGTATGTAATTTAGTTACCTATGTCCAGCAGCTTAGCCAAAATAAGGAATGGGTTGAAGTAGAATTTCTGTTTGGGAAATGTTTGTGATACTGGTAGGCTATATATTGCACATATTTGGAAATGTGGAATGAGTTTAGTATGGAAATGTAGAATGAGTGTAATATAAAAGTAGAGATTTTGAATTTTCCCGGTTTAGAAGTGATTTTTTTTTAAATAGAAAGAGATGATACTACCAGGGAAAAAATAGACAGGTACGGGAGATATTTAGAAGTAAGATAAAGAGAGGGTATTCAGGGGAAAAAATACAATGTGGTTATTCATTTATGTGGAAATCCAGGATATTTAAGAGGGAGGCTTGGTCAGTAGTGTAAAAAACTAGAAAAAGATCATGGAGATTGAGGATGAGAACAGACCATTGTACACAGAAATTAGGTCTTCAGGGGGACCTCAATTTAGTAGAGTGCTCAAGATGGAAGCCAGGTTGCAAATGGTCAAATGTGTGTTGTGGGCAGGTAAAAAAATAGAGACAAGACAGAATGTGCTTCGCCCAAGTCCCACCATCCAGGAATGGTGAGTGAAGTAGATAGTTTGTTAGGTTAATAAAATCAATACCAAGTTTGAAGAATTCCGTGTTCTTATTTTTTTAAAAATACATTTTTATTGATTTCAGAGAGGAAGGGAGAGAGCTAGAAACAATGATGAGAGAGAATCATCAATCGGCTGCCTTCTGCATGCCTCCTACTGGGGATCAAGCCCAAAATCTGGGCATGTGTTCTGACCAGGAATCGAACAGTGACCTCCTGGTTCATAGGTCCACACTCCACCACTGAATCACACTGGTGGAACCATGTTTGTATTTTTATTTTATTTTCTTTATAAAAATATATTTTATTGATTTTTTACAGAGAGAAAGAGAGAGGGATAGAGAGTTAGAAACATCGATGAGAGAGAATCATCGATCAGCTGCCTCCTGCACATCCCCTACTAGGGATGTGCCCGCAACCAAGGTACATGCCCTTGACCAGAATCGAACCTGGGACCTTTCAGCCCACAGGCCGACTTTCTATCCATTGAGCCACACAGGTTTCGACCAAGTTTGTATTTTTAGTCACTGTAAGACCAGAGGATGTTTCTTTGGAGTTTGAGCAGACAACAGGAGGTTATAATATAAACAGGAGATATAAGTGATGGATGAGCAGAACAGACTCCTGAGAGATTGGGCCTGGCCTGAGAATTTAGTTAATCTCTCTGAAATTCAGCAAGGAAGCAGTGACAGCTCAGAATTCAGTGGAAAGCCTATCTCTGTTTCTGGGTGGAGGACCAGATTATGGGTGATTCTAATTTTTCTTTATTTGTTTTTAAAAGATATTTCTTAGTAGTGTACTATCTTTTTTTAAATATTTCACTGATTTTTTACAGAGAGGAAGGAAGAGGGATAGAAAGTTAGAAACATCGATGAGAGAGAAACATCAATCAGCTGCCCCCTGCACACCCCCTACTGGGGATGTGCCCGCAACCAGGGTACATGCCCTTGACCAGAATCCTGGGACCCTTGAGTCTGCAGGCCGATGCTCTATCCACTGAGCCAAACCGGTTTGGGCTCTTTATTTGTATTTTTAAGGTTGTTTTGTTTTGTTTTGTTTTGAATGAACAGGGATTATTTTATCATGAATTTTGCTTTAAGAAAAAGAACATAAGATAGATTCCCCCTCTCCCCAGAGGCACTAAGGGTAATAAATGAGGCCTTTTACCTCCTTCAGAGCCTTGGCCAGGCCTCTCCCCGTCCCACTGTGCACCATCTTTGGCACACTTCCCCACGAAGGATAGCAAGCAACCTTTACCTTCACAGAAGTTAGGAAGGGCAGGCACCTTTTTTTGTGGTGTTTGTAACACAGGACAATCTTGCGGAAAGCTAGATAGACCAGGTAAATGCTGAAAGCACCCTCTCTGTTGGATGACTGGGAAGAAAGAATGATAAAAATTTAAGAGGAAAATAATTGCCCGTGTACTGCTTTGAAAGCCGTAGTCTCGGCGTAGCAAGGGAGTCTCTTCATACATTGCTAATGCTCATTAATTACTTAGTAAGTGTGCTAACTTAAGGATTCACTTCTACTGAGTGCTTCGAGCCTTCACATCAGTGTTGTGCTTTTGAGACTTGTACACCAGCGTTCATATGAACAATGTTTATATGAGTGCCAAATTGATGTAGATTCCTACTTTCAAAGTGTGAAAAATCATAAACTTCCATTTTTATGAATATTTATTAAAATGTAGAACTTCGGATATATAGCCTTTTCAGTGTTGTGAGAGGGAAAAGGTATAAGTGATATAGGTGTTTTAACTTGTTGATGTATTACTACTGTACTTATTGTTATTTGACTGGTGTCTTTAAAAACGTAGATATTCATTAATCCCATGCTCCCTGAAAGTGTCAGCTGTGCATCAAGCAGGCTGAGAATATATTGGGTGTCCCCCCAAAATGTATACTCAATCACTGATAGCTCAATTGATGTTTCTTTCTTTTCAGATTTAACACATTAGGATTAATAATTACTCAAAGCGTGGCCCTAGCCGGTTTCACCTAGTGGATAGAGGGTCAGCATGTGGACTGGGGGGTCCTGGGTTCAATTCTGGTCAAGGGAACATGCTCAGGTTGCAGGCTCAATCCCCAGTGTGGGGCATGCAGGAGGCAGCCAATCAGTGATTTTCTCTCATCATTGATATTTTTTTCTCTCCCTCTCCCTTCCTTTCTGAAATCAATGAAAATATATTGAAAAAAAAACCAAAATTAATTAATTAACCAATAACAAATAATAATTATTATTCAATGTGCATATACATTTGGGGGGGCACCCTGTATTTGGGTGAGAAGAGATAGAATGTCTTGACTAATTTATATATATTAGTATATATATATATATATATATATATATATATATATATATATATGTGTGTGTGTGTGTGTGTGTGTGTGTGTGTGTGTGTGTGTGTGTATGTATGTATCCTATATAACAAAAGGCCAGCAACCATAACATCTTAACAACCAGAACGACTGATTGACCGTTCGCTATGAGGAGCAGTGACCACCTCTTGGTCCCTCCCCCCAGCTCGCAGGCTCCAATTGCTGAATGGCCAATGGGGAACCACGGGGGAACTGGAGTGGGTGGTGGTGGGGTGGGGCTGGGGACTGGCAAGTGGGCATAATATGGCCCTGATCACAGGTGAGGCCTAGGGAGCTTGCCCATGCACAGTTTCATGCGCTGGGCTTCACCCTTCAGAGAGTAAGGATGAGAGAGAGAGACAGAAACATCTATATATATAACAGGCTAATCTGCTAAGTGTCCATCCAGGTAATGATGTCATGTAGCAACACCTGTCTTCCTCTCCCTAGGGACTAGCCTCCTTGCAGTTTCTTCAGCTCAGGAACATGACTTGCTTTATAGCTAGGTGCAAACATTTACACTTTAACCAAATATCTGTGAAGCATTTTCCCGTGCCTCATCTCATTTGATCTTCACAGAAGTCCTGGAGTAGGCAGATGGCAGACTTTGTGGAATTCTATTTTCTTTTCTTTTAAAAAAAATATATTTTATTGATATTTCACAGAGAGAAAGGGAGAGAGATAGACAGCTAGAAATGTCAATGAGAGAGAAACATCGACCAGCTGCCTCTTGCACACCCCCTACTGGGGATGTGCCCGCAACCAAGGTACATGCTCTTGACCAGAATCGAACCCGGGACCTTTCAGTCCGCAGACCGATGCTCTACCACTGAGCCAAACCGGTTTCAGCAGTGGAATTCTATTTTCATTAGCTAGAAAATGGAGATTTAGAAAGCTTAGAAACTTGGCTCAACTGAAAAGAAGTAAGAAATAATGGACCTTGAATATGACTTCAGGTTTTCTCACTGCACAGAATATAGGCACACACTGTTGCAGTTAAATATTTTACCCTTTGTTCTCCCTGCGTGATCTACAATAATAATCTGCTTCATGTTGATATTTACTGCTGTGTTGCTGACAATTACCTGAAAGAGAAGTTGTGGTGCTTCACTGGGCTGGAAAAGGTTTACCTAAATCAGAAAGTGGGTCTAATTAAGCAAGTTTATTCTATATATATATAAAAGGCTAAGTTGACTTGCGCAATACTTATAAAGCTCTTGCTGGTACCAGTCACACAATTGATCTGTCATTGTCGATCTTAAATTTGATTGACACTTCTATTATAGAGAAAGGGTGAATAGCAATATTAAAATATCTCTTCTAACCAATTTCCTTTCGATGTGCATGAATTTGTGCACCTGACCACTAGTCAATGATAAAAGAGAATCATGGATTGGCTACCTCCTACACACCCCCTAATGAGCCCACAATCCAGGCATGTGCTCCAACCAGGAATCGAACCATGACCTCCTGGTTCATAAATCCTGCCAGTTTGGGCTAATTCTTATTCAGACCAATGGTACTTGGAAAAAATGTTGATGGAGACAAAATTGCCCTCGGTTTCTGTTTGCTCCACAAGACAGAAGCAGTAGGTGGGGTCTGTTGACATAGTGCTGACTGGATAAGCTACTGCTGAGATTCCTCTGTGACAGAGCAGAGCAGCTGGGCCCATGGGGAGGGAATCCTTAGCCCAAGCAGAACAGCTTGTGGAAAGCCAAAGGTGACAGCCACAGCCAACTCAGTTGGAAACTGTTGCCCTGTGCCCCTTACTAGTATCAGTTTATACTTCTTATCTGCCTGGCACAAGTCAAAACTACTCACGTCCACATGCCAGACTTGTTGCAGAATCCAAAGCTTATGCTGATAAAGCTGCCACAGAATAAATTCCATTCTTCCGTGGCGGTCCTGTTGCATCTTGACCCGGACTCTTCAGGTGGCTATTAGAACGCGCATTCTTTGCAGGGAATGGGAGAGCTAGGCCTGAGTAGCGTTTCCCTGTATGCCACTCCTTCTCCACAGTCCAGCTACACTTTCCCATACCCTGCACTTGGACCTCTCTTTGTGCCAGAAGAGAGTGGTGTTTCTGTTTGTGACTGTTCCATCTGAGCTGGCTTGCCCCATTGATGAATGGCCATTAGTCACAATGCTTCACTCCACATGGATGAGTAGCAATGTCACTGTGACTGAAGGTAGAATTAGTTGTAATTCAGTGATTATTTATAAGCAGCCCTGGGCTATGGCTGACTAAGTACCCGTTGCCATCCCCGCCTTTTTCCATTAAGATTACACTGGGCACATTTTCTTCTAGACTGATCTTTAAAACTTGTTTCCAAAACGAGTATGTGATACTTATTAGCTGTTGGAACTCTTCTAAAACTTTATTTTGTAATGTATTTCTCTTGATTTCAGAGAGGAAGGGAGAGGGAGAGAGAGATAGAGATAGAAACATTAATGATGAGAGAATCATTGATCGGCTGCCTCCTGCATGCCCCACACTGGGGATCGAGCCCACCACCCTGGCATGTGCCCTGACCTGGAATCCAACTGTGACCTCCTGGTTCATAGGTCAATGCTCAACCACTGAGCCATGCCAGCTGGGCCTAAAACTTTAATATAATGACTTTTATTGTACTAAGTGTCTGTTTGAGTCATTTGTATTAGTGTTTCACTGCTTACTTTTAATAAAATTGTCATATTGATTTTTTTATTATTCTTCCCCCAATTATAGGTATGGAACAGGCTGCTTCTTACTATGTAATACAGGCCGTAAGGTGGGTTGTTTTTTTTTTTTTTCCTTCAAATTAAAAGATTGGTGAAGGTCTTTAACTTCATAAGAATGAATAAATGCTTGAGCATAATTTGCTATTAAGTTACTTTTAAACTGCAGCTCTTACTCAATCTTTACAAGGGTTTAATTAAGAACTCAATGATGAATATCACTAAATTTGAATGGTTCAAGTAAGAACCATTCTAAGTTCTTTGAATTTTATATGTTTTTTTATTGTGTTGGGAGGATATGTACCTTGGGTCCTTGTTAGATTCTTAATGCAAACCTAATTTGGAACAAGGGATAAACTTTTTGTACTATTTAAGTGTATTGTTCCTAAAACTGGTAATTTTGACTAAGATTGATTTATTTTTAAATTGTTATATTTATGGAATTACATTGTACTTAGGTTATTTTAGCTTTAAAAATATGCTATCTTTTCACTTTCCTGACTACTTGTAGTCTTTTTCTCTTTCCTATAGTGTGTATTTTCTGAACATGGACTTCTGACCACAGTGGCTTACAAACTCGGTCGAGACAAACCCGTATATTATGCACTGGAAGTAAGTATTTTTCAATCAGTATGGGTAACATGACACACAATCAAAACTAAGAAAATAACTGTTTTTTAATACCTTTTCTGATAATTATTAATATATAGGACTGAAAAACTTTTCTTCTTGATATTTTGTTGAATGGAAGGAACCTGGGACAGAACTGGGGGTCAGGACTCCCAGGAGACCTTGAGTATATTGGTTACTCAGTTCTTTTACCAATGAATTGTGGGACCTTAACCACATTGCTATTATTTAGCTGTTCACGATGTAATATTTTTCTATTTCTAAAATACAATGAGGCATTAATTTGCTCTAATATTTCTTTCAGCTTGAAAATTCTATTGTCTTTTTAATATATTTTTATTGAATTCAAACAGGAATGAAGAAGAAGGGAAGGAGGGAGGGAGGGAGGGAGGGAGAGAGAGAAAGAGAGAGAGAGAGAGAGATCAATGATGAGAAAGAGTCGTTGATTGGCTGCTTCCTGCACACCCCACACTGGTGATTGAGCCCATAACCTGGGCATTGAGCCCATAACCTGGGCATTGAGCCCATAACCTGGGCATGTGCCCTGGCCAGGAATCGAACCGAGATCTCCTGGTTCATAGATCAATGCTCAACCACTGAGCTATGCCAGCTGGGTGAAAATTCTTTTTTTATGACTACAGTGCCCCAGTGTTCCAAAGAGAAATACTGGGCACATAAGGCAGAGCAGCTTTTCTTCATGTGTGTCTCCATAAAAATAGTTTGTGTCACATGTTGATGTGGGAAATGAAGTGAGAAGATTTATGCCATATTTCACTGAAAGCATTTGTTTTAAAACATGTTTGTAGATTCTAGCAGGAATGTCAGCCTAAGTCTGTAGGGCTTTATGGTAAGTGTGTATTAAAAACCTTAGAATCATTTACTTCAAAAGTCAAAGAAGCAGTACCCTTTGTAAAATGTTTCTGCCTGGCCAGCATGGCTCAGTGGTTGAGCATCGACCTATGAACCAGGAGGTTGCATGTGCCCCAGTTACATACTCTATCCCCAGTGGTGGGCATGCAGGAGGCAGCCAATCAGTAATTCTCTCTCATCATTAATATTTCTCCCCTTTGAAATCAATAAAAAAATATATATTTTTTAAAAATCAAATAGCCGAAACTGGTTTGGCTCAGTGGTAGAGAGTCGGTCTGGGGACTGAAAGGTCCCGGGTTCAATTCCGGTCAAGTACATTGGTTGCGGGCACATCCCCGGTAGGGGGTGTACAAGAGGCAGCTGGTCGGAGTTTCTCATCGACGTTTCTGGCTCCATCTCCCTTCCACTCTGTAAAATGTCAATAAAATATATTTTAAAGTAATAATAATAATAATAATAAAAATCAAATACATTTCTTTTTTTAAAAAATCATCATCCAAGGATATTTTCCCCCATTGCTTTCTAGAGAGAGTGGGAGGGGGAGGGGGTAGAGAGAAACATTGATGTGACATGAGAGAGACAAATCTACTGGTTGCCTCCTGCACATGCCCCACCTGGGGCTAGGGAACTTGCAACCAAGGTAAATACCCATGACCAAAAACTGAACCCGAGACCCTTCAGTCTATAGGCAGATAGTCTAACCAGCCAAGGCATGAATTTCCTTAAAATATTTCTTTATAATTAATTTTAAATGCTTCCTTGTATTATGCAAATATGTTGTATGATATGAAAAGTTATTGAGACTTGTTTCCTGGAGTATATATATATAAAAGCCTAAGCAACCGACCGTAGCTATGACACGCAGTGACCACCAGGGGGCAGATGCTCACACAGGAGTTGCCTAGCTGCAGTGACTTGGCAGCTGTGGTTCTCAGGTGACACACCCGGAACCAAAGGAGAGAGCCCTATTCTGGGGTGTGTCACCCAAGAACTGCCCTCTTGCACTCTGAGACCCCTCGGGGATGTTGGAGAAATGGTTTCGACCTGATCCCCGCAGGCCAGGCCGAGGGGCCCCACCAGTGCACATGCACTGGGCTTCTAGTCTAATAATAATTTGCTCAAAAACATTAGATTTGCTTTTAGTTAAAACATTTTTTTTTAGTTGTTAAGCATGTGGAGTTTTAGTTTATTTTAGTTATTTCTTGCCCTCCCCCTATATAAGCACTGTGACCTCTGCCCTAACCCCTTTTCTATGGCTAATAAGAGCATTTGTGAAACACTTGATCTGTGTATTAAAGGTATCCTAATCCTTCACAGAACTTAAACTCTTACAAGTCCTTTCTCCCTTTGTTTCCCCCATGGAAAGCTCAGTGGATAGAACATTGGCCTGTGGACAGAACAGTCCCAGGTTCGATTCCAGTCAGGGTCGAGTACGTTTTTTGCAGGTTCCTCTTTGGCCCGGGTTCTGGTCAGCGACTCATGCAGGAGGCAACCAATCGATATGTTTCTCTCACATCAATGTTTCTCTCTCTTCCATTCTCCTTAAAAATCAAATGGAAAATATCCTCGCATGAGGATTAAAAAAACCCACTTACTCAAGTTACATGATTTCTAAATTCTTCTTAGTTCTGGGCTGCCTTCATTGCATGTATTCCATTTTGCCAGTGCCTTCCAGAACAGAATAGAATATTCCATATGCAACCTAATGTATACTCTGGAGTGATTTGGGCATCTCTGACCATACACACTACTTGGCTGCTCTAACCTGAGAGTTCATTAATTTGATCTGATAACCTCATCCTATCCTTGGCTCCAGGAGCACATGCTAAAATACCTAGTGCTTTTCCAGATGAGTCATTGTCAAGACATGTCTGCTCCATTCTGTACTTGCACGAATCTTTTGTTCCTCTTAATTCAGGTCTGCGTTTCTTCCTTTTCAATTTCATGCTAGTGATTTCAGCCTATGCCAACACGGACTGAATTCTTTTTCACTATCCTGTTACTCTTCCAGTATTAGCTCATTGGGAGGCTTAATAAGCATATGCTTTCTGATTTTGTTTCAATTCGTGTAACTTTGTTTATATTCATACAATTTTATTTTTATTTTTTTAATTAAGATTATTTTTAATATATTTTATTGATTTTTTTTACAGAGAGGAAGGGAGAGAGATAGAGAGCTAGAAACGTCGATGAGAGAGAAACATCCACCATCTGCCTCTTGCACACCCCCTAACGGGGATGTGCCCACAACCAATGTACATGCCCTTGACCGGAATCGAACCTGGGACCTTTCAGTCTGCAGACTGACACTCTACCACTGAGCCAAACCGGTTTCGGCTAAGATTAATTTTTTATTTAAGTATACTCTATTCATAAAATTTTAAAGCAGAGAGGGATAATAGATTAGGTGACAACAGGCTTTGCTACACCCTGCTCTCCCCTTGTCTTACACACATGACAAGTGAAATTGGAGTCACTTGGCCAAGGTAACTTTTGACAGCCAGTAAGCAGCTGATCCAGGAAGTAAATATTCGGGTTATTGGGCTTCAAAATCTAGATGGATAAGCCACCCCACTGTGCCTTTTCCTTCCTTGTAAATCTGGACTCCAGTCTCCCAAGTCTAGTATTTTTTATTTGTTATTTACTGAGAGAGAGAGAGAGAGAGAGAGAGAGAGAGAGAGAGAGAGAGAGAAACATAGATTTGTTGCTCCACTTTTTTATGCATTCATTGGTTGCTTCTTGTATGTGCCCTAACCGGCCATCAAACCCACAACCTTGACGTGTAAATAATCAAACAATTTTTTCAAAATTAAACAAACATGCTGAAACCGGTTTGGCTCAGTGGATAGAGCGTCGGTCTGTGGACTGAAAGGTCCCGGGTTCATTCCGGTCAAGGGCATGTATATTGGTTGCGGGCACATCCCCGGTAGGGGGTGTGCAAGAGGCAGCTGGTCGGTGTTTCTCTCTCATTGACGTTTCTAGCTCTCTATCCCTCTCCCTTCCTCTCTGTGAAATATCAATAAAAAATATTTTATATATATATATATATATATATATATATATATATATATATATAAATTAAACAAATAATAAAAGAAGGCAAGGATTAAAAGCTAGATTGTTAACACTTTTTCTAACAAATCAGTTAACTGCTTTTCTGTCAGTGCTCACAAAGCATATATTCAATACTCGTTTAATTTGACAGATTGCTGTTAGGCTTAGCAATTTTAGGTATTAAAACTTTACTTTTGCCCTGGCCAGTTTGGCTCAGTGAATAGAGCATTGACCAGCACACTGAAGGGTCCCAGGTTCTATTTTAAAGAAAGGCACATGCCTGGGTTGTAGGCTCGGTCCCCAGTAAGGGGCATGAAGAAGGCAGCTGATCAGTGATTCTCTCTCATCATTAATGTTTCTATCTCTCTCTCCCTCGACCTTCCTCTCTGAAATCAATAAAAAATATTTTTAAAAGGATAGATAATTACTATTATTAAAATTATTTTTATTTTAAAAAAAACCCTTTACTTTCCACCCCTTTTAAAAACTGAAACTAGCTAGCCATCTTAGTTTTTAGTCTTTTTTTATTTCTCTCTGATTTGGAAGCTACAAAATGCATTCCTATTATCTTTGTTGTTTTGTCTTTCTTTTATAGTACCTTAAAAATTTTAAGGTATTATTTCATTACACAGTTGTTCAGTATTCTTTAAAAAAAAATATATATATATATATTATTGGTATTTTGCAGAGAGGAAGGGAGAGAGATAGAGAGCTAGAAACGTTGATGAGAGAGAAACATCGACCAGCTGCCTCTTGCACACCCCCACTGGGGATGTGCCCGCAATCAGTGTACATGACCTTGACTGGAATCAAACCCAGGACCTTCCAGTCCGCAGGCCGACGCTCTACCACTGAGTCAAACCGGTTTAGGCAATTGCTTAGTATTCTTAACCTCTTGGCCATTTGAGGACCCCACCACCTCCACCAGCAATCATGTTGTTGTGCTTACTTTTTATTTCCCCTTTTTCTTGAACATGCAGTAATTAGTCCTTTCTTCTTTTCAGTTGATAGTAAATCATATTTATGAGTCTGGGTTGGTAAACCTGTTATTTATTTTGTCCTCTAATGTGGGGATCGACTGAACCAAACCGAAAGGGCCCTTCTGGCCATTTTCAATGCTGATGAGACCTCTGCTGCTCTGATGATCTCTGATTCCTTCTTGTTTATTATCTGGGAGTTGGCATCATCTCCTTATCACTGGTGTTCTATAGTTTGACTAGGACATGCCTGGGTTTGGATTTATTTTTATTTATCCCCTTTTGGTACTTGGATACAAGTCTGTCTTAGATTCTGGAAAAACCTCAGCAATTATCTCTTCAAATATTGCTTTTCTGCCATTATTGCTATCCTCTTTTGAAATTGCTATTTTATGGATATTGGAACCTTTCACCCACCCTCTCTGTTTCTTAACTGCCCTTTTGTATGTTTTTATTTTCATTTAAAATATATATATATATATATATATATATATATATATATATATATATATAATTGTTTTGTTTTTTTTTACAGAGAGAGGGATAGAGAGCTAGAAACATCGATGAGAGAGAAACATCGATCAGCTGCCTCCTGCACACACACACACACACACACACACACACACACCCCACTGGGGATGTGCCCACAACCAAGGTACATGCCCCTGACCGGAATCAAACCCTTCAGTCCTCAGGCCGACGCTCTATCCACTGAGCCAAACCAGTCAGGGCTAGTTTTGCATGTTTTTAATATAGTTTATATTAAAAATATAAGAGAAAGAGAAGAAAATAAGAGAGTGAGTTATACAGTATGTATTTTCTTAAACATTTAATCACCTTTATTTTTTGTTTGTTTGTTTTTGTTAATCCTCACCTGAGGATATTTTTCCATTGATTTTTAGAGAGAATGGAGGAGAGAAAGAGAGACAGAGAGAAAATCAACGTGAGAGAAACACATCAATTGGTTGCCTCCTGATCAGGGCCCTAGGCCGGGGAGGAGCCTGCAACCGAGGTACATGCCCTTGACCGGAATCAAACCTGTGACCCTTTGGTCCACATGCTGATGCTCTATCCACTGAGCCAAACCAGCTAGGGCCAGTATGTATTTTTTTATCTTTCTTGTTTCATTGAACTTCGTGCTTGTGAGACTCATCCATATTGTTAAATAGAGCTATTGTTTCATTCTTTTTTTTATTACCATATGAAAATACTACCAGCAGTATCTGGGAACACTGATTTATTCATCACCTCTGATCTATTCTACAGTTTATTCCATCTATTCCATTTTTTAATTTCACTCAGTCATTTCATTTCTAGGATTCTTAAATGCTTATTTTTATTTCTCCTTTCTTTTGATTCCTAACTTTATTAACAATTTAATGGGAATCACAATTTTTCATTTTGATTAGTTTTAGCACACACTTATGTTAAAGTCTTTGTCAGACTGGAGTGAATTCTATTCTAGGTCTTAGGGTTTGTTGACTGATGTCTTAATAGAGTTCTTGAATTTTGGAATTTTCACTTCCTTTTTCCTCTATGAAGCAGTAGCCTTAGGCAACAAGTGGACAGTTGCTTGTTTGCCTGCGACCCTACAGTGATAGGAGAGCGCCACCTAGCTCCTGGCTTCAAGCGCTGAGACTGATTCTATTCCTAGTCTTTTATACCAAGCACTTTGCTCTGGTGGAGCCAATTTTTGGCCACCGCTCCTGCTCCCAGACATAGAGAAATGAATCAGAAGCCATCATGCCGTGGCTTCAAGCCGGGCATTTCTGTTTCTGTCCACATCTATTCTATATGTGAGTCAGCGTGTGCTATTTCAGTTTCCTCTTGTTACATTTTGCCTCTGATCCTCAGCGTTTATACATCCTCCTGGCGTGTGATTCATCTAGGCCTGCCATGGTTCCCATTTTCACTCTCTGGAAAAAGGAATTGGGTCACATGATCCTTCGCTTGCTCCGTGACTTTAAACTCGTATTTAACTGCTTCAATTTGTCACGCTGTTTCCAGGTGGAATTGTTTCCGTAGGGGTGGAACAGAATGGCTGAGAGTTTCTGCTTTCCTTGTGCTGTCTATTAATAGCGCGTTATCTCCCAGAAGCTGTGTTTTCCTCCTTTCTTGTTCATCTGTTTCTAAATATTACTTCACAAAACAGAATCCTTTGGGGGGTGGGGGCTTTAACATGATTATGAACTAGAGCTCATTTAGGATTTGAGCCTTCTGCGTGCCGTGTCCTGTCACTAGGATATAAATACCCTGAGACCAGCAACTTGTCTTTTTCACCACGCCACCTCACCCGGCTGACATGCAGTAGACACTCAATAAATACTGTTTACATTACCAAATCCTATGTTATGCCATTTTTGCCTATTTAAATACGAGCTTCAGAGGGGTTTCCCTGTATCCCCACCTTGTTTTATTTAAATGTCCTTTCTCCCACCTCTTCGTTGGTATGATTTATGATGATGGTGTTGAGATTTTAGTTATTTTATCCCCCTTGAGCCAGCTATCCTATTTTAGATATAAGCCGCTGCATTAGTTAACTATTGCTGTATAACGGTATCGCCACAAATGTCCGTGGCTTAAACCGTGCTCATGTATTTATTATCTCACAGTGCCCACGGGCCAGGGGTCCCGAAGCTGAAATTTTTTAAATGTTATTCATCTGATAGTGTCATACGCGGAGAATTTGCACGGTGAAACCTTGGATTCCTTTTTTTGTTTTTCCACAGGGTTCTGTAGCGATAGCCGGTGCTGTCATCCGCTGGCTAAGAGACAATCTTGGGATTATAAATAGCTCCGACGAAATTGGTGAGTATGTCCTAACAAAGGGTTAGAAGTTGAATAACGAAAATGTTAAATGTTCTATCTTTGCAATCGGTTAGTATTTGTACTTGTATCCCATGCGAGATGTTAACATATGGATCCCTATTATAAGTTTCATTTATACATAAAAGACTAGTTTCTGAAGATGTGTAAAAACAATGAATTAACATATTTAGTGTTGGTTATTATTATTTAAAAAAATATTTTATTGATTTTCCACAGAGAGGAAGGGAGAGGGATAGAGTTAGAAACATTGATGAGAGAGAAACATCGACCAGCTGCCTCCTGCACACCCCCTACCGGGGATGTGCCCCAAACCAATGTACATGCCCTTGACAGGAATTGAACCTGGGACCTTTCAGTCTGCAGGCTGACACTCTATCCACTGAGCCAAACCGGTCTCGGCTAGTGTTGGTTATTATTAAACTGGCAAAGTAGGGCATAAAAATTACTCGAGTGTAAAACTGAACACCAAAGATTGCCAAAACCTTCAGGGGAAGTAGTCCAGTTAAATTTATCTGATGAGAAAGAGCTTTAACTCTTGGATTAGAGTGAGAATTAAAACTCGAGTTACTATAATTAACTCCAGTAAGTAAGTATTACTGTGGCTATTTTCAATTGATGGATAACTACTTTTTAAGATATTTTATTGATTTCGGAGAGGAAGGGAGAGAGAGCTAGAATGATGAGAGAGAATCATCGACCAGCTGCCTCCTACACGCCCCCTACTGGGTATCAAGCCTGCAACCCCAGGTTGTGCCCTTGACCGGAACCCTTCAGTCTACAGGCCAGCACTCCATCCACTGGGCAAAACCGGCTAGGGCTATGCTTTCATTTAACTTGTTTAATTTTGCCCGAAGGTGAGATAATCAGAAACATATTTGATTAGGGATGCATTGGGGGTCACTTCTTCATTTTTCAGTCAACGTTAAGAGTAGTGGAAATGAGCCAAAACTACCTTAATGAGACTAACCCAGTTCTTTTATTTTGGGGAGGTGGGTTACATTTTAGTTGTGATATTCAATGTGGGGCCATTTATTTTGGTTGCTCCTAGCATACTGCTATAATTAGGAACATTCTATGGTACTAATGAATATCTATGGTACTAATGAATAGGAAACCAACAATCCTGTCCTAATTTTTAATAGATGTGTTTCTTAGTTAAAGTCAATAGAATATATTAGAGTGACTTTTGTTTTTCTTTTATTTAATGTTAGAAAAACTTGCTAAAGAAGTAGGTACTTCTTATGGCTGCTATTTCGTCCCGGCGTTTTCGGGGTTGTATGCACCTTACTGGGAGCCCAGTGCAAGAGGGTAAGAACTAAAAATAAGGAACGCTTTTGTGGGTCTAATATTAGTTAATAGTTTCCTATCTATTTTCAAATGATTTTGAAGCCTCTGACAATAAGCACCCACCATGTCGATATTCGTATTGGTGTTATCTTTTTATTGACTTCAGAGAGGGAAAGGGAGATAGAAACATCAATGATGAGAGAGAATCATTGATTGGCTGCCTCCTGCACACCCCACACTGAGGGTGGAGCCTGCAACCCGGGCATGTGCCCTTGACTGGAATCAAACCTGGGACCCTTCAGTCCACAGGCTGTGGCTCTACCCATTGAGCCAAACTGGCCAGGGCTTATTATTTTTTTTATCTTCAATGCATCTGCAAGTTCTGTATCAAAGGGATATCCTCTAGATAAATGTTGATTTGGTTTTATATTTTTGTCACCTATTTCTATGGATCATGGACTTTTTTATATGTGGCTGCAGGATTTTTAACTACTATGACTTTATTTATTTATTTTTTAAAATGTATTTTATTGATTTTTTACTGAGAGGAAGGGAGAGGGAGAGAGAGCCAGAAACATCGATGAGAGAGCCTCCTGCACACCCCCACTGGGGACTCGCCCACAACCAAGGCACATGCCCCTGACCAGACTTGAACCTGGGACCCTTCAGTCTGCAGGCCGACGCCCTATCCACTGAGCCAAACCGGTCAGGGCTATAATGACTTTGTAAGCTACTTAATGTTTATGTCCAATGTTGGTTTTGGTTTTTGTTTAATTTTTTTTATTAAATCGGGGTGACATTGGTCAACATGAACATACAGGTTTCAAGTGTGGGTTTCTACCCTGTTTCCCCGAAAATAAGACAGTGTCTTATATTAATTTTCACTCCCAAACATGCACTAGGTCCTATTTTCGGGGATGTATTATGTTTCCATGAAGTAGGTCTTATTTTTGGAGGATGTCTTATTTTTGGGGAAATACGGTATGTTACAAGGTCTGAATATTGCACCCTGTGCCTACCACCCAAATTCAAATATTCTCCCATCATCCCATCATCTCATATTAGGAGCCCTTCTTCCCCGACCTCTGTTGTTTTCATTTCTACACCCCCCCCCCCCCGTACATTTCTAACAAATTCAGCCTTTCTGTATCCGGGACATTTCAGTGATGATTCCTTTCTTGTCACTCTAATCTGAAAAATCTTTGTGTTTTTAGGATCATCTGTGGGCTCACTCAGTTCACCAATAAATGCCATATTGCTTTTGCTGCATTAGAAGCTGTTTGTTTCCAAACCCGAGAGGTAATAAATATGGACTTGTTTTCTGATGCTTAATCTGCTTTTGTCATTCTTAAACAAATTACAGATGAGTGTCAGAAATTTCGTGAATCAAGTTATTAAATACTTAATCCATAATTAAACCTACCTAAACACTAATGTAATAAATGTAAGTTTTTGTTCATTTTTCTAGCTGGCTTTACCTTCTTTTTTTTAAATATATATATATATATATATATATATATATATATATATATATTATTTTTTTTTAACAGAGAGGAAGGGGGAGGGATAGAGAACTAGAAACATCGATGAGAGAGAAACATCAATCAGCTGCCTCCTACACTCCCCCTACTGGGGATGTGCCCGCAACCAAGGTACATGCCCTTGACTGGAATCGAACCTGGGACCTTTCAGTCCACAGACCGACGCTCTATCCACTGAGCCAAACCGGTTTTGGCGGCATTACCTTCTGAGTTCCTGTCATCTGCCAGGCACTGGGCATTTTATGGTTGTGGGGATGCTCAGTGGGACACATTGGGCAGAGGGAATAGTACTAATAGTTATTGAGGCAGGAAATCTGGGTATAAAATAGAGTTTTTTGGTTTCAGTGAGTACAGACATGTAGGGAGAGAAAAAGGTTGGTTGTGACCAGACCAAAGAGGGCTTAGAAAACCAGAATAAGAATCTAGAATCTAGATTTTATTCTATAGGCTTTGGGAAGCTCTTGAGCATTTTTTTGGCTAGAAGATCAGCATTTTCAGGGATGTTACTATGAAGTGGTTTATGTTCATTGTGTCGGTTTATTTAAGATTCTGGATGCCATGAACCGTGATTGTGGGATTCCACTCAGTCATCTGCAGGTAGATGGAGGAATGACCAGCAATAAAATTCTTATGCAGCTACAAGCAGACATTCTGTACATCCCAGTAGGTTAGTAAACCTTCACTCCTTTATATTCCGGGACTACTGCTTCTTTAAGAAGAGCTGGTGTTTAGGTATCTGTGAAAAAGACCACATTGTTGACGTCGCTTTCTCCTCTCAGTGAAGCCCTCCATGCCAGAAACCACTGCCCTGGGAGCCGCCATGGCGGCGGGGGCCGCAGAAGGTGTTGGCGTTTGGAGTCTGGAACCTGATGATCTGTCAGCTGTCACTGTGGAGCGGTTCGAACCCCAGATCAATGCTGAGGGTACATTTCAAAAATGAAACTTTTCATGCTATACTATGAACAGAGAGGGCTTGCCTTTCTGTGTATTCATAAGTTAAGGAACTAAGGACGATATAAATGCTACTGCTTCCGGTTTGGCTACTAAGCATATTGGGTTACACTCAATGAGTGTGGATGACAGAAATAATTTCTTATAAAAATAACTTCTAGCCCAACTGGTGTGGCTCAGTGGTGTTGAGCCTCAAGTTATGAACCAGGGGGTCATGGTTCAATTCCTGGTCAGTGCACATGCTCAGTCCCCAGTAGGGGGCGGGGTGTGCAAGAGGCAACTGATTCTCATCATCGCTGCTTCTATCATTCTCTTCCTCTCCCTTCTTCTCTGAAATAAAAACTATCTAAAAAATAAATGAAATCACATTTTTGTTCTTCACATATTTACAGTCCTTTTGTATAGAAGGATAGCACTACCACACACACTATCAGTTCTAGCTTGTTCGAATAGCCTTTTTATGAAAGGGAGAAGGAGAGCTATCAGCCACCCACCCCTAATCTCTACACAGATCATCTCTGGTGCCAATAGCCCAGTTTTAGGACATGATTAGCCAGACTCTAGGACATTCTGCTGGTAACTTCTAAGCACAGCAGGGTTAGCTAGACAAAAAGCAACAGTTTAAATAAATGAGCATTAAATATCTTACTGACTTTCTACTAAACTAAGGCCCAAGTTCTGAATGACACCTTTATTAAATAGTATAGTGATTCATCTCTTAAATTGAAACAAATTTTAATACAATAATAAGGTTTTATATACACTGAGTGGTCAGATTATTGTGATCTCTGAACGCATAATAACCTGACCACTCAGTGTATATCCTATATGATAAAAGGCTAATATGCAAATTGTTCCCTTGACCAGGAATTCGACCTGCAGGCAGGCTGGCCAACCGCCCATGTCCCCTCCCCTTGACCAGGCTGGTCGGACCTCACCCATGCATGAATTCGTGCACCAGGCCTCTAATCTCTAATACACACACACACACACACACACACACACACACACTCTGAATGGTCAGATTATTATGCATTCAGAGATCATAATAATCTGGCCACTCAAAGTAGATTGAATTTGGTTTTATAACTTAAAAAAAAAAAAAGCCTATGCAGGCCTAGCGGTGTGGCTTAGTGGTTGAGCATCAACTTCTGAACAGGAGGTCATGGTTCGATTCCCCAGTCAGGGCATATGCCCTGGTTGCAGGCTTGATCCCCAGTGTGGGGCATGCAGGAGGCAGCCCAAATCAATGATTCTCATTGATGTTCCCATCTCTCTTTCTCACTCTCCCTGCCTCTCTGAAATCAAATTTAAAAACTTATGCATAAAAATACCATCAAAGTGAATTTTGAGCTGTTAGGAAATAAGTCTTAAATGCATTTTTAATTTGCTGGAAGACTATGCCAGTGCTTTTTAATTTCATTCACTCATTTCTTTATATAAGAAAATGGATTGTAATACTAATTATTTTAAATTCAGACAGTATGCCATGTACCATGATATAGAGATGTGTTTCAAGATCTGATATTCTATTTGTAAATAATTTTTTACTTTTGCAATATTGGATACAATATGAAGTTTAGTAATTTTTTAAACTTCTGAAAAAATTCAACATTTTAATAAGCAAATAATGTTAAAAGCAAGTATATGATCTTGAGATGCTAATCCCACTCTTACATCTAGGAATTTTTTTGTGCGGAGACTTGAGGATCACTGTTTTCCTGAAGAGAACTATCTTAGCAGTTTTTAAAAAAATATATTTTATTGATATTTTACAGAGAGGAAGGGAGAGGGATAGAGAGCTAGAAACCTCGATGAGAGAGAAACATCGACCAGCTGCCTCCTGCACACCCCCTACTGGGGATGTGCCCGCAACTGATGCACATGCCCTTGACCGGAATCGAACCCGGGACCTTTCAGTCCGCAGACCGAGGCTCTACCATTGAGCCAAACCGGTTTCGGCTATCTTAGCAGTTTTTAAGGCCTTAGCCCAGAGTTGATCAGTTATATCTATTGTCCTTGCCTTCATCAGTCCCTCTGGTCTCCCAACAACACGCACATGCACGTATGTGTACACACACACTTACAAATGGGCAACTAGATATGGTTTATTTTGTAATTTGTTTGTTTTGTTTTTAAATATATATAAGTATATATTTTAAAATATTTTAATGTTTTTTTACAGAGAGGAAGGGAGAGGGATAGAGAGTCAGAAACATCGGTCAGCTGCCTCCTGCACACCTCCCTCTGGGGATGTGCCCACAACCAAGGTACATGCCCCTGACCAGAATCGAACCCGGGACCCTTCAGTCCACAGGCCGACGCTCTACCCCCTGAGCCAAACCATTCAGGGCTGAAATAGGTTTTTATTGATTTCAGAGAGAAAGGGAGAGGGATACAGAGATAGGAACATCAATGATGAGAGAGAATCATTAATCGGCTGCCTCCTCCACGCCCCCCACTGGAGATCGAGCCCGCAACCCAGGCATGTGCCCTGACCAGGAGTCAAACTGTGACCCCCTGGTTCATAGGTCAACACTCAACCACTGAGCCACAGTGGCAGGGCAATAGTTCATTGTTACAGAAAATAATTGTTTAGAGCTTACAAATGGCCTAGTGGTCTCAGCAGGCAGCCTGTCTCCCAATCACTGACCATCACTTTCAACCATACTCTCTCAAATCTGAGTCCTGGTAAAGTCCCACATCAGTTTAATATGTGTAACAATTTGTCAAGGATGCTGAGTGAACATAAGTAAGTGTAGTGCTTAGAACATGTCAGTAAACAGCCTTTCATATGTGTGTGCTTTTCCTGTCTTCTGTTTCTAGAAAGTGAAATTCGTTTTTCTACCTGGAAGAAAGCTGTGATGAAGTCAATGGGCTGGGTTACAGCCGAGTCTTCGGAAAGTGGTAACTATGCTTTTATTATCATTGCCACTTGGTCTCACTATGTTAAGTAGCTTCTTTAAGCATCTGACCATTTATACTTAGCAAAGCTGCATTACCATATATCTACAGCTCCTAACATTCTGAAAACACCTTAAAGTTCTAAACGTAGTGTTAATGAGCGGGTTGCTATGCACATATCCTGCCATCTTATTAGTTCGTTTCTAGAACTTCGATTTATCGCTGAGTTTTCTAAAAGTAAAATTATTTCTAGTTCCTGCTTATTTTTCTAGTTTCTTCTTAATGAAAAAAAAAAAGACCAATCAACTACAGTCTTTGTTCTTTTTTCCTCCTAATGTCTTACTTTACCTTTTTGGGGGGCCGTCTTCATGACTTAAACCAGTAAATCATTTAGGTAGGAAAGTATTCTGTGGAAATAGGGAGCCATTTACTTATAAACAACCTTAAGCTTCCTTTAATGTGCCTGTGCTATTTAAACAGCCTTAACCAGGCCTTTAATATAACATACTCTTTTTATTATTTGCTCAATATAAGATTTGGAACATAACGAAATTTATTTACAGAAGCATATGCTTTGCTGAAGAAGAGTTTATAAGTGAAATATAACCTGCCTTCCAAACCAAAGTAGGTATAGAACCACTTTTTTCCCCACCTCCACCCCCTACAACCACTTTTATTTATTTGTTTTTTTTGTTGATTTGAAAGAGAGAGAGAGAAACATCAATTTCTTGTTCTACTTTTTTATGCATTTATTGTTTGCTTCTTAAATGTACCCTGACTGGGGATCAAACCTATATAACCTTGGTGCTCTAATAACTGAGCTACCTGGCCAGGGCCAAAACCACTTTTAATATATCTGGCTCTTAGGAGAAACTTCTGGAACTGTGCACACCACGGATCACCATGCTCTGTATTTTTTAAAATTTTTTAAATATATATTTTATTGATATTTTACAGAGAGGAAGAGAGAGGGATAGAGAGTTAGAAACATCGATGAGAGAGAATCATCGATCAGCTGCCTCTTGCACACCCCCTGCTGGGGATGTGCCCTCAACCGTGGTGAATGCCCTTGACCGGAATCGAACCTGGGACCCTTCAGTCCGCAGGCCAACGCTCCATCCATTGAGTCAAACCAGTCTTGGCCATGCTCTGTATTTTTAGTCTTGGATGTTCCTACTTGAAGTTTTTGTTTTGTCCCTTAAGCAAGCATAATATCCTCATTCTTTCAATCTTTTATTCTCAGAAAACATCAAAACTATCCCAGGCAATTTTTCAGAATATACATTAATACAATGTAGTTTTCAAATGAGAGTAATATTAAGAGTCGGGTGCATTTCCTTATATACCGAATCCTATTTTTTTTTTAATAAAAGAAAACAAAACCAATAGGGTTTGGCATTTATTTACAGTAGGTTAATATAATTTTTCTGATCGCCAAAGCATCTATAATTTGAATTTGGGGGGGGGGGGGTTGGATTGCTTATGTTGTATCTTTTGGGGAAGAATCAAGAAAGCTAAAACCCACAGCCTCCCAAAAAGTTCTCCATTGCCTTTCTTGGGCTTTGCCAGTGGAAGGCATATGGTCTACATTCTGTTCTTGGCTACTTGTGGCATGCTCTCTGTATTGTTTGTTAATTGTTACAAGCCTTTAATATTGATTATATTTTTGATTTGAAGTAATAACTCTTTGCTAGCTTTTATGAATATACTATTTTTATAACTTATTTTGTTTTGCTATCATGTGATTCTTAACACAAATATTGTAATTATGTGTCTCTCTTTTGGTTTGCTTGACGGGAAATCCCTTCTACTTGGATGACCACAGGTGACCCTAGTATCTTCTGTAGTCTACCCCTGGGCTTTTTTATAATGAGTAGCATGATAATGTTTATCGGAGCAAGGTACATCTCAGGTCAGTTACTCTTTCAATTAGACAATTTTATTAGTTAGCGTTAATATGTTTGTATATAACGCAGTGGAAAGTGTTCAGTGTTTTTCATTCTTCCTATGCTTAGGAACCTGGAAAATCCGTTAAAGGTCTAACTAGACAAATTAATCTTTTGTGGCAGTCAAAATTAAGGATTGAGGTGTTTGTTGTGTTGTCAACTACAGCTATGAGCAGAAGTGAAAGTGCTACTTTTCATGCTAAATGATAGGACTTTCAGAACATTAGCAGAGTGTCTGTAAAACCAAAACTGGGGAGAATGTATGTATAGTCTCTTTTGCTTTAGTTTGAAAAAAATACATTTTTTGATCTGAAGTTTTAAAAATTATTGCTTGAATAAATGGGTTGAACTAAAATGGAATTATTAGTTTTACACCTTAACTTCCACTAAATGTTTTTATGAAAGTAAAATTGCTCAGCATGTGATGAAATAAGTTGTGTAACCTATATTCATTTAAATATAACCATCATTTTGGAAGCTGTTCCTGACGATAGCTCAATTTTTCTTAAAATTAATCACTTAAATGGAAACGACTCGTCCCATATGTTGCCAAGAAAGGGTAGCATTTTAAAAGTCTTCATGATTAGAGAAAGAGTTCAATTATTTCTCTTAACTAATTAGATGATGTCCTAGTTTTAAAATTTAAGCTTTATTGATATGGGGGAAACATCTGTTTGTAGAAATCTGGTAAGCCTTAATTTAGCTTGTCATCATCAGATAATTATTTATGTCAGAAATTAGATTGTTTTTTTATTAATCATAAAATATGGGTTACTTGCATGAGAATTTAAAACTAAGATTGCCTTTTTCTGTATTCTTCATATTTGGAATGAATTTGTTCGAATCATCTGTTTCCATAATACCTTATGTTGGTATTAGTGCTTTATACCTTACAAAAGGCTTCTGTGTTTATAAATCTATACTGAATTAGCAGATATTTATTTTCTTGTTGGAAGATGCAAATATTCCCCAGAAGAACTATAACTTAAATTTGTAATGAAATGTTTATGCTTTTGGGGGGAAAGTTCTATGATTTTTTCAGTATCCTGCTGTATTTTTGGCTGTGTAATGATCATCTAGAACAGGAAAGGAAAGAGCATTGCAGCTAAAAGTTTTCATTGATTTTTCTTTCCCCCCTGTTTCCCCTTTGGTATCATGACAGGAAAGGACTGCTGTCTATGAAAATTGAGACATATAGCATATCTCTAAGCTAAAGGATACATTAAATTTCCAAATTCCTAGGCCCTCAAAATGGATAGGGTAGCCATCTTTATGTTCTCTGTGGGTAACATATGCTGAGATTTGATAACAGTGGAATTGTTTGCCTTGGTAAACAATTAGTAGTAGTATTAATATTTGCTAATTCTGGAATTGGCTGTTACATTTGCTGCATTTTTAACTGAAACAATATTTAGAAACCATATGGAATTTCTAACTCTATAAATGATTTGTTTTCATTGCTTTAATTCCTGAATTGCGTGTATGTTGTTAATGACATGGTTTTTGTCCCCCACTTTAGGTATCCCATAAATAATACAACTCCCGGATTGCAACAGTGCGAGCTCTTTACCTAACAAGAGACTCCAGTGATTCTCTTACTCTGATGACACTATCATAGACTCTGATTTTATTTATAAGCCACTTGCTGCATGACCCTCGAAGTTGACCTGTGGCCCGAAATAAAGAAAATGCAGCAGAAAGAATGCTATAGAAACATTGGTGTGTTTTTTAACATCAATCATAAGATTGGACCAGCCACCTTTGGAGCTGACCCCTCCTTTGCCATCACTTCCTGCCCCATTTCCTCTAAGATGTAGAAAGAATCCAGATCCTGTCCATTGACAGCTTTCTCTCAAGCACAGTCAGATGCTGATGGGCCGGGATTTGATTCTCTGCACTACACACACTTGATCAAGGGATTATTGCTACCTGGCTAAGAGTGAGCGACTTTGTGTTTCTTTTTAGCAGAACCCCAAAGTTCTCTTTTCTGCATATGCAGGAGCCCACAGAATCTTCACGGATTGTGTAGGTGGAAACCTCTACTAAAACCTTACAATGAAAATTTAGTATTCTCGTAGCTTAGCTATTTTTCTGAAAAGTATTTGCCAAAACCAAAATTCTTCCTGTCTGGATCTTGTAGGGAAGGACACTTTTTCCTTTTTTCCCCATCTCTCCTTTTTATATTTTTTACCTTACATGTATAACATACATGCCTATCTATTTTATATACTGAGGGTATCCCATTTATAAACTAAGAGTACATTTTACATGACCTCACTAATTACACTGAATTTGTGTCCGGATCTTGCAGAAAAGAACACTTTTTTTTCCTTTTTATATTTCTTACTTTGTATGTAGTACATACATGCCTATATATTTTATATACTAAAGGTAGCCCATTTATAAATTAAAAGCACATTGTATTCAGTAGGTTATAATGGGGCTGGTCTTAAGTGGACCACTATGTGTATAAATATTTTGGGGAAAACAGCTGTACATGTTTTGGGACAACAGTTATACATATTATTTACCAGGAGAAACTTTTTCTTAAAGAGCCAACATTTGAAATTTAAAGTATGTGTTCTATGTCAATAAAAGAAAGTATACTTTATTGTGACTTCAACTATGTTTCTTATACTTTACATTTTTACGTAAAATTTTTAGCTGGATACATGCTAAAGAAAGAAAACCATGGAATACTATAGTAAATACTGTTTTCGAACACAAGTACTAGTTCATATAAAGTTATTTTCCTTTAACATGATTTTAAACTTATTTGGGATCCTTTTGAGGGGATACCAAAATAGGTTAAAAATTTAAGTTAAAACACACCTTAGAAATAAAGCCAAGATCACTCTATTTGAGATGACAATTACCTCTGCTTACTGTTAAGACTTTAAAAGGTTTACTATTAGAAATGGCTTCCAATGAAACCAAGAATTTCTCAAAATATTTAGTATTGTGTGTGCCTAATGTAGCTTCTTAATGTCAATTTTTAAAACATCCTAAAATTAATTGCTGTTTACTACAAGTAAGAATATACTGCCTCCTAATTATTTTATTCAATCAGGGCTGAAAATGGAAATATATTTATATGTTAATATGAAAAGTTTTGTTGGGAATTAATGCTAACTTGAATTTGCAGTGCTCATTGTGCTGTTGAATCTGCTGGGTTTTATTGATGCTGCCGCCACGATAGTGACATAGATATTAAAGAAAGGTACTGTGAAATTACTACTTTGTGGCAGGGTACTTTTAAACATACTTATGTTTCTACAAAGGTAGTTCAAGTTCATTGTAAATAATTGTGAAAAATCACTGTTCCGATCATTTTCAGATTACATTAATTTCCTATAATTTGCAATATTTGTAAATGTTTGAAATTGTACACATTGATTATTTCCTGATAAATGTACTTAAAATAAATTGACCCCTCAATATTACTTGCATTTCTCATTTACAGACTATAACTTAGTTCTAAATCTCATGAAGAAATGAGAAACTCGGCTATTAGCACTTGATCAGGCACATTCTGCAGAAATAACCAATAGCCTGGAAGTTTCTGGAATGATGAGCACCTCAATCATCCTATTACAAAAGACTACACTGTCCATCCAGAACATACCCTAGCAAGGTTAGCAGCCTTTATCCATAGGGGTCTCTCGTTGACTGACCATGACCTCCCAGTTTCATTCTATACTTATTTTTCTCTACCTGCATTAGTTGGTGGAGTCAAGTATACCATTATTCTCTCAACTCAATACCCCACACCTTAATCTTTTGCTCTCTAACTGATCAGTAAAATAATGGATCTTCGCTTCTGAATTTTTTAGTATGTTTTTTTTTGAAGTGCCCAAAGCTTAGTTCTTAGGTTTATGGGTGTTTTATATCACGCAAGAATGAAAAATGATAGCTATTTAGAAGAAATCACCAAATGAAAAATGTCAGAGCTAAGAAATGAACAGCATTGGCAGTAGAGTAGGTGGTATTTACTTTCATAATGTCTACCTAATAGTACAACAAATATTTTTATAGCTTTAATGAGGTATAATTGATATGTAGAAAACTGAACATATTTCATGTATGTAATTTGATGAGTTCGGACGTACACATACACCTATCATACCATCACCACAATCAAGGTAATAAATCTTTCCTTCACCTCCCAAACTTTCTTTGTTCCCTTTGCTTTGTGTGTATGTGTGGTAAGAATGTTTAACACAAGATCTACCCTCTTGCTGAAACCGGTTTGGCTCAGTGGATAGAGCGTTGGCCTGTGGACTCTAAGGTCCCAGGTTCGATTCTGGTCAAGGGCATATACCTTGGTTGCGGGCGCATTCCCAGTGTGGGTGTGCAGGATGCAGCTGATCAATGTTTCTCATCGATGTTTCTCTTTCCCTCTTCTCTGTAAAAAATCAATATATATATATATATATATATATATATATATATATATATATATATTAAAAATATTATCCTCTTAAATTTTTAAGTGCACAGTATGATATTTTTCACTATAGGCACTATGTTGTACAGGAGAGCCCAAGAATTTACTCATTCTGTGTACCTACCTTGATAGCCATGGGACAACTCAGCATAATGTACTCTAGTTCCATCCATAAACTGTGGTACAGCCACAACACAGAAAATGTATAGCTTCAGAAAGAAGGATACTGTCTAGGAACATGGAAACATCTGGGAAAAGAGAGAAAGCAAGGTGCAGAGGATTTCATGTATTACCTTTCCAATTGAAAAAGAGATGGCTAGCATTGATTTTTGCCCATGCTGGAAGGACATAGAAGAAGCTGTTAATGGTGTTGGCTTGTGTTACATGCCCTTGAGCCCCCTCCAGTTCCTGGCAACCCTGTGAATGAGGGATGTCTGCAATGTCCTGTCCTCAACAGCCCCACTCAGCTCCTGGTGACTCATTCCTGTGACTTCTTTTTTCTTTAATGGTGCCGTGGTCTGCAAACTGCGACTGGTGAGCCACATGCGGCCCTTTGGCCCCTTGAGTGTGGCTCTTCCACAAAATACCATGGCCTGGGCAAGTCTGTTTTGAAGAAGTGGTGCTAGAAGTTTAAAATATTTGGCTCTCAAAGAAATGTCAGCCCTAGCCGACTTGGCTCAGTGGATAGAGCGACGGCCTGCTGACTCAAGGGTCCCAGGTTCGATTCCGGCCAAGAACACATGCCTGGGTTGCGGGCTCAATCCCCAGTGGGGGTCGTGCAGGAGGCAGCCGATCAACGATTCTCTCTCATCATTGATGTTCCTATCTCTCATCCCTTCCTCTCTAAAATCAATAAAGAAATATATTTTTTAAAAATTTTCAGTCGTTGCACTGTTGCTATTTGGCTCTGTTGACTAATGAGTTTGCCGACCACTGGATTAAGGTATTACGTGTGTCCTTATCTCACCAAAAGCCCCCCCCCATCTCATGCCCTCACCCCTTTGGTGTCTGTGTCCATTGGTAAGGCTTATATGCATGCATACAAGCCCTTCGGCTGATCTGTCCCCCTTACCCTCCCCTGCCTGATAGATGTTTTTGTCTCTGGGTCTGTTTTTGTGTGTCAATTTGTTGTTCATTATATTCCATCAATGAGTGAGACCTTGTGATATTTTCAACTGACTTGTTTCACTTAGCATAATGCTCTCCAGGCCCATCCATGCTGTTGCAAATCCTGAGCCTTATTTTATGGACTCAGTCTATCTCATATTTGGTCTTCTTGTCCTGCCTTCTATTTTTCCCAGCATTATTGTCTTTTCCAAGGACTCTTCACATGATGTGCCCGAAGAAGGACAGCTTCAGGTTTGTCATGTTTGCCTCCCGCGATGTTTCAGGCTTGATTTGCTCTAGTTCCCACTTGTTTATCTTTCTTTTATTAAAAAATATTTTATAGATTTTTTTTTTTTTACAGAGAGGAAGAGAGAGGGATATATGAGAGAAACATCGATGAGAGAGAAACATCGGTCAGCTGCCTCCTGCACGTACCCTACTGGGGATGTGCTCACAACCAAGGTACATGCCCTTGACCGGAATCAAACCTGGGACCCTTCAGTCCTCAGGCCGATGCTCTATCCACTGAGCCAAACGGGTTTCGGCCCACTTGTTTATCTTTCTGATGGTCCAGGGTATCCATGACATCTTTAAAATGAATCCTTAAAATAATAGCAAATATCCAGCAGTATATAAGACGAATAATACCTCATGAAGTGGGGCTAATTTCCAGAATTTATAAATCAACATTTGTAAATCAATAAGTCCACTTCATCATATTATAGACTGAATTAAAAATGATCATATCAATAGATGTAGAAAAATAATTACATTTTAATACCCATTTGCCGAAACCAGACTGGCTCAGGTGACTGAAGGGTCCCAGGTTCAATTCCGGTCAAGGGAATGTACCTTGGTTGCAGGCACATTCCCAGAGTGGGGGGAGGGGGTTGCAGGAGACAGCTGATCGATGTTTCTAAGTCTCTATCCCTCTCTCTTCCTCTCTGTAAAATATCAATTAAAATATTTTTTAAAGTTTTAATACCCATTTATGTTAAAATATTTGAAAAACTGGATTAGAAGGGAATTTCCTTAACCGGATACAGAGTATATAGAAAACAGCTAATACTATGTCTACTGATTAAAGTGAATGCATTCTCCTAAGTTTGGAAATGACAAGGATGTCTTATTTCTCCTAGTCAGTGTTGTAATGGAAATCCTATTTTGTGCAAGACTAATTTGGAATTAAGAAATCTAAATTTTTTTAAAAAAGAAAGAAATCTAAATTAGCCAAAACTGGTTTGACTCAGTGAATAGAGCGTCGGCCTGCGGACTGAAAGGTCCCAGGTTCAATTCCGGTCAAGGACATGTACCTTGGTTGCAGGCACATCCCCAGCGGGGGGTGTGCAAGAGGCAGCTGATTGATGATTTTCTCTCATCGATGTTTCTGACTCTATCCCTCTCTCTTCCTCTCTGAAAAAGCAATAAATATATTAAAAAATAATAATAAAGATGCTATTCTTTTTTAAAAAAGTCTAAATTTTATCTAAGAGAAGCAATAATATTTTTTGCATCGGACTATTAGTGAGAAATATAATTATAGATGTATAAAAGCTAAACATAGACAAAGAAGAAGGTATAGTGAAACATTTGCCTTGCTTCCAAAACTTTTTGGAGCTGTGCTGTAAAAATACATTTAAAAAGTTTGTATCCAGCCCAGCCAGTGTGGCTCAGTGGTTGACCATCAACCCATGAACCAGGAGGTCCCCTTTAGATTCCTGGAGACATGCAGGAGGCAGCCAATCAATGATTCATTGATTCTCTCCCTCCCTCGTCCTCTGAAATCAACAAACATTTATTTTTGAACTCAATAAAAACATAAAAAAAATGTTTTAATCCAAAACTGTGAGTAGGATGATAACTTTCAATCAAATGAATGGTCTGAGTTTATACTATTCCTTTCTCTGCCTTCAGGTTTCTAGGTTAAGGAATAATGAGTTTTGTTTCTAAAATTGATTTTAGTGGCGCTAATTTTAGTCCCCTTAGGGAAGGGATTGGAGAAAGGAAGGTGGAGTTTCTCTTACATGCTTTAGTGATCAATTGACTTTAGTATGTCCAAATGAACTTGACCATTTTAACTTAATGTGCTTAAAGATCTGCTGAAATCAAAAGGAAGGATTAAAATTCAATTGTGCCATCAAATATTCGGTTACTAATGTAAAATATACTTAGATTCTTAGATTTATGCAATTACCTTCTCAAGACAATAACAAAAAGTGATTTTTTTTAGAGTCAAATTTTCAGTTTAGGGTAGTTGTAGTTTTTGCTAGCTGGGCATATCAAGTTATTTGTTGGTGCGTAGGAGACTACCCCAAAACTTCATGGTTTTAAACCATAACCATTTTATTGGTGGTGATTCTGTGACCATCAATTTGGCCTGAGCTCAGTGAGCGCAGTTCTGTTGGTCTTGCCTGGATCACCCGTGGGCATGCGGTCAGATGACAAGTTGGCTGGGGCTGGCTGGCCCCAGTTGACCTCACTTAACCACCTGACAGCCGAGGCTGCTGGCCAAGCACCTAAGCTGTTTTCCATGTTGCCTAGCCAGCAGGGTAGCTCAGACTTTTCCCCATGGTCCCGACAGGGCAAAAATGGAAGTTGTAAGGCCTCTTGAGGCCTCGGCTTTGGCAGTTCCACAATGTCACTTCCACCGCTCTCTGTTGGTCAGAGCAAATCCTAAGGCTGGCCTAGATTCAAGAGAAGGGAGCACTGACTCCCACCTCTTCATAGGAAAAAACTGCACATAGTCCGTGGCCATATTTATCTATCATACTAGCTTATTTAGGCAAACCCACTCATTCAAAATGTCAAAATAGCCCAGCTGGTGTGCCTCATTGTTTGAGCCTCGACCTATGAACCAGGAGGTTACACTTGGATTCGTGGTCAGGGCACAAGCCTGGGTTGCAGGCTCGATCCCCAGTGTGGGGTGTGCCAGAGGCAGCCAATCAATGAATCTCTCTGGTCATTAATGTCTCTCTCCCTCTCCTTTCCTTTCTGAAATAAAGTATTTTTTTTTTATGTCAAAATAGTGGCCCTGGCTGGTGTAACTCAGTTGGTTGGGCCAGTGCACCCAAGGATTGCCAGTTCAATTCCCAGTCAGGGCACATGCCCTGGTTGTGGCTCAAGCCCTAGTCCCCTGCAGGAGGTGATGATCAGAGGTGGCAATCAATGTTTCTCCTGCCCCCACCCTCTCGCCCTCTCTTTCTAAAACAATTTTGAAAATATTTGCCTTGCCGAAACCGGTCTGGCTCAATGGATAGTCAGCCTGCAGACTGAAAGGTCCTGGGTTCGATTCCGGTCAAGGGCATGTACCTTGGTTGCGGGCACATCCCCAGTAGGGGGTGTGCAAGAGGCAGCTGATCGATGATTCTCTCATCGATGTTTCTAACTCTCTATCCCTCTCTCTTCCTCTCTGTAAAAAAAAAATCAATACAATATATTTTTAAAAAATATTTGCCTTAAAAGTATTGAAGAGGCGAAACCGGTTTGGCTCAGTGGATAGAGCATCAGCCTGCAGACTGAAGGGTCCCGGATTCGATTCTGGTCAGAGGAATGTACCTTGGTTGCAGGCACATCTCCAGTGGCGGGTGTGCAGGAGGCAGCTGATCAATGTTTCTCTCATCAGTGTTTCTAACTTTCTATCCCTCTCCCTTCCTCTCTGTAAAAAAAATCAATAATATATATATATATATATATATATATATATATATATATATATATATATTATAACATAATATATATATATATATATATATATATATATATATATATATATATATATAAAGGTATTGAAGAACTGAAAAGACAGTAGTGAACTTCCAGGCTAATTTTTACTTTGGGAATGATAGCCTTAATCAGAAATATCCTATATAATAAAAGGCTAATATGCAAATAGAATGAATGGCGGAATGGCTGGTAGCTATGATGCACACTGACCACAAGGGTGCAGATGTTCAATGCAGAAGCTTCCCCCTGGTGGTCAGTGGGCTCCCACAGGGGGACCACAGCTCAGCCAGAAGCCCTGAGCCAGGCTTCTGGTTGGGGAGCGCAGTGGCAGTGGCGGGAACCTCTCCCCACTCTTCGGTAGCACTAAGGATGCCCATGGGGAGCAGGCCTAAGCCCTCAGTCAGATATCCCCCAAGGGCTCCTGGACTGTGAGAGGGTGTAGGCCGGGCTGAAGGACCTCCCCCCCCCCGAGTGCATGAATTGTGTGCACTGGGCCTCTAGTGAACTCTAAAACCACCAAATTTGAATAAGCCTCACACTTGGAATCCAGAAGTCCAGAATTAGGACACATTCAAAATAAATAAGTTTTTAAAAATGTTTAATAATTTTTTTAAAATTTAATAAATCTTTATTGTTCAGATTATTACAATTGTTTCTCCTTTCTCTCCCCCTCCCCCAGAGCTCCCCTCCACCCGGTTCCCACCCCACCCTCTGCCCTAACCCTCCCATACCTCTGTCCTCATCCATAGGTGTTAAAGGAAGTCGTATTGGCATTTCTCCAGTATTATAGGAGGATCCAAAAAGACTACACCTCCAGAGTAAGGACAAGATCTACTCCCTAACTCCTACCCCAGGAGACTACAGGGAAGGCTGCCTTGACTCTGAGAGCTAGAGAAGAAAGAAAAGGTGATGATCTTGAGCTCTGCCTGGTTTTGACACAGTCATCAGTTTTGTGGCCTTGGTCTAGTTGTTTAACTTGCATCATTCCCTCATCTAGAAAAAAAGATAAGAATCTTCACCTCTTAAGAGATGTGAGGGCTAAGGGAAATAATACATACAAATTGCTTAGAATAGATGTCATGAGCAACTGCTCAATAAATGTTATTTAATAGTTAGGAAAATAGTCATGATAAGGTGTTACAAAAGGAAGAGGGTTGCCTAGCTAGGCTGGTGTACCTCAATGGTTGTCAACCCATGAACCAGGAGGTCATGGTTTGATTCCAGGTCAGGGCACATGCCTGGGTTGTGGGCTCAATCCCTGGCCAATGATTCTCTCTCATTGATGTTTCTCTCTCTCTCCCTCTTTAAATAAAAAAGAAAAAGTCCTTAGCCTGTTTGGCTCAGTAGTTAGAGCTTCAACCCGCTGACTGAAGGGTCTTGAGTTCAATTCTGGTCAAGGACTCGTACCTTGGTTGCAGGCTGGATCCCCAGCATGTGTGGGAGGCAACCAATTGCTGTGTCTCTCTCGCATCGATGTTTCTCTTTCTGTCTCTCCCTCTCTCTTCTACTCTCTCTTTAAAATATATATATATTTTATTGATTTTACACAGAGAAGAATTGAGAGGGATAGAGAGTTAGAAACAGCTGCCTCTTGCACATCCCCCACTGGGATGTGCCCTTGACCAGAATCAAACCCTGGACCTTTCAGTCCACAGGCCGACGCTCTATCTACTGAGCCAAACCGGTTTCGGCTAAATAAAAAATTTAAAAAGGAAGAGGGTCTACTGGTGTTTTTCTTCTTGCTTCTGTATCCTCCTGGTCCCTTCATGCCCTATGCCCAGGTCTAAATGTCAAATGCCCACAGGGGCCAGACAAGAAATGTAAAGAAGTGAGCAAGAAATTAAAGAAAATAGAGAACCCTAGCCAGTTTGGCTCAGAGGATAATGTTGGCCTGTGGACTGAAGGGTCCCGGGTTCAATTCTGGTCAAGGGCACATGCCCGGGTTGCGGGTTCTATCCCCAGTAAGGGGCATGCAGGAAGTAGCCCATCAATGATTCTCAACATTGATGTTTCCATCTCTCCCTCTCCGTTCCTCTCTGAAATCAATAAGAAATATATTAAAAAGAAAGAAAACAGGGGTAGACAGACTGTAGATCACATGCCCTGTATGATTGGGGATGGTTGCCATGGGAGAATGCAAGCCCCTATTACAATATCTTAATTAGCACAATCTTACTCATATAAAGTAGACATTTGGGAAATAAGAATAGACTATATTAAATTCAGCAGCTCTTGGGAGGCAGTTACCAAAGTATAAAAAATGTTGCATGTCCTTGAAAAGGAGGAGCCAGAATTTAAATCTAAATCTGTTTCCAGAGGGAAAATGCCTGTGACATTTAATATAAAATATTGACCCTCTGGTTATAAAATGTTGATCATGTGAGATGATAGATAGGCAATGATAATAATAATAATAATAATTATTATTATTATTATTATTATTGAGCTGAAACCAGTTTGGCTCAGTGGATAGAGCATCGGTCTGCGGACTGAAAGGTCCCAGGTTCGATTCCAGTCAGGGGCATGTACATTGGTTGTGGGCACATCCCCGGTGGGGGGTGTCCAGGAGGCAGCTGGTCGATGTTTCTCATCAATGTTTCTAGCTCTCTTTCTCTCTCCCTTCCTCTCTGTGAAAAGTCAATAAAATATATTTTTAATAATAATATTTATTGAGTTGTTGCTATAGATCTAGCTCCACCGCTTTATATATTTTCTCATGCATTATCACATTTAATTATCAGAAATACCCATTACATTATTTAACACTTCACACTCTGCCTAGATAATTTATTAAGCTGTTACAATATGTTTTGTTTCTGTTGTATTTTTATCACTTGGAGGGGGAGAAAGAGATGAATGCTTCTAAGGGCAGTGAGTGAGGAAAAAGAGGAGACTGAGCCCCACGTTTCTACCACAGGGGACACTGAGGTTCTTCCCCCTACAGAGACTTGGCAAGGGAGCTTCAGAGGCCTCTCCGGTGGACAGGAACAAATGATGGAGTGGTTAGAACACAAGCAGGCTGGTCCTAGGACCAGAATCTTCCCCAGGAGCAGACAAGCTTCTTGAATCCCTAAAGGCCTTTAAGAGAAGTTGAGTGATGGGCCCAAAGTCAATAAGCAAGTAACAGAATAGTCTCTAGCCCAAGCATGTCACATTCCAAAGCCGATGTTTTGTTTTGTTTTTTAAATATATTTTATTGATTTTACACAGAGAGGAATTGAGAGGGATAGAGAGTTAGAAACGTCAATGAGAGAGAAACACCGACCAGCTGCCCTCTGCACCTCCCCACTGGGGATGTGCCCGCAACCAAGGCACGTGCCCCTGACCGGAATCGAACCCGGGCCCCCTCAGTCCGCAGGCTGACGCTCTATCCACTGAGCCAAACCGGCCTCGGCCAAAGCCAATGTTGTTTTTTTAACTTCTTTTTAAAAAATATATATTTTATTGATTTTTTACAGAGAGGAAGAGAGAGGGATAGAGAGTTAGAAACATCGATGAGATAGAATCATTGATCAGCTGACTCTTGCACACACTTTCCTGGGGATGTGCCCGCAACCAAGGTACATGCCCCTGACCGGAATCGAACCCTGGACCTTTCAGTCCGCAGGCCCACGCTCTATCCACTGAGCCAAACCAGTTTCGGCTAAAGCCAATGTTTTTAACTGGACTTCTTAGCATCCTTGACTCTCTTCTCATTATGATTAACTGTTGTTTTACCAGGTGCATTTCTGGGGCCAAAAGCTGAATAATGTACACTTCTAGAAATGGTAGTGGGCCCAGCTGTCATGGTTCAGTGGTTGAGCATCGACCTATGAAGCAGGAGGTCACGGTTCCATTCCCAGTCAGGGCATATGCTGGGGTTGTGGGCTCGATCCCCATTATGGGGCAGGCAAGAGGCAGCTGATCAATGATTCGCATCTTAGATGTTTCTATCTCTCTCTGCCTTTCCCTTCCTGTCTGAAATTAATAAAAAATACATTTTAAAAAGATGGCAGTGGAACACTAGTTGGTGTCATGGAATTCAGCCACCTGCCCTGCAATCCTACTGTGTTAGCTTTGATTCCACGTTCTAGTGTATGATACAGGCTTGCTTCCTAGAAATGTGGCCACTTTCATTCAAAGTTGCTATGATGACTATTTGCAAATGTATTTACTTTCAAGCCTTTATTTTCGACTTCAGTAACCTTTGCCATTCATATTTATTATTAATCCATAAAGCATATGTAATTACACCTAAGTAGGTGACCCTAAATTAGCAAATTCCTATCCCGTCAACCACAGAAGATGTATCTGTTCTAGGAGTAATTAATCTTTTTCATCACTGATTCTCTGGAGGGATTTCAGAACTTCTTTTCATGGCCATTGCTTCTCGGATAATAGGCAAAGTAGCCCGAGCAGCCTTTGAAAGTGCTGGATGTTTGATAAATGTCTAGAACTTGCATTTAAAGTTGAGGATACAAGGTGATCCTTCCTCTGTGAATAATAATCCCAGAAAAGGAAAGAACGTCTTCATATACTTAGGACAGAAAGGGCACGGTGAGTGATACACTTGATAACTGAGTTTAGTGAAGAAATTTCTTTCCCATCCATTCTGGCAACTGACAGGTATAGAAATAATAGACAAACTAAAATGTCTCTGTTAATTTCATAAATAAAATGCATAAAAGAAAAAGCATCTCGCCCTAGCTGGTTTTGTTCAGAGGATAGAGCATTGGCCTTCGGACTGAGAGGTCCCAGGTTTGATTCCAGCCAAGGGCACATGCCTGGGCTGCAAATTCAATCCCCCAGTAGGGGGTGTGCAGGAGCAGCTGATCAATGATTCTCTTTCATCATTGATGTTTCTATTGCTCCCTCTTCCTTCCTCTCTGAAATCAAATTATACACACACACACACACACACACACACACACTGAGTGGCCAGATTATTATGATCTCTGAACGCATAATAATCTGGCCACTCAGGGTATATACTATATAATAAAAAGTTAATATGCAAATTGTCCCCTCAACCAGGAGTTCGACCAGCAGGCAGGCCGACTAACAGCCTATGTTTCCTCCCCCTGGCCTGGCTGGCTGGACCCCACCCATGCACAAATTCATGCACTTGGCCTCTAATATATATATATATATATATATATATATATATATATATATATATACTGAATGGCCAGATTATTATGCATTCAGAGGTCATAATAATCTGGCCACTCAGTGTATATGGTGGTTCAGAAGGACAGCCGAGACCTGGGATGAGCATCAATTAACTATGCTCTTGTCTTGACCACTGCAAACATACATATGTCACTATAGCTAGACACTAGGTCAAGAACACTAGGTGAAGCCCAACCAGCATGGCTCAGTGGTTGAGTGTTGACTTATGGCCTATGACCTATTACCTATGACCAGGAGGTCACCATACAGTTCGACATATGGAATAGGAGGTCACCATTCAGTTCTGAGGTTGGGGCACATGCCCAGGTTGTGGGCTCCATCCCAAGTGTAGGGTGTGCCGGAGGCAGCCAATCAATTATTCTCAATCATCATTGAGATTTCTGTCTCTCTCTCCCTCTCCCTTTCCCTTCCTATCTGAAATCAATAAGAATCTATTTCTAAGAAAGAACAACAACAACAACAACAAAACACTAGGTCAAATAGTGGTTGTGCCTAGATAATAATCTATTGTGTCTATATCAGGTAAATCCCTGAGATCATAGAAAATCTGTTAGCGGCAGAAATAGAACATTGGGGACTAGCTACACTTATAAGAAATATTAATCATGCTCTGTTAACTGTGATTGTTCTGTTCCGAGTAGAGAAAGCACATTGTAACCTGGCTGAGAGTTGTATGCAGTTCATCCTCCTTTCCCGAGAACTGCCTGTCATGGAAAGATTTACAATCTCCTGGTTGAAACAATCTAGTCCTAGAGCAGTGTTTCCCAAAGTGTGGTACGCGTACCACCAGGGGTACGGGAAGAGTTTGGTGGGGCTACACATTGCACCTGAGTTTGGTGGGGATATGCACTGCATCGTGCTTAGCTGCGCCTAATTCTACGTTCTCATGAGTCAAGTCAAGACAGTCTTGTGAGGCGTGAGATGGTCCGGTGTGCAAATAAATGTTACTTATAATATAACTTTTATTTATATTTTATTATGAATACTTTTATTTTTGTTTATTATTATTTTGTATATGTACCAAAAAATAAAAAATAAATATATTTTGATTGTTATTAAAATACATCCATTTTTTTTTGACGAGGGGTACTCAGCGTTACAAAAATTATAGAAGGGATACACATATGTCAAAAGTTTGGGAAACACTGTCCTAGAGGAACCTGCCCTTTGCAACCCCAGCCCCTATTACCTGTAATCTGATCCTGGAAGTGCCCAGAGGTACCCTTATTCTAGATTCCCCCCTCCTCCCAGCTCACATTGCCTGTAAACCTTTGATACCTTGCCTACCTCCCCATGCCTGTAATTCTTATTCTCCCGTGTAATCTTTGCCTTCTACCTAAGCTGCTGGCTTTTGGTGGGGGGGGGGGGGGGGAGGGGTACGGGCAGAGCAAATTTTCATAGGTGACCTGCTCCTCTCCCATACAGCCAGCAGTATTGGAATAAACACCTGTATATGATTCAACCCCATCTCTGCTGAATTGGCTCAAGTAGTGACAGTAGCCCGGACCCATTAGCTGTCCGGTTACAAATCCATCCCAAAGTTTTGAAGTCACTCGCAGTTAAAACAATTAAACCATGTGTTGCAGGTTGTTTCAGTAATTGTCTCCAATTTGGTCAGAGCTCTTTACATCCAAGGCCCTGAGAGATCCTCTGGTGCAATGACTCAGGGAGAGACCATGTGACCTGCTTTGTCCAACGAGACAACAGTAAATGAGGTGCAAGCTGTGGATGAAAGGAGCCACATGCTGACCTGACAAGATCAGGGGAGGCCTGCGTGGCAGTCTTGCAAACTCAGAGACCTAAAGTAACCACAAAAGATGGTTTGAAAGTTAAATATTTCACTACAAACAGGTTATAATGGGTAGTCGTGTCCTAGGCCAATATTTTCCCTGACAAGTTCAACTTAGATCTTTACTGAGCCCATTTTGCCTCTTTGCCTCTAAGATAACATATCTGTGAGCTGTCTTGGTAACTTGTGTGAAAGAGCCACATGCTGACCTGACAAGCTCAGGGAAGGCCTGCGTGGCAGTCTTGCAAACTCAGAGACCTAAAATAACCACAAAAGATGGTTTGGAAATTTAATATCTAACTACAAACAGGTTATAGTGGGTAGTCATGTCCCAGATATTTCACCTGGTGAAAATCAACTTGGATCTGCTTTACTGAGCCCATCTGCCTTCTGGCCTCTAAGATAACCTATCAGTGAGATGTCTGGATAACCTGTAACTTCCTTTTTACTCCAGACCCCTCAGGGCACAACAAATGACCCAGAGACATTCCCTCATTGTTATTGTTATCGTTAATTGTCAACTGTTAATTACGTTATCCTGTATCCACACCTGTAAAAGAAGCTCATGTCCATCATTTCACTTTTCACCCTATCCCAGCGGTTTCCCCACTTTGCTCTGTCCCACCTCCCTAATCTATCACCAATGAATTTCATATAACTCACCTATGTCCCTTTCCTTTGATTGCAATGTATAGATGTAACTCTCCATTCTCAGGAGCATTATCTCAATTCGTTGAGGTTCTGCTTCCCGGCATATGTTGACAGTTGGGCTCAAATAAACTCACAAAATTTCTTTACAGGTTTCAATGTTTGTTTGTTTTTTCGTTAACAAAGCAAAAGCTTGAAAAGTGATAGCACTTAGGGAATTGCTACTCTTGTTATTCTCTGGAGCTCTGAGACCACCAGGTAAAAAAGGTAGGCTTGGCCCTAACCGGTTTGGTTCAGTGGATAGAGCGTTGGCCTGCGGGCTGAAGGGTCCCAGGTTCAGTTCAGGTCAAGGGCATATGCCTGGGTTACAGGCTCAATACCCAGTAGGAGGCGTGCAGGAGGCAGTCGATCAATGCTTTTCTCTTATCATTGATGTTTCTCTCTCCCTCTCCCTTCCTCTCTGAAATCAATAAAAACATATATATATATATATATATATATATATATATATATATATATATATATATAAAAATGTCAGCCTTGCCCATGGAGACGAGATCACTCGGAACAATCAATAAGTTCTCAGTTGAGGGCTTTTAGGCAGCAGAACAGACAGCTGACGTGTGTGAGCCCACAGGCTAGAAGCAGAGGAACTACCTTATACAGTAAATGATTGTGTTAAGCCATTGCATTTTCGGGGCGGTTTACAGCATGGTAGAAGCGAACTGATAGACCATATGAACAACCTCGTGGATTGCCTTTGCAATTCTTATCCAAAAGAAAGCGGGCCTTGTTTCCACCTCTAACACGTTGGTAATGTGATATTGTGATTTGCAATAAGACATATATATTTGGTCTCTGGCCCAGTTCCTGGCACAGAGCTCCTGAAAACCCTTGGAATTTCCTGTGTTGAGAGCCTTAAGGTGTCTTTTGTAATGTTAACGAGGTGACGTTAGGAAAGTCCCTAGGTCTGGTAGGGATGGGGGCTGGTTGCCAGGGAAACCAACCGCATGAGTAGGGGGTTGGGACTTTCAGTCCCACCCCCAGATCTTTGGGATGGGAAAGGGCTGGAGGTTGAATCAATCACTAATGGCTAATGACTTAAGCACTCTTTCCTGGGCGAGGAAGCCTCTATAAAACCCCAAACGGAGGGTATCTGGAGAGCTTGTGAGTTGGTGAGCAAGCGAGTGGAGGCGCAGAGAAAATGATGTCAGGAGCTTGGCAGCTCCGTGCCCTTTCCGCAGGCCTTGACCTACTCACCTCTTCCATCGGGCTGTTCCTGAGTTACGTCTTTTTATAACACACCGGTGACCCAGTAAGTAAAATGTTTCTCTGTGCTCTGTGGCCACTCTAGCAAGTCAATTGAACACGGAAGAAGGGGTCTTGGGAACCTCTGAGCTATAAAGCTGGTGGGTCCGAACCATAGTAACAACTTGAACTTGTGATTGGCGTCTGGAGTGGGGGGAGGGGGGCAGTCTGGTAGGACTGGAACCCTAACCTGCGGGATCTGTCGCTAGCTCCGGGTAGCTAGTGTCAGAATTGCGTTAAATTGTACCCAGCTGCTGTTGGAGGTAATGGCGTGGAGGTAGAGGAAAAACCCACACCTTGAAATTGCATAGAAACCTTACTAAAGCATTTGGGGACCTAGAAGTCAAATCAATTTTGATACCTCCTTCTCCCTCAGCCTGCATATACCCATCAAAGTCTGTTTTTGCCTCCTATAAATCTGAAATCCATCTTCTGGACTAAATAGGGAATCCTCCTGCCCATTTCCCAGCATTCACCCTGGCCCCACTCGGATCTGTACCCCAATGTAACAATCATTTAAAAAACCAGCCCAAACCGGTTTGGCTCAGTGGATAGAGCGTAGGCCTGCGTACTGATGGGTCCCAGGTTCCATTCCGGTCAAGGGCATGTACCTTGGTTGCGGGCACATCCCCTGTGGTGGGTGTGCGGGAGGCAGCTGATCGATATTTTTCTTTCATCAATGTTTCTGGCTCTCTATCCCTCTCCCTTCCTCTCTGTAAGAAATCAATAAAATATATTTAAAAAATAACAATAAAAACCAATCTGGCTATGCTTCCCTTCCCACTTAAAACCCTTTGCTCACTTTCATTTATGTCCTATATTTCCCAAGACCTACAGTTCCTCCTCACAGTGTGAGCTTCCCCCCCGCCCCCCAGCCCCCAGCCAGCCTCATCTCCACAACTACCTATATTGGTGTCTGCCCCTTCTCTTCCTTTTGTTCTGCTAATGGGCATTGGCAAGCAACTCTCCTGCGGGAACCTTTCCGTATGCTGTTGCCACTACTCTTGCCCCATCCCCCACTGCCTCTAGCCAGCCTACTCATCTTACCTCAGTCATCACTTACTTTGGGGAGCCTTTTTCTGGGCCCCTAGTGTAGGTTATATTCTTTATCTTTATTGTATTTCTCTCTTATTTTATTTTGTGATGGAATATACTCAGGTTTGTGTGATTTTTAAGGTTGATATCTGTATTACAAACTACACTATAAACTCCAGAGAGTAAAGAATGCCAAGCTGCCTAGACTGGTTTGGCTCAGTGGATGGAGCTTGGCCTGTGGACTGAAAGGTTCCAGGTTCGATTCCAGTCAAGGACATGTACCTTGGTTGCGGACACATCCCCAGTAGGGGGTGAGCAGGAGGCAACTGATTGATGTTTCTAACTCTCTATCCCTCTTCCTTCCTCTCTGTAAAAAATCAATAAAATATATCAAAAAAAGAAAAAAGAAAAAGAACACCAAGCTTTGCTCACACTGGGAGCTCTGATGCCTAACATACTGCCTGGCATAGAACTGACAGTACTAGTATGTGCATTTGTTGACTGAGTGGATGTGTGGATGAAAAGGGGCCATGAGGCAAAACCGGTTTGGCTCAGTGGATAGAGCGTCAGCCTACGGACTGAAAGGTCCCAGGTTCGATTCCAGTCAAGGGCATGTACCTTGGTTGTGGGCACATCCCCGGTAGGGGGTGTGCAGGAGGCAGCTGATCGATGTTTCTCTCTCATCGATGTTTCTGACTCTCTATCCCTCTCCCTTCCTCTCTGTAAAAAACTCAATAAAATATATGTTTTACAAAAAAAAGGAGGGGCCATGTGCTAACCTGACAAGCCCAAGGAAGGCCTGTGAGGTGCCCTTGCAAACTCAGAGACCTAACCACAAAGGATGGTCTAAAATTAAAATTTAGTTAAGACACAGTCTATGACTGAAACCAGTTTGGCTCAGTGGATAGAACATCGGCCTGCGGACTGAAAGGTCCCAGGTTCAATTCCGGTCAGGGACACGTACCTGGGTTTCGGGCACATCCGCAGTGGGGGCTTGCAAGAGGCAGCTGGTCGATGATTCTCTCTCATCAATGTTTCTAACTCTCTATCCCTCTCTCTTCTTCTATGTAAAAAAATCAATAAAATACACACACACACACACACACACACACACACACACAGTCTATGGTGAGTAGTCATGTCCTAGGCCGGTATCTTCCCTGAAAAAGATAAACTTTGACCTTTACTGAGCCTATAGTCTTTTTGCATCTAAGGTAACACACCCGTGAAATGCCAGGGTAACTTGTAACTTCCCTTTTCCCTCCGGGCACAACCAATGCACCCGGGCAGAGACCACAAATTCCCTTTGTTAATTGTTGACTACTACTGTCCTGTACCCACCAAAGTAAAAGATGCATGTATCTATCATTTTATTTTTTATCCAATCCCAGAGGTTTTTCCCATTCTGCTTTCTCCCACCTCCCTAACCTATCACCACTGGATTCCATGTGACCCACTTATGCCTCCTCCTTTAATTGTAATTTAAAAACAAGGTAAACAACAATGATTCTCTGGAGCATTAACTTAATACGTTGAGATTCTGCTTCCAGGCAATCATCAATCCTTTGGCTCAAATAAACCCACAAAAATTCTTTACAGGTTTGAATTTTTCTTATGTTAACAAACGAGTTTGATATACAGAGCTATACTTGCACTTGGACATATATAAAATCTGTTCAGTAGGTAGTTGCTGAATGACTAGGGAAGGAATGGAAAAGCCTGGGTTAGGGAGAGGATGGCCATGTTACATGGCCTTGTATTCCTTGCACATAAGAAGCTAGCTATTTAATATATATATATATATATATATATATATATATATATATATATAATTGATATTTTACAGAAAGGAAGGGAGAGAGACAGAGAGTTAGAAACATCGATGTGAGAGAAACATAGATCAGCTGCCTCCTGCACACCCCCCACTGGGGATGTGCCCACAACCAAGGTACATGCCCTGTACTGGAATCGAACCCGGGACCCTTCAGTCCGCAGGCCGACGCTCTATCCACTGAGCCAAACCGGTTTTGGCAAAGCTAGCTATTTTTGAATATTCTGAGGATTTTGAAGGGATAAATAAGAATATGGAGAAAAGGAGAACAAGAACTTGTTTCTTTACATTTGAATCAAATCAATTAAATGGTCTTTTGTGTAGACGTGGAATTAATTTGTAAACAAAAAAATTTGGATACTTCTCTGGATAAACAATGGTGCAATTCTATGGGAAAACATCTTGCGATCATAATTAACATTTCTTTAGTCTACAAGATGAATCCTCTTGGTTTATAGAACACTAAATTTTCCCAATAGAAAAAAAATTCTCACTAGAAAAATGATCATGAAGTCAATTTCTTTAACATAAATAGAAATCAAAACAGAACATATTATCCTGTCCCCTCATCATCCTTCTTATTAACCTTGTTTAAATCGTCATCGTCTCTCAAATGTACACAAATGTTTTGTGTGTGTGTGTGTGTGTGTGTGTGTGTGTGTGTGTATTGATTTCAGAGAGGAACCGAGAGAGAGATAGAAACATCAATGATGAAAGAATCATTGATTGGCTGCCTCCTGCATGCCCCACACTGAGGATCGAACCTGCAACCCGGGCATGTGTCCTGACCAGGAATTGAACTGTGACTTCCTGGTTCATAGGTCGACGTTCAACCACTGAACCATGCCAACCAGGCTCTCTCTCTCTCTCTCCATATATATATAGAATCAACATCACCTGGGCTACAGTAAACCCACCCACAAGTTGTAAAGTAATTCAGAGATGATACAATGAAACCAACTCTCCCAATCTTGTGGTTCTGAATTATCTAAACATGAACCTGATATGTCATTCCACTACTTAAAAACCTTCAAGATTCAATAGCAACCCTGAGGAAGGCACCCTCAACTCAGGGCTCAGGGGCTCAGTAGAAAAATCAAGATTTATTCAGTGGTTTGGTCAGATCTGTGTCTTTGAGTAGGTCAGGGAAAGGCTCAGTGTCCATCAAATGACATATGTTCCTGTAGAGTCTAATCTAGGTACATTTTTTTCACCTTATTTTGAAAATTTGAAAGAGTATCAAGTATGGAAACACGGATTGGGGATTTATTTTATTTTATTTTTTGCCACACATGACCCTGATCGAGAGTTAGTCAGAGGGAAGGAGAGATGTTGGCAGTCATTTCTCCTTGTTGGGTTCTTTTGCCCTGCACACTCGGTATCTTAATGCCTACTCTAGTTAGGATGCAGTCCCCTTCACATTGTTAAACAGTGATAAATAGGGCCAGATGCTTTGCATTAAAAAGACATTTTAGTTAATGTTCCTTGAGGAGAAGCAATAGTAACCAGTGTTGCCCATTTGTCTGGTCATTCCAGGCTCCAGATGGCCTCATCAGTACTTGCGGAAATAGGAATGTTTTATTGAGTTGGAAGATTAATATGTGCTGAGCCACCTCAATCACTTTGGGAGGGGTTTTAAATGTGAGCCTACAGCATTTCTGGTAAAATGCACACCAAGTGGGACAGAGTAATCAAAACCACTCTTTCTCTCTTACAATAGGATGAATGAGCTGTTATTGTATTTTCCACAAACAACATTTTATAGAACTGTCCCTCTTTGCTTACTAGCAGTAAAGCACTTTGGAGCATTATTAGCTAAACTTACAAAAGAACTATAGTGTGTCTTTAAAAAAAGATTTCAGTGAGGAAGGGAGAGGGAGAGATAGAAACATCCATGATGAGAGAGAATCATGGCGAATCGACTGCCTCCTGCACACCCCACACTGGGGATCAAGCCTGCAACCCAGGCATGTGCCCTTGATTAGAATCAAACCTGGGACCTTTTAGTTGGCAGGCCAATGCTCTATCCACTGAGCCAAACCAGCTAAGGCTATAATATGTCTTTGAAATAATTAAATATCCTATCTGAAGTCTTTGAAAATGGGATTGTACCCTGTTAAAATTACAGTAGAATATTGATTTGAAGTCACTGTTAATTTATAAACTTGAAATATATTTATTGTAAAGTTTGCCTGATTAGTTACGGGACTGTTGTGCCAATGAGATATGATTATAAATATTATTCCACATTACCACTTTTTAAAATGTTTTTTGTTGATTTTCGAGACAGGGAGAGAGAGAAATATCAATCAGTTGCCTCTGCACTGACCCCAATCAGGGAAAGAACCTGCAAATTTGGCATGTGCCCTGATTGGGAATTGAACCAGGGAACTTTTTAAAAAATATATTTTTTCATTGATTTCAGAGAGAAAGGGAGAGGGTGAGAGAGAGAAACATTAATGATGAAAGAGAATCATTGATTGGTTGCCTCCTACACAACCCCCCACTGGGGATCTATCCTGCAACCCAAGCATATGCCCTTGACTGGAACCGAACCTGGGACCCCTCAGTCCATAGGCCAACGACCTATCCACTGAGCTAAATATATTTTTATTGTCTTTTATTTGCTCTTCTGTACTGCAGATGTACTGTATTGCATTTTAAAAAAAATTTTATTCATTGATTTCTATTTATTATTTTTATATTTTATTTCATTATTTATTTATTTTTATTTCAATAAATCTTTATTGTTCAGATTATTACAATTGTTCCTCTTCCCCTCCCCCCCCAAAGCTCTCCTCCACCTGGTTCCCACCCCACCTTCTTCCCTTAACTTCCCCCTCCCCACCCCCCTGTTCTTATCCATAGGTGTGATTTTCGTCCAGTCTCTTCCAGTACCCTCCATACCCTTTTCCCCACAAGAATTGTCAGTCCACTCCCTTTCTATGCCCCTGATTTTATTATATTCATCAGTTTATTCTGTTCATCAGGTTTTTTATTCACTTGATTTTCAGATTCACTTTTTGATAGATAGGTAGTTGTATATAATTTTTATCTTTACACTTTTCTTCTTCTTCCTCTTCCTAAAGAATACCTTTCAGCATTTCATATAATACTGGTTTGGTGGTGATGAACTCCTTTAGCTTTTTTTTTTTTTTTTTTAATCTGTGAAGCTATTTATCTGACCTTCAATTCTGAAAGATAGCTTTGCTGGGTAGAGTAATCTTGGTTGTAGGGTCTTGCTATTCATCACTTTGAATAGTTCTTGCCAACTCCTGTCTGGCCTGCATGGTTTCTGTTAAGAAATCAGCTGACAATCATATGGGTGCTCCCTTGTAGGTAACTGTTTTCCTCTTGCTGCTTTTAATATTCTCTCTTTGTCTTTTGCCCTTGGCATTTTAATTATGATGTGTCTTGATGTGGTCCTCTTTGGATTCCTTTTGATTGGGGTTCTTTGCACTTCCTGGACTTGTAAATCTATTTCTTTCAGCAGGTGGGAGAAGTTTTTGGTCATTATATTCTTCAAATAGGTTTTCAGTATCTTGCTCTCTCTCTTCTGGCACCCCCATAATTCTGATGTTGGTACACTTGAAGTTGTCCCAGAGGCTCCTTACAATATCTCCATATTTTTGGATTCTTTTTTCTTTTGCTTTCTGGTTGGGTGTTTTTTGCTTCTTCGTATTTCAAATCTTTGACTTGATTCTTTGGATCCTCTAGTCCAATGATCAGCAAACTGCGGCTCATGAGCCACATGGGGTTCATGAGCCACATGGGGCTCACGAGCCACAGTTCACGAGCCGCAGTTTGCCGATCTGTTGATTAATGAGTTTGCCGAACACTGACCTAGACTCTCGATTCCAATAATTACAGGCTGTTGTTGTTCCATGTGATTAAGCTCCTATTCCAATGGTCAGAAAACTCATTAGTCAACAGAGTTGCAGTTTGCTGACCACTGCTCTAGTCTGCTGTTGGATCTCTGTATATTATTTTTTATTTCAGTCAGTGAATGCTTAATTTCTAGTTAGTCCTTTTTCATATCCTCGAGGGTCTCACTAAATTTAGCGGTGTTACCTGTTTCTTTGTCTCCACATTTTGGCTGTTTCCCTGAATTGATAGAGTGGCTTTGTGTGCTGGGTATCCTGTAGTGGCTTTGTGTGCTAGGTATCCTGTAGGGCCCAGTGGATTGGCCTCCCCAATTAACTGAGGTGGACCCTCTTGGTGCACCTCTTTGTGGGCTGTGTACACAGTCTTGTTGTAGTTAAGCCTTGATTGTTGTTGGTATCACTGTGAGGAATTGGCCTCCAGGCCAATTGGCTGTGAGGATCAGCTGTGTCTATGCTGGGAGAACTTCTATTCAAAACTTTCAAAATTTTGAGGCAATACTTGCTTCAGTGGGGCTTTGGTGCTCACTGAGTCTGCCCCCTGAGTGTGTCCCTTATACATCTGAGGAGTTGTAATGTGGATGGTCCTACTCTGACCCCTGGGTACATTGGCTCTTGATCTCCAAGGAGGTGCTAATTTAGCTCTGCCTGAGGCCACCCAGCAGGAGCTACAGAGAGATCTGCAGATTCCTGTTCTTTGGGGTTTGGAGGTTCCCAGATGAGGCCCAGGTATAAAGCAATGCAAGTTGCTGTGGTGCCTTGGGCCTTCTTTTGGATGTTCTGGGTCTCTGCCTCAGCTGTAGTTTGTTAGATAAGTATAGATTTCAAAGGACCAGATGCAAAAGCTTCGGCACACAGCTTAGATGGGCAGAGACTCAGGGCAGAGCAAACAGCAATGGCTTTCCATCAGCCCTGCCCTAAGAGGCCCTGAGTCTCAGTGTCCCACCGTAATTGCTGCAAGCACCTCTGAGAGAAAGCCTCCCTGGAGTTCTGCCTACTGCCAGACAGTCCAGTTTCTCTCTGTATGAGTGTGGGTTCCCAGAGTCTCACCCAGAATTGGAGTTAGGAGTAGTCGGGAGCTTGTGTCTCCCTCCCGCTTGAAAAAGACAACTCCGTACTCAGTTGCCAGCCCTCCCCGCGCACACGCCTCCATACCTCTGCCTTTACTTCCATAGCTCCTCTGAGTCTCAGTGTGCATTTCTCTTTCCTTCTAGTTGTAGAATTTCCACTCAGCCACCCTTCCTGTGGTTCTGGATAATGTCCGTTTTGTCTTTCAGTTGTAGTTTTAAAGTTGTTGTGCGAGGCAACATATCAGGTGTTTACCTGTGCTGTCATCTTGATTTCTTTCCTATTTATTGATTTCTTTAGCTCCAGAAGTTTGCTTTAAAAACCTTTTTTCTGTATCTTTGGCAAATATCTCATTTTTTTAAAATACATTTTTATTGAATTTTTAGAGAGAGGAAGAGAGAGGGATAGAGAGAAACATTGATGAGAGAGCATCATTGATCAGCTGCTTCCTGCACACCCCCCACTGGGGATATGCCCACAACCAAGGTACATGCCCTTGACCGGAATCGAACCTGGGACCTTCCAGTCCACAGGCTGACGCTCTATCCACTGAGCCAAACCAGTCTCGGCCAAATATCTCATTTTTATTTTTTTATTTTTAAATATATTTTATTGATATTTTTCAGAGAGAAAGGGAGAAAGATAGAGAGCTAGAAACGTTGATGAGAGAGAAACATCGACCAGCTGCCTCTTGCACATCCCCTACCGGGAATGTGCCTGCAACCAATGTACATGCTCTTGACTAGAATCGAACCCAGGACCTTTCAGACCGCAGATGGACGCTCTACCACCGAGCCAAACTGGTTTCGGCAAATATCTCATTTTGAACATGTATTTTTTAATGTGCTATCATTGAATTGTCTGTAGTTTCTTGTAGTTCCTTGAGTTTCTTCAAAACAACTCTTTTAAAAAATATATATTTTATTGATTTTTTACAGAGAGGAAGAGAGAGGGATAGTTAGAAACATCGATGAGAGAATTATCGATCAGCTGCCTCCTGCACACCCCCTACTGGGGATGTGCCCACAACCAAGGTACATGCCCTTGACCGGAATCGAACCCGGGACCCTTCAGTTCGCAGGCTGATGTCTATCCACTGAGCCAAACTGGCTCCGGCAAAACAACTCTTTTAAATTCTTTACTAGCTAGTTAGCAAAATGTTGTTTTCAAAAGTTATTAAAGAATTCTTTTTCTTTTGGTGATAATATGTTTCCTTGCTTTTCCATGTTATTTACAGTGTTGTATCACTGCTTTCACACTTGAAGCTGCAGACACCGCCTTAAATCTTTGTTCGCTGCCTTCAGTTGGGGAATTCTGCTCACTGGCATTGCTCTTTTCTGGGGTTTCCTCTGCTTTTGTCTGAGGACTTCAGCTTCGCTCTTCTTGCTCCCTCTTGTGGCAGAATTTTTAATTAAACATGTCTTTTTCTGGTTCTTACAATTTAGCAGGCTGGCTGCTAGAAACCTCTTTTGTTTGCCAGCAGGTGGTGCTATAATCCAAGTTTGTGGTTTCTCCCTTGCCCATAGACCCCATTTCCTGAGCACACTCCTTATCTACCAGATCTTGCTGTCTGCTGCTCTAGCTGCTTGCATTCTCGCACAGGAAGCCAGTGGCAGAGTGCGGGGAACTGTTTATTTAGCACTCAGGGTAGGGGGTTCCAGCAGAACTTCTCTGGATGTGGTATCCCCACCCCCCACCCCAGAGGCTCTTGGTTGGACTTCTTGCTGAATGCAGTCAGCAGAATGGTGTCCCTATAATGAGTGTATATATATATATATATATATATATATATATATATATATATATTTTTTTTTTTTTTTTTTAAAGAGGTAGAGAGAGATAGAAACATCAATAATGAGTCCTAAGTGGTTTGGCTCAGTGTATAGAGGGTCGGCTTGTGGACTGAAGAGTCCTAGATTTGATTCCGGTCAAGGGCACATGCCCGGGTTGTTTCAATCTCTTTCTCCCTCTCCCTTCCTCTCTGAAATCAATAAAAATAAATTTTAAAAATTAAATAAAAGAAACATCAATAATGAGATATAATCATTGATCAGCTGCCTCCTGCACACCACACACTGGGGATCGAGCCCACAACCCTGACCAGGAATCGAGCCTGACTTTCTGGTCTCAACCACTGAGCCACACTGACCTGGCTCTTTAATGCAGTTTTATGTTCTTATCTGCCTCTTTCCTTCGCTATGGCCCCAGTTATGGAGGTCCCATTGCTGTATCCTGGGTGCTGCTCCAGCTGCATCCTGCACCACTGGAGCACCTGGGTACTCACTGCTCTCTTTTTCCACTTAGAATTTAAGAGCTTAGAATTTAAGATAGGTTGGTACCACTTGATAGGACAGCCCTGTGCAATGTTGCCTTAAGCGAGAGATAGTCCTGGTAAAGTTCTTACTATCTCTCCTACGTTGCGTCCAAACTTGTATATATATTTTTGGCATGGTGGACAACCTCTTTGAAAGCTGGATTTCTGTAAATTCTCTCTCTTCCATGGGTCAACATTCTCCAGTTTTTTTCTCATCTAAAGAGAGGGGGTAGGGCATGTTTGCACAGGTGGGCAAGAATCCTCCCAGGTCTTTGGTGTATGGGTGTTGGATTCCACAACTCCTACAAAAATGCTTTTGTTCAGGCAGAGATGTCCAATTCTTTTATTATTTTTAAAAATATATTTTATTGATATTTTACAGAGAGGAAGGGAGAGAGCTAGAGAGCTAGAAACATCGATGAGAGAGAAACATCGACCAGCTTCCTCTTGCACATTCCCTACTGGGGATGTGCCCGCAACCAATGCACATGCCCTTGACCGGAATCGAACCTGGGACCTTTCAGTCTGCAGACCGAAGCTATACCACTGAGCCAAACTGGTTTCGGCGATGTCCAATTCTTTTTAAAAATACATATTTTATTGATTTCAAAGAGGAAGGGAAAGGGGGAGAGAGAGAAATATCAATGATGAGAAAGAATCATTGTCAGCTTCCTTCTGCATGCCCCCTACTGGGGATCAAGCCTGCAACTCGTGCATATGCCCTGACTGCGAATAGAACTGTGATCTCCTGGTTCATAGGCTGATGCTCAAACACTGAACCACACTGACCAGGCTCAGATATATTAATATTCTAAGGATTTTATCATTGCATTTCTGTAAGCATGAATACTTATGGTGAGGACAGCTATTGGCTGGTACACTATCTTCTGTGGCCAGAATTCCAGAGTACTGTTAAAGTACTTCATGAATATGTTAATACTTCACAATTATGTCAAGTGGGGCTATTCATAGATCAAACTACCTTAGGGGGGGAAAGGTAGAGCAGAAATTAATCATCTCATATACACATGGTTCATGAATACAAAGGTATCAGTAATGTTCACCCCCCCCCCACACACACACACACACTTACATTCACACTCACATAGACTATATTATTTGTGGTTAGGGACAATCAGGAAGGCAGGCAGGCGAGCAGTTGGGAGCCAGCAGTCTTGAATTTTGAGAGGGATCCCAGATTGGAGAGGTTGCAGGCTGGGCTGAGAGCCATCCCCCAAGCCCCCCATGCACGAATTTCATGCACTGGGCCTCTAGTAGACTATATTATTTCTGCTTCTCTCTGCTCTGCCTGGTGACTTCATTCTCTCCCACTGCAGAGAGAATTCTCCACAAAGACTACCTGGCCTGGGACATGGAAGCCCTGGGTACTCTTCTTGATTGTGTTCTGACTGAGGAAGGAAAACTTCCTCTGTAGCTGCAATCCAGAATAGTCTGGGAAGAACTTAACTTTGGCCCTGCTGGGACCATTCACCCACCCAGTGGGATACTTACTATGGATAAAGAAAAGGAGGGACTATGATTGGCATTTATAGAAACACCCAGAAGAAGTGAGGAAGGAGCAGTTCCTTAAAGATCGTTGTTTTGATGAGTAAAGGTTCTTCAAATAGTCTATAATCCAGTTGTGATCCAATAGATCTAAACACAGAGAACAGAATACAATGCAAAAAGCCTTAGAAAAGATTATTTTGAAACTAGTGCCCCAGTGCACAGATGCATGCATATTGAAAGGAAATTCATTAGAAGGTGGCCAGCAGGCCAGACTTGCCCTAGAGCCAACCTCCCATGGTCCTTCCCCAGCTGGGTGGTGCTGCGGCTCAAAGGGTGTCTACAGAATGAGCGGAGTTCCTCTGGCAGGTGGGGTGCCTCAGCCTGGCCTATAGGGATCGGGCCAAAACTGGGTCTCCAACATCCCCTGAGGGGTTCTGATTGCAAGAGGGCAGTTCTCAGGTGACACACCCCAGAATTGGGCTCCCTTCTCTCTGGTTCTGGGGTGCATCACCTGGGAACCACTGCTGCCAAGTCACTGCAGCTTGACAGTTTCTGTATGTATGCTCTGTTGGTCAGTGCGCATCATACCTACCAGCCAGTTGGACAGTTGGATAGTCGCTTAGCCATATATATATATATATATATATATATATATATATATATGTATTTTTCAATATATTATAGTAAACATAATATATAGTTTCCATTTGCCAAGAAGTTATAACAAATAATACATTTATGCACTTAATGCAAATAGAAACCTATATAATAAAAGCCTAATATGCTAAGTGTCCAGTTGACCAGTGGGCCCTTCAACCAATCAAAGTGTAATATGCTAATGATATGCTAAGACCACTCAACTGCTTGCTATGACATGCATTGACCACCAGGGGACAGATGCTCTGACTGGTAGGTTAGCTTGCTGCTGGGGTCTGGTTGATCAGGACTGAGTGAGATGGGCCAGACATGCCCTGGTGCCTTCCTGCAGTCTCTCCCCAGCTGGCCAACCTCCTGCACTTCTCTTTGACCCAGGATTGTGCATTGGTGGGGCTCCTTGGCCTGGCCTGCACCCTCTTGCAATACAGGGCCCCTCAGGGGATGCCAGAGATCCAGTTTTGGCCCAATCCCATAAGCCAGGCCAGGGGACCCCACTAGTGCATGAATTTGGGCACTGGGCCTCTAGTCCAATATAATAGAGTCCAATATAATAAACTATATATATTCAACATATTACATAATATATAGGGAAATGCAAAAGTAGATTTACATTGGGAGTATGTGAAACAGTTTATTCTTGTATTATTATTTATTAACTAGAGGCCTGATGCACAAAATTTGTGTACTGGGACAGGGGTCCCCTCAGCCCAGCCAGCGTCCTCTTGCAGTCCTGGACCACTCAGGGGATTGGGCCTAAGCCAGCAGTCAGACATCCCTCTCACAGTCTGTGGCTCTCAGAGTCCAGGATTCCTCACTCCTTACACCCGCCTGCAGGGGAGGCGGGAGAGGCTTCCGCTACCACTGCTGCACTTGCCAGCCATGAGTTCAGCTTCTGGCTGAGCACTCCCCCTGTGGGAGCCCACTGACCACCAGGGGGCAGCTCCTGCACTGAGCATCTGCCCCCTGGTGGTAAGTGCATGTCATAGTGACCAGGTGTTCTGCCATTGGGTCAATTTGCATATTAGGGTTTTATTATATAGGATTATTGTATTATTTTTCATACAAACAACTGTAAACCTACTTTTGCTCCACCCTGTATCTTTTCAAGTTAGTGATTTCATTTTATTTGGATACATACTCAGAAATGGAATTGCTGCATCATGTGGTAGTTGTATTTTAAAAATTTTTTGGTATTTTTAATTTTTTGAGGAACCTCCAAACTGTTTTCTACAGTGTTCTGACTAGGAATTGAACTGGTGACCTCTTAGTTCATGGGTTGTTGCTCAACCACACAGCAACCCTGGCTGGGCAGAAGTATTTTCTTATGAAATTATATGCATAACCTGGCGCCAGCCAAATAATTCCAAACAGTTGGCCAAAAGAAAAAAGGACTTTTTTCCTAAAATCAATTCTTGTCTATGGTACTATCCCTTTGGCTATGTGGACTCTCTGAACCCATCCGATATAATAAAAGGCTAATATGCAAATTGTCCCTCAACCAGGAATCTGACCAGGAGTTCAACCAGGGAGCAGGGCTGGCCCTTCCCCTTGGCTGGCCTGGACTGACCGGCCCTGAGAGGGGCAGGCTGGCTGGACCCCACCCATGCATGAATTTGTGCACTGGGTCTCGAGTTCCATCATAATTGTGATGCTGAAACTAAATAGTCCTAGCTTACTTCGTTACCTTTGAAAATTAATTCCAAAAAGATGCATGTTTACATATAAAAGCGTAAGCAACCAAATGACTGGTCATCCAGTTGCTATGATGATGCACACTGACCACCAGGGGGCAGATGCTCATTGCAGGAGCTGCCCCCTGGTAGTCAGGGTGCTCCTACAGTGGAAGTGATGGTCAGCTGACCAATGTACCTCAGAAGCCAGGCTCACAGCTGGCAAGTGCAGCTGCAGAGGCGTGAGCCTCTCCTGTCTCCACAACAGCGCTACCTAGTGGTGGTGGCTACTGAGTGGTGGCAGCAGGTGCAGCGGGCTTGGGATGAGTGGGAGCAGCATGGCTTGTGGCCCGGGTTCAGGCTCCTCCCTGGCCCCCTGCTCCTTCGTGTACTACTGCATCCTCGGGGGATGTCGGACTGCCAGTTTTGGCCTAATTCCCACAGGCTTGCAGGGATTGGGCAGAAACTGGCAGTCTAACATCCCCTGAGAGGTCCCAGATTGCAAGGGGGTGCAGGCCAGGCTGAGGGATCCCACGGGTGCACAAATCCATGCACCAGGCCTCTAGTTTACATATATCATATGGATTTAGAAAGAGGATCTAAACCTTCATGATGGGAAGTTAGAATTCATTTACTAGTCCTTCCTTCTCTCCTCCTTCCCCCTTTTCTCTCATTAAGTTAGTAAGCAACGTAATGTCTCTGAAATCATCCTGTTTATATTAGTGGCAGGTCACTAAGTCAATGATGGGTTTTTCATTAAGGTAAAGTTCTTTCTATTTGCTAATGTTACTTTTTTAACCATGTGTAAAGTCTCAGTAATGAAGTAGAAATCTGGTAAATTGAAACAATTTAAACTGCATTCATGTGGCTCATGTGTATTTGTAACAATTTTGAATGGGAAAGACCCCAAGGACATAGCAATACGCTTGTTGAAAGTTCAATGAGAAAGTCAGTGGGAAATTGGTCAGGGAAGCCAAGAGCTGAATAAGGAGCACACGGAAAACAGAAGCTGCTGAAAGGGTAGAATATAGTCTGTGTAGCAACAAAAACTCTTTTAAAAAGTGGAGTTGCCTTCCACTCTTGCGTGGAAGAGGTACTCTTGGCACAAGGCCCTTGTAATGAGTCAAGTAAAGGAAATGCTTTTGATTATGAGAGGATTTTTTAAAAGAAGGAACATAAAGCATATTTACTTGTCAGTAGTTGTTAGTCTATGGCTATGACTTCCTGTTTGCTGCCAAACAAGCAAGTGAGTGGATGGTTTCTGTGTCCTGGCGATCTCTCAACCACCATTCCCTGTGCCCTATTAACAAAAATTAAATGGTATATCAGTTAGTTATTTTTTCCAACACGCATATGTTTTGTTTTTTAGACATGCCTCCGTTGATTTTTGTAAAGAGGGGGAAGGGAGAGGGTGAAAGCAAAACATCGATGTGAGAGCGAAACATCGATCCTCCCCTTCCCCACTCTCCTAGGTGCCCGGACTGGGGATAAAACCTGCAACCCGGGCATGTGACCTTGAAACTATACAACAAATGCATCTGGGCTGCCTTTCACTACTTAGCCAATTAAGCAGAGACAGGGTTGAATCCTATAGGAGCGTTTATTCCAGTGATTGCAGCAGTGTGGGGGAGCAGCAGGTCATCCACGAAAATCTCTGCCCCCCACCATAAGCCTGCTGCTTTTGTGGGGCAGAAGGACAAAAGTTACTTGGGGAAGTAGGCAGAAGGTATAAGAATGGGTGTAATGTTACAGGTTGCAGGCGATGTGGGCTGGGGGGTGGTTTGCAAAGGGCAACAAGGTTGTTCATCTTTCCATGATGATCGGCAATCCTCCAATAAGGAGAATGGACCACATTTTGAGGTTAACTCCCAGGTCCAGGCCATACAACTTCCGGCCAGGTCAGAATGTGCTTTCTTTAATCAGAAGGAAAAATATGACACTTAACAGAGCATTGGTTAATATTTCTTGTAACTATAGCTAGTCCCTACTATTCTATTTCTGCCTCTAATACCCTAATTTTACCTTTGGTTGTAAACTATCAACAAGATTGAAATCCATAGAAAACAAGGCTGAAGAGGAATCTGATGAGATGTTAATTTTACTTTAATCTTCATACTTTCCTTTATTTTTCTACCATGAAGATATACTTCAGAATCAGGAGAAACACATACATTAAAATGGAAAACATCTCTGACAAAGGCCATGTCAGAACCAGTCCATTTCTCAGGGCAATTATTTCATTTATATAAACAGCACATGTTTACTGCCATCCTTTGTTTATCTTTATAGCCTCCACAGTTCCTTGTAAGGTAGTATAACAAAGGGTTTAAGTGTAAGGTACAGTGCTAAGCACTGCAAGTGATACAAAGAATTAATATGTAAATACATATAAATAATTACACATTATTTATCTTGCCCGGCCAGCATGACTCAATGGTAGAGCATAGACCTGTGAACCAGAAGGTCACGGTTCAATGCCTGGTCAGAGCACATGCCTGGGTTGTGGGCTCAATCCCCAGTAGGGGGCGTGCAGGAGGCAGCCAATCAATGATTCTCATCATTGATGTTTCCATCTCTCGATCCTTCTCCATTTATGAAGTAAATATATATTTAAAATTATTTATCTTTACTAGGACTTTGTGATATAAATAGTATCTGCTTTTTACAGATTAAAGAGATCAAAACTCAGTGGGGTGAGTGACTTGCTGATTGTCACATAAGCAGGAAGTGGCTGGGCGAGATTCTTGCAGTTGTGGTCCCCAAAGAAGTACATCTTGTATACATACCCTTTTGTCCACACTGTAGGCCATGTGACCTGCTGTGCCCAATGGGATATTAGCAAAGAAGTGCCAAGGCCCTGTGAGAGGAAGACTTTGAGCTTGAAGATCATGGTTGAATAAGTTTGATCAACACACTAAGAACGGCATTTGATTCCATGGAAAAACAAATATGTAGATTTCTAAGCCGAAGTGTAGTAAGATGGCTCAAAAAGCAGGCCATCAGAAGAAAAGAGACGGGGGGATAATTGCAGCCATTTAGGGAAGAATCAAGATGGTGGCCACAGTGATGGAAAAAGTGTACCAGATTCAAAGCCTGCACAGAAGCTGAATTGTCAGGATATCGTGACTAAGTAGATGTTGGGTGAAATCAAGGAAGAAATATGGGTGCCTAACATTTTGCAAAGTGTATGAAAGGGGAAGTAATGTTTGGTATCCGCTGTGTGCCATGCACTTCCCACTCAATGTCTCCTTTAATTTTTACATCAATCCTAAACGAGGTGAGTGGTTGTTCTTCCCGTTGTACAAAAGAGGAAACCCAAGCTTGAGATAGCTTGAAAGATGTGCCCCATTTCAAGTCAGAATTTGAACCCAAGCCTGTGTCACATCTGATTGGCTGCGGGAATGGTGGCATCCTGAACATGAGACAGCGTAGAGGGAAGAGTTGAGGTGAAGTTGAAAAATACAGCATCTGAGGCATGGGCTAGCATTCAGGTGTGAATGTTCAGCCACCAGGAGGAACAGGCGCTCCTGAGGGTTTTGGGAAAGGCCAGAGGCCAGGAAGCAAATTGGGGTCAGTTGCAGGTGACTTGCCTCACACAATGTCCTCATACATACAATGATGTATTCTTTTGTTTAAACAAATTGAAATTTAATTCTAAGTAAATCTATGCATATCAATTTAGGGAAGTTAGCCAAAAATTGCATCTAAGCGAACCAAGTCAGATATAAGTTCATCCTTTATGAATAAAAAATAATGCCTGTTAGTTGAAGCATTTAAAAAAATCTTTATTGTTGCCAAAACCGGTTTGGCTCAATGGAGAGAGCTTTGGCCTTCAGAATGAAAGGTCCGGGGTTCGATTCCAGTCAAGGGCATGTACCTTGGTTGCAGGCACATCCCCAGTAGGTGGTGTGCAGGAGGCAGCTGGTCGATGTTTCTCTCTCATGGATGTTTCTGGCTCTCTGTCTCTCTCCTTTCTTCTCTGTGGAAAATCAATAAAATATATTTTTAAAAAATCTTTATTGTTGAAGGTATTACATATGTCTCCCTTTTCCCCCCCAAAGACCCCCTCTAGGTCGGTCATCCCCACCCCCTGCCACAGGCCTTCACCACCCTTTTGTCTGTGTCCATGGATTATGCATATATGCATACAAGGTCTTTAGTTAATTACCTCCCACACACTCACCCTCCCCACCTTTCCTCTGAGATTCCACACTCTAGTCTAGCCCTGGGCAAACTACGGCCCTCAGGCCAGATCCTGCCCGTTCGGCTGTTCTATCCGGCCCTCAGAGCCAAAAGAGCAGCGGGTTCTCTTGCTCTCCCCTCCGCTCCTTCACCAGCAGCCCAAGATGAGAGTGCCAGCATGGTCAGGTTGCTTTTGTTCCGGCCTCCGGTCCAGTGTAAGAACCCATGGTGGCCCTCGAGTCAAAAAGTTTTCCCACCCCTGCTCTAGTCCATGCTTCCCTGTCTCTGGATCCACTCCGTTCATCAGTTTATTTTGTTAGTTTGATTCTACATATTGAGTGAGATCATGTGAAACTTGTCTTTCTCTGGCTGACTTACTAGTATTTCACTTAGCGTGATACTCTCCAGGTCCCTCCATGCTGTCTCAAAGAGTAAGATATCCTTCTTTTTTATTGCTGCATAGTATGCCATGGTGTAAATGTACCACAGCTTTTTACCCACTCATCTGCTGGTGGGCACTTAGGTCATTTCAAATTCTTAGCTATTGTAAATTGTGCTGCTATGAACATAGGTGTGCATACATTCTTTCTGATTGGTGTTTTGGGTTTCTTAGGATATATTCTTAGAAGAGGGATTACTAGGTCAAGTTGAAGTATTTTTAAAATATGTTTATTGATTGGTTTCAGAGAGGAAGGGAGAGGGGAGAGTTAGCACCATCAATGATGAGAGAGAATCATTGATTGGCTGCCTCCTGCACGCCCCCTGCTGGGGATCGAGCCTACAATCCAGCCATGGGCCCTTGGCCATAATCGAACCCGGGACCCTTCAGTCTGCAGGCTAACACTCTATCCACTGAGCCAAACTGGCTAGGGCTGAGTATTTTTTAAATGTTTTCAAAGCAGCAGTGGCACAAGTAATCAAGATCTTACGTTATTGATGTTGATTTACTGTCTTCTGAATTTGCAGGGAGCAAAATTGAGAGTCAAATGCAGGTAAACATTTGGAGGACAGGATGAAATAAATGAGTTATCTATATTTTTAAGAAACATTCTTCTTTTCCCCCTTAGATAAAGGTTTGGAAAACTTTTCCTGTAAAGGTCCAGATAGTAAATATTTTAGACTTTGTGGGCTGTACAGTTTCCATCACAACTATTGAATTCTGTTACAACTATTTAATGCAGCACAAGTGAGTATGGTGGTGTTCCAATAAAACTTTATATCTGGACAGGGGGCTCTATTTGGCACACAGGCCGCATTTTGTAACCTAAGCCTTAGATTTATGTAAGCTAATAGAGATATATTTTTTATTTAAGTGTATTTTCTAAACTTTTTCTTGGATTAAGTATTTAACATTTTAAAACTTTTTAAAATATATTTTTTATTGATTTTTCACAGAGAGGAAGAGAGAGGAATAGAGAGTTAGAAACATCGATGAGAGAGAATCATCGATCAGCTGCCTCTTGCACACCCCCTACTGGGGATGTGCCCGCAACCAAGGTACATGCCCTTGACTGGAATCGAACCCGGGACCTTTCAGTCCCCAGGCCGACACTCTATCCACTGAGACAAACCGGTTTTGGCATAATGTTTTAAAACTTAATTTACATTATTTATAGATCTGGAATAATTAGGGATCATTCTAGTTTTTTTAAAATACATTTTTATTGATTTCAGAGAGGAAGGGAGAGGGAGATAGAACCATCACAGATGAGAGAGATTCATTGATTGGCTGCCATCTGTACACTCCACATTGGGGATCGAGTCCACAACCCAGGCATGTGCCCTGACTGGGAATCGAACTGTGACCTGGTTCATAGGTCGATGCTCAACCACTGAGCCATGCCAGCCGGGCCAATTTTTTTTAAGCAGTGCTATTTCATATTTGATGAAAAGCAAACAGTTCAGTTCTAATTAGGTCAAACAGAACACTTCTAGTGTGCCTGAAAAAAAATGAGTTGCTGTGACAACCTCAAAAACAAACAAATACACACAGATCTTACCAGAAACATTTAGAAGCAATTTGCTAGTTAAAGTTTATTCAATTGCCCTCAATTTAGAATAAGTATTTTCATTAGGTGTGTTATCTCTCTTCTTTTCACTATGAAGTCAAAACTACCCTTGGACTATGTAATATAAAATATCGGAGACCAAATATTTAGGGAAGATTCAATTTATGTAGTCAATGGACCAAAGAGGATTTTAGAAAACTAGGGACAAATATGAAAGCTGGAGGAAAATTTAACAAAATTTGATAACCTTGGTCATTAATGGGACAGATAGAAATGTTAGGAAATTAGAATATAAAAATATGTTAAGAATGAAGCTGTAGCCAAAACCAGTTTGGCTCAGTGGCTAGAGCTTCGGCCTTCGGACTGAAAGGTCCCAGGTTCGAATCAGGTCAAGGGCATGTACCTTGGTTGCGGGCACATCCCCAGTAGAGGGTGTGCAAGAGGCAGCTAATTAATGATTCTCTCTCATCGATGTTTCTAACTCTCTATCCCTCTCTCTTCCTCTCTGTAAACAATCAATAAAATATATTAAAAAAAGAATGAAGCTGTTGCTTACTATTGAATTAGTGACAATTTTTAACTATAAGAAGTTAATAAAATAGAGACCCAAAATATAAAAAAAACCAAAAGAAAAAAGGTAACAAGTTCATGATATAAATAGGAGTGACAAGAAAAAAGGTAACAAGTTCATGATATAAGTAGGAGTGACAAGTTAAATGTTTGTTTTTTCTAAAGAATAAATTATTTTTTTATCTTAGTAGAGAAAGAATTTTTGGTGAAGAAATTATCCTAAGCAGTCTGTCTTTCAAAAAGGACTCAATTTATGATAATAATAAATTGTTGCATGTTTTAAATATCTTGATTTGGGTGTTTTATATTTTTTATATACCAAAAATTATTTTGGATATTCATCTCCCATATCATTTGTATTATTATAGCCTCTCTCACTTTCAAATCCTGTAACTAACCAAAAGTCATGATGGACTAACATTCATTGACCTGATATTTAATCTTATACTTGTTGGTCCCCAGATTTACATGAAAGGTTTCTATTTCAAAATTTAGAATATGACTTTTAAAAAAATATAACCTCTAAACATCATGAGGCAATTGTAGATTCACATGCAGTTGTAAGAACCAATACAGAAAGAGCCCATGTAGCCTTTTCCTAGTTTCTTCCTGTCTTGCAGATCTATAGTATTTACAAGCATATCATAATTGTGTCACGTTGCTACAATCAAGATATACAACTTTCCCAACATCGCAGGGATCCCTTACATTGCCCTTTTATAACCATACCCATTCCCTCCCACCCTCACCCCTCCTTAACAGCTGTGAGTACTATTTAAACTATATATATATTTAATGAAACAAGTACCTGTTTTTTTATGTTTTTTAAAATTGATTCTTAAAGAGAGAGGAAGGCAGAGGGATAGAGAGATAGAAACTTTGATGAGAGAGAAATGTCATCGATTTGATGTCTCCTCCATGCCCCCACTGGAGATTTAGCCCAAAACCCAGGTATGTGCCCTGACTGGGATTTGAACCGTGACCTTTCGGTTTATGGGTGAATGCTCAACCACTGAGCAACACCTGCTGGGCCAAGTGTCTTTCCTATTTAACGAAACAAGTAGCTTTTTAGTTTTATTTTTTTAATTCTTTATTTAAAGTATTACATGAATCTCCTTCTCCCCCATTGACCTGTCTCCACCACCCCTTCTTCCAAGCACAAGACCTCACCCCTCTACTGTCTGTGTCCATTGATTTTACTCATATGTATGCATACAAGTCTTTTGGTTGATCTCTTACCCCCCATCCCCTGCCTTCCCTCGTAGATTTTATAGTCTGTTTGATGCTTCTATGTCTCTGGTTCAATTTTTGTTCATCAGTTTATGTTGTTCATTATATTCCACAAATGAGTGAGATCATGTGATATTTATATTTCTCTGAACTGGCTTATTTCGCTTAGTATAATGCTCTCTAGTTTCATCCATGCTGTTGCAAATGGTAAGAATTTCTTCTTTTTTACAGCAGCGTAGAAACAAGTATCTTTTCAAATGTGTGGTCCTACTATAAAATAAGTATTAGGGGATCCTTTTATTTCCCCTCCCTTATTTTTAGTGAGTAAACTGGTTAGAAAATCTAATTCTTCTTAATATGATCATGTAAATGGCAAACATTCATGTCTTGAGCAAGAGCTACAGGGGATTACTGCTTTATTTTTTTAAGTGTTTTATCTACACTAATAAAAGAGTAAGATACAAATCGACTGTACCTTCGCGACACCCACCAGCCAATCAGGAGTGAGTATGCAATTTAGCCCAACAAAGATGGTGGGTTAATTTGCATACACAGGTGCCATGGCCAGGGTGGAATGCCTGCTGCCCCTGGCCACCTCTGGGCAGTGTGGGAAGGTGGAAAGGAGGCTCTGGGCTGGAGAGAAAAGATGGCTCCGGCCAGAGTGAAGGCGATGCTGGCAGCCAGGGGAAGGAAGGGCCATTCTTGCATGAATCTTCATGCATCGGCCTCTAGTTTTGGAATACTTTTAGATTTATAGAAAAAGTTGTAAAGATAGTACAGAGTTCCCCATATACCATGCACGTATTACCCCTAATGTCTCCCCCATCCTCCCTTTGGAGAAAGCTATAAAACTGAGACAGCTTTAAGTCAAATATCCAACATAAGAACAGCCTGCATGTTTTCAGCTCATCTTCCTTTAAATCTGTGGTTGCCCTTCTCCTGCAAAATAAACATAACAGTTGGGTACATTACTTAGCACAAGTTGATTTAGATTACATTAAAGCCATGCAAAGGACACTACAGTTTTGGTTTTATATATAGACTTCAAGCATCTATTCTACCCATTTTTTTCAATTGCAGTATGCATTCAATATTCTGTATTAGTTTCAGATGTATGACTTCCCCTACTGTTAATGTCTTAATAGCTATAATACATTTGTTAAAACTAAGAGATGCATATTAGTACATTATTATTTACTAAACTACAGACTTTTATTTGAAGTTCAGTTATCCCACTAATTTCCTTTTTCTGTTCCAGAATTCAATTGAGAATACCACAGTGCGTTTAATTGTGGCATTATTTTAATTATAAAAATTCATCCAGTGTGTTTGACAACAATAACAACAAAATTATATAGCAATTCTATTCCGATCCTAAAATATGTAAATGTTAACATAATCTAGCCATTTAGTAAATAATATTGTTTTAACATTTTCCCAGGAAAATCTGTCCTAGCACCCAGAGAAAATATTGAACCAATAAACTGAGGGGCCATTATGTATTTCAAATTGCTTAGGGAATTGTGTTCATATTATTTTCTGGTTATTTGCTTGAGAGAGACTTAGAACTGGGATATTTTTAAAAAGAAAAGTTGAAGTTTCACAAAAACAAGTGCTTTTGTCTTTCAACTTATTTCCACTTTCCGGGTGGTGGAAATAGCATATGATAATTATTTTAATAGAAATTTTCTTTCAAACATATTAATTATATATTTAATTGAACCTTTTAAAAATGATAGGCATATTTTAAAATATATTTTAATTGATTTTAGAGAGGAATGAAGAGGGAGAGAGGAAGAGAGAGATAGAAACATCAGTGATGAGAATCATTGATCAGCTGCCTCCTGCATGTCCCCTACTGGGGATTGAGCCTGCAACTTGAGCATGTGCTGTTGACCAAAATTTAACCCAAGACCCTTCAGTCCACAGGCCAACACTCTATCCACTGAGCCAAACTGGCAAGGGCTAATTCAACCTTTTTTAAAAATCAGACATTTGTTGAATGCCTATAATATGCCATGTGGGAGGAAGAAATTTTCCTCTTCCCTCCTAGATTCTTCTGGGTGGTCAATAATTTCAACCTGCATGAGACAGATTAACAAGAGAAAAGAACCAAAATTAATTAGATGCACATATATGGAAATCCCACATACATGAGAGGTTCAGGGACAGAAAGTGAAAATGAGGTATGGCTCTAGCTGGTTTGGCTCAGTGGATAGAGCATCGGTCTGTGGACTCAAAGGTCCCAGGTTTGATTCCTGTCAGGGGCATGTACCTTGGTTGCAGGCACATCTCTGGTGGGGGATGTGCAGGAGGCAGCTGGTCGATGTTTCTCTCTCATCGATGTTTCTAACTCTCTATCCCTCTCTTCCTCTCTGTAAAAAGTCAATAAAATACATTAAAAAAAAGAAAATGAGGTATGAAGAAACATTCTGAGCTAAGCATGAGGGAAGGCACCTGGGGCGTCAGAGGGAAGGAAGGTCATTCTGTGGATGGTGAGGAGAGCAGATAGATGTTCAGTAACTAGAGGTTTGCCCTGTCCTGTAGAAAGGCCATAAAAGGTCATCTCTGGTGGTAACTTTTACTTTGAGCAAGGTCCCTAATTTAAAATTTTCTAGTTAGTCCAAAGGGGTAGGGGGCAGATATTTCTCTTGAGCTCACAGGATCACAGTTGCCTTAAACACAAAATGATCCACTTGCCAAATCTTGGGGTGACTCATTCTAAACCCTTACCATACCAAGCACTCTAAACCCTTAGGACTCCTAGGTGCAGTGTGGACATCTTGATTCTGAAGGGTTCTTAGCCTCCACTCACAAATCCCACCAGTTTTCAATCACTCGAGCTTTCATCAATCCTATTTGCCTCTGCAGGTATATACATGCCACACTGAGATATTAAAGTCACTCTCCTCGAATGAGACTATGCTCGTGATTTAACCCCCTTTTCAAATGAGCAGTGGTGTCCATAGCTCGCCCTGTTTTTTAAAAAATATATTTTTATTGGAGAGAGAGAGAGAGAGAGAGAGAGAGAGAGAGAGAGAGAAACAATAATAAGAGAGCCCTAGCTGGTTTGGCTTGGTGGCTAGAGCGTCAGCCTGAGGATTGAAGGTTCCTGAGTTCAATTTTGGTCAAGGGCACATGCCTGGGTTGCGGGCTCGATCCCCAGTAGAGGGTGTGCAGGAGGCAGCCGATCAATAATTCTCTCTTATCATTGATGTTTCTATCTCTCCCTCTCCCTTCCTCTCTGAAATCAATAAAAATATTTTTTAAGTGATTAGAGAAAACCATAGGTTGGCTGCCTCCTGCACACCCCCCACTGGGGATCGAGCCCACAACCCAGGCATGTGCCCTTGACTGGAATCGAACCCAGGAACCCTCAGTCCACAGGCCAATCCTCTGTCCATTGAGCCAAACCAGCCAGGGCTTTTGGTAGAAGTAGATCACTTGGAGAGTGAGTATGACTTGGAAAGGGACTCTTTATATTTATGTTTGTTTTTCTGAATCCCACCATCGAATGTCCTCTAAGCTACAGCAATCTTAGTCCAAACAAACAAACCTGTCCTGCAACCAACTGCCCAGACACAAACTGTATGAATTCTTTTTTTTTTAAATCATTTTTATTTATATTTTTAGAGAGAGGAAGGAAGAGGGAAAGGGAAAAAGAAGGAGGAGAAAGAAGAAGGAGAAGGAAGGAGAAAAAGGAAGGAGAAGGAAGGAGAAGGAGGAAAAGGAAAAGAAGGGAGAAGGAAGGGAAGGAGATGGAGGGAGAAGGAGAATGAGGAGAAAGAAGGGGAAGGAGAGGGAGAATGAGGGGAAGGAGATGGAGGGAGAAGGAGAAGGAGAGATAAGGAGAAGGGGAAGGAGAAAGGGGAAGGAGAGGGAGAAGGAGGGAGAAGGAGAAGGAGAATGAAGAAGGAGGGATAAGGAAAAGAAGGAGAAAAAGAAACGAGAGAGAGAGAGAGAGAGAGAGAGAGAGAGAGAGAGACAGAGAAACATGGAGAGAAACATCAACATGGGTTGGCTGCACACCACTCTTTGGGACTGTATCTTGAGGCCCAAGAGGAATAACTGACTTGAGAGAGCCCTCTGGCAGACAGGAACTGAAACTGGAGGTAGGGGCCAGTAAGGGGCAAGGGCAGTGGCCCCACCTGGTTCTAGAAACCCTTCCCTCACCTTAGCCCTGAAGGCCTAGGGACAAAACGGGCTCCCACTGATGCTAGCCTGCAGCGGCTGCACCAAGTCCAGGTGGTCTCTTGAACCTAACCTACAGCTTTGTAAATGGTTCCTTTATTGAACTCTCCTTAAATACTGAGCTCAATAAGAATGACTGTTTTCAGCTGGGACTTTTACATATAGCCTGGGACCGGGCTATAGACAGAAATTCTGCTTGGGGCTGGCAGGCTAGAGCAACAGCCAATGGTGCCAAGAAAGCCTCGTGGAGGACAGGGTGTGAGTGGCAGGGTATGAATGTGGCCCACCAGTGCAGGACTGGCCTCCAGGGCCACGTGAGGTGAGTGCTCACATAGAACACTGTCAGGGCCCTTGCCATTCCTCTCCATCCAGCACCTCGGCTCCTTTCACCTCAGAAGGTTGAAAGGCCACATACTAACTTCTCCCAGGGTCTGGAGCCCAACTAATCAGATATACCCTCCCTGGAGTTTGCTTGGAGCTGGTGACCAGCAGCAAGACAACAAAAACTCTGCTTTGGTGACAGCCAGGCTGTACTGGGCCAGTGGTGAAGGCTGTGTATACCACATTTTCTTTTTCTATTCATCTTTTTTTTTTTAATTTTATTAAGGTATTATCTGTGTACATAGCTTATCATTGCCCCCCCCCCTCCCATTTATGCCCTCCCTCCCCAGAGCTCTGTGTTCGTTAGTTGTACTTATGTTCATGCATATCAGTCCCTCGGTTGTTCTCCTATCTCCCCCCAGGTCTCCTTCCCCTCCCCGCTGTCATTTGACGATCTGCTTATTTTATGGTGACCATCTCAGGACCCCATGAATAGAATCCGCTCCTCATTTGGCAGTCTGCATGTTTTAAGGTGACTATCTCAGGACCATATGATTAGAGTCCGCTCCTCCTCTGGTTTTCACCGCCCCTTCCCCTGGGTCCCACTGCTTCCCCTGGGACACACGGCTCACCCGGGGCACACTGCACCCTGGGACACTCGGCTCACCCAGGACACCTGTCCCCTTTGGGGGATACGGCTCACCCGGGGCACACGGCCCCCTGGGACACTCGGCTCACCCGGGGCACTCGGCCCCCTGGGGCACTCGGCTCACCCGGGGCACTCGGCCCCCTGGGGCACTCGGCTCACCCGGGGCACTCGGCCCCCTGGGGCACTCGGCTCACCCGGTGCACTCGGCCCCATGGGACACTCGGCTCACCCGGGGCACTCGGCCCCCTGGAACACATGGCTCACCCGGGACACCCTTCCCCTTTGGGGGGTACGGCTTACCCGGGGCACACGGCCCCATGGGACACTCGGCTCACCCGGTGCACTCTGCCCCATGGGACACTCGGCTCACCCGGGGCACATGGCCCCTCTAGGGTGTTGGGGTCGCATATTGGAGGTGCCGCACTAGCTCCTTGCTAGCATGGCGGGCAGGCTGGGACAGCTGCAGTTGGGCTGAGATGGTTGCAGGCTGGGGGACCACCTTCAAAGGTGTCTCGTTTGGTGTGGGAGCGGAGCAGCTGCAGACATGGAGGCTAAGTTCTGAGGTCACCCACTCCCTGAGCCCAAGGCGTGGTGAGCTCTGTTCTCGGTGGATTTCCTTTATTCGTGGCAGCAGTGGTGGGTGGCGGTGCCAGGTGCAGCAGTGACGGTCGCTCCTGTGGTTCAATTACCACTGTAGTTTTTTTTTTTTTTAAATATATTTTATTGATTTTTCACAGAGAGGAAGAGAGAGGGATAGAGAGTTAGAAACATCGATGAGAGAGAATCATCGATCAGCTGCCTCTTGCACACCCCCTACTGGGGATGTGCCCACAACCAAGGTACATGCCCTTGACCGGAATCGAACCTGGGACCTTTCAGTCCGCAGGCCGACGCTCTATCCACTGAGCCAAACCGGTCCCGGCACCACTGTAGTTTTAAAGTTCACATGGCGATGGTGGCAAGAGCTTCGGCTCGGCCATGCGGCATCGGAGGAAGGGCTCGCCTGGGCGGCTAATGGAAGGCGCCGTGCCATTTCCTCACCAGTGCGCTCCATCTCCCTCCCAGCATGGTGGGTGTGCTGGGAAGATTGTGGGCAGGCTGTGATGGCTGCATGGGGAGAGTCCGCCCTCAATGGTGTCCTCTTTGGTGCGGATGTGGAGCTGCTGTGGATGCAGAGGCTAATTTCTGAAGCCGCACTCTCTGTGAGCCCGGTGCGTAGTGAGCTCTGATTTCGGTGGATTCCCATTCTTGGGGGTGGCGGCGGGTGCGTCAGCGATGGTAGCTCCTGTGGCTCAATTTCCCCTGTAGTTTTAAAATCCGCATGGCGGTAGTGTCTGATGCTTTGACCTGGCCATGCGGCAGCGGAGAGAGGATTCTCCGGGTCTGCCAACGGAAGGCGCAGCACCAGCACAGCACGCGTGAAGGCCTGGCAGAGCAGGCTGCGGGCGGTGGCAGCGGTGGAGGCCGCAGGATCCGCGGTTGTGGCGCAAAGGCAGGGCCGAGCCGGTCGTGGGCGGCGGCGGAGAGTCCCTGCGATGTCTTAGTCATTCAGACTTAGTGGAGTGCTTCCCCTGAGCCAGGACAAGCAGTACCACCACAAATATTGGCCAGCTCAGTGCTGCCCCTCTACAGGTGACAGTAGGGGCATCCTCACCTTGGCAGGCCTTTGCTCTTGGAGGTCTTAACCAGTGGAAGGCAGCACGGTACAGAACTGCTCCACCTTCTCAGTCCTCCACATCTATTCATCTTTTTTAAAAATAAGTATTTTATTGATTTTACACAGAGAGGAATTGAGAGGGATAGAGAGTTAGAAACATCGATGAGAGAGATACATCAACCAGCTGCTTCTTGCACACTCCCCACCAGGGATGTGCCCGCAAACCAAGGTACATACCCTTGACCGGAATTGAACCCGGGACCTTTCAGTCCGCAGGCCGACACTCTATCCACTGAGCCAAACCGGTCTCAGCTTCTATTCATCTTTTTAAAAAATAAATATTTTTTATTGATTTCAGAGAGGAAGGAAGTGGGAGAGAGATATAGAAATATTTACGATGAGAGAGAATCATAGATCAGCTGCCTCCCATAAGTCCCCCACTGGGGATTGAGCTCACAACCCAGGCATGTGTCCTTGACCTGAATCAAACCTGGGACCTTTCAGTTAGAAGGCCGACACTCTATCCACTGAGTCAAACCAGCCAGGGCTTTTCCCATTCATCTTTTGATGAATACTTTGATTGTTTGGATTTGTGTGAATTTTTTCTTCCATATATCAGGGAAGATTTCTGTCATTATTTCTTCTAACAGGTTTTCTATTCCTTGTTCAGTTTCCTCTCCTTCTGGAACCTCTATATATATGTTTCCATATCCTGGCATTGTAAATAGTGTGGCAATAAACATGGGTGTGCAGATATCTCTTTGAATTAGTGTCTTTTTTGATCAATAATAATTCTAATATATATGAGGTGATAGCTCATTGTGAATTTGGGTTGCATTTTCCTGATGACCAATGTTGAGCATCTTTTCATGTACCTGTTGGCCATCTCTGTATTTGGGAACATATCCATTCAGATCTACCTATTGAAAAAAAAATTTTTGCTATTGATTTGTATGAAGTATTTTATATATATATATATATATATATATATATATATATATATAATATTAACTTCTTGTCAGATATATGATTTGCAAACATTTTCTCCCATTCCATAGATTGCCTTTCATTTTGTTGCTTGTTCTTTTGCTGTGCAGAAGCTTTTTAGTTTGATATGGTCCCACTTATTTTTTACTTTTTTGCTTTTATTGCCTTTGCTTTTGGTGTCAAATCCAAAAAGTCATCACCATGATCAATGTCAGGAAAATTACCACCTATGTTTTCTAAAAGGAATTTTATAGTTTTGTGTCTTATGTACAAGTCTTTAATCCATTAAAATTAATTTTTGTGTATGGTATAAGGTAGAGGTCCAATTTAATTCTTTTGTATCTGGTGGTTCAATTTTCCCAAAACATTTATTGAAGAGACTGTTCTTTCTCCATTGTATGTTCTTGGCTCCTTTGTGATAATTTTTTAAATATATTTTATTGATATTTTATAGAGAGGAAGGGAGAGAGATAGAGAGATAGAAACGTCGATGAGAGAGGAACATCGACCAGCTGCCTCCTGCACACCCCCCACCGGGGATGTGCCTGCAACCAATGTACATGCCCTTGACCAAAATGGAACCCGGGACCTTTCAGTCTGTAGTCCGACGCTCTACCACTGAGGATGATTATCAGCCTTTATCGGCCTTTTCTAGGGTGCCCTCGAGTTTCGCCCACCACCAGATAATCTAGTCTCTCCCCCAGAACTGGGGTTCAGTGCAGTTGGAAGTGGGGTTGAAAGTGGGGCTCAGCACAATCCGGAGCTTTTGTCTCCATCCCATTAGGGCAATCCAGCGGCACAGTCTACAGTCAGTCAGTCCTCTGTGCACAATGTGCATGTCTCCGGGGCTCTGCCTTTCACTGCTCCCCTGAGTTTCCGCCTTTCAGCCTAGAATCCTTTTGTATGAGCCTGGGTCCCCAGGGTCTCGCCTAGAACTTGGGTTTAGTGCAGTCGGAACTGGGGTTCAGCACAGTCCACAGCTTTTGTCTCCTTCCCACTAGGACAATCCAGCGGCATAGTCAATAGTCCATCCTCTGTGCACAATGTGCATGACTCTGGGGCTCTGCCTTTCACTGCTCCCCTGAGTTTCTGCCTTACAGCCCAAATTCTCTCTGTATGAGCCTGGGTCCCCAGGGTCTCGCCCAGAACTTGGGTTCAGTGCAGTCAGAACTGGGGTTCAGCACAGTCCAGAGCTTTTATCTCCTTCCTCCTATGGAATGCCAACCAGGCACTCAGCCGCCCCTCTCTCCTGCTCAGTCCTCTCCCCGCGCCCGCACTGTGTCTCTGTACCTTGATTGTTTGGATTTTTCCTTCTGGTTTTCTCGTTCCTTCTAGTTGTAGAATTTTCAGTCATTCAACTTTCCTGTAGTTCTGGAGGAGACATCCAATCAATGATTCTTTCTCATAATTAATGTTTCTATCACTCTTTCCCCTATCCCTTCGTCTCTGAAATCAATAAGAAATATATAAAAATATTTTTTTTACTATGAAATGATTATGGACTCATAGGAAGTAGCAAAGTAGTACAGAGTCCCATGAACCCTTTACCCAGCTTCCCCCCAATGAGAGATATTACATAACTGTCATGTAATATTATGACATTATTTTATATTAATATTGTTTTAGAGTTGAGTCAATATTTGCAGCAGAGAAAACAGTTATTTAAAATAAATTTTCTCTCAGATGTAATTTCATCTGGCTCTACTAAAAATTACATAGAGAAGAAGTGGTGGCACGCTCTTGTATGATAAATAACTTTTAGGCTGGCCAGTGTTGCTCAATGTTGAGCATTGACCTGTGAACCAGAGGTCATAGTTTGATTCCTGGTCAGGGCACGTGCCCAGGTTGCTGGCTGGATCCCCAGTGTGGGGAATGCAGGAGGCAGCCAATCAATGATTCTCTCTCATCATTGATGTCTCTATCTCTCTCTCTCTCTCTCCATCCCTTCCTCTCTGAAATCAATGAAAAGAATATATCTTTTAAAAAGATAAACTTTAATCTTGTAAGAGGTGGTAATTCTTGTGTGTAAAAAGGCACTTCAATAGAATATGCTTTGTTGAACTTCATCTGCTTTAAATTTAACACAGTGCATAATGGTTAGTTGATCAACCTTTGAGTCTTTCCAAATTCATATGTCCTCAAAATTTTAGTTGAATGTCTTGTATATTCAGTTTCCTATACTTTAATGTGACAATTCTTTTTTTTTAAATTTTATTTAAAAGATATATTTTATTGATATTTTACAGAGAGGAAGGGAGAGAGAGAGAGAGAGAGAGAGAGAGAGAGAGAGAGAGAGAGAGAGAGAGAAACGTCAATGAGAGAGAAACATCGACCAGCTGCCTCTTGCACACCCCCTACTGGGGATGTGCCCGCAACCAATGTACATGCCCTTGACCGGAATCAAACCAGGGACCTTTCAGTCCGCAGACCGACGCTCTACCACTGAGCCAAACCAGTTTCGGCTGATGTGACAATTCTTAAGTCACATCATAGCACATTTAATTCTGTAGAATAGTTGTGCTATTCTAAGAGATGATATGGCAGTTTAAAACCTAATGGTACTCCTACACATTAATATCTCAATATAAATAATCATTATATTCACTACTTATCTGCTTTAAGTGAAATATGTATAAATATTTTGGCAAAGCAGCCCATCCATGTGGATGGATGAACAGAGCTAAGATTTCCCGTGCCTGTAGGTTTATAATTTATTCTGTAGGCATCTGAAATTTACCTTCCAGGCATGCTGAGAGCTCAGTGATATGGACTAGCAACATGGAAGAGAAGCTGAGAGCCATCAATGCAAAGATGAAAACAACTAATTCAACCACACACCTGGTTCTAGGGAAGCATATTTTGCATTTTTAAAACAGAACATTTTCCACAATTGAACCTTTAAACATGCTGGTATGATCTGTGCATCTGGATTTCAAGGAGAGGAAGAAAAATATATTTTACAGGAAAAAGTCTGCAATTCAGAGCCCATCATATGCTTTACCTCTTAATATCCAAAACAAGGTTGAACATTTCCAACCATATATATATAATGCTTTTTAAAGAGAGAGGAAGGGTGAAGGAGGGGGAGAGAGAAACATCGGCTGCCTCCTGCACAGCCCTACTGGGGCATGTGTCTTGATTGGGAACCCTTCATTGCATGGGACTACTCCCAACCAACTGAACCACACCGGCCAGGGCATGTTAACCATTTTTAAGTGTCTAATTCAGTGGCATTCAGTGTATTCACAATGTTGTGCAACCATCAACACTGTTTCCAAAATGTTTTCATCACTCTAAACAGAACTCTAATCATTAAGCACTTTCTCCCATTTCCCCATTCCCCTGGTAACCTCTATTCTACTTTCTGTCGCTGTTAACTTGGTTTTTCTAGACATTTCATAGAAGTGGAATTATACATTATTTGTCCTTTTGTGTTTGGCTTATTTCTCTTTGCATGATGGTTTCAAGATTTATCTATGTTGTAGCATGTGTCAGAACATTATTCTTTTTGTTAAAGTCTGAATAATCCATTGTATGTATATGCCACTCTGTATTTATCCATCCCTCTACTGCTGGATGCTTAACATTGTTTCCACCTTTTGGCCACTGAATAATCTGCAATGAACATTGATGTCGAGTATCTGTTTGAGTCCATTTTTAGTTCTTTTGGGTATATACCCAGGAGCAGTTGCTGGGTCTTATGATAATTTTCTGTTATGATTTTGAGGATCTATTACTGTTTTCCATAGCAGCTGCCACATTTTAAATTTTCACCAGCAAAGTGCAAGTGTCCCAATTTCTCTGTATTTTTGCTAACACTTGTTGTTTTATGTTTTTTCTAAATAGCCATTTTAATAAGTTTAAGGTTCATAGTATCTCACTGTGGTTTTGATTTGCATTTCCCTAGTGAGTTATGATATTGAGTATCTTTTCTTTCTTTTTGAAAAAATATATTTTTATTGATTTCAGAGAAACATCAATGATGAGAATCATTGATAAGCTGCCTTCTGCATGCCCCACACTACGGATCAAGCCCACAACCTGAGCATGTGCCCTGACCAGGATCAAACTCGTTACCTCCTGGTTTATAGGTTGGCGCTCAACCACTGAGCCACACTGGCCGGGCTTGAGCATCTTTTCATGTACTTATTGGCGTTTTCTAGCTATATCTTTGTAGAAAGACTCTATGCAAGTTCTTTACCTAATTTCAAACTGGCTTTTGTTTATATTGATTGTAGGAGTTGTAAATGTTCTAAATATTCTACCGTGTTTTCCCGAAAATAAGACATCCTCTGAAAATAAGACCTACTTAAAGGAAACATAAGACATCCCCTGAAAATAAGACCTAGCACATCTTTGGGAGCAAAAATTAATATAAGACACTGTCTTATTTTCGGGGAAACAGGGTAGATATTAAACTTATAAGATACATGATTTGCAGATATTTTCTCTCATTCTGTAAGTTATCTTTCACTTTTTTGATCTTGTCCTTTAATGCACAAAAGTTTTTAATTTTGATGTTCACTTCATTTTTTTCTTTTGTTGCTCATATTGTTTAATGCCATATGTAAGAATTTATTGCCAAGCCAAAACCAGTTTGGCTCAATGGATAGAGCATTGGTCTGTGGACTGAAGGGTCCCAGGTTCGATTCAGATCAAGGGCATATACATTGGTGGGGGGCACATCCCAGTGGGGGGTGTGCAGGAGGCAGCGGATCCATGTTTCTCTCTCATCGATGTTTCTAGCTCTCTATCCCTCTCCCTTCCTCTGTAAAAAATCGATAAAAACTATTTTTTTTTAAAAAGAATTCATTGCCAAATCCAAGGCCATGAAGATCTATCCTTATGGTTTCTACTAAGAGTTTTATAGTTTGGGCTCTTATATTTAGGTCATTGATCAATTTTGAGTTAATTTTTATATCTTTGCTGTGGCATAGGAATCCAAATGTATTCTTTTTTATTTTTATTGATTTCAGAAAGGAAGGGAGAGGGAGAGAGAGAGATAGAAACATCAATGATGAGACATTGATCGGCTGCCTCCTGCAGGCCCCACACAGGGGATTGCGCCCACAACTTGGGCATGTTCACTGACCAGGAATCAACCATGACCTCCTAGTTCATAGGTCAAAGCTCAACCACTGAGCTACACCAGCCAGGCCAAATTTATTCTCTTTCTTTTTCAAATTAATTCTTTAATTATAGAAATCTAGTTATTCCAGCATCTATTGAGACTATATTTTCCCCATTGAAGGGATGTGGCACCCTTATTAAAAATCAATTTGCCATAGACACAGGGATTTATTTCTGGACTCTCGGTTCTATTTTATTTGGTCTGTTTGTCTACCTTTATGCCAGTACCACACAATGTTTTGAAATCAGGAAGGTGAGACTTCTGTCATTTTTATTTTTCAGGATTGTGTTGGCTATTCAGGTCTCTTGAAATTCCATATGAATTTCAGGATCAATTTTTGCATTTCTGCAAAAACAAAACAGTTGGAATTTTGATAGGGATTGCATTGAACCTGTAGGTCACTTTGGGTAGTATTGTCAAGCTAACAATATTGTCTTCTTTGATGAACAAAAACAGATTCAGAGACAGAGAAGCATCCATCAGACTGTCAAATCTCAGAGGGAAGGTAGGGGAGGATGGGGGTAAGGGAGAGAAATCAACCAAAGGACTTGTATGCATGCATATAAGCCTAAACAATGGACACAGACAACAGCGGGGTGAGGGCATGAGTAGGGTGGTGGTGGAGAGGTAACGGGGGATGAGGACACATATGTAATACCTTAATAAAGAAGTTAAAAACAAACAATATTGTCTTCTTACCCATGAACACAGGATATCTTTCCATTTACTTAAGTCATGTTTAATTTTTTGCAGCAATATTTTGTAGTTTTCAGTGTAAAAGTCTCTCATTCCTTGGTTACATTTATTCCTAAGCATTTTATTTTATTGATTTATCTTTAAATATATATTTTTATTGATTTCAGAGAGAAAGGGAGAAGAGGAAAGAGATAAATACATCAATGATGAGAGAGAATCATTGATTGGCTGCCTCCTTCATGCCCCCACTGGGGATCGAGCCCACAACCAGGGCATGTGCCCTGACTGGGAATCTTAACTGTGATCTCCTGGTTCATAGGTTGATGCTCAACCACTAAGCCACACCGGCTGGGCAACATTTTATTATTTTAGATTATTTTATAAATGAAATGACTTAATTTCATTTTCAAATTGCTCATTGTTGGAATGTAGAAACAAAAACGGATTTTTTGCATGCCATTCTTGTACCCAGCAATTTTGCCGAATTTGTTTAGTAGCTTTCATGTGAAATTTTTAATATATGGGTTTATGTTTCCTGAGAATAGAGGTAGTTTAACTCCTTCCTTCTTCAACATGGATGCTGCTATTTATTTCTTTTCTTGGCTATTGCTCTGTCCAGAACTTCCAGTGCAATGTTGAATAGCAGTGGTGAAAGCAGGCATCATTCTTTTGTTCCTAATCTTAGGGGAAGAGCTTTTAATCTCTCACCATTGAGTATAATGTTAGCTGTGAGTTGTTCATAAATGCTCATTATTGTGTTGAAGAGGTTCCCTTCTAAGTACAGTTTCCTGACTGTTTTTTTTTTTAATCATGAAAGGATATTAATTTTGTCAAATGCCTTTTCTGCATCAATTGAGATGATCATGTGAGTTTTTCCCTTTTTTCTACTAATGTGATGAACTGCTCATGCATTCTTGGAATAAATCTCTTTTGGTCATGGAGTATAATTCTTTTAATACTAGAGGCGTGGTGCATGACATTCATGCACTGGGCGGGGTGGGGGCCCCTCAGCTCGGCCTGTGCCCTCTCGCAGTCCAGGACCCCTCAGGGGATGTCCACCTGCCAGATTAGGCCCGCTCCCCCGAGGGGTCCTTAGTGCTGCCACAGAGGCGGGAGAGGCTCCTGCTGTGGCAGCTGCGCTTGCCAGCAAGCCAGGCTCACAGTTGGAGAGCACAGAGGCAGCGCTAAGGAGCAGCGAGCCCTGTGGGAGCACACTGACCACTAGGGGGCAGCTCCTGCATTGAGCTTCTGCCCCCTGGCGGTCAGTGCACGTCATAGCAACTGGCTGTTCCATCATTTGGTCTATTTGCATATTAGGGTTTTATTATTTAGGATGCTGTTAGATTCAGTTTGCTAGTCTTTTCTTGAGAAATGGTGCATCTATAACATAAGGGATAATTAATCTGTAATTTTATTTTCTCTTAATCCTCATCCAAGGATATTTTTCCATTGATTTTTAGAGAGAATGGAAGGGAGGACATGAGTGAGAGGGAGAAACATAAATGAGAGACATGTTGATTGGTTGCACCCTAACCAGGGCCAGGGATTGAGCCTGCAACCAAGGTGTATGTCCTTGACCAGAATTGAACCTGGGACCCTTTAGTCTGCAGGCTGACACTATCCACTGAGCCAAACTGGCTAGTGCTGTACTTTTATTTTCCTGTGATGTGTTTATCTGGCTTTAGGATCTATCTAGTTAGCCTCATAGAATAAGTATTTTTTTAGAAGGACTTGAAAAGGATTGGTGTTAATTTTCCTTTATAGTTTTGGTAGGATTCAGCAGTGAAGCCAGCAATCTGAGCTTTTCTCTTTTTTTGAAAAGAGACCTCTAACAAGCAAAGACACTAAATACGTTAAGATTTTCTATTTCTTCTTTTTTAAAAAATATATTTTTATTGATTTTTTACAGAGAAGAAGAGAGAGGGATAGAGAGTTAGAAACATCAATGAGAGAGAAACATCTATCAGCTGCCTCTTGAACAGCCCCTACTGGGGATGTGCCCACAACCAAGGTACATGCCCTTGACTGGAATCGAACCTGGGACCTTTCAGTCCACAGGCCAACACTCTATCCACTGAGCCAAACTGGTTTCGGTGATTTTCTGTTTCTTCTTAAACCATTTAGGTAATGTGTGTTTGTAGAAATTTGTCCATTTCGTCTAGATTATCTAATTTCTGAATGTGCAGTTGTTCCATCATTAATGTCCCCATTTAATTTTTAAATATATGTTTTTATTGATTTCAGAGAGAGGAAGGGAAAGGGAGATAGAAACGTCAATGATGAGAGGGAATCATTGATCAGCTGCCTCCTGCACACCCATTATTGGGGATGTGCCCACAACCAAGGTACATGCCCTTGACTGGAATCAAACCTGGGACCCCTCAGTCCATAGGCCAAAGCTCTATCCACTGAGCCAAACCAGTCAGGGCTATTTCTTCTGTTTTTCTATTCTCTAGTTTATTTGTGTCTGCTCTAGTTTTTTAATCGTTATTTCCTTTATTATTTTTTTCCTTCTGCTTACAGATGTCCCTCTTTATTTTCCCCATTGTCTCTCTCCACCCAGTTCCCATCCTTCTCACGAGAGGCTTCCACAGCCAAGATTGATTTATATATATATATATATATATATATATATATATATATATATATATATATATAAATTGAGTTTTTACAGAGGAAGGGAGAGGGATAGAGAGTTAGAAACATCGATGAGAGAGAAACATCAATCAGCTGCCTCCTACACACCCCCTACCAGGGATGTGCCAGCAACCAAGGTACATGCCCTTGACTGGAATCGAACCCAGGACCTTTCAGTCCGCAGGCTGACACTCTATCCACTGAGCCAAACTAGTTTCGGTGCCAAGATTTTTTTTAAAAAAACCACACGTGGGTGTCGGACTAGCCCATTCAGCACTTCCATTCCTCCTACCAGTATTGATGTGCTTTCTTCTTTACTTCTTAGTTATAGGATTTCCATTCAGCCAGACTTCAGGTGGATCTGAATGATGATTGTTCTGTATTTTAGTTGTACATTAAAATTTTTTTAAATTGATTTTAGAGAAGAAGTAAGAGAATAGAGAGAGATAGAAAAGAAACATCAATGATGAGGGAATCATTGATTGGATGCCTACTGGGGATTGAAAGCACAACCCAAGCATGTGCCCTTGACACATCAAACCTGAGAAATCAAACCTGAGACCCTTCAGTACACAGGCCAATGCTCTAACACTGAGCCAAACCAGCCAAGGCTTAGTTCTAAATTTTGATGTGGCTGTGGGAGGACTGGATAAGATGGCCCCGATCAGCCCTGACTGCCAGCCAGGCCTAGGGACCCCACCCATGCACAAATTTGTGCACCAGGCCTCTAGTATTGAATAAGAGTGGTGAAAGCAGATAACCCTGTCTTGTTCCTGTTTCTTAGGGGAAATGGTTTTGTTTTTTTGCCCATTGAGGATGATGTTCGCTATAGGTTTGTTATATATGGCTTTATCATGTTGAGATATGCTCCCTCTATTCCCACTTTCCTGAGAGTTTTTATAAAAAATGGGTGTTGGATTTTGTCAAATGCTTTTTCTTTATTGATTTGATCATGTGATTTTTACCTTTCAATTTGTTTATGTGACGTATCACATTTATTGATTTGCGAGTATCGTACCAACCTTGCATCCTGGAATGTATTACACTTGGTCATGGTGTATAATCTTTTCAATATATTACTGGATGCAATTTGCTAATATTTTCTTTAGAATTTTAGCATCTACGTTCATCAGGGATATTGGCCTGTAATTCTCGTTCTCCGTAGTGACTTTATCTGGTTTTGGAATTGGGATGAGGCAGGCCTCATAAAAACAATTTGATAGTGTTCCTTCCTCTTGGATTTAAAAAAATATATATTTTTTATTGATTTCTGAGAGGAAGCGAGAGGGAGAGAGATAGAAACATCAATGATAAGAAAGAATCATTAATCAGTTGCCTCCTGCACACCCCCTGTCAGGGATTGAGCCCACAACCCAGGCATGTGCCCTTGACTGGAATAGAACCTGTGACTCTTCAGTCAGTAAGCCGACACTCTATCCATTGAGCCAAATTGTCCAGGGCCTTCTTTGATTATTTTGAAGTAGTGTGAGGTGTTTTAGTTCTTCTTCGAATATTTGGCAAAACTCCGCAGTAAAGCCATCCAGACCTGGGCTTTTGTTTGCTGGGAGTTTTTTTTTAAATTTATTTTTTATTACTGCTTCTATTTCATCAGTTGTTATTGGCCTATTCAGGTTTTTTGATTCTTTCTGATTCAGTTTTGAGAGATTGTATTTTTCTAGAAATTTGTCCATTTCATCCACATTGATCAGTTTGTTGGAATATAGTTGTTCATTGTATTTTCTTACAATCCTTTGTATTTCTGTGGTGTCAGTGGTTACTTCTCCATTTTTGTTTCTGATTTTATTTGGGTCCTCTCTGTTTCTTGATGAGTCTGGCTAATAGTTTATCAATTTTGTTTATCCTTTCAAAGAACCAGCTATGTTTTCATCTATTTCTTTGTTTCTGTTATTTTTTTCTGCTCTAATCTATTATTTTTTCCTTCTACTCTGGTCTTTTTTTTTTTGTTTTTCTCTTTATAGTTCTTTAAGCTGTTAAACAGTTTATTATTGATTTTTTTTTTTTTTTTTTTTACTTTTGTCTCATGAGGAAATGACAGCACAGAAAACCAGGGTTGTCTGCCTGAGTCCCCAATCCTGGCTTCTTCTCACACAGCTCCAGTCCATTCTGCTCTCCCTCTGTCAGAACACAAGGTGGGTGGCTCCACAAGGGGTTTTGTGCATTGGCCCTTTACGAAGGGCCTGAATTTCCAGTCTTCACTCCCTGCCAGACAACAACCATGCTTCTTTTCACAGCCCAATGTTAGGTGGGTACCCTTCTCAGTTCTGGTGCTCTCTGGTGGGAGACCCAGCTTGGGGATTAGACCCCAGAGTTTTCAGTGTTATATTGAAGACTCCAGCTATTTTAGGACTATTTTTCCTTCAATTGACACTTTTCTGTATATATTTTGTAATAATAATAATAGTTCTATTAATGTTTCTATTGATTTTTAGAGGGATAGAAGGAGAAGGATAGAGAGCTAGAAATATCATTGAGAGAGAATCATTGATCGGTTGCCTCCTGCATGCCTCTCTTCTACTGGGAATCAAGCCCACAACATGGGCGTGTGCCCTGACAGTGAATCGAATTGGTGACCTCTTGGTTCATAGGTCAATACCCAACCATTGAGCCACATCAGCTGAGCTATTGTGATAGTTTTAAAATAGTATTAACATAATGATAATAGTTAACAAAGATTTTGAGCATTTAGAACATGCTAGGAACTATCCTAAGTGCTTTAAATATAATTTATTTAATCCTCACACTTAATGAGATAGAGTGCTATTATTGTCCACCTTTCACAGATGAGGTGACTGAATTTGAGAGGAAGTAACTTGTAGAAGATCACACAAGTACATTGTAGGCAGGTCAGATGGTCCACCTCCACAACCGTTATCCTTAATGGTTAATAGCTCAGGCAATTCTGATACTTCAAACACAGAAAAATACTGTCATAAGAATTTGTGTGACATAAAAAAGTTGTGTGCCCTAGCTGGTTTGGCTCAGTGGATATAGTGTCATCCCATACATCAAAAAGTTTCCAGTTAGGACACATACATAGGATGTGGGTTCAATCTCCAGCCAGGACATGTGCAGGAGGCTACCAATTCATGTTTGTCTGTCTGTCTGTCTGTCTGTCTGTCTGTGTCTCTGCCATCTCCTTCCTCCCTCCCTCCCTTTACCTCCCTTTTCTCTCTAAAATAAATTTTAAAAATGTTTGGTAGACGTTTGAAAGAAGATTTAGTTTATGTGAAATACATAATTTTATTATATGGAGATTTAACCAAGCTCACAATTTTGTCTGTTTTGCCTGTTAAAATATGAGAGTTGTTCGAGTTTTACACATAGATATAGGAGAATTCTGATGTTACCTTTGTTGTTTCTATTCTAGATGCTGTCTTCATTCCTTTTGCTATCCCTTATTGCATCTCTTGGATCCAGAATTCACAATATGTAAACCTAGAATAATTTCTCAATTGGTTCAGTTTTCTGAAGTTTTACTGCCTGAATTTGTAGTTTAGAATTTCATAAAAATTACTTTTCATTTGGCCCTAGCCAGTTTGACTCAGTGGATAGAGCATTGGCCTTCATATCAAAGGGTCCTGGGTTCAATTCTGGTCAAGGGCATGTCCCACCACTGTGATAGGCAATACAATAATTTCAGAAATGGGGTAGAAAAACTCAAATTGTAACCTTGAAGTAAGAGTCCATCACATGTGACCGTTTTATTCATTGTCAAAGTGTATAGGGAATACAAATTATTTTAATATGATAACCCAATTTCCTCTTCTCCCCACAACCCCAAACACCTTTCAAATACAGATCTTTTTGAATCATGCACACCCAAAGCAGACTACTTGTAGTGATTTAAATCAGAAATGGGGGATGGGATTTAGAAATAACTATAAATGTTACTGGTTCTTGATCAAGGGAACGAGCTACATAAAAACAGGCTCAGTCCCCAACACAATAAATTATACAAGTCCAAAAAAGCAGAGTATATAATATATACTAGAGGCCCAGTGCATGAATTCATGCACCAGTGGGGTTCCCAGCCTGGCCTGTGAGATAGGGCTGAAACTGGGTCTCTGACATCCCCTGAGGGGTCCCAGATTGCAAGAGGGTGCAGGGCAGGCCAAGGGACACCACTGGTGCATGATCAGAGCTAGGGAGGGATGTGGGGGGTTGGCCAGCCTGGGAGGGACTGTGGAAGGGCTCCAGGATGTGGATGACCTGTCTCGCTCAGTCTCAATCAGTGGGACCCCAGCAGTAAGCTAACTTAATTTTTGGAGCATCTGCCCCCTGGTGGTCAGTGCATGTCATAGTGAGCGGTTTAGCAGCCTTAGCATATCATTAGCATAATATGCTTTGATTGGTTGAACAGCCAACCAGCCAACCAGACACTTAGCATATTAGGCTTTAATTATATAGGATAATAACTGGCATTTTGTTTCCAGACTACAATGCAAAACTTTAAGAAGCTAGGCTGTAACACTTGATTTTTCTCACAAGCCATGGAATGGTGATCAAAAGTACAGCCATTACCATTCAGGAGGTGACTGCTATGAGAATCTGGATCTGATGAACCAAAATCTTATCCACATATTATATACTCTATTATTAAAAACCTTTGAAACCTCAGACATCAAACATCACCTGGGTAACGTCCTGCAAAAAGGCCAAGAGGCCAAAGTCAAGTCAGGAAGTCTTTGTAGAAATGGAGGTGGGAGACAAACCCTGGGCATCCATGCCCAGCAGATCCCCACACTTCTGCGTGGAAAACTGAGCTAATCACTAACAAGAGAAATCATTATACAGATAGTGGATTATAGGGTGGTGTTTCCCTCTGACATTGTTTCTCTCTCCCTCACCCCCCTTCTTATCTTTCTAAAACTCAAATTAATTCTTTAAAAAGTGACAATCCAGGATGCAGGAAACGATTACAAGGGGAATAAGAAAAATACTTTACACACTATTTTTTTAAATTGTTGCCAGTATTACAGGTATCTCCCATTTACCTTTCTTCCCCCTCCCCAACCCCTCCCCACCCTTAGGTCTTCACCACCCTATTGCCCATGCCCATGGGTTATGCATATCTTACTAATAAAAGCCTAGGTGGTCCTCAGGCCATGTTGCCCTCATGCTATCACAAGATGGTTGCGTACACAGTGGGTGTGCGCAGGTGGGTGGGGATGGGCTTGACACTGAGTGCATGAGGGTGCTGGAGGGAAGTTAATCTGGGGAGTCCCATGGGGCACTGGCTGTGGGGCTGAGGGACTCCAGGACTCGGGAGAGTTGCCCTGAGGGGCACTGGCCCCATGGGCTAAGCATCAGGGCAAAGGGCACCGCCCCCACTCCACCTCCACCTAGGGGAAATGAGATTCAGCTCTAGTGTCGGGATAAACCTGGGGTAGTGGGAGCTGCCCACACTCCACATCCACCCCCCAGCCTTGAGCTGGGGTATGAACATGACAGAACACTTCCCTGGTCACTGCCTGGTCCCCTACCCTGAGCTTCTCCCAACACAAGAGCAGTGATTGCATTTCCTGACAAGAGCAGTGACCTCACTTCCTGACGATGGAGCCCAACAGAACATGGAACCTTGGTAGCTAGGCAGACACATTCTGAAACAGCCCCTGCCCAGTTCACTTCATAGAGACATTCCCACCAACGCATGTTCTGCTGTTTGCCGCACCCGCCGCAGTGATAGGCAAAGAGCCAGCCACGACAGCTTCTTCTACCGTTGCCCCTACTGGCTCCGCACGCAGCCCTGAAGCCTCTGGCCCTTTTCACGAAGGAACCCAGAGGTAACCCAGGGAGGCCTAGGGTGGTTTTCTTAGAGCCAGGCCACCTCTCTCATCCCCCTCACCAGCCCCATGTCCCCTGGGCTGCCAACCCTGTGGAACTGAGGAACTCTGGGACTTGGGGGGAGTCCTGTAGCTCCATGGGGCACTGGGTTTGACCCATGGGAAGGGCACTGTCACAGACTCTGACAGGAGAGAGGAGGGAGCTGGATACCTGCACCCGGGACTTGGCAAATAGTGATATTAAAATATTTCTTCTAATTAATTCCCTTTCAATGTGCACGAATTTGTGTACTGGGCCACTAGTCCTATCTAATAAAAGGGTAATATACAAATTGACCACTCCAACACAAGATGGCTGCCCCCATGTGGACACAAGATGGCTGCCATAAGATGGCCATCAGGGGAGGGCAGTTGTGGGTGATCAGGCCAGCAGGGGAGGGCAGTTGAGGGAGACCCAGGCCTGCAGGCGAGGTCAGTTGGGGGGGGGAGGGTCCAGGGCTCCGGGGGTGGGAAGTTGGGAGGAACAAGGTCTGCAGGGGAGGGCTGTTCGGATTAGGCCTTCAAGGGATGGCAGTTGGAGGGAAACAGGCCTGCAGGGGAGGGCAGTTGGGGGGACCAGGCTGGCAGGGAGGGCAGTTGGGGAGAACCAGGTCAGCAGGGGAGGGAAGTTAGGGGTGACTGGGCCAGCAGGAGAGGGCAGTTAGGGGGAACCAGGCCTGCAGGGGAAGGCAGTTGGGAGCAACAAGGCCTGCAAGAGAGGGTAGTTGGTGGGGAGACCAGGTTTGCAGAGGAGGGCAGTTGGGAGGGACAAGGCCTTCAGGGGAGGGCAGTTGGGGGGACCAGGCCTGCAGGGGAAGGCAGTTAGGAGCAACGAGGGCAGTTAGGGGTGACCAGTTCAGCAGGGGAGGGCAGTTAGGGATGACCGGGCTGGCAGGGGAGCAGTTAGGGGTCAATCAGAATGGCAGGGAAGTGGTTAGGGTGTGATCAGGCTGATAGGAAGAAGCAGTTAGGGGCAATCAGGCAGGCAGGCAGGTGAGCAGTTGGGAGCCAGTAGTCCTGGATTGTGAGAGGGATGTCCCAAATTGGAGATGGTGCAGGCTGGGCTGAGGGACACATCCCACCACTCCGTGCACAAATTTAATGCACTGTGCCTCTAGTAAGTGTATAAGTTCTTTGGTTTATCTCTTCTCATTCTCCCAATCCCACATTGAGGTACGTTAGTCTGTTCCATACATTACTGCTTCAGGTCTTATTTTGTTGGCCAATTCATTTTGTTCATTAGATTCCACAAATAAGTGAGATCATGTGGTATTTATCTTTCTCAGTTTGGCTTATTTCACTGAGCATAATATTTTCCAGGTCCATCCATGCTGTCCCAAAGGGTAAGAAAGATATCTGTCTTTTTCACAGCTGCATAGTATTGCATTTTGTAAATGTCCTACAGTTTCTTTGTTTTGTTTGGTTTTTGTCTTAATACAGTCATTTACTGATGAGCACTTGGGCTGTTTTCAAATCTTAGCTATTGTAAATAACACTGCTATGAACATAAGGATGCATATATTCTAACTGGTGTTCTGAAGTTTTCAGGATATAGTCTCAAAAGTGGGATTGCTGCCGAAACCAGTTTGGCTCAGTGGTAGAGCGTCAGTCTGCGGACTGAAGGGTCCTGGATTCGGTTCCTGTCAAGGGCATGTGCCTTGGTTGCGGGCACGTCCCCGGTGGGGGGGTGTGCAGGAGGTGGCTGGTCGATGTTTCTCTCTCATCGACGTTTCTGGCTCTCTATCTCTCTCCCTTCCTCTTTGTAAAATATCAATAAAATATATATTTTTTGAAAAAGTTTGATTGCTGGGTCAAGCAAAATACATACTATTTTTAAAAAATCAAGTCTCTATTTTAAACATTATTTTATTTTTAAATATTTTTTATGATTTTTAGAAAGAGAGGATAGAAACATCGATCAGCTGCCTTCTGCATGATCCCTACTGAGGATTGAGCCCACATCCTGGGTACGTGCCCTATCAGGGAATTGGACCAGTGACCTCTTGGTTCATGGGTTAATACTCAACTACTGCGCCCCGCTGGCCAGGTGTTTTACATACTATTTTTAAAGTTATATTTGATCTTTCTATGCATTACTTTACTGTAAGATGTGGTGGAAGATAACCATATAGTTGATGAGGTAAAGTATCCTTATGATTTCTGACAGAAAGGGAGGGGCTATATATAAGATTATATATATCCCCAGATTAAAGATGTTAAGAGACATAATTTCAAGTGTCCTATTTATACCCTAATGTAGATATGTTTGTAAAAAAATTCGTAAGAAAACTTGGGTAATTTAACACTAGATATTTAATAAAACATTTTGTAAGGTGTGATGAGTATATGGTGCTTATTGTTAAATTATGACTTGCTATGTGTGAGATTTGTTTCAAAATAATCAGAGAGGTGGATTAGAACATTGATGAAATAAGATTGCTTATATATGGAAGGATAATTTTGGAAGTTGGGGGATAAGTAAATGCAGGATTATGATTCTTCTGTACTTGTCTGAAAATTTTTGTATAGTAAACATTTAATAGAAATTATTTTGACTTGAAATATTTTTTCAGTAGGTTTTTTTCAATAGGACATGTGATTTATCTTTTTAAAAATTTATTGTTGAAAGTAGTACATATATCTCCTTTTCCCCCCATGCACCTCTCCCTAGCTGCTCCCACTGCCCAGCACATACCTCATCCGCTACTATCTGTGTCCATTGGTTATGTTTCTATGCATGCGTGCAAGTCCTTTGGTTGATCTCTAACCCCTCCATTCTTCCTCCCCTGCCTTCCCTCTGAGATTTGATGGTCTGTTCCATGTTTCTTTTTCTTTTTTTAATATATTTTTATTGATATTTTACAGAGAGGGAGATAGAGAGCCAGAAACGTCAATGAGAGAGAAACATCGACCAGGTGCCTCTTGCACACCCCCTACCGGGGATGTGCCCACAACCAATGTACATGCCCTTGGCCTGAATCGAACCCGGGACCTTTCAGTCCGCAGACCGAAGCTCTACCACTGAGCCAAACCGACCTCAGCCTGTTCCATGTTTCTGTAATAAATACATATTCTTAATCACTGAAAAGCCTATCTACTATAATTCATCTGTGGTGATTTCTGTGCAAAAGCTGGGAAGTTGACTCCAAATTCTAGCAAAACGAGGTTCGGGGCCTCTGATTATTTGCCTTTGAAAAAATAGCTACAAAGGATATAAAGATAAAAAAATTATTTCTTTTGTAAGAAATAATGTAAATTCCTAACATATCTACCTTTTATATAAAATTTGCTTATATATATTTGACCCAATTTAAAATTAGAGTAATGTACATATAATACCTCAAAATTTACATACTATATATACATTTTACATAACATTAATACATATTCAGAACAGAAATGTGACCGGAGAGTAAGTTTCTGAGTGTATTTCAGACCAGAAATAATATGTGTTGGAACTGGAACAGGTTTGATACAGTAAGTCATTTCTAACTACACAGAAAAGATGCAGAATGTAAAGTTAACTTTTTGTTTATTAATTTATTTTGCAGGAATCATTGATTTTCCGAATATGTGTTGTTTGGAGGTACAATGCATGCATAGCCTTTTAAAATGCCTTTGTACAATTTCACTTCAAAATAATTTGATTCACAGCATACACAGAAATCTAAGAGACAAGGTATTTACACGATTTAATAAGTTCTTGCTGTTTTAATAAAGAAACGAATAAATTCTTTTACAGTAGGGAAACATGGACATTGGGTATCATTAAGAATTCAGAATTGTTCAGTCGCAACGTAACTTTTCATGGCTTAAAAAATTAAAGTGGAGCCATTCTATTAATTTCTGAAGGCCCATGCCATGCAAATTCTAATTTTAAATATCTGGGGTTGCATATGATATAGGAAAAAAATGCATTTCTGGTGAATGTGAAAACGTCATCAGAATTAAATTTTACAGTAAGAAAAAACTGTTAAATCTCTCAGAAAGTTTCAGTAGTGGTGCGACACAGACAGTGCCTAATTTAATGATTTTTGTAAAGTAACATTTCAGTAATCATTTTTCCTTCTTTACAGATAGATATACAGACACACACTGTAACACGAACTCAGTCAAAGTCTGAACAGTGGCTACAGTATTAAAATAAATCAGTTTTAACTATAAAGGGACATCTTCACATTCCAGGATACATTGTTGATATTTTCAAAGAACAATCTTCCTATACCTCATATTCTTTTTGTTTATAGCATCAGACATTACAATTACCTCATAAAATACTATATAAAACTCGAGTTGCCATAGAAAGCTGGCTATGAACCTTGGATAACTGGGACAAAGCAATGACAAAATTTTAGGAAGTAATTAAAATACTAAAATTGAGACCAGCTCTTTAAAAATTCTTAAACTTCTCATCACACATCCCGTTTCTTTCAGGGAAATAAACAAATTAGCAACACTTCCCCCACCATCGTTAGTCTGCTCTAAAAACTACTTTTACAACGCATTTCTTTGTTTCTTTAAAACCCTGCCTCTACCCTCTCCCAAACAAGGTCATTATCGATGTGAAACATTTTTACAATGCTCATTAGAAAAATTTATGGCTCCTCTATAAACTTTTCAGACCGACTCCACAATTTAGGGGGCCGTGCACTTGAACAAAATGGTAAATGTGCTCTCCACAAACCCAGTTTTTAAAACAGTGAAATACCTATTTGAAATGTGTCTGGTCTGGCTGGCGTTACATGGTGGTTAGAGCATCAGTTTGCCCACCAAAGGGTGGCGGGCGGGCTGGATTCCCAGTCAAGGTCACATACCTGGTACACTTTGCTCCGAGAGGGTGTCTGCAACCATTCCATGTATATGCATGTGTCACATGAATGGTTCTCTCTCTCTCTCTCTCCCCCTCCCTCCCCCTCTCTCTCCCTCCCTTCCTCCATCCCTCTCTTTCACTCTCTCTGAAAAAAATCAATGGGAAAAAATATCCTCAGATGAGGATTAACAAAAAGAAAAACAAATGTCGTTAGGTCTGTGTTAAGAAAAAAGGTTTTTAATAGAAACAAGAAGTGTACCCAATGATCTAAAGAGTATAGGCACCTCTCAGCAGGCAGGCAACCATCCAATTTGTATCCTCCCATTTATATGCCAATTGTCTGTATATATCGATCTAACCAGGAGATCCTTTACCTTGAAAGTTGACTGAATTCTTGTTGGAACTGGTCACAGACAAGAAGTAATGGGTATATGGGACACAGTTCAATGTATCAGATTTATCAGTGTCAAATGATTTTGCTTATTTAAAAAAAAAAACAATACAGCCTATGTTGGTGTATGAAACTTGTGCACACTCAAAAATGAACACATACAAAAAAACAACACTTCCTTAAAATCAATCTGATGTGTCATACCTCACCCTCTCTACCTACCAAACAGAGTGGTTTCTCATTTTCCCTGGCAGGAGAAAACAATGGTTGACTAGATGTACCACCTAAGGACTGGAACCATGCAGCCACTGTATGACAGCAGCTTAGTCACCTGGATGTATGCTCATGCAATAGTTTTAAAGTCATCTACATGGTTTTAATAAAGCATCAAACTGTTTTCATAACATGCCACTTTCATTCTCAACTGTCAACTGCCAGGTTAGTTGCTGCCACTTGAGCATGTCACTAAGAATACTGGTAAACCTTCAGCTAGAATGCCAACCAGTATATGGGTTTCCCCCTCAATTGTTACTAAATCCCAAGTGGGGTCCACCATCACTAAAGAGATAATGAAACCATACAAAGGCAGAGATGGAATGTTCCAGAACAGGACTGTTATTGGAGACCGACAGATACGAGTTACTAAAGCCTTTCAAGAATGCTGTTTAAGTCCATCTGCTTTCTCACCATTGTTTTCACAGTTTTGCCACAGTTGTTGTACGAGAGATGTTTTATCAGTCTAGTTACATAGCCACACTTTGTATGATTTCAATGGAAAACTGATGAATTGTTATGCCTTTGGTTTCATTATGCTATTAAATGCAGCTTATTTTTCTAGGTCTGCCAGAGATTACTGCCAAATTAGAATGCAATGACAGCGTCAAGTGTGCGCGTGGGGGTGGGGGGAGGGAAGGTGGATATTTCTAAATTTCTAACCTCAGGAAAAATCCTTAAGGATTAGAAAAACTTTCAATGTTATTGCTGTTTATATTCACCCAAATAAGGGGATGATTCCAAAATCCAATTCTCAATGATGATAGAATCCTTAACTGAATGTCTTATTAAATTTTTCCAGTGGTGTGTGCTAGGGAATTACATCTCTTGAGCTGTGCACACCCGGAAGTTCTAGTTTCATAAATAAGGAGTGCTTCCGTGTCACTTGAACTACTTGGGGCTCAGTGTTATTTCTGAATATAGTCTGTTAAACTTTAAACGTTCTTAGCTTCAAAGTCCTTTTGATTCACCTTATTCTTAATCATATTTTTTGACTAACCTTCTCTTCCTCCCCAACTTTATGATATTGGCCCGCCGTACTTTCACTCTCTGGTTCATGAATGTATGTGCAAATAAATATTTATTGAACTAATATTAAATTTTTTTCAGCTAAGTTAGGATTATGGCACAAAGTATTATCTGTGCTGTAAACATCATGAATCCCTCACAAAACTGAAAGGAGGGGGCACATGTATCTTGTAGAACCACAGCTGAGAACAAGGTTTCCCGATGGATTGTGGAATGGATTTACAATTGGCATACATTCATTGTGCCACTGACAGCACAGTTTTACGAGGTCATTCAGAAAATCGTACTTTGTAAGGACTCGTTTTTTTATTTATTTTTAAAACCAATGACCTAACAAAAGCATGCAGTAACTTCAAAAATATATCTATTATGTGGTGTAATTAGGTCTCGGTTACCAGTGTTGATAGAGCTTGATGAATCATTGTACGAGCAATGATGATACTTTTGACAAAGGGCACAGTATGCCTAATTCCTGACTACTGCAAATCACATTTTAAAACATCTTGTTTGTGTGTTGGAAGTTACCCCTGAAAAAAAGCAGCAGTTACAAATACCCTATTATTTCGCCCCCTGCCCATCATATTCTAAGTGCTTCTTCCTGTCCTCTTCGGCAGGAAGCCATGGGAAGGGCTCTGGGCTTTTCAGACCTGTGACCAGATAAGTCTGCTATTAGGGATTCACAGTTTGTCTGCATAAACTGTAACATGTCACACTACGGTTCAGAGTTCTAGTTTATAAAATAAGGGTCACTCAGCAGTAGCTCAACAATTGGATTCCACAGAAGAGCTCTTGACTTCTGTGTACATTCTTTCAGGAGAGAATTCTTTCCCCGTTTCAAGTATCCCTTTCTGTCTCTCACTCTGTAATGAGCGGAGACAGGGAGAAACCTTCCCCATTTTCCCTGTAGCGAGCACGGGCAGCTCCAGTGCCACTCCTCCTCCCCCTGTGGAATCTAAAATAAAAAGGCTGGACAGATGAAGATCCCCACGGTTTAGTTTTCTTCTTATGGGCGCTCGGCTTCACTGTCAACCTGGCGCGGGCTCTTGTCAATTCAGGTGTACCGGGGCATCTCACACTGCTCACAGCGATTTAGTGCTGGGTGGTTCAGAAACGTGCAGCTGTCACAATTCCATGGGGCCCCTTCATAGTCTTCATCTCGGGGCTGTGTCTGAGGATTGTTCTTGGAGCCAGGTAGATGCTCTGAGGGGAGTTAGAATGGAAAGAGAGAAATGAGATTGATTTCCCCCCCAAGTATAATCCAAACAAATTAAAAACTACCAAAAAACAAGAAGTCTAGGATAGCCGAAACCGGTCTGGCTCAGTGGATAGAACATCGGCCTGCGGACTGAAAGGTCCCGGGTTCGATTCCGGTCAAGGGCATGTACCTTAGTTGCGGGCACATCCCTAGTGGGGGATGTGCAAGAGGCAGCTGGTCGATGTTTCTCTCTCATCAATGTCTCTAACTCTCTATCCCTCTCAATTCCTCTCTGTGTAAAATCAATAAAATGTATTAAAAAAAAGAAGTCTAGTATAGATTACCTTCCAAGTCCATTAACCATAGATAGTTGTCAACAAGCTTATTATTCATAGATAGTAGTTATTCCAGCCAAATGAAAAAAAAAATAAAGTTATATAGCATGTTAAAAATAATTCTACCAATAGCCAATTCTACCAACAGTGGCTCAGTGGTTGGGCATTGATCCATGAACCAGGAGATTGTGGTTTGATTCAGATCAGGGCACATGCCTGGGTTGCTGGCTCAATCTCCAGCCAATCAATGATTTTCTCTCATCATTGATGTTTCTACCTCTCCCTCTCCCTTATAAAATCAATAAAAAAGATATTTAAAAAATTAATTCTGCTTCCTCCTGCCATCTTCAGAACTATGTGTCTCCCCCTCATACTAGCCATACTACATTTAGCATCTGATTAAATGTGTGACTTCTTTTAGATCATCAGTTTTATAATATGCATGTGTTTAATAATGATGGTTCATAAATGGCAGTAAGGGTTCATAACAAAAATTCCCCCAGAATGGTAAAAAGAGAAAGATAAAGCACCTACAGTTAGTTTTTCATCAGCTAAATTCGTTCAATATAAACAATTATCTTTTTATTCTCAGACTAGAGGTCTGGTGCATGAATTCGTGTACCAGTGGGGTCCGTTGGCCTGGCTTGTGGGATCAGGCTGAAACTGGTTTACGAGAGGGTGTGGGCCAGGCCAAGGGACCCCACTGGTGCACAGTCGGGGCCATGGAGGGACACACGAGAGGTTGGCCAGGTGGAGAGGGACCACGTGAGGGCCCAGGGCATGCCTGGCCCATCTCGCTCAGTCCCGATCAGCCAGACCCCAGCAGCAAGCATCTTCTCCCTGGTGGTCAGTGCACATCATAGCCAGTGGTTGAGCAGCCTTAGGATGTCATTAGCATATTACACTTTGATTGGTTGAATGGACTACCGGACATTTAGCACATTAGGTTTTTATTATATAGGATTCTTTCCTATCAGTTTTTAAAAAAATGTCTATGTGTATACAATATAAAATGCTGGCAACTTTATGTCAGTCCTTGAGATTTATTTTAAAAAACCTTTAAACTAAACCCTGGCTGGGTAGTTCAATTAGAATGTGGACCCAACACACCAAGGTTGTGGGTTCAAGAAACAACCAATGAATGAATGCAACAACAAATTATTGTTTCTCTCTTAAAAACATAAAAACAAACCAAAAAGAACCTTGAAACTTAACATTCTCTTCTTAAGTCCTCATTCTTTCTGGCCTTGTGTTAAAAAAGGCTTATAGAGTAAATCCTGTCTTTTAGGAACAGTCCCTTCTGAAAATGTGGTCAATAACTAGAGGCTAAAGATCTCTGGATGGAATTCACGCTGGAATCTGGAGCAAGGTCTGGAGGCTGTGAAGATGCACCATAAAACACTGGACAATCCTATCTGTGAACTGGAGATGACATTATAATCTAAGGTAAACAGCCTTCTAAGCAGGTAAAAGAAACTGAGACATGGTAAAGTTTTAATTAGTTACCACTCTGGGTTAAGCATATCTCCCCTTGAAAGTAAAGGAGCTGACTGTGGCTTACCAATTTGTCTTTAATGACAAATGGCTGGTGTGAACATTTCCCTAGACTCTAGAGATAAAGAAAATTGGGTGTTAGACCCCTGAACCTTACTGCAAGCTTAAGGCTCAGGCTCAATCAGGAGGTGGTCTTAGCCTTACAATAGAACCACTGGGCTCTCTAACCTAGTCCTGTGACTATCAAAAGAAGGGCTTGCCCTAGTACATTTGGCTCAGTGGATAGAGCATCAGCCCATAGACTCAGGGTCGTGGTTCGATTCCAGTCAAGGGCACATACCTTGGTTGCAGGCTTGATCCACAGCCCTGGCTGGGGTGCATGCTGGAGGCAACCAATCGCTGTATCTCTCTGAAATGACTTCTCAACAAATATATTTAAAAGGCACCTGATTTATAATTATTTTTTGATCCTCACCCAAGGAGTGAGGATATTTTTTCCATGGATTTTAGAGAGTGGAAGTGACGGGGGGATGAGAAGGGGGAGAGAGAGAAACATCAATGTGAGAGAGACATATCCATTGGTTATCTCCCTGTGGGTATCCCACCTGCAATCCCAGGTACATGCCCTTGACCAGGAATTGAACCTGTGACCCTCTGGTGCACAGAGTTGGTGCTCTAACCATTGAATCATGCTGGCCAGGGCTAAAAGGCACCTCATTTAGAATTATTGTTGGCCCTAAAAAAAGGCACTGCTAAAAAAATAAAAAAAGATACTGTTCATTTCACCATAAGGAAGTAGTGTTTAAATAGAAGCATCTAAAACACAAAACACATTTTAGATGCCTATTTTCATATGACTTACAGGTGTGAAATATTTATGGAACAGTTTATAAGATAGTTCAGACCTTATGAAAAATAAAAACAAAATATTATGCATACTTATACACAATAAAATGGAAATAAATAGGTGTTTCCTTTAATAGGCTAAATTTCCACAAAATGACCATCCTCAAATATCACATCAATTTAATACTGTTTATAGTACATAATAATTAGCATACAGAAGATAAAAATGCTCAAAAGGATACAAATAAAATTTTCAAAAATTCTAAATATTTTCTACACTTTCAAAGATAGTTGATATTTTTCCAAAATGGGAAATATACCAATGATAAAGAAAGACAAATTTCTTTTAACTATATGATGTGTAATACAGTTTCATGCTTGGTGTGTATTTAGGTTGGGATCTTTCCACCTAGTTAATATAAAGAAATATCAAGTATAATACTTGTACAAATCTAATATGTACAATATTTTTAGAAACCTTATTTTCACTGAATCACAGGATATAGTTCAAGAAGCGTTATAAATGCTCAGTAAGAAGTTATAAAGTCCAGAGCTTTCAAGTTACATTTACTTGTCACTGCTTTCATTAAAAAAATTATTATTGAGAATATTACAAATACCACCCCTTCCCCCCACCCCATTGCCCTCTTCTACCCAGTTCCTGCCCTGCCCCAGGCCTTCACCACCCTATTGTCTGTATTCATAGGTAATGCATATATGCATATAAGTTCTTTGGTTAATCTCTTCCTGCCCCTGGTTTTATTAACTAGTTTATTTTGTTCATTAGATTCTTTGTTCATTTAATGACAAATGGCTGGTGTGAACATTTCCCTAGATTTTAGAGATAAAGAAAATTGGGTGTTAGACCCAATGCCTCTGGTTTTATTAACTAATTCATTTTGCTCATTAGATTCTTTGTTCATTTGATTTTTTTACATTGAATTATTGATAGATATGTATTTATTGCCATTTTATTCATATTTTTATCTTTTTTCTTCTTCCTCTTCTTAAAGAATACATTCGACATATCATGTAGTACTGGTTTGGTGGTGATAAGACTCTTTTAGCTTTTTCTTGTCTGTGAAGCTCTTTATCCTGACCTTCAATTCTAAATGATAGCATTTTTGGGTAATCTTGCTTGTAGGTTCTTGCTATTCATCACTTTGAATATTTCTTGCCATTCCCTTCTGGCCAGCATAATTTCTGTTGAGAATCAGCTGACAGTGTATGGGTACTCCCTTGGAGGTAACTAACTGCTTTTAAGCTTCTCTGTCTTTAACCCTTGGCATTTTAATTATGATGTGTCTTGGTGTGGGTCTCTTTGAGTTCCTCTTGTTTGGGACTCTCTGTGCTTCCTGCACTTGTAAGTCTATTTCTTTCACCAAGTACGGGAAATTTTCTGTCATTATTTCTTCAAATAAGTTTTCAATATCTTGCTCTTTCTCTTCTTCTGGCACCCCCATAATGCAAATGTGGGCATGCTTGATGTTGTCCCAGAGGCTCCTTAAACTGTCTTCATATTTCTGGGTGGTATTTTTCTTTTGCTCCTCTGATTGGGTGTTCTTTGCTTTCTCATATTTCAAATCATTGATTTGATTCTCGGAATACTCTACTCCTCTGTTGAGTCCCTGTAAATTATTCTTTTTTTCAGTCAGTATATGCTTAATTTCTGACCGGTCTTTTTTCATGTCTTTGAAATTCTCACTAATATCCTTGAAAAACTCACTAAGTCCCTGAAGCTCTCATTAAGATCCTTGAGTATCCTAATAACCACTGTTTTAAACTCTGTATCTAGTAGTTTGTTTGCTTCCATTTCATTTGGTTATTTTTTGGATATTTCTTATGTTCTTTAATTTGTGATATGTTTCTTTGTCTTCACCTTTTTTCTTCTCTGTATTTGTTTCTCTATATTAGGTGGAGATACTATGTCTCCTGGAGTTGCTAGGGTGGCATTATATAGTAGGTGTCTTATAGTAGGGCCCAGTGGCTCAGCCTCTCCAGTCACCTGAGCTGGGCACTCTAGGTATGCCCCTATGTGGGTCTGTGCATAGTCTTGTAGTTGAACCTTGATTGCTATTGGAGTCACTGAGAGGAACTCTAGGTCAATGGCTGTGAGGACCAGCTGCAACTACAATGGGAGAGCTGCTGAGCAGGAGACATCCCTATGGACCAGGACTTGTTTCAGTGGGCTCAACTGAGTCTTCCCCTTGAGGGTGTTGCTTGTGGATTTTGTAGAGTTGTAATCTGGCATGGTCTGAAGCTGTCCACCACGTGCACTGGCTTTGAGGTTTCCTGGCAGGTCCAAAGTCAACCACTGCATGGGGCCACCTAGCAGGAGCTACAGAGAGATCTGCATAGACAGCTTCTACTTATGTTGGGCTTGGAAGTGCTCAGGCAAGGACAAGCTATGAAGCTACGCAGGCTGGTGCTAGTGCTGGGTCTTGGGCCTCTTATTGATAGGTATGGGGTATACTGATGCCAGCTGCTGCTTGTTTGAGAAATTTTAGAAAAGTCTGAAACCTGAACCATTAAAGACCATTCATATGGAAAAGTTGCTGCAAACAGCTTGAGTGGGGTTGCAAATTGGTTGGGGTGGGGCCTCAGGGAGTCACCAGGGCTGAGTGAACCATGCTGATGAAAACTCAGATATGGCTGCCAGTCAGCTCTGTGATGGAGGAGGTCCCAGCACAGGATCAATGACCCCTGTGAACACCCCCATCTGGGAGGAAGCCACCTCAGAATCCCTGCCCCGATGCCAGACATTCCAGTTCCTTCCCATATGTCCCAGGATCCCCTAAAGCCACTGCCTGAGTGCTAGAGCCCAGAGGTATTGAGTCTGAGTAAGTCCATGTGCTGGCCTTTTTAAGAGGGACTGCCTGGGTATCCAGCAGCCTCCATGTCACTCAATCTCTGCTGATTTTTACAGCCTAAAGTATGGGGAGTTCTTTTCCTGTCACTGGAAGCCTGGGCTAACCATTCTGGTATGGGGCTGGGATACCTTGCTTCTCATAGACCTCACTGCCTTGATATCACTCCCGATTAAAACCACGCCACAGGAGGGTGTTGGACCAGCCTGTTCTGCGCCTCTGCCCCTCTTATCAGTCTTGATGTAGTTTCTTCTTTACTTCTCTAGTTGTAAGACTTCCTTTCAGCCAGAACTCAGGCAGTTCTAAATGATGTTCAGTATTTTAGTTGTAATTTTGATGTGGTTGTGGGAGGCAGCAAGTACTGCTTTTATCTATGCCACCATCTTGGTGCCTTTCATTCTTCTTGCTTTCTAGACATAATATCTAGAGCAATCTGTCTAATGTGATAGCCACTTGACATGTGGCCACTCTGAATTGAGATGCTCTGAAGTGTAAAATTTACACCAGATTTGGAAGATTTAATATGAAATAAAAAATGTCACCTTGGCTGGCATGGCTCAGTTGGCTAGAGCATCGTCCCATCCCATGCATCTGAACCCTATTCAGGCACATACAGGAGGTAGACGATCGATGTTGCTCTCTCACATTGATGTTTCTCTTTTCCCTTTCCCTTCCCCTCTCTCTAAAATCAATAAAAAATATGTCCTTGGAAGAGGATTTAAAAAAAAATCTTTAAAAGATGTAAAATATCTCATAATAATTTATATTGATTTCATATTCAAGTAACACCCTGTATATAGATTAAAATATACTAGTTTTACTTGTTTAGTTTTTAAATGTTTACTACAATGTTTTAAATTAATGTAGATAGCTAACATTTCTTTTGGACAGCACCACTTTAGAAACTCAGTAGAGAGAGTAATTTTTTAAAGCAAAAAAAAAAAAAATGTTGGTCTTTACTTATGATAGCTCTACATGGGTTAACACGTGTCTTTGAACATTTTGCACAAATGCTAGACACACAAGTACAAACCACCTGCAGCTGCTGCATGGGTGTCATGGACATCCGCCTCTACTCTGGAGGTCACACTAATTCTTCGGGCTTTCCTCTCAACTGTGCAAGGGTCTGATGAGTCTGCATGAGACAAAGTGAAGTCACTTACAAGGGATCAAGCCATTCATTTAGAAGTACTGTTGGGTGCACAAAAATCTCTCACAGGATATGCACAGTTGAGTGCTTACCCCTTCTACTACCTCATGTTACCTTTAATTTTCCTGTGAGGACAAGTGCCATATTCAATACTGCTTTTATAGCCTATACAAAGCAGTGGCTTTTTCTATTCTCTTCAATTATATGGAATACATGCCTTCTTCATCAGTTTCCTACTTGGTGGTTGTTTAGGGTTACAAACCCAGTAATGAAATGTCAAAGTGAAAGCAAAATTTGAGATATTATACTTTAGCAAAGCCCTGATTAAGAAATAGTTATTGGAAAATTATGGGCTGAAGATAGACTGCCCAAGTAAGGCTAACCAAAGAATCCGTTATAATAATAACATTAAAGTATAATTAAGGAAAAAGCGGTTCTGCCCTGGCTGATGGGCCAGTGGTTACAGTATTGGCCCTTGAACCAAAGGGTTGTGAGTTTGATTCCCAGTCAAGGGCACATGCGGGAGGGAACGAATAGATGTGTCTCTCTCTCATAGATGTTTCTCCCTCTCTCTTCTCCCCTTCCCCTTCCACCCCCCCTTTTATTCTCTCTGAAAAAGCAATGGAAAAAAAAAACAGTAAGGATTAACAACCCCAAAAAGAAAAATAATAGCAGCACTTGAGCCCTGCCAGCATGGCTCAGTGGTTGAGCGCCGTCCTATGAACCAGGAGATCATGGTTTGATTCCTGGTCAGGGCACATGCCTGGGTTGCGGGCTCGATCCTCAGTGTGGGGTGTGCAGGAGGCAGCCGCTCAATGATTCTCTCTCATCATTGATGTTTCTATCTCCCTCTCCCATACTCTTTGAAATAAAAAAAGAATATATATAAGACTAGCAGTACTTGAAAAGTCAGAACCAATTCAGAATAATACTATGTGCTGACAATAAATGCTCCTCATTCATTTCATAAAGTTCAAATACCTACATGTTCTAAAAGCCCAGCAAATACTTTCTAATAATGGATGTCAGGCATTCCAATTTTGTGCTAGAATACTGTGTCTATCAGTTAATAGTTTATCAATAAGTAGTCCTTTGTAATAATTAAAAAACAAGAAATGGCAAACTTCATATTATTTGTCACTAAGAACCAAACCAAAACAAAACAAAACAAAAAAACACCTTGCATTTTCTAATCTGTTCTTAGCCCATAAGCAGTTCCCCTATCCACCTTTGGAAATCAGTGCTCCAGAATCCTAAGTGTGTTGCTTAGGCACTAAAGCACTCCATTATCAGAATGAACAAAAGCAGAGCAAATTTCTCCTCAGGTTCCAAAGACGAAGGTAAAGTTCTACTTCTTAGAATTTTTAAAGTACTTTATAGCGTCACATGCCTCCTTCTTACTGACCCTTACTTGGCTTATGTGTTTTACAGCACTGATCACCTCTCCGGTGCACAGACTGGATCAGAACAAGGTCAGATGGCCAAGACAACTAGGAACAGCATTCAAATCTTGGGACACCAAGGTCAGTGCTCTTACCAGTATTACCAATGACAGGGTGGGGGAAGTGGGGCTTTCTGAATCAGCTGAGGAGCTCATATACAAACTGTACTGTTTAACTACAAAATCCAGTGCAAATTTCTGTCTCCCTTTATATCTCTCATTCTCTCTCTTTAGTTATCACACTTACTATTCAGATAATCAGATAAATATCTATATTCCACTTGGATTTCTAGTATGTAACTATAATAAACCCAATACATTTATTCTAACTAATAAAACAATTCTACATTTTACTTGCTTTTTGAATTTAAGTGGTAGACAAAATTTTCATCAAACTAGGTAAACTTTAAAAGGACAATTTAGTTTTAGAAAAGAGAGACTCCATGTGTTTAAAAGAAAACAAATTTGACTTCATAGAGAAAAACCAAATAGCTTTTATAAATCTGTTGTGGAAAAGCTTCCTGAAGAATTATAGAATTTAATCAAGTTCTATTTATAAACTTTAGTAGAAAAAGGTGAAAGGTTTAAAAAACTACAGGATATATAACTATCATTTTATACTCTCACCAACAGTCTCAGGAGGAAAAGTAGATATTAAACAATAAAATAATTATATAATTAAAGTTAATTAGATTTCTAAAGTAGAGAGATCCATTTATAGTAAAGATGCTACTTTAGAGGGCTTTCTCTTCTACTTTTTATTATAACTGTATATGTAGAGTACAAGCCACTTGGGATAGGAATTATATCTTACCTTTGTAGCATCGAGCATCTACTACATAATCCATCTACGTATTTAAGAAAATGACTGTATTTGGAATCCCATTACAACTAACTCTAAGGGACTATCCAATATCACTTGTAGCAAATTTTGTTAGAATTAAAAGTACCATGGAAAAGAGTCTTTTTAGTCAGAAGGTACTTGTAGGGAGTTAGATGAAGCTTGATATTAATGGGATATTAATGCAATCCCTGCACAATTCCCAGCTGGATAGTATACCAAACAGGAACCTCCCACCTCAAATACATGGTGTTGGTCTCAAAGACAGAGGCCAAAATGACATTTGCAGAAATTCTGCCACCACTGGTAGAAAACTCTGAATATATTGGCTCTTTATCTCTAAGAAATTTTCCTTTATTTCGTTGTGAATTTTTGAGGTAAAATGTATACAGTGAAATACAGAAACCTTAAGTGTATCATTTGATGAATTTTAACAAATGCACCCGAATAATCCAAATTCCTACCAAGATTTAGAACACTAACATGAGTCCAGAAAATCTACCTATACCTTTTCTCAAACTCAATTTCAAGAGATAACCAGTTCTGATACATATATATATATATACATATATATATATATATAATATATATATTTCAAATGCTGAATATATATATATATATTTCAGCTTTTTCTATCTTGAATTTCATATAAACAGGATTATATACTATATATTCTTTTGTATTTGATTTCTTTCATTCAGCATTATATTGTTGAGATTTATGTATCAGTAATTCAGTTTTTTGCTTAGTATTATTCCATGGCATGATTATATCAGTGTTTATCCATTCACATTTTGATGCACACTTGGGCTATTTCTAGTTTGGGGTTGTTGTGATTAAAAATGGTATGAATCTTCTAAAAAAACCAAGTCATTTGTAGATTCACGTTTTAGATTCTCTTGGATAAATCTTCAGATGTAGAATTGTTGATGGGCTATAGGGCAGATGAATGGTTTTACAAGAAATAGCCTGTTTTCCAAAATTTGGGATTTTAGCCATTCTGGTGAGTGTGAGGTGGTATCTCGGGATTTTAATTTGTGTCTCTCTACTCAGGATGGGCATTTTCATGTGCTTATTGGCTACACACACACACACACACACACACACACACACACTCACACACTCACACACTCTAGAGGCCAGGTGCTCAAAATTCATGCACAGTTATGGTTCCTATGTCTGGCCTGCAATCAGGGCTGAAACTGGCTCTCTGACATCCCACAAGGGGTCCTGGATTGTGAGAGGGTATAGGCCAGGCCGAGGGACCCCATTGGTGCATGATCGGGGCCAAGGAGGGACGCAGGAGGTTGGCCAGCTGGGGAGGGACCGCAGGAGGGCTCCAGGGTGTGTCCAGTCCATCTCGCTCAGTTCCAATCCGCCGGACCCTAGCAGCCAGCTAACCTAGTGGTTGGAGCGTCTGCCTCCTGGTGGTTAGTGCATGTCACTGCAACTGGTCTATTGGTTGCTTAGGCTTTTATATATATAGTAAATTCTTTTGTGAAGTGTCTGCTTGAATGTTTTACCCTCTTTTTTACATTTTTAAAAAAATATATATATATTTTATTGATTTTTTACAGAGAAGAAGGGAGAGGGATAGAGAGCTAGAAACATTGATGAGAAACATCGACCAGCTGCCTCCTGCACATCCCCTACTGGGGATGTGCCCACAACCAATGCACATGCCCTTAAATGAAATTGAACCTGGGACCCTTCAGTCCGCAGACCAATGCTCTACCACTGAGCCAAACCGGTTTCAGCTCTTTTTTATACTCTTAATAACAATTCTTTATCACATATATTTTGTGGACATTTTTTTCTCCTTTACTTTAATATTGTATTTCTGAGCTAAACCCAACAAAGTCATGATGCATTATCTGTTTTATATATTGTAAATATTTTATGAAGGATTTTTTGCTTTTATGTTCATGAGTGGTATTGATCTATAATTTTGTTTTCTTTTGGTGGTAGTGGGTAGGTAATGTCTTTACTGGGTCTTGGCATTGGGGTTCTTCTGCTGGTTCCATTTTAAAAAAGGGGAAATTTCCCTTTCCCTCTATTTTCTCAAAGAGTTTGTATAAGACTGGTATTATCTCTTCCTTCAATGTTTGATAGTCTAGACTTTTTATTTGTGGGAAAAATTTTGATAATAGATTTAATTTCTCGTAGATGTAAAGCTATTAATATTTCCTATTTCATCTTGTTTTCAGTTTTGTAGGTTATATTTTTATTTTCTTTTTAAATATATTTTATTGTTGTTGTTTTTGTTTTGTTTTGTGTTTCTGGGTTTTTTTTACAGAGAGGAAGAGAGAGAGGGATAGAGAGTTAGAAACATTGATGAGAGAAACATCAATCAGCTGCCTCTTGCATGCCCACAACCAGGGTACATGCCCTTGACCAGAATCAAACCTGGGACCTTTCAGTCCACAGGCTGTTGCTCTATCCATTGTGCCAAATCGGTTTCGGCTGTAGGTTATATTTTTCAAGGAATGTGTCAATTCCATCTAAGGTGTTGAGTTTATTGGCATAAAAATGGTCATCACATTCCCTTATTTGTGCTCTCTTTTTTAATAAGTTGATTTTAGAGCTTATTGATTTTTATCTTTGAGAGATCAAACTTTTGACTTTGTCATCTGTTTTCTTTCTCATTGACTATTCTTATTTTTCCTTCTACTTTTAAGGTGGAATATTAGGTCACTGATTTTAGATCATCTTGTTTTATACCAGTATTTAAAGCTATAAATACCCTTCTAAGCACTGCTTTAAATATTGTGTAGTGAAGAATTTGACCATGCCCAAAGAGAAGTCTAGCTTTATCCCAGCTCCTGGGAGATAATCTCTAAAATCTTGAAGTTTCCCAAGTGACAGAAGTGTCTTTGCTATTTATGGTGGTATCTTCAGACCATACCTGAGAGTTTACGCTAATGAGGTGGCTCAAGATGGACATATTGTCCACCATTTCTTACCAATTTGGTCCTCTGTTGCCAGGTAACAACTTTTTTAAAAGTTTTTTTTATTATTTTTTATTTTTGAGAAAGGAAGGGAGACGGAGAGAGGGAAACATCTATGTGAGAGTTGATTGATTACTTCCTGTATATCCCCTACCAGGGATCAAATCCCACAACCTGGGTATGTACTCGGACCAGGAATTGAAACAGAAATCTTTTAAAAAATATTTTTTATTGATTTCAGTGAGGAAGGGAGACAGAGAGAAATATAAAACATCAATGATGAGAGAGAATCATTGATCGGCTGCCTCCTGCACACCCCACACTGGGGATCAAGCCCCCAACCCAGGCATGCACCTTGACCGGGAATTGAACTGTGACCTCCTGGTTCACAGATTGACACTCAACCACTGATCAACACCACCGGGGCTGAACCAGCAACCTTTGGTACACAGGACAATTCCTAACAAATGAGCCACAACAGACAGCCCAGGTAACAACTTTTTAATGTACTCCCTTAAATAAGGAATTCCTCCATGACAGCCCTTAAATCAATTAAAGTTTATCTGTTGTATTACCATTAACTAACGCTTTCTTTGTAGACATTAGCACAAACTCAAGTTTAAAGACTCATATTCATCCAAACTAAAGGCCAGGTGCACGAAATTTGTGCACAGGAGGGGGGGTTCCCTCAGCCCAGGCTGCACCCTCTCCAATCTAGGACATCCCTTTCACAATCCGGGACCACCGGCTCCTAACTGCTCACCTGCTTGCCTGCCTGATTGCCCCTAACTGCCCCCCCCCCCCAGCCTGATCATCCCTAACGGCCTCTGCCTGCCAGCCTGGTTGCCTCCAACTGCCCCCAATCATTTTAACCATCTATACTAATAACAGTGGAATATGCAAATTGTCCAGGATGCCGTCACAGTAACAGTAATGACCTAATAGCAGGCTGTGTGGGGTAACAAGGCCTGCAAGGGGGTTGGTGATTGGTCATCCCCAATGGCCCCCCCCGGCTGGCCTGGTCGCCACCAACTGCCCCCACCCCCGCTGACCTGGTCGCCCCATGCACCCTGTTCGGTCTTTTGGTCGTCCCTTAGTAAACTCCCTGCTGACCTGGTCACCCCATGCAGCCTGCTATTCAGTCATTTGTTTGTCTCTCATTAACTCCCCCTGCCAGCCTGGTCATCCCACACACCCTGCTGTTTGGTCTTACGGTCATCCCTCACTAACCCCCCCCTGCTGGCCTTATTGCCCCATGCAGCCTGTTGTTCAGCCATTACTGTTACTATGATGGCGTCCTGGACAATTTGCACATTCCTCTATTATTAGTATAGATGGTTAAAATAATCAATGATATATAATCTAGTGACTTTCAATTTGAAGCTGTATATAATGTTGCCATAGTGCCAAACTGATACTGGGCAGTCATCCACTAAGATTCTTCTTTATGCCATTTTTAGAAATTAATAAGCTATTTTAAATGCAGAGGAGTTGAAACAGCCAAGGCAGTATTAAACAATAAAAAGAACAACAGATACTGTGTTGCAATCTATAAATGAAATACTTAAAACACATAGAAAGTTGTTTAACCAAAATTTAAGTAATTTAGCTCAGGTAAAATTATTTAGATAAGAATTTATACATTCCCTGATTAATAATAATTCTGATGATATTTAAAAATATTGTGTTCTTAGGTATTTTTTTAAGTAAGACATTCACCCCTATTACATATATATGTCTTCATGATCAACCTTTTTAAGTTGCCTAAAGCCTTAAGGATTATGCTCTGAAATGCATACTTTATCTCAGTCTTAAGAATTATATTTATAAAATAACATGGGTTATTAATAAGAATGGGGCAGAAAGGGTTTAAATTTAATGACATTTAAATTTAATTCATATCCATTTTGAATTTGGCTGGCAGGGAGGCAGTTGGGAGCAATCAGGCCGGTCGGGGGTGGGGTGGGAGGATGCGTTGGGGGCGACCAGGCCAACTGGGGGGGGGATATTGAGGGGAAATGTCAAGTAAACGTTTGGTACACAAAAATAAGAGATGTGATACCTTTGATATTACATGGGAATAACTGAACAATTATTCAAAAGTGATTTCTCTAAATCTGGGATTTATCTGTTAATCTGTTATGCTCCTCTGTGAAGTAACCTTAGATAAACTGCAGATAAAACTTTCCATTCTAACACAAGACCTTTAAAATTCTCATTATTTCAAAAGAATTATTTTTTAGGATTATAGTTTTTACAGTAAATTTTAACTATACAATACAGTTTCAATTTTCAACAGTAAATTATATATATCCCATTTAATTACTTTTGACAGTAATTCCAGGAGTTAAATTTTAAACTTTGGGGACATTTTAATATTGCCATAATAACATCAATATGGTAACTTTTTTTGCTTAACAAATTAATGAGTATCTCTAGTGGAAATTTCTTCAGCTATAAATGTGAACTCCCAAAGACTTTTCATATTTATTTGTATGATGTTTTTGACATTTCCCTACTCACCTTTTTTAGATGGCTTGGGTGGTACCACTGGGCCAGGTTCTATGTTGTCATAAAAATTATTCATGGCTTTTGGATCAAAGTTTCCTATAAAAAAAATAAAATCACCAGGTATTCAGAGTTCTTTCTCCTATTATTTGAACTTTTTGTTAAGGAAAAAATGAAAATAAAACATGTAAGAAAGGAAATTGTTTTCCAGAGTTTCAAAACTCACATTACCCTACTCTCCACTGAAATTGTTTTATCATTCTGAGAAGAGACACCATCAAACTGGCATACTAGTGTCTATCTACAGTGTTCACCTAAAGGAATATTTTTCTAACTGTAAAGCTAGTATTTTTAGGCAGTGTTAAGCATGTGGTGCATTTAGGGAGGTAAATGAAGGAGAGAAATGAAAGGCTGGCTGAACTGTTTTTTTCTTTGTTTGTTTTGATTTTAATGAACAAACCATAAGAAAGAAGATCTAAATAGCGAAAGCTCACCATATCTTTCATAATTTACCTTAAAATTTTATCTATTCAACTGTCAAAAACCCCAAATATATAAATTTACAAAGATTTTTCAATTTTTATGTGATCAGCTTCTCATGGATTCCTATCTTCAACAAAAAAAAAAGGAGAATCTTGTCACCTACAGATTTGCCAATTTCAGAATAGAACAATCCCTAAGAATTTTGTCTTGCCAAAAAATTTTCATCTCTCTTAAAATGTTCATTCATTCCTTGGTCTAGTGTCTATTTCAGCCCCATCTCCTGCCAGGACTCCTCCAAAGTCAGTTGTGATCCAGGGCTGGCTTTTGGTCCTACCTTCAATTCTGTGACCCTATCACTGCAATCTGCTTATTCTGCACAATTCCAATTAAGCTTTACTACTGCACACATGGTTATTTCCAGAGGATCCTATATGGCACTGATAAAGTTCAAATGATTTTCCTCACCAAAACCAACAATAAAGCTCTTTTTCATGAAATTATGCACTGCCCTGGCCAGTGTGACTCAGTTGGTTGAGCATTATCCCGTCCACTGAAGGGTTGCTGGTTCAATTCCGGGTCAGGGCACATGCCTGGGTTGTGGGCTTGGCTCAGTCCCCCATCCCTGGTAGGGGGTGTGTAGGAGGCAGCCAGTTGATGTTTCTCTCCTCACACTGATATTTTCCCTTTCATATTGATGTTTCTCTCCATCTAAAAGTCCATTTTTAAAAAATCATGCACTGATTTACATCTAATCTAAATATTCCCCCAAATGTCTAGATTCCTTCTCTCATTTAAAATTTTAGATTAGAGCCCAGCCAGCATGGCTCAGTGGTTGAGTATCAATCTATGAACTGGGAGGTCACAGTTTTATTCCCACGTCAGAGCACATGCCCAGATTGCGGGTCCAATCCCCAGTAGGAGGTGTGCAGGAGGCAGACGATCAATGACTCTTCATTGACATTTCTCTCTCTCTCTCCCTTCCTCTCTAAAATTATACATATACATACATATACATACACACATATATATACATACACTAGAACACTAGAGATGTTCAACATCAACTAGATGAAGGTAGAAGAAAGGATTAAGTGACCTCAAAAAATAGGGAATTAGCCTTGCCAGCTTGGCTCAGTGGTTGAACTTGGACCTATGGACCAGAAGAAGATCCTTCAATTCCGGGTCAGGCACATGCCCTGGTTGTGGACTTGATTCCATGTGGTTCATGCAGGAGGCAACTGATGATTGATGATCATATCTCATCATTGATGTTTCTATCTCTCCCTTCCTCTCTGAAAACAATAAGAATATATTTTTACAGAAAAAAATATTTTATAAAGTTTAGATTAGAAATTATATAAAAGAAATTCATATAAAATGTTTCCAGAGCATAAAACAGAGATTTAGAAATGCTTAACCACCAAAAAGAGCTCTTTGTTGTTCAATGAAGACCAAAACACAGCTCTTCACTTATAAAATCTTAATAGTGGTTTCCCTTGCAGGTCCTATTACAAATGCTTTTATCCATTTGGCTATGCTATTTTAAGATATTTTCTGAAAAGAATTCCTATGACGGCTCATGAAAGCCACAATACTATTTTGATATGCTAATTGGATCTTTTTATGCTTTATGATGCTGCATATGTATTTCTTCAATTACTTATGTTACAGCTGATGTTCTAATTTCTAGATCCCATTAAGCTTACTATAAATATCCTAACCAAATGTTTAAGTATTTGTTTTGCTTCAAAGAATACACAAGCAAAAAAAAATTGTCTTCTAATAGTAGCAATAGTTTGTATAGCCCCCATATTATGCATAGTAATTCTTTCATTGCTGAAAGCTAGTAGGCTGTAGAGTAACTATGTTTAAATAACTTTAAGGGCACCTAAGTAAATTGTTCAACTTTCATATTCAAATTTACTTCTATTCAGATAAGTTCCATATCTTTTTAGGTTCCCCTGCTTCTACTGTTTAGGCTCGTCTAAAAATGGCAATGTGGTACTTTATGTATATCTCTTAAAATACAATAGAAGCTCTCTTAGCTGCCATAATTAAGAACAATAAGGGGCTGATTAAAACATGAATTGTTGCCAAGACCGGTTTGGCTCAGTGGATAGAGCGTCAGCCTGCGGACTGAAAGATCCCAGGTTCGATTCCGGTCAAGGGCATGTACCTTGGTTGCGGGCACATCCCCAGTGGTGGGTGTGCAGGAGGCAGCTGATCGATGTCTCTCTCATCGAAGTTTCTAACTCTCTATCCCTCTACCTTCCTCTCTGTAAAAAATCAATAAAATATATTAAAAACAAACAAACAAACAAACAAACAAAAAAAACCCCACATGAATTGTTAAGAAAAATTACACATCAACTTTAATGTAACAAAACATATAAAATGGCTTTATTTTAATGATGGGCCAAGATTTTATTTTTACTTGTCTGTTGACTGGAGGTTCTATATTGTCTTTCCTATATAAACTATACCTGTGATGAGCTAAAGTATGGTGGGCAAACTTTTTCTGTAAAGGGAGATGATAAATACTTTAGATATTGTGGACCTGTAATACAGGTCTCTGTTGCAAGCCCTCAATTGTGCCATTAAAGCACAAAAGCAGCCTGTCGTGGCTCAGGGGTTGAGCATCGACCGTGAGGTCATGGTTTGATTTCTGGTCAGTGCACATGCCTGGACTGCTGGCTCGATCCTCAGTGTAGGGCGGGCAGGAGGCAGCCAATCAATGATTTTCTCTCATAATTGATGCTTCTATCTCTCTTCCTCTCTGAAATCAATTAAAAAATACACAGAAGCAATCCAAGGCAATATATAAATGGGCATGGCTATGTTCTGTTAAAACTTTATTTAAAAAGACAGGAAGCAGGTCCTTGGCCAGTTTCTCTCACATCGATGTTTCTCTCTGTCCTTCCCTTTCTCTTCCACTCTTAAAACCAATGGAAAAATATCCTCGGGTGAGGATTAAAAAAAAAAAAATCAATACTAATAAAAGGGTAATATGCTAATTAGACCAGGAGACCTTCTGGATGTCCTTCCAGACAAAGCCATGGTGGTGGGGCTGAGGCAGAGGTGGTTAGGGGCGATCAGGCCAGGAGAGGAGAGCTGTTGGGAGCAAGCAGGCCAGGGTGGGAAGAGTTGGGGCCAGCAGGCTGGGGGGGGGGGGCTGATGGGGGCTATCAGGTTGGCAGGTAGAGTGTTAGGGGTGATCAAGCAAGCAGGCAGGTGAGCAGTTAAGAGCCAGCAGTCCTGGATTGTGAGAGGGATTGGCAGTTGGACATTACCCGAGGGGTCCCAGATTGGAGAAGGTGCAGGCCAGGCTGAGGGACACCCCCCGGCCCCTGTGCACAAATTTTGTGCATCAGGCCACTAGTAAATAAATAAAAAGATAGGCAGCAAGCCAATTTGCTGAACCCTGATCTATAATTTCTTGTTTTTGTTTCTTTAGCACCCTAGCTGGTTTTGCATTCAGTGGTTAGAGTGGTGGCCTGAGGACTGAAGGGTTGCGGTTTCGTTTGGGTAGGGGCGTGTGTGGGAGGAAACCAGTTGATGTGTCTCTCTCACATTGACGTTTTTCTCTGTTTCTCCCCTCCCTTCTATTCTCTCTCTAAAAATAATTAATGGAAAAAATATCCTCGGGTGAGCATTAACAACAACAAAAAAGGCATTGGCCTTTAATTTTTATAGGAAGAGCAGCTTCTCCTGCCTTCATGCCAGTTTGGTAACTGGCATAAACAGGTTTAGGAAGTGGCACAAGTGACTCTTGGTAAGCAGACAATTGCACTGATGGGAGCAATAGTAAGAACTTCTTGACCCTGGTGAGCTGGGTAAACAAAAGTCAGTTAAGAGAGCTTCTATTGTAGTACACTTCTATAAGAAAGCAACTCCCCCCCAAAAAAACCCCACCACAACAAAGACCCCCAAACTCTAAGATATAGCTGGGTGTTTTAATTTAACAGGTTACATAAAAAATGGCAAATGGAAATTACTTTAAAACTGAGAAACTGATATTCTGATTTGGGGGGTCCCTGTTTTTACAAATATTTAGATGATTCACATAATATGAACTTACTAAGTTTGAGAATTAAAACTTATAAAACCAACTTGTAAAATATATATAGTAAATGACTAAAAGAAGATAAATACATAATTAAAACAGAACAGTCTTAATGATGAAATTGCCAAAGTAAAACTATTTTTTGATCCCCCAGTCCAATCTATTACCATGGCTGGGGTGATCTCTTTACCAGGACTGTAATCTTATAATGGACAAAAACTATTTCTTAAATCTATAAAACCAAAATGATTGCTATTTAAGCAGCTTAAAACACCACACTATTACTTATGGTTTACCAAATAATCAAGTCTATACCTCTAGATTGAAGGAGGTCAACTTCTTTCAGTGTACAGTCAACATTTATCTGGAGTTGTCTGTTCATGCTTCTCAATCTTGTCATTTCCTCAGGCTAGTAAGAAAGGACCCAAAATAGCAATCGTGGGAAAGTCATTATCAAGCCCAACATTTAAGAACTGCTATTCATTTTAATTGTTCTGATTGGTTATTACCAAGAAGATGGCCTTAATCCATAAGAGGGCATGATTAAGAAGTCTTATAGTTTTCAAGGAATAGTCAGGTAAAATGGGTACATCAGTATGGCCACGTATAAAAAAAATCTGCATACAATGTGGCAGGCTACAATATTAGACTGTCCTATCATACAAAATACTACCATTTTAATCAGAGAGCACTGAGAATGTTTTATTTCTATATTTTCATAGTAAGGGAAACTGTAGTAAGTAGGAACCTTTTAAACAAGCTACATCCACGATTTTAATTTTGTCCAGGGATAGTTACAGTATTGCTCAGCCAGGATGGTTTAGTGGTTGAGTGTCGACCCATGGACCAGGAGATCAGGGTTTGATTCCCATTCAGGGCACATGCCCAGGTTGCGGGCTCAATCCCAGTATGGGGTGTACAGGAGGCAGCCAATCAATGATTCTCTTTCATCATTGATGTTTCTATCTCTCCCTCTCCCTTACTCTCTCTGAAATCAAGAAAAGCATATTAAAAAAACAACACACTACAACAGTACTAATTTTAATTAACACTGAGTGCCAGGTATTGTGTTCACCAGAATTCTCTCATTTTTTCCTCAAAATAATCTTTCAAAGTAAGTACTAATATCACCCCCAATTTATACATGAGGATAGTGGAGGCACAGAGGTTATATAATTTTCCCAAGGTTACCAACCTACTCCTTAGGCCTTTCAGGACATACATGAGACCCTGAAATGTGAAGAGAGCCCAATTCTTCAGTTACAGTTTTCTGGAAGTCTTTATTTCCTCTGATATTCTGATTTTTTTAATTATTTTACATATATGTACATGAAAAAAGTTAAGGTTTAGACTCCAGAGGCATAAGTACTGAAGCTTTCAGCACAGCCTAGATATTAACTCAGTTTCTAAGGTGATTCTGTAAAGTAAAAGGTAAAAATCTGCCATAGTAGGAAGACAAAATAAAATCTCACTCTTGAAAACACGCATTTTGCTAAAAACTAAATACATTGTAAGAGTGAATAAAAATGAGCAAAAAGGGTTATTTTCATTCACAATAATGCAAGTTCTTATGCTTAGGAGGTATTACTAGAATAAGTGGGAATGCTCTCTAAATTAGCAGGTATCAAAAGTTTAAAATAATAAGAGCCACAATCCCTTAGAATGCCAGGGGAACATAAAAGTCATTTAGAAACATTTATTAGGGATTGCTTTTCCTTTCTCATTCCTACGGGTAAATCATGTGACTGATGCTGTCTTCCTAGGAATATGTGAAAGAACCTATTTTCTTTGTAGAATCATATCAGCAAAGTCAAGTACCTGAAGGAGCTGATCTTTCCTATATATTGGGGTGGGAAGGAATGTTTTAGCCAAGGTGTATCTGAATAGTCAAACCCTGTAACTAAGTATGCAAATATTATAATACACTTCATATGAAGAGACTACTGCACATTTGCTTATAACAACAATAATAACAAAAGCTCTTATCAACAGGCTCATTTCCAAAGACAGCAGAACCACTGGAACTCACTAAACTAACTGTTTAACTGTAAGACTCCTATGTCCTTTTCCGAAGCTTCTGATTGAGGGGGAAAAGCTATTTTTGAACGTCATTACATTCGTCAAAAAGTACAGTGTTTCATGGAGAAGGGGTCTTGAGATTCGCTGTGCATAATTTACAGTTGTTTGTAAACTACCAGGATGTTTATAGCTTTTTCAAAAAGTGACAGAAATACATTGAGCCTACTGTTTCACACTTTAGGAAGCTGTCTCACAGAGACCAATGTTGAAGACCACTGATGGTCTTAGGTGGCTTGGCCCCAATTATGCTGAGAATCAAAGCTGTGGGTTAGTCCAAAAGCCCAATTAATCAGAACAAGATGGATGGGAGAAAAACTTGGGGGAGTGGGTAATTAACGGCTCTCTGCCTATTAAAATCTTACTTATCCTTCAAGGTATAACTTAGATTTTCATCTTCTCCATGAAATTGTCTCATCTTTGAACATTACCAGCAAAAAACTAACATTTCTATCTCTGAGCTGGGAAGCATTTAATATTACTTATTATCCAGCTGGCAAGCAGTTCTGATTTACTGCCTATCTTCTCTCTCTCTCTCTCTCTCTCTCTCTCTCTCTCTCTCTCTCTCTCACACACACACAGATTCACAGACAGATATATGTATATTTTTTTACATACAGATATCTTTAATAGATGGCATCTCTCACAGCATTTAATACAATGCTTTGCAAGTAGTAGATTGAGAAAAATTATAGTGGGCATGCATCTTGTACTTTTGCCCTCCTTCTTAGCTCCTCTAAGTTTCTGTAACTGTACACAGAGTTGGTCAGAAATGTGCATTCCAGTCTCATTAGTCACACTTTTAACAAAATTTTTATATACTGCTTGATAAAAAAAAATTGATTTGAAAACATGAAGGTAGCAATACATGCTCCATAGCAAAAAAGTCAATTCTCTATTACTTAATCTTGCGTGACTGGGACAGTGATAAGTAAGGATACAACATGCCAGCCATTTTACATACATTTGTCTTTTTATTAAAGTGTACTTGCTATATTTCCCTTTTCTAGTTATGAAAATCAACTGCAGAGAAATTAGATATAACCTGTGAGTGCCAGAGCTGTGTTGTCTCCAGAGCCTATGCGGGCATATTCTCTGTCATGTGTCTCAAATACGCTGGTATGAAGGAAAAGGAGATCCTGACAAAATCCTTTGTTTTCAGATTTCCTACATATAATATGCCTTGTGCTATGTATGTTCCTGAAGTTAAAAGGAAATTATTATATATATATATATATATATATATATATATATATATATATAATTGATGTTTTAAAGAGAGGAAGGGAGAGAGAGAGAGAGAGCCAGAAAAGTCGATGAGAGAGAAACATCGACCAGCTGCCTCTTGCACACCCCCTACCGGGGATGTGCCTGCAACCAATGTACATGCCCTCAGCCAGAATCGAACCAGGGACCTTTCAGTCCTCAGACTGAAGCTCTACCACTGAGCCAAACCGACCTTGGCAAAAGGAAATTATTTTTACAAAACACTTCAGATTTGTTTATCTCAAGTATATATTCCAGTATCTTGCAACCAGCATTTATTTTATACTATTTGTTGAACATTATATAAATTGTTTAATGTTGTATTTAATCCTAACAAAAATCCCATCAGCATAACCAATGGACAAAGACACTGGGGAAGTGGGGGCTTGTCTGGGGTGGGAATGGCTGGGTGGGGGGGGGGTCAATTGGGTTAAAAGGAGACAAATGTGAAATTTTAGACAACAAAAAAAATGAAAAAAATGAAAATAGTACAATAAATCATAAGAATAAAAAAGGAGAAACAATTATAATAATCTGAGCAATAAAGATTTATTAAATTTAAAAAAATAGAAAAAATCCCATCAAATGGATATTGGCATCGCAACTGAATGGATGACTGAACAGGCTGCATGGGGCGACCAGGCCCGCAGGGGGGTTAGTGAGGGATGACCAAATGACTGAACAGCAGGTTGTGTGGGGTGACCAGGCCTGCAGGGCAGGCAGTTGGGGGCGACCAGGCCGGCAGAGGATGGCAGTGAGGGTTGACCAGGCTGGTGGCAGGATGGTGGTGGTGGTGGTGGTGGTGGTAGTTGGGGGCAACCAGGCCAGCATGGGGGGCAGTAAGGGGCGATCAGGCAGGTAGGCAGATGAGCAGTTAGGAGCCAGTGGTCCCAGATTGTGAGAGGGGAGTCAGACATTCCCTGAGAGGTCCTCGATTGGAGAGGGTACAGGCTGGGCTAAGGGGACCCACCTTCCTCATGCACGAGTTTTGTGCACTGGGCCTCTAGCATTATAATAAGGAAACAAGCATTGCCCTAGCTGGTTTGGCTCAGTGGCTAGAGCATCGGCCTCCTGACTGAAGGGTCCCAGGTTTGATTCCGGTCAAGGGCACATGACCGGGTTACAGGTTCAATCCCCAGTAGGGGGTGTGCAGGAGGCAACTCATCAATGATCCTCATCATTGATGTTTCTATCTCTCTCTCCCTCTTCCTTCCTTGCTGAAATCAATAAGAATATATTTTGAAAAAAGATAACAAGCATAGAGAAGGTTACACATCCAAGAATATATGAGTGACATGAGAGCAGCAGAAGTAGGATTCAAGTTCACACCTGAATTGAGAGTCCACTGACTTAGCCATAACTGTCCCTCGGCCATGCACTCCTAATAGTCTCCCATTTTACTGTAGGGCCTGCCAGCAGAAACACAAGGGACTCACACACTCCAATTTCTCACTTCTCAAATATTATCACCCACATGAGCTATTAATTTCTGAAGTTTGCTGATGGCTACAGGGGGGCTACATAAGAGTTCACTGTTTTTGTTATCTTTGAAATTCTCTATAATAAAAAGTTAAAAAATAAATTACAGCCCAGGACAGCAGTTTTACCAACTTCCTCTTTTTCTAAAGAAGTATCATCGATAAAAGCTCTCACCTAAAACCTGGGTTTTTTTTAGAAACACTAGCCTATGCTACATTAGACAGTTCTCTACTTCCAATAACAAAAATAACCAATAGGGCTTTATTTAGTAGGGGTTATCACACAGCAAGTAGTTGACAATCAAAGCTTATATGGTTTTGGTAGAGAAAATAACTTATTTGCTAAGAAAGTTTGTTTATGCCCTACAAGTACCTAAAGGACTCCCAAGTGCCCAACAACCACAGGTGCTTTTTTGTATGAATGACATCCTTCAGTACCTCCCCCCATGAAAGAATTCAATTAAGATTTCAAGTGAGAAAAAAATGAAGCAGAAATATCACCTTTCAGTTAAAGATAGTTTTGTAATATTCTAAGTTTTTAGTATTAGGAAAAAAATTCACTAAATTATTAAATATTAGAGGCCCGGTGCATTCATGCACCAGTGGGGTCCCTTGGCCTGGCCTGTGGGGATCAGGCCAAAACCATCTCTCTGATATTTCTCGAGGGGTCCCAGATTGCAAGAGGATGGTTCTTAGGTGACACATCCCAGAATTGGACTCCCTCCTCTCTGGATCCAGGTGTGTTACCCAAGAACTGCAGCTGCCTTTACTGCAACTCCTGCATTCAGTGTCTGCCCCCTGGTGGTCAGTGTGCATCATAGCTACTGGTTGGAGCATCTGCCCCCTGGTGATCATTGTGTGTCACAGCTACTGGTTGGACAGTTAGACGGTCCCTTAGGCTTTTATATATATGCCTGTTTCTCAGCCCTGACCCGTGTGGTTCAGTTGGTTGAGCGTCATCCTGTGCACTGAAAGCTTGCCAGTTCGATGGGTCGGAACATATACCTGGGTTACGGGTTCAATCCCTGGGTAGGGCATGTATGGAAGACAGCCAATAGATGTTTATCTCTCTCTCCCTTTTCCTCTCTCCTAAGCATGCCCTTGGGTGAGGAAATAAAAACAAACAAAAAATATGCCTGTTTCTCAAAAACATCTACTGGTTCCACATGACCAGCAGAATAAAATTTAAACACTTCAACCTAGTGTTCAATATCTAAGCCCCATTCGACCTTTGAACATGAAACTGTTAAGACATCAGAAATCTCAGCTTACGTGAGAGAAAGAATTGTTAATTGCTGCCTCCTGAAAGTCTCTGACTTGACTTCAAATCTCCTTTGCCTCATGTTCTTTTCCTTTCTAAAATGGCTTCCCCTTTCCTCTCTGCTTATACAACAATATTATACTGTTTAGGGCAATGGTTTCTTACCCTTTTTTTTCCTTCAATCTGTTTGTAAGAGGCCTGACATATATTCCCACTTCTCTAAACTTACAAACTTTGAGAGATTACCCTTGGTTTTGAAAGGGTAATAAAATGAGGAATGGCTCTGAGATAAAAGTAGAGATTGAAAAACAGACAGGATTTGTACATGCAGAGCTTTAGAATGGCATTCCAGCAGGAGGAATATGATAGATCAGAGAAGTGGACTGAGTATAAACAGAAACTAGTTAACATATGAGTTCTCTTATAGGTTGATGGATCTATTCTTCCCACTAGCATATATGAACTAAGCACCTAACATTGGACCATAATCATAATCAATTTCAAACTATGAAATATGGTCGTTGACTGGACATTAAAAGGTTAAATTATAGGTGGTTGGATCAGATAAAATCTGTGATGTCCCAATATTTTAGACACTTGTTTCAAAATTTCCAGAACTGTTTAAGATCTTTATTAAATACTAGAGGCCCGATGCACAAAACTCGTGCAAGGGGTGCGGCGGCCCTTGTAGCCCCAGCTTCATCTAGAAGGTTGTCCAGAAAGATGTCTGGCTGTCTAGTCTAATTAGCATATTATGCTTTTATTATTATAGATTAACCAACATGTTAAAAATATACTATCCAAAATTTTTTCATTAGAGTACCTGTTAGGACTATTGTCAATATGGTTATTTTAGTTTCTACAATTATTTACAAGTAACAAAATTGCTCTGCCTTAATAAAGTCTAGAGTCAACACTCCCAAAATTCATATTGATCTCACTGTAGTTCATATAAATTAACATACTTAGAAAAATAATTTTTTAATGTTTGGAAAAATATATATGTTTAGAAGAATACACAAGAACAACTTATAAAATATTTGCTCAGGGTGCACTCTTCATTTCTACTTTGACATAATGCAATTTTTGAAAATGAGATCTATAGCTTGATTATAATCATCAGTATTTGAAAATACTAATGAGCCCATGGAATTCATACATATAAAAAAAAGAACACCCCCACCTTCCTATCCAACACATCCCAACTTACCGTTGGACTCGGAGTGGTGCAGCTGACCCTTCTGAGCCGTCTCTGCATTAGGTCATGCTCCATACCGTTAACTTCAGCCTTCAATCGTTCTAACTCCTCTTTCTCAAGTTTCAATTGCTTTGCTAACCTCTCCATCCTTGCTCGCTGATGCAACAGCAAGGCTATAGCATTACAGATAAAGTAATTGCAGAGAATAAGATTGGACAAGTGAGCAGGAAATTTCTATATGCATAGCTAATGTACAGAATACCTGTAAGGAACCCTGTCACCCAACTTCAGTTGGCGTTAATGTCTTTCTAATGCTAGCCTATGTTCATATCTGCTTTAACTTAGCTTGTAACTGCTGCCAAAATGATATTATCTATATGTCCCTCTTGTTCTATATCCATAGTCACCCTAAAATTCTCCTCATTTTAAATACCAGGCATACTGATGTTCTTTTCATTAAATTCTGATGTCTTAAAACAATCTGAATAGACTTTTAAAAACTCTATTCTATTTACTAGTGCTTAGGTCCATTTTTAATAAATAATTCTTTATTGTTGAAGGTATTACATATTTCTCGTTTTCCCCGCCATGACTCCCTCCAGACCGCCCCTACCTCCTGCCCCCGGACCTCACTGCCCCATTGCCTGTGTTGAAGGGCCATGCATACATACTAAGGTCCATTTGTAATCTAACAATATTCTTCATTATCAATCCAACTTCTTATAAATGTTGCATCCTTCAAGCCATCCTTTTAGAAAAGGTTCAAATTCTTTCACCTTGATAAATTTTAGTCCAGCAGCCTCTATAACTCCCCCTCCCCCCAATTCTGTATTTTTAACAGTATCGATTTCACTTAAAAATTCTTTATTTTTATCACAATGACTGTTCTTCCTAAAAACCTTATTAGGTCACTACTCTACATTTTCATATTTTAAAATTAAGTCTGTAGATGGCTCTCAAGCACTAACTTTATTCTTTATAGCAATGCTACTACCCACTATTTAGTAAATAGTACTACTAAACATCTAATTAAAACTAATAGCTAATATTTATTCCTTCATTTCCCATCCCAACCATAAAGATTAAATTTCATAAAAGGGATAAAAGTACCTTGTGTATAGGCATAGTCATCTGATCCAGAACTAGAACTCCTGTGGTATTTATGGCTTCCCTTTTCTCCCCCCGAGCCTGGTATCATTGAAATAGGCTGAATAGGTTCTGGGGCTGCAGAAGGTTCTTCTTGGTCCACTAAATTTAAAAGGTTTTCAGTTGTTGCTCGGCCTACAGTAATTTTAAAAACTGTCGTTGGGTTTGGTATTACCCGAGGAGATGGTGACGGAGCGCATGAAGGTCCAGTTGGCTGTGTATATGTAATATACACAGGATTAACACTATATGGAGGTTTTGGTTGACTGGGTATCGCTCTTGAAGGAGAACTTGAGGGTGGAGTGGTGGCTGTGTACAGCGAGTGCTGATTCCGTGGAGACGGCTGATTACTGATAGGTGACGGGCTCCTTTGCGAGGGTTCAACTGTAATTTCTATCTTCTTCATGGATCCTTTGGGTAAGCTAGATGTCGTATATGGGAGATAAGCTACTGAATGGTTTCCCTGTTTGTGATAGCTAGAAGGTCCTTGTTGATACGGATGAGGTGGAGTAGTTGAAGGACTAGGGGGCATGAAGACATGGGAACTCGGGTGGCCCAACGGTGAAGGCTGCACTTGATGTTGTGGCGAGCTGAAGGGCGAAGCACACTGCGAAGGAGGTGGTGAATGGTAAGCAGGCTGAGGGATCTGTTGTTGTTTGGGAGAATACTGAGAAGGCTGATAGTTCTGTTGATGTGGATAAATAGGTAGGGGACGTTGGCTATAATGAGACACCGGGCCCTGTGGTGAAGACTGCCATGGGCTACTCTGAGGAGTTCGTCTTCCTGATGGACTCTGAGATGTCTGTCTAATATAAATAGAACCAGGAGACCCATAGAGATTGCTTGGAATTTGTGGAAGAATTTGTAAAGCTCTTGGTACGGTCTGTCCAGAAGGGAGGTTTTGGGATACTGTAACAGTAATTGGATTTGTACTATACCGAGGTATGTGCATGTATGAAGGAGGTGAAGGCCCTTGCATAGCGGATGGGTTCATTCCTGTTTGCATCGAAGACGGCTGTTGAGGTGGCTGTGAGGGAGGAGTAGCTGCACTTCTGTTCTGTTCATTCATAAAAAATGGATTGTAGTTTGGAGTAGCAGCCACAACAGCTGGGGCCGAGTGTGGTTCCGGAACTAAACATATCAATTGTTTACCTGCCGCATGCTGTGGATCAATATGTCCATCACTTGAACTATGTACCAGTGTTCGACCACCATTAAGTTGTGCTCCATCTCCTGGGTGGTAGCTGCCAGGAGAATGGATTCCCAGGTTAATATGCAAAAGGCGATTTCTATTCACTCTGTTGTCATCTGGACTATGGTATTCCATATACAAGTATTTGCTACTCTCCTGGGAAAGGGCTCGGCAACAGGCTTCAAGATTGTTGTTATTCTAGGGAAGAAAAAATGGTTAAGGTAAATTGGCAAAATTAAAAATCCTAACAGCGGAAGTCAAGCTTTGCCAGAGAATTATGCAAATATGATTGTCACAGAATTAGCAGAGAACAGTATTTTAAGCACAAATTTCTGCATGGTCATCTATCCTGAAAAGGAGATCTCAAACGATAACTTTATAGACATTTAGTTTACATGACTAGTGCTACCTTTATTGCTACTGAAATATAAAGTACCTACTAATGAACATTGTGACTCAGGCCTGACTCCAATTCCAGGACTCATTTTTACTTGTCACATCTCAAAAAATTAAAATGTTGGGCTAATCTTGTATTCGCCACAATTGCTGCAATATATAAGTATAAATAATAGCCATCATTAATATTTAAACATGAAAATAACCATGTTTTAGTTTTCTAAAGGCACTGAAATTACAAAAGAAAAAAAATTAACAAGCAGCCTTCACTTTCTTTTAACCAAAGTTATCCCTATATAACTTCAACTGTTTCTATCACTATGAAAGATAAAGCTAAACAAATAAATCAGTTAAAAAAAACAAACCCAAAAAGTCTACTTTTTGAACTATGACTCCATGACTTTGCCAAAGTTACGGTGATTTAACACAAGACCAGGTCTTGGCTGACTTAATGAAATTCTTCACAATTCTACAGTCTTTTTACCTGATGAAAGGTAGCTTGGTAAACATCCAAAATCATTTAAGGATTTTAATTTTTTGAGTTATACACACACAGATATGATAATAACAAACGTTTTAGATGTTCCAGTTGATAGTAATGAAACTATTAACAGGCTCTCTCTTTTTAATTTTTAAGATACAAGATAGTTTCCATTAAAATATAAAATTTAGACCTATGTTATTAGCCTAAAACACTATTATTAACTTTGAAATAATCTGTTTTCTTACCCTGGCCAGTGTGGAGCGTCATCCTGTACAGGGCTGGGTTCGATCAGGGTGTGTACTGGAGGCAACCAATAGATGTATCTCTTTCACATCAATGTTTTTCTCTCTTCCTCCCCCTCCCTCCCTCCCTCCCTCCCTCCCTCTCTAAAATAAATTAAAAATATTTTATTGATTTCAGAGATGGAGGGAGAGAGAGAGATATAGAAACATCAATGATGAGAGAGAATCACTGATTAGCTGCTTTCTGTAGCCTTCTTACTGGGGATCGAGCCCACAACCCAGGCATGTGCCCTGACCGGGAATGGAACCATGACCTCGAGGTCTGGGTCATAGGTTGATGCTCAACCACTGAGCTTCGTTGGCTGGGCTCTAAAATCAATTAATTTTTTTAAATTAAAAAAATTCTGGTCGGTGTGGTTCAGCGGTAGAGCATCTTCCTATGCACCAAGAGGTCCCCAGTTTGATTCCCAATCAGGGCACATGCCCAGGGTAGCGGGCTCAATCCTCAGCAGGGGGCATGCACAAGGCACCTGATCAATGTTGACGCATCAATGGATGTTTGTATCTCTCTCTCCCTCTCTCTCTAAAATCATTAAAAACAAAAAAAAATTAAAGAAATAATCTATTAACGTTTCTTAATTATCACTACCTTCTCTGTAGTTCTGCCGAGAACTACCTAAGGTTAAACCTAAGACAGGACATACAACGCTGCCATTTTCTTTCTTTATTTTTTAAAATTTATTTCAGAGAGGAAGGAAAAGGGAGAGATAGAAACATCACTGATGAGATTCATTGATCAGATACCTTCCACACTCCCCCTACTGGGGAATCAATCCCTGATCTCCTGATACAGAGGTGATTGCTCAACCACTTACCTACACCAGCCGGGCAATGCTGCAATTTTAGAGCTGTGAGAACTCTTAGGTTTCATCTACTCCAGAGCAACTCATTTACAGATAAGAAAAGAGATGCCTGGAAAATTACATGGCTTGACAACAAGCACTTAACTGGTTAACCGGAGAGCCAGGTCTAGATTCTTAGTTTCCTGACTTGCAGTGCTCTTTCCCCTAAAACGCAACAATGTCAGGGAGAGGATATTAGGCCAAAAGTACATTACTGTACTAAAGCTTTAGGGAGTGATAGGAGATTTGGTCAAGCAACCCTTTGCAAAATGAAGTATCAGAAATTTAAAGAATTGATATTCTGAACATTCCACAAGTAAATTTTATCCTTTTCCTTATATAAAGCTTTTTGTTTTTAATCCTTACCAGGTAATATTTTTTTCCATTGATTTTGAGAGAGTAGTAGGGGAGAGAGAAACATCAATGTGAAAGACACACAGATTGGTTGCCTCCAACATGAGCACTGATCTGGGGTGGGGTGGGGATTGAGCCTGCGACTGAGTTATGAGGTACTTGCCCTTGATCAGAAATTGAACCTGAGACCCTTCTGCAGGCTGATGCTCTAACCAGTGAGCAAAACCGGCCAGGGCATATAAATCCTTTCCTCTCTGAAATCAAATTCAAATACTTTTAAAAATACTTTATGATCCATAGAAAAACACACACATAATGTTAAATTTTAAAAAGAAAATTATTAGAATTCAAAGTCTGGGTTTTTTTTTTAATCTTTCTTGGAAATCATGCTGATCAAGGGAGAAAAGCTAGATATTAAGCAACTATGGAGCCAAAGGATTGAAATATCACTTACATAACTAAAGAAAAAAATATGAAAAGTGAAAATAAGACTATCTCCTTAAAGTATTTTTATAAACCAATGGATTAAGAGGAGAACACAAACTTGAGAGTTTTATTTGAAACCTAAAGCAGTTATGGACACTTCACTATTTGACATTTGTATTAATGGTCTGGAAATTTCATATTTTCTACACTGATATAGGCAGCCTAATTAGTATTGTTGCAAAAAGGATCCAAATTCAAAATGATACAAAGTTGGTTTTGTCGGCTTATTTCAAATATGTCTACAGTGACAAGTTGAGTAAATTTTCCTATGAAAAAAAATTTAAATTACAAAAAATATATTTAAGTATTTTAAAAAGAATACCACCAGAATAAATTCAAATGTCATATTTAACCTAAAAAAATATCTTCCAAAAATGGATTAAAAACTTTTCAAATAGTAAGCATGAAGAATAAAACAAATCAAAACTGTTTCGTTAAAGAGGTCATAATTTTTATGAAGACATAGAGTATATGAACTCTCTGGAAAGGACCGATGCAAAAAAAGCGTCAGACTTTCAGAGTGATCCTATATTGAGGGATGATAGCCCTGAGACAGGATGTAAGATTTATGTTTTATTTAAAAAATATATTTTATTGATTTTTTTACAGAAAGGAAGGGAGAGAGATAGTTAGAAACATCGATGAGAGAGAATCATCCATCAGCTGCCTCTTGCACACCCCCTACTGGGGATGTGCCTGCAACCAAGGTACATGCCCTTGACCTGAATCGAACCCGGGACCTTTCAGTCCCCAGGCTGACGCTCTATCCATTGAGCCAAACCGGTTTCGGCTATGTTTTAAATGCAAACTACTGAGTATCATATATTTCCTGAACCAGTAGGAGATAAGTTCCCTATAAATTAACTCTATTAATTCCAAAGGAACAAAATGACAATGTAAGTTATCACCAAATGTTTATTGAGTTGAATTTATATATCCATTCCTTCAGTTTAGTAAGTAACATGAAAACAACTAAGCCACAAAAAATTACAGGTGATAAAGCATTAAGTAAAGCCCTAACCAATCTGGCTCAGTGGATAGAGCGTGAGCCTGTGGACTGAAAGGTCCCAGGTTCAATCCTAGTCAAGGGCATGTACCTTGGTTGCGGGCACATCCCCAGTAGGGGGTGTGCAAGAGGCAGCTGATGGATGTTTCTCTCTCATCAATGTTTCTAACTCTCTATCCCTCTCTCTTCCTCTCTTTAAAAAATCAATAAAATATATTTAAAAGTAAAATAAAGTAAAATAAAATAAGGTTTAAAAAACCCCCCAAGACTTTAGCCCAGCTGGGGTGAAGGAAGCAGCTGATTGATGTTTCTCTCTCATCGATGTTTCTAACTCTATCCCTCTCCCTTCCTCTTTGTAAAAAATCAATAAAATATATTTTAAAAAAGAACTAAGTAAAATAAAATACCGTATTTGCCGGCGTATAAGAGACTGGGCGTATAAGACGACCCCCTAACATTTCCACTCAAAATACAGAGTTTGTTATATACTCGCCGTATAAGACTACCCCCCACTTGGAGGCATATTTTTCAGGGCCAAAAAATCGTCTTATACGCCGGCAAATACGGTAAAAAGATCAGAGTTAGGTGGGGCCCAAGGAGATTGCTAGCGCTTTAAACCAGAGCCCCACTTGGATTCACTCCAGTGGGAAATACTTTTGATATCATTGTAATAAGCTAATTATTAATAACTAGAGGCTGGGTGCATGAAATTCGTATACGGGCAGGGTCCCTAGGTCTGGTCGGTGATCAGGGCCGATCAAGCTTTCTGGCTGCAGGCCAGGCCTTCCTTCACTCTGTGCCGCCCCCTGGTGGTCAGTGCACATCATAGCGAGCAATCAAACTCCCAGCTCAGCTCCCGAAGGGACACTGCATATTAGCATTTTGTTTTTTTAAAATTATTTATTTATTTATAAAACACCTTTTATTGATGTTTTACAGAGAGGAAAGGAGAGGGAGAGTTAGAAACATCGATGACAGAGAAACATCGATCAGCTGCCTCCTGCACACTCCCTACTGGGTATGTGCCTGCAACCAAGAATTGAACGTGGGACCCTGAGTCCACAGGCCAATGCTCTAGCCACTGAGCCAAATATGTTAGGGTACATATTAACCTTTTAGATAGATAGACAGATAGGGAGATAAGGAGATAGATAGGTAGGTAGGTAGGTAGGTAGATAATAGATAGGAAAGTAGCAAAGGGAAGGCCAGACATTTCTGCATGTTCCCTGCAAAACATTGCAGGAAGTAAAGTTGGGATGACTAGGAAAGGTGATTTTCTGTTAGTCACACTTGGGAACAGAGGTCTTTGGCCAGAATGGGTGTGGCTTGGCTCTCTTGGGACTCCTATGACTCTGGGCTTGTGAATCTTGCTTCCCTGCATTCATCCACATGGCCATGAACGCAATGAACTAATGAACTGCAGCTAGCCAGATGCTGAACTGAACTGGTCTTCAACATGGAAAGGAAACTTGGGACACTAGCTTTGCTTCTAGCTTTACTGAAACCCCAGCTATACTTCTATGATTGCATAAAGGAAATGGGACTTTGGAAACACAGGGATTTAACTCCACACCAATAAAAACCACCCGTTCTCTCATGCAAGTCTCAGAAAATATCTTTTCTTGGGATGTCCCAAGGGCCCCACCTCTGGCAGCACCCAGTGGGGAAGAGGACCCCATTTTGTCCAGTGTCTCCGTTACTCTACCAGAGACCAAACTGAGAGGCTAAAGAGAAGAAATTCAATTGGAATATGTGTCAAAAAAACACAAAAAAACCCCAAAGACAAGCTACAAGACTAAAATAATTGACCCAAAGTTGTAGGCCTAGTAGAAGGGCTTGCAAACAAAAGAAATTACCTCTATTACCACCACCGATCTGTGAGTCTCTCTCTAATCGTCATTAATGTCAACTGCATAGAGGCTTAGGTTATGTCCTGAGCCACTCATACTGTAGTAAGGTAGAGTTTGAACTGATTGTGTGAAGGAATCCAGTGGGCAAGACAGAAGTGCTGCTCCCAAATGTCAACTAAATAGGGAAATGGTATTACTCCAAACCCTAGATCCTCTGAAGGATGATATAAAAGTCTACTGCCTCATGGTCTATCAGAGATAAAGGATCTTTATTTCACTAGAAGACAAGACAAAATGAATGTGATTAAAGAAAGTGGCTTCAGTGGCATTTACTAAGTAGAAAAACAAAAAGAGAGTAAACTACAAACTTTCAAAAATAGACTCAAAAGTATGTAGTTCAACAAGTTATAAATTTGAGACTCAAAATTCAATTCTACAGTTTTGGGAACTGATGACACAGCCCAAGCAATTGATATATGAGGAGAATCTTATTTGCTACATTTTTTTTTACCACCACAACAAAGATTATCCAATCTAAAATGTTGATAGCGCCAAAGTTAAAAAATCTTGCTCTAAGTGTCACTCTTGTCCCCTACGCAAGAAAATTTAACAAGAGTTCTAGTTGTCACAACACAATGCCAGCTCTAGTAAGTTAAAATATATCTTAATATTACTATCATCGGTGGGTAATCTACCTGTAACATGCACTGAGACACCACGCCCTCTGGGATCTCAGGGAAACGTTGTCGGAGGTCAAGGAGAACCTGCATATCCAGCTGCGGACTGCTTTGCGCCATGCCAGAGCAAATGGTGGTCAAGTTTCTCTTAGGAAATGATGCTAACCGGCTTTCCAATAGCAATGGTCTTCCAACACCGCAGTCATTTTCTATTAAAAGAAATTAAGGTATGGTTAAATTTAATTACATATTTCATTTTAGTCAAGGAGAAACCATTCATATATTAAAGTGGAAGGTTGGAAAATTGACAAAGACTAGCCAAAGACTTTTCTGATATAATATAGCCATCACTGGTTTCAACACAAAAAAGCCAACCCCAGCCCCCCAAACTTCAATTTCAGTTAATTGTTAAAAAAAAAAAAAGCTGTTACATTAAAAATACATAGTAGTGTTATTTGGCAACCATACTTTCCCAGTCTTGAGAAATCCTAGACAGACAGACAGACACACACACACACACACACACACACACACACACACACTAACTCATGTTTTCCCAAGGGCTATCATCACTTCTCTAAAGCAGCACAAATTTTTGATGTCTGAAATAATAAAATAAGGATACAAGGACTTGATAATATCACCACAAAGCATGCTTGTCTTGTTTGCCTTATATTCTCTCTGTACTTTGAAGCCAAAAGGTTTGAATTTCCAGTCTGAATGAAAGAAGCCTAATATCTAAATGAAATAACTGGGCAAAAAAAAGGAAATATGTAATCCTTTCTTTTAAAAAATGATGCTGGTGGACCATCAATAGTCAGACCTTCCCAGCTAGGCTTTTACCTAGCTCTGATGCCACTGGCACGGGTGCTAAAATGGCAGGGTGTGGGATTAGAATTTAAGCAGAGGATATTTACCCCCAAGCATACTGACACTAGTTGAGTTAAGCACCCATGTAAATAAGGCAACTCGTGCAGTAATAATGAAATCATAAAACAACTAGCAGCACAAGGGTCAATTAACCAACCTACTTTTTAATCCTTATTTCCCTTTTATTTAAAAAACTAGAGACCCGGTGCATGACATTCATGCTTTTGCGTTGAGCATCTGCCCGTTGGTGGTCAGTGCATGTCATAGTGACTGGTCATTCCACAGTTTGGTTGATTTGCATATTAGCTTTTTATTATATAGGATTGATTTTGAAAAAGAGAGAGGGGGGAGGTAGGGGAGAGGGAGAGGGAGAGAAACATCAATGTGAGAAACATAAATTGGTTGCCTCCCACATGGTCCCTAATGGGGGATTGAACCTGCCACCTTTTGTGTATGGAATGACACTCCAACCAATTGAACCACACTGTCAAGGGTTTATTATTTCCAATTTTTTTTTTTACTATTTTTTATTATTGATTTTTTAGAGAAAGAGAGGAAGATAGAGAAAGAGATACAGCTATGAGAGAAAAACATTGATTGGCTACATCCTGCACACACCTATTAGGGATCAAACCTGCAACCCCAGACATGTGCTCTGACCAGGAATAGAACCACGAACTCCTGGTTCACAGGTCAATGCTCAACCATTGAGCCACACCAACCAGGCAATTTACCATTTTCAAAAGGCAAAAACAAAACAAGACAAAAACCCATACAGTGTAAACCATACAATCTCATAATATTTCTGCTGTGTTCAGTCACTAGTCAAATATTTTTAAGAATGAGAAATAATCACCTGCATCTTCATAAGATTCCATGGAAGCAATGATTATAAAACGCATGTCTAAACCACACACATAAGGGAGAGTTATCCCACACCAAATCTTCTATTTCTTGCAAATAGGTCCCAGAACTGTAAATCATACCATTACTGAAAGCAATGTAGACTACTACACAGCATGTTTTACATAAAAAGTATTGCCCCAGCTGCTGGGGCCCCGCTGCTTGAGCTTTATCTGTGCACAGAAAGGTCACCAGCTTGATCCCTGGTCAGGGTGTGTGCAGGAGGTCACTGATCAATGTCTCTCTTACATCGATGTGTGTGTGTGTGTGTGTGTGTGTGTGTGTGTGTGTGTCCCTCCCTCCCCCTCTCCTTTCCCCTCTCTCTGAAATCAATTTTTTAAAAGTTAAAAATAATTAAAAATAAAATACTGAATTACTTTTGCTGGTTTACAATTAAGTAGATAATTAAAAACCAATTTATGGAATCTCTAATTTGACTTTCATTATAGGCACAGAATTTCATTCTGCATGCAATCTGCTGACTTTTCCTGGGCATCTAGATGTCTCTTCTTCTTTCCAAACCAAGACTATCAAGAGTTATGTACTCTTTGTATCTACAAGGTGTTCACAAAGCTCCCATGTATAAGACTCTGCCTGACCATAGGTAAAAAGAGCCAAAAGGGACTGCTCAATGACTTCTAACCATCTACACGAAAGATGTCTACGGAACATGAGGGAAAAAGTACAATGTGATATAAGAATAAAGATCACTTCCAGTGCGCACATACAGGGCCTCTGGCCACCTTGTACTAACAGATCCCTGCAGTTCATTCCGTAGTCTGTTCTAATGTGGCTCATCTCACTGTCCCACTGAAATGCTCTCTCCATCATCTCTCTGCCTCTAAATCCAGATGATATATCTTCTGCTCCCTATGCCCCTTGACCTCTGAAGCATCTGATACTACTGATCACACTCCTTCTTTTCACAGTCTCTGTGACACCACAGTAGCGCGGTTTCTTCCCTCCTATCACATTAATGATTCCCTTGTTTTTGCCCTCAACTGCCTCTTATTCTACCTGTTTTTGCCCAGTGATCACACCCACTACTAAGGTTTCAAAAACTTTTAAAGGCTGATGATTCCCAACTTGATATCTTAAGCATCATACTCTCTCCGAGACTCCAGACATACAACCAACTGCCTAAAACAGCATCACAAGGATATACCCAAAGATACAGTCACTGTGTCCAAAAAGGAGCCCCTTACCGCAGCCTTTCCCCAAAGGCTTTCTGTTCTCTCCATGAATGTTACCACTCAGTTAAGCAAATTACAAACCAGGGTGTGATCCTTGACTTCCTGTTCTTGCACAACCAACTAAACAGTGTGTGAAATCAAGTGGGTCATGGTTTATATCCTGGTTCTGGCATTTATTAGTCTGTAGAAAAGATATTCAATCCTTGTAACTTTGAAGTTTCATCTGTAAAATGGAAATAACGGTAGTATTTAAATGGAAAACAGTCATAAGTCAGGAAGCACTAGTTACTATTATTCAGGGCACCTCTGAATATTCTTCTCATCAACTTCCTCTGGTCTCCCCATAGGTCTTGCCTACCACCACATCACAGCTAGAATATTTGTTTTCTTAGATGCAAATCTGGTCTTGTCTCCATCCTTTGCATAGACGTCCTGTACCACCTTTTCTCAGGGCATTATCACACAACTATCTGCCTGAGACACTTTTGTATTGTCCTCCCTCCCCTCTGATTCCCCAAGTCATACCGATACCCTATATCCTATATGTTGGCACTTTCCAATGACCCCTCCCCCTTCCTTAGTCCTACTGCCTTGCCTCTCCTCCTACACTGAGCTAGAAGACTTCCACTGTGCTACCACATCAGGCTGGGCTTGTCCTCACAGGAGAACCAAAACTATACTGAAGCCACTTGTGTACCTGAAGGTCTCATAGAAAACTGAAGCCTCATCTGAAATTAGCTGTTATGCCAGAGAGTGAGGAGCTGGTCGCAGGACATGTGAGTCAGCTTAAAGAGGCTACCACTGGCCAAATGTGTGACAGTTTAAGCACAAAATAATTAAGGATAGTAATGGATCATAGGCCTGTAGACGAGAGGAACCCTTAAGTCCATATCAATAATAGTTAAAAATACACACTTACATAGATGGAGAAGGGAGAGCTTTTGCTTAGAGTAGAATCCAACTGGCAAACATGCGGAGTGCCAGAACTGGAAAAATCATTTTGTAGCTATCACAGTATACAAACTGCTTCTAGCAAAAATCACCAATGGTTAATAAATCTAGGGGGAAATAGGAATTAGGAGTAGGATATATAAGTGGTCTTAAAGTATCTCCCCAAAGAATTGCTGATTAACTGCATGGGGGCAATTTTTAACTATACAGTGGATAAACTGAGCAACATCTTGATTGGGTGAATAAATTAACATAATCAATAAAGGACTGATAGACAGCATTCACCTCCAGATGTGATACCCCAGAAAGAACATATCGCTTTTAGTATTCTAGTCATGGATGCATAACCTGAAATGGCTCATGAGGAAACAGACAAACCCCAAATGAGAAATGTTCTATTAAAACAATGTAGAGAGTAGGAGATGGTGAGAATGTCATCTTAAAAATGCCACTGTCATAAAAGATTTAAGGCTAGAAAAATATCAGAGATGAAAGGAGATAGAGCCGTGACAACTAAATTGGATACCTGATCCTAGACTGAATCATATACTAAATGGGGAAAATATATATTTTTTAAATGAATGGATCAATTGAAAAAACTGAAATGTGGATGGTAGATCAGAAAAGGTATTCTATTAATTATTCAATTTACTGACTTGAATTAGGGGTAAAGGGTCTGACATCATCATCAATGTTTCTATCTCTCTCTTCCTCCCTTCCCCAGAAATTAATGAAAATAACCAAAGGACTTGTGTGCATGCATATAAGAAGAACTAATGCACCCAGATTCCAGGGGGTGAGGGCATGAATGGGAGAGCACTGGTGGTGGTGGTGGTGGGGGGCAATGGGAGGATAAGTACACACATGTAATACCTTAGTCAATAAAGAAGAAAAAAAGAAATCCCAGGACAGATCACACACACACACACACACACACACACACACACACACACACACACACACAATTAGCCCTGGCCAGTGTAGCTCAGTTGGTTGAGCACTGTCCCATGTACTGAGCAGTCCCGTTCCATTCATGGTCAAAGCACATTCCGGGGTTTCGGGCTTGATTCCTGGTAGGGGGCACACAAGAGGTAGCTGATTGATGTTTTGCTTTCACATTGATGTTTCTCTCCCTCTCCTATCCTCTCTCAAAATATCTTAAAAACACACACCAAACACTCCATTTTTATAGTAATGTATTTAAGCCCATAGAATACAATGAGAATGAAGCATTGTCATATAGATTTGGATATGATATAGGTCAAAACATATAATCTATTCTTGTCCACATATAGCTGACCCTAGACCAACATGGGTTTAAACCACACAAGTGTGCTTATATGCAGATTTTTTTCAATGAATATACAGTTGGCCATATGTATCCTTGGTTTTCGCATTTGAAAATTCAACCTACCTCAGATAAAAAATATTTTTGATCCTTGGTTGGGAATCCACAGATCCTGAGGGCTGACTGTATGCATTGTTCTATGCCATTTTATATAAGACTAACGGCTCAGTGCAACAGTGCAAAAAATTCGTGCACGTTAAAAGGGAATTAATTAGAGGAAGTATTTTAATATTGGTATTTGCCCTTTCTCTATAATAGAAGTGCCAGAGATGAAAGAAAATTAGTAAAATGTATATGAAAATCTCCCTCCTGTCAGAGTCTGGGGCATGCCATGGGACCCAGAGTCAAGTCCCCACCTACCCGTGCCTTGAAATCGAGCAACACCCAGACCTGGCCGGCTCCACCCCGTAAAGCCCTGCAGGGTGTGTGAGTGTGGGGGAGCGCAGCTTCAGGTCCCCCGGCAAGTCCTGCTGGGTGGGGGGTGCTGCCTCAGGTCCCCTGGTCCTGGCACAAGGGTGCAAGAACCATTTGCATATTAGCTCTTTAATATATAGGACTAGTGGCCCGGTGCACAAAATTTGTACACATCGAAAGGGGAGTAATTAGAAAAAATATTTTAATATTGTTATTTGCCCTTTCTCTATAATAGAAGTGTCAGAAATAAAGAAAATTAGTAAAATGTATATGAAAATCTTCCTCCCAATCAAGTCTCCGCCCACCCATGTGCGCCTCAAAATTGTGTGAGACCCAGACCCAGCTGCTCCCCCCATTGGGCTAGATCCATACCCAACCTGTCCCACCCTTGTCAAGCCTTGTTGGGCAGGGGGCATAGCCTGAGGTCCCCCAGCCTAGCCCTAGGTGGGGGACGTGGCTTGAGGTCCCCCAGCTTGGTGCCAGGGATGGGGGCATGGCCTGAGGCCCCTGTCAATCTCTGCCTTGTGGGAGCATGGCATGAGGCCCCATCAAGTCCCATAGGGGCAGGGGTGGGGCGCAGGCTCAGGTCCCTGCTGATTGCTCGTTAAGTCTCATTATAGGAACTTGGCCTCCACTGTGGGTGCAGCCATCTTGTTACAGAAACCCTGCCTCTGCTGTGGGTGTTACCATCTTTGTGGCGGAGTGACAGTCAATTTGCATATTCCTTCTTTATTATATAGGACTAGAGGCCCAGTGCACGAAATTCTTGCATGGGGGGGTGTCCCTCACCCCAGCCTGTGCCCTCTCCAATCTGGGACCACTTGGGGGATGTCCGACTGCCGGCATTTGGACATCCCTCTCACAATCAGGGAATGCTGGCTCCTAACCACTCATCTGCCTGCCTGCCTAATTGCCTCTAACTTCTTCTGCCTGCCAGCCTTATCGCCTCCTAACTGCTCTCCTGCTGACCCGATAGGCCCCAACTGCCCTCCCCTGCCAGCCTGATCACCTGCAAATGTCCTCTCCTGCCATAATCTGCCTTCTCCACTGGGACCCACCTCCTCTGCACTGTGTAGAGCCACAGGACTCCCAGGCCTCACCGTGTGGAGTGGCCATGGGGCCCCACCTCTGCTGTGCATGTGGCCATCTTGTGGTGACGTCACGTGAGGGCATCACACCTCCTAGGCTTTTATTATATAGGATATTTGAGCACCTGCAGATTTTGTTAGGAGTAGGAGTGGGGGCAGTAGTCCTGGAACCAATCCCCCATGCATACTGAAAGACAACTGCAATTAAGTTTTAGGGAATCAAACGTTATACAGATACTCAACTGCATGGTGTCAGCACCTGTAAACCTCCATATTCAAAGGTCAAGTGCTTATCAATATATGCAACAACTATGCAAAAATTAACATGGAGTTTATCTCAACATTATACTGAGATGCTAGTTTTTATACAATATTAAAGTGATTGATGATTTGACACCTTAAAACCAGGCAGAGTACTCATGCACTATCTGAACTTAACTAGCTAGACTAGGATGTGACCAAATTCCTAAGACACCCTCGAAACACCCCCACTAAAAGCACAGATGGTCACAGCTGTGGACTGTGGAGCTATGTAGGCAGTAACCCTAGGTCAAGAAAGAAGAAATAGTGAAGGCATAAATCACACAGTTCCATAGCCACAAAACCCAGGAGAATCTGTAGGGTCAAGCTTTTATTTCTGAAGGCAGGATGAAGACTGGGGGCTTAGAATAGTGTGCTTAGTGTGGAATCACTTAGGCTTCCTCCAGTAGCGCAGCTACACCCTCCCCCAATTCAGGAGTGCTAGCACAAGACAGCAGCTGCAGGAATTTCTCCCAATAGAATTCCTCCTTCCAAAGAGAGAAAATACTCCAAGAGCACTCTTGTGATGCTACAATTCTCCAAACTCTAGAAAATGACCTAGTGCTTTCTTTCCACAAACTTTTCTGAGCCCAACAAATATGGTCAGTACTGTTATAGCCCTGACTGTTTACCTGTGCCAGAATTTTAGCTAACTTACTACCCTGTTTCCCCCAAAATAAGAGAGTGACTTATATTAATTTTTGCTCCCAAAGTTGCGCTAGGTCTTATTTTCAGGGGATGTCTTATGTTTCCATGAAGTAGGTCTTATTTTTGGGGAAACACGGTAAAATAATTACATTACAGGTTACAAACCAATGGTCTGTGAACTGAATCCATCCCACCCATCTGCTTGGTCAGAGTTAAAAGAAAAAGTTGAGCCACACTTTAAAATGGAAATTTTACATAAAAAATTGAATATCTAGCTTTCCTCTGAAAAATCAGATCTAGCATCTGGTTGAGGCTAAGCAGTCACTCCCTGGTTTAGAAAGGACACATACTATCCATCTTGCCTAGTGTCTACAGTGTCTCAGGCACTGAGGCCTGACCTTGCTTTATTCATTGACATAGTTGCTGGATCTGTGACACCCATAATGTGTTCGAAAGAGAAGCTTATAGATAGTATGGTATTAGTCTAGTCTAGTGTGTCTTAAGGGTATGCTATTAATGTGGTAGTCTAGAACACTATTCTCCATCATGCAAGCCGGTTCCATGTGTCATGAGATCTTTAGCATCCTGGCCCCTCCTGTAAAATCCCAAGAATACCCCGAAGTGGGGCCTAGGGAAGCGACAGTATTCCAGGCTGGCAACTACTATTACCATGCTAAGTTTGGTGAGGTGAGCATTTCCCAGGTTTGAAGAAGAGTTAGCTTTGCCTTAAGAGGCAAAAGAAAGAAAAGAAGATTAAAAAAAAGAATCGCCAGGCCACAGTGGCTCAGTGGTTGAACAGCAACCTATGAACTAGAAGGTCATGGTTTGATTCCCGTTCAGGGCACATGCCCAGATTGCAGGCTCGATCCCCAGTGGGGGGGGGGGGTATACAGGTGGCAGCCAATCAATGGATCAATGATTCTCTCTCATCATTGATGTTTCTATCTCTCTATTCCTCTTCCTTCCTCTTTGAAATAAAAAAATATATTTAAAAAAATAATCATTTTAATCATTTTCCTGATTGGTTCTGGACCAAATAACAGCTGTTGAACAAAGAGATGTATACTAGTTTAAACCTTTGGAACTTTCATCCATTTTCTTGCTGCTTCGCAGGTTTTGATTTTAGATCATATTTATTGAGCCTATGTACCATGTACTGTGCTACATGCTTTATCTCATTTAATCCTACTATAATCCCATAGGAGAGGTAATGTCCATCCATATTTTACAAATATGAGGTACAGAGGGGGTAAATAATTTGCCTGTGGATCATACAGTTAAGCAGCAAAGAGGATACAAACTTGAAGTCTATGCTTTAGCCTTTATTCTCCTATACCAATGGATATATGGTAAGATTTTGTTAATGTCATCACTTAAAGACTGTAAAATTTAACCCCCAAATTGCTTTACAACAAGAGTTTTTGCACCAGAATGTGAATTTTTCAAGGTAAACAGCAACAAGAAATGGCTGATATTGTGGCATAACAATCTTTTACTGGCAGAAGTAAGAGTCCTAATTTCAGGATTTTTCATGGAGATAAACACACACACACACACACACACACAGACACACAGACACACACACACTGCACTGAGTGGCCAGATTATTATGACCTGTGAATGCAAAATTATCTGGCCACTTAGTGTAGATCCTATATAATAAAAGAATAATATGCAAATAGACCCCTCAACCAGGAGTTCGACCAGCAGGCAGGCAGGCCAACTGTGCATGTCCCCTCCCTGTGAAAGTTATTATTTCCCCTAAATGAGTCTTCAAAATAATTTTTTAAAAAAATAAACATTTATTGTTTAGATTATTATAGTTGTTCCTCTTTTCCTCCCCCCATTTATCATAAGTTTCTACGGTAGAAGATTCTTGAGTAACCTTATAACAGTGGATTTGAACTCTATATCCAGTAGTTTGCTTTCCTCCATTTCTGTCACTTGTGACCTTTTCTTTGACTCTGCATTTTGGCTGATTTCCTGTGTTGATAGAGTGGCTTTGTGGGCTAGGTGTCCTATAGGGCCCAGTGGCTCAGCCTCCCCAGTTACCTGAGGTGGACACTCTTGGTGCACCCTTTTGTGGGCTGGGTGCACAGTCTTGTTGTTGTTAAGCCTTGATTATTGTTGGTATCCCTGGGAGGAACTCACCTCCAGGCCAATTGGCTGTGAGGATCAGTTTGTCTACGATGGGAGAACTTCTGTGCTGGAGACACCCTTATCGGGCAGAACTTGCTTCAGTGGGGCTTTGGTGCTCACTGAGTCTGCCTCCTGAGTGTGTCCCTTATGAATCTGAGGAGTTGTAATCTGGAGGGCCTCACTATGACCACTGGATATATTGGCTCTTGGATTTCCAAGGAGGTGCAAATTTAGCTCTGCCTGCAGGAGCTATGGAGAGGTCTGCAGATTCCTCTTCTTTGTTTGGGGTTTGGAAGTGCCCAGATGAGGCCCAGCTGTGAAGCAATGCAAGCTGCTGTGGAGCTTTGGAAATTCTGGGGCTCTGTGACCCAGCTGTAGTTTGTTAGGTAATTTTACATTGCAAAGGGCTGGCCAGGCCATTCATATACAAAAGCCTCTGTACAGCTGGGGTTGGGTTGTAAATCGGGTGGGGCGGGGTTTCTGGAAATCAATCGGGTGGAGCAAACAGCAATGGCTGACCTTCAGCCCTGCCCTAAGTGGCCTCCAGGTCTCAGTGTCTTGCAGTAATCGCCGCAATCACCTCTGAGAAAAAGCTGCCCTTGTGTTCTGGCCAGATGCCAGACAGTCCAGTTTTCCCCCATATGAATCTGGGTCCCCAGACTCTCACCTGGAACTGGAGTTCAGAGCAGTGTGAGCTTGTATCTCCCTCCTGATTTTAAAAGATAACCGAGTCCTCAGTTGCCAGCCCTTTCCTCACGTGTGCCTCCGTATCTCTGGACTTTATTTCTGCACCTCCTCTGAGTCTCAGTGTGCTTTTCTCTTCCCTTCTAGTTGTAGAATTTCCACTCTGCCAGCCTTCCTGTGGTTCTGGATGATGTCCGTTTTGTCTTTTAGTTGTAGTTTTGAAGTGATAGTGTGAGGCAGCAAGTTCAGGTGTTCACCTATACCGCCATCTTGGTTTTCCCCCAAATAATTTCTAAAACAATCATCCTATATGGTTTTCATTACAGTGGAATCCAAACAGTCACATAAATGCTTTATCTATTTCATATTGTTTTATGTTTTCAAGAGATATACATGAACCAAAACAATGTTCACATTAAAAGAATTATCAAAAGCATGGTCAAGGCCTACTTGGTTTGACTCAGAGGTTAGTCCTGGCGAGGATGTGGAGGATAGGGAACCCTAGTGCACTGCTGGTGCGAATGCAGATGGGTGCAGCCACTGTGGAAAACAGAATGAAGTTTCCTCAAAAAATTAAAATACAGAACTGCCATCAGACCCAGTGATCTCACTTTTAGGATCACTACGAAACCCAAAACACCAATCAGAAAGAATGTATGCACCCCTATGTTCATAGCAGCACAATTTACAATAGCTAAGATCTGGAAACAGCCCAAGTGCCCATTAATAGATGAATGGATAAAAAAGGTATGGCACATTTACACCATGGAATACTATGCAGCAGTTAAAAAAATGATCTAGCACCCTTTGAGACAGCAAGAAGGGACCTGGAGAGTATTATGCTAAGAGAAATAAGCCAGTCTGAGAAAAATAAGTATCACATGATCTCACTCATATGTGTAATCTAATAAACAAAATAAACTGATGAACACAACAGATCCAGAGACATAGAAGCATGGAACAGACTGTCGAATCTCAGAGGGAAGGGGTGGCTAGATGGGAAGAGATCAACCAACGACCTTGTATGCATCTATGCATAACCCATGGACACAGACAATAGGGTGGTGAAGGCCTGGGGCAGGAGGCGGGAGCAGGCTAGAAAGGGTCAATGGGGAAAAAATGATGACATATGTAATACTTTCAAACAATAAAGATTTAATAGAAAATTTAAAAAATGCACGTGTTAAAACACACACACACACAAAACCTGACAAGGTCATCAGAACAAGGGAAGTCTGAGAAATGGTCACAGCTAAGAGGAGCCTCAGGAGACATGAAACAGAAAACACAATAAAAACGAAGGAAATGTGAATTAATTGAAATATGAACTTTAATTAATAATAACGTTTCAATACCGTTCAATTAATTTTAACAAGCATACCATGCTAACGTAAGCTACTGATGTGAACTCCCTGTATTATCTTCTCAATTTATCTGTAAAATTAAAACTGCTCAGAAAAATAAAATCTATGTAAAATTTTTTTAAATTACCTCAAGGTGGTTCATGAGCCCTGGCATAGGCGTCTTATTCACATCTCCAGGTCTGAAAGCACCTTCTTTTCAGTAGTCTGAAAGTCTAACAAAATGAGATAGTTATCCTTCTGCTAACTTCCAAACTCAACATGGAAGAATGACAAGAATTCATAAACCTCTGATGCTTTAAAGCAGTGTTTCCCAAACTTCTCTCATGATGAGAATCACCTGGTGGAGTTGTTAAAATGCAGATTCCTGAATCCCAACTAAGAAGTGCTAAACTAGAATTTTTGGGAACATATAGGTAAAATTGTATACTTAACTAGTGCTCTAAGCTTAGTGCTCTAAACTTAGCACTAGTTAAGTATACAATTTTACTAGTATACTATTATATTGTATACTTAACTAGTGCTCTAAGCTTAGTGCTCTAAACTTAGCACTAGTTAAGTATACAATTTTACTAGTATACTATTATATTGTATACTTAACTAGTGCTCTAAGCTTAGTGTTCTAAACAGCACTAGTTAAGTATACAATTTTACTAGTATACTATTATATTGTATACTTAACTAGTGCTCTAAGCTTAGTGCTCTAAACAGCACTAGTTAAGTATACAATTTTACTAGTATACTATTATATTGTATACTTAACTAGTGCTCTAAGCTTAGTGCTCTATACTTAGCACTAGTTAAGTATACAATTTTACCTATATACTTCTTAGTTGGGATTCAGGAATCTGTATTTTAACAACTCCGCCAGGTGATTCTCATCATGAGAGAAGTTTGGGAAACACTGCTTTAAAGTAACAGGAGACAGAAGGCTAGACCACACATTTTAGGGCAGGTGGTTCTTCCCCAGTTATCATCACAAGCTGAATCTCCTTTTCCATTAGGTCACAAATATCTTCTACAGCAGCAGTTAGAAAGACAAAAAGATAGTCCAGCGCTAGCTGATTTGGCTCAGTGGATAGAGTGTCAGCCTGTGGACTAAAGGGTCCCAGGTTAGATTCTGGCCAAGGGCACATGCCTGAGTTTCAGGCCTGATCCTCAATAGGGGACATGCAAGAGGCAACCAATCAATGATTCTTTCTCATCATTGATGTTTCTATCTCTTTTTCCCTCTCCCTTCCTCTCTGAAATCAATAAAGATATATATTAAAAAATAAGATAACCCACCACTCATTTTCTTAAGGCTTATGCAGCACATATGATTATGACTTACTATCTAAAGTACCTCAATTCTTTTTAAAGAAAGGATGAGCCTGGGCCTACCAAGCAACTGTAACATTTTCTATTGCATAGCTAAAATAGCATATCACTTTCCTAAAAATACTATTAGGTAACCCATTTTTGTTCTATGAAGAATAATTATATATAGAATAGTAGCACTTTTATTGGGTTATTTTGACAATTGAGCATTCTCTCTCCCCATCATTTAGAAACTACCTTCATTCCCGGTAAACCTAGTAATTCAATGTTAACTTTATAATTTTAGGGCAAATATTGGCTTTATAGCAGAGCCATCATGCATACAAGTTTCTAATTAATCTCCTAACTCCACTTCATTTTATAACCACAGTACAGCTAAAATAACATAACTTGTTTATACTGTATAATTTCAGCACTTGACTCTTCTTTTAATCTTAATTCCTGCCACTTTATCTTAAACATTATCCAATAAATAATGAACTTCAAGCATGAGCAAGAAGTACTGTGCACCTACATGAATGCTGTCTTCTATCATATGTAATTGCTTTTTCCAATCTTCTAACACATGACAAGGCAAAATCCACCCCACATTCATGTTAACCTCTACCATCAAATTTTCAATCTTTCTACCCTTCTAAATGCCTATTAAAAGTCATGGTGTGTTGTTATCACTTTCAGCACTTGAAATACTGTTTATTAATTTTTAATTCTCCTCTAGATTTTATCACTATAAATCTTGAGAATGAAAACCAAACATGCCCTTTCAGCTATAGTGCCTTGTGCACATTAAATATTTTGTAGGACTTTTAAATAATTTAAAAACTAATTTGTTCTGGTTGTCGGGTCAATTGTTAAATGATATTATTTAAAAAAAAAAAAGATAGGATAGCCTGTTGGAAACATATGCCAGAAGCAGATCATCTCCACATTTTATTACTTAAATAAAGGGATTACTGAGAACACTGGTTTTCAAATGGTGGGTTGTGACCTCTAAATAAATTATATAATACATTTATAGGGTGATGACAAGTATTTTTTAAAAAATAATATAACAGGCCGAAACTGGTTTGGCTCAGTGGATAGAGCATCAGCCTGCGAATGAAAGGTCCCAGGTTCGATTCCGGTCAGGGGCATGTACCTTGGTTGGGACACATCCCCAGTAGGGGGTGTGCAAGAGGCAGCTGATTGATGATTCTCTCTCATCGATGTTTCTAACTCTCAATCCCTCTCTCTTCCTCTCTGTAAAATAATCAATAAAATATAAAAAATAATAATATAACAGAATATATTATAGTGTTTCACACATAGTAATGGTAAATACGATTTAAAAAAAAACTTGTCTGCGGGATGTATGTGTTCTAGATCATGATTATGTATTTCTTGCTGTGGACTGCTTTGCAAAATACTGACTTAGAATATGGTGAGGTAGTCTAGGTTATGTAAGAAAAATATTTAGCACCTTTTTACTTTTATCTGGATAGCAGTTTTGAATTAACATAATGCAGTTATTTAAGAAACTTCTGGATATGAAAGTTGAAGCAATTCTGTTATAAAATGCTTTAAAATATATTTTATTGACTTCAGAGAGGAAGGGGGAGAAGGAGAGAGAGAGATGAAAACATCAATGATGAGAAAGAACCATTGATTAGCTGACTCCTGCATGCCCCCCTACTGGGGATTGAGCTGACAACCTGGGCATTTGCCCTGACTGGGAATCGAACCATGATCTCCTGATTCACAGGTTGACCCTCAACCACTGAGCAACACTGGCTGGGCTGTTATAAATTTTTTTAAATATATTTTATTGATATTTTACAGAGAGGAGGGGAGAGAGATAGAGAGCTAGAAACGTCGATGAGAGAGAAACATCGACCGGCCGCCTCCTGCACACCCCCTACCGGGGATGTGCCCGCAACCAATGTACATGCCCCTGACCGGAATCGAACCCGGGACCCTTCAGTCCGCAGACCGATGCTTTACCACTGAGCCAAACCGGTTTCGGCTGTTATAAATTTTTATGTAACATTTTCCAAATGCAGCCTCACTGTGTTTTGTGCAGCTCCCTCGCATTCTATTCGAGGTTCCAGCCTTCTAAATGATTTTAAAAAACAAGTTATTAGTGTAATTAACCTACAGATTCAAGATCACAAACTGTAGCCTACTGTAAGGGTACAAAAGATCTGCAAAAATGCCACTGATAATAATTTCTTTAACAATATTCTAGCCTGACAATATACCTGAATCCCTTATTCATAGTAGAGTAGGGTTTAGTCCTATAATGCATTTTCAGAAAAAGAAACAATTAAGTTAGGACAAGGAAAATGAGCACTGAGGAAAAGTTCATGGAAGAGATGACATTTAAGCTGGGGTGCAAAGAAAAAAAAAAGTATCCTATATAATAAAAGCCTAATATGCAAATTGCCCCCTCAGGCAATCTTTCAAACTGGGAGTTCGACTGCTTGCTATGACATGCATTGACCACCAGGGAGCGGCACAGACCATGGCGGGCGTTGATGACACCGCGCTGGCAGCAGGCGGCAGTCGAGGTGCTGCTGGCCTTGATGGGCCCCAACGAGAACAAGACCGCAGGATGGTAAACCAGGTGAGCAGGTGGCGCCAGGCCAAGGCGGGTGTGAGCAGGGGCCCAATTGCCCTGCAGAAGGTGACCAGCAGCAGCAGTGGGGGGGAGGGGTGCTGCTGTCGCTGCCCAGCTCCCAGGTGTTGAGGGAGCTGGGCGGGCCAATCTTTCGCCCCACAGGCAGGATGGTGGAGCAGGTGAGGGGGCAGTGTCAGGCCAAGGCGGGGTGCCAGGAGGGGCTGCAAGGCTGGGGGTCTGTGGCCACCCCAAAGGATCCCAGCCATGCACAAATTCATGCACTGAGCCTCTAGTAAAATTATAAAGCTGGAAGAAACTCTACGCATCATCTAGTCCAGGGGTTCTGAACTGGGGTTGATTCTGCTCTGCAAGGCACATTTGTCAATGTCTGGTGGCATTTTTGGTTGTCATTACTGGGGAGGGGCGCTACTGGCATTTAGTTGGTAGAGGCCAAGGACAATGCTAAATATCCTACAGTGCACAGGACAGCCCTTGACAACTGATTATCTGGCCCAAATGTCAATAGTGCCATGGCTTTCTCCGAACTCAACCTTGTTTTATATAAGAAGGTAAATGAATGCCGAAACCCCTTTGGCTCAGTGGTAGAGCGTCGGCCTGCGGACTGAAAGGTCCCGGGTTCGATTCCGGCAAAGGGCATGTACATTGGTTGCGGGCACATTCCCGGTAGGGGGTGTGCAGGAGGCAGCTGGTTGATGTTTCTCTCTCATTGACGTTTCTAGCTCTCTATCTCTCTCCCTTCCTCTCTGTAAAATATCAATAAAATATATTAAAAAAAAAAAAAGAAGGTAACTGAAGGCTAAAGAGATTAAAAAACTTGCTTAAAAGCCAGGATTATAAAACAGGCCTCATAACATCTTGTCCAGTGTTTACGTTAAAACACACACCCACGTATGTTTTTATACTAGGGAAACAGCTGTTAAAAAGAGTAGTGACATCTTTATAAGGTGGCAAAACAAGCCATCTAAAAATCAAAGCTGATATTGGTAAACAGCCCTTCTTGGCTCAAAGAAAGAATTATGCTGCATTTAAAAAATTATACCCTGATTTGTTCATAATACCGTATTTATCATTCATACAACTCAGTTACTGAACACATGTCTAAGAACAAGAACAATTACAATAAAAACTAGGAAGCTGGAAGACCAGCATTTGCATGCACACCCAGTTACAATGACACGCATTGACCACTAGAAAGAGCAAGTCTTTCTAGCTCCACCAGCTCCACCCACTGGGGATCTGTGACCTGGCCAGGATTGATCAGTGTCCTTTATTCAACATCAACTCCCGAGTCCCCCTTCCATTTGCTGCTGAGCTTTCCAATAACAAATTAGTTGTACAAAAAACTTGCTTAGAGTCTTGATTTAGGGCCTAAACCTCAAACATAAAATCACCGGAACATCTTCTCCCTGCTCTTAAATACACAAAAGGGATGGGGACGATGGAGTGAGGTGATAGCAATAACAACATGGATTAGTTTTCAAAAAAAAGTTTTTAATATATTACAGGAATACAAGGACAGAAATACACACTCCTTACCTCCAATGTGTCAACTGGTGAAACTTTAACTATGATGAGTTGTCCAGTTTGACGTGGGATCATTCATGATAGAAAAAACTTGAAGGAAAGGCTGGAGACGCTGTCCTAAAAAGGAAGAAGAGGTAAAATTCAAATTGTGAAAGGTTTAAAGAAGGCAGCGTGAACATAAGGTCACAAACAAGAATGCAGCCATTTATATATCGTTACTATCTGAAATTTCAGCCAATGAAGTTTCTGTTGCTAGCTGCTAACAGAAAATTCATCTGACTGCCTCAACCACCCCGTCTCCTTCCCGGTCTGGCACCTCTAGTGCCTAAGGCAGAGCTGGCAGCAGCAAAGTGGACGGCTAAAGCTTTTCTGAGGTCTTGGCTTTGGAGAAAGCTAGGAAGAGGAACTTGAGTTGCGTCTCTGGCAAACCATTAGGGGTCCCTCGGCTCCCCTTGATTTCTAGTTATTAAATTTTAATGGGTTTGATTACAAAGCTGCACCACAGCCATTAAAGGACTGGAATTCAGAGAGGTGAGCCAAGCATTTTTTTAAGAAACAAGAGATTAATCTGTATCTGCCAGCCTGATAGGCAGAGAGGAACAAAAGGAAAATCCTCTGCCCCTACCTTCAGGTTAAGAACCTGAAGGGCTGCACCTTAGAAACAGGGGCAAACCAGAAATTAATCGGGCCATACACTGAATGCAACTTGGCCTTGAGTCATCTGATTGGCCCAGAAAAATCTCTAAAGTGGAGAGATGCCACCAAAAAAAAAAAAAAAAATCCTTTCTGGAAGACATTCTTGATCTCAGATGATTTTTTTAAACAAATTTTCAGCACACAATTAAAGACAATCAGGCATATGAGGAGAAAAGAAGATAAGATTAGAAGCTGTTTTAACAATAAAAAGAGTCTCACAGGCCCTCCATATATTAGAATTGTCAAACATAGATTTTAAATTATGTTTAATACTAGAGGCCTGATGCACAAAATTTGTGCATGGACTGGGGGAGGGGGGAATGTCCCTCAGCCCAGCCTGCACCCTCTCTAATTTGGGGCCCCTTAAGGGATGTCCGACTGCCCGTTTAGGCCTGATTCCAGTGTGGGATCAGGCCAAAATGGGCAGTTGGACATCCCTCTCACTATCCAGGACTGCTGGCTCCCAACTGCTCGCCTTCCTGCCTTCCTGATTGCCCCTAAATGCTTCTGCCTGCCAGCCTGATCACACCCTAAACACTTTCCTGCCAGCCTGATTGATGCCTAACTACTCCTCTGCCAGCCTGTCTCTTAACTGCCCTCCCCTGCAGGCCTGATCACCTCTAATTGCCCTCCCCTCCAGGCTTGGTCCCCTCCAACTGCTCTCCCCTGTAGGCCTGGGTTCCTCCCAACTGCCCTTCTCTGTAGGCCTGGTCACCCCCAACTTTCCTCCTCTGCTGGCTTGGTCACCCCTAACTGCTCTCCCCTGCAGGCTTAATTGCCCCCAACTTCCCTCCCTTGCAGGCCTGGTCCCTCCCAACTGCACTCCCCTGCTGGCCATCTTGTGTGGCCATCCTGTGTCTACATGGGGGCAGGATTTTTGACCACATGGGGGCAGCCATCTTGTGTGTTGGAGTGATGGTCAATCTGCATATTACTCTTTTGTTAGATAGGATAGAGGCCTGGTGCATGGGTGGGGGCCGGCCAGTTTGCCCTGAAGGATGTCCCAGATCAGGGTGAAAGTTCCCATAGTGTGTGGGGAGGCCTGGGCGAGGCCCGTGGTGGTTTGCAGGCCAGCCACATACCCCAGTGACCCAAGTGGAGGCCCTGGTATCTGGGATTTATTTATCTTCTACAATTGAAACTTTGTAGCCTGGAGTAGAGGCCTAGGCCAGTAAGGGCAGGCAGAAAGCTTGGCTTCCTCCACTGCCAGGGAAACCCAAGCCTCCCTCCTCCTCTCTGTGTCCGTAGCCATCTTGGTTGGGTTTATTTGCATATTCTCTCTTGATCGGCTTATGGGTGTGGTGGAGCGATGGTTAATTTGCATATTACTTTTTTATTAGATAGGCTGTTCAAGGGGGTGAAAACCAAACTTCATCTCAGCAATTAAGTAGAAGCTATAAAAAGTGACACAGCAGATTTCTAAAAGGAGCAAAAAGTAATTCTGTAATTGAAAAATACAAAAACTGAAAATAAGAATTCAATGAACAAGGTTAACAGCCAATGGACACAGTTGAGACAGTGAATCAGAAGATAGGTCAGGGGGAAAAGCTCAGAATGAAGAGAGGGTAAGAAACATGAGGATATAGTGAAGAGGTCTAACATCCAACACAGTTCATTGGAATCCCAGAAGAAAGAGACAGAAACATTATGTAAATGGCTGAAAAACAATAGAAGATGTCAAACAAAAAAATTTAAGAATCTAAATAAATTCCTAAGTGAAAATTGACAAAGAAAAACTTAAAAGCATCCCAAGGGTAGAAAAAATTACTTTCAAAGCAACAGATAGATAGCTTAATTCTCAAGAACAAAAATGGAAGCTGAAAGACTGTATAATAGTATCTCTAAGGAGCAGAAAAACAACTGCCAACCTTGTATTGTCTTGCAGAGATAATATCCATCAAGAATGAAAATGAAATATTCTCAGACAAATAAAAGCAGAGTTCACATCCAGCATACCCCTACTAAGAAATCATAAATCAACAGAAAACTAACCCAAAATTAAAGGTTACAGATGCAGAAGTAAACATGTAAAAAATCTAATGGAACACTGACTATATAAAATAATAATGTCTTAAAGGAATTAAAATGTGTATTATTAAGTTATATATAGTAAATCGGTATAGCTTTTGAATATTATACACATATATATGCATACACATGTACATACATACAGAAAATTAAATTACAGCACAATAACAACTATATCAGGAGGTTAGTAAATGAAATTAAGGTATTTTACCTTCTTCCTGGTTGAAGCAAGAACATTAAAAGTATCAACACTAGACTCTGGTAAGTGAAGGTAATCATAAAAAGAATTAAAATGGATGGATGTATGCTATCTGAATCAATAAAGGAAAAACTGACATAAAATAATAATTCAAATGAAAAGAAGAGAAAAATACAGAATGGAAGGGGCAAAAATGTGATGCTGTATATTAGTTACATTAAATATAAATGAGTTAATTGTTCCAAAAAAGAAAAATATTATCAGACTAGATTTTAAATATATACAAATTGCTTTCTAGAGACTCATGTAAAATATAACACAGAAAGGTTAAAAGTAAAAGGATAGACAAATACATCATGTAAACATTAGCCAAAATAAAGATTGTATAGCTAAATTATTTTCAGACAAAATAGAAAAGCATCACTAAAGTTAAAGGAGTCACATTAAGAATAATAAAATGTTTATGTCACCAGAACACTATAATTAACTAAATTTGCATACACTTGATAGAATGGCCTCAAATTATACATACAGCAAAATTTGACAGAACTACTAGGAGAAATAGACAAACATTAGTATCATTGTGGCTGATTTTAAGTTATCTCTCAGGAGTTGAAAGAATAAGCAGACAAAATAATCAGTAAGGACACAAATACACACAATATATAACACTACATCCGACAGCTGCAGAATATATGCTTTTCAAGCACTTAACATATTTACAAAAAAAAAACTGACAACATGCTAAGCTATAAAAGTAAATCTCAAGAAGTTTTAAAACTTCTTGAAATCACACAAAGAAAGTTCTCTAAGGAAGTTGTGATAAAACCAGAAACCATTACCAAATATGCAGAGTTAGAAAATTCTCATATTACTGGAAATAAAAAAAATACATTTTAAATAATCCATTGATCAAAGAAAAAATTATAATGAAAGTAAGAAAATGTAAAATTAATAATGAAAATATTACATATAAAAATTATGGGATGCTGCCCAGCTTCTGTGGCTTGGTTGGTTGAGCATTGTCTCATGCACTGAGAGGTCACTGGTTTGATTCCCAGTGGGGGGATCAAGGGGAAACCGTGCAAAAGGCAACAATTGATGCCTCTATCTCAAAAAAATTAATGAAAACATTAAAAAGTATTTTTAAGTTAAGGGATGCTGGTAAAGCATTGCTTCAAACTAAAGGTGTGGTTTTATATGTATGTTGGGAAGGAAATAAGGGGGCAAAATAATACCTAACTTACCCCTGCTAAGAAGTTAAAAAAAAGCCCTAAAGAAATGAAAGAAAATAATACACAAAAGCAGATATTAAAAAATAGAACACCCATACAATTGGTTCTTTAGAAAAATTTATGTAATTGCTAAACCTCTAGTAAGATTATTTTTAAAGGAGCGTTAAAAGATACATATGCCCAGCATCAAGAATAAAAAGGTCCATGAGTAATAAAAACATGTCTGCACAAAAATTTGTATATGAATGTTCGTGGCAGCATTATTTGTAATAGTCAAAAAGTGAAAACAACCCAAATGCCCATCCACTGATGAATGAATAAATAAAATGAGATCCCAGAAATAAATCCACGTTTATATAGGCAAATAATTTTTGATAAAGGAGCCTCTTTAATAAATGGTGCTTGGAAAATTGGAAAGTCAAATGAAAAAGAATAAAATATACTTGTCTCCATATACAAAAATTAACTCAAAATGGATTGAAGACCTAAATATAAGACCTGAATCAATGAATTACACAGAAGAGAACATAGGTACTAAACTAAACTTGTGGACCTTGTTCTTAGAGAGGATTTTATGAATTTGACCACAAAGGCAAGGGCAGTAAAGGCAAAAATAAGTGAATGGGAGTATATCAAACTAAAAAAACTTCTGCACCAAAACAAAAGGGCAACCAATCAAATGGGAGAAGCCTGTAAACAATAGCTCTGATACATGGTTAATCTCCAAAATATATAATGGCCAAATTTTCATAAAGATGTAATTTACCAAACAGTTGTAAAAAACGAAAAACCCCAAAACATCAAGCATCTTTTCTGACCACAATGATATAAAACTAGACATCAATTACAAGAAGAAAACTGGAAAATTCACATATATGTGGAGATTAAACAACATGCTACTGAACAACTAGTGAGTCAGTGGAGAAATCAAAAGATAATTTAAAAAATGCCTTGAGACAAATGAAAATACAACATACCAAAATCTATGTGTTCAGCAAAAGCAATTCTAAGAGGAAAGTTCATAGCAATAAATGCCTAACTCAAGAAATAAGAACCATTTCAAACAACAAAATTAAACCTCGAGGCACTAGAAAAAAGAACAAAGCCCAAAATGAGTAGAAGGGAGGAAATAACAAAAACCAGAGAGGAAATAAAATAGAGATTAAAAGAAATAATAGAAAAAGACAATGACACTAAGAGCGGGTTCTTTGAAAGGATAAATATAATAGACAAACCTTTAGCCTCACCAAGAAAAGAAAAAAGAGGACTCTAATAAATAAAATCAGCAATAAAGCAGGAGCCCTGGCTGGTCTGGCATGGTGGATAGAGCACTGGCCCGTGGACTGAAGGGTTCTGGGTTAGATTCTGGTCAGGGTCACATACCTCGATTACAGGCTCAATCCTGGGCTCATGAGAGAGGCAACCAATCGATGTCTCTCTCTCACATTGATGTGTTCTCTCTTTCTCTCTCTCTCTCTCTCTCTCTCTCTCTCTCTCTCTCTCTCTCTCTCTCTCCTCCCCCACTTCCATTCTCTCTAAAAATCAAAGGAAAAATGTCACTGAGTGAGGATTAACAAACTAACAAGCAGGAGACATAAAGATCTCGCAAAAATATAAAAAATGATGAGACTACAATGAATCATCATGACACTAGATGAACAATTGCATGCCAATTCCTAGAAACATACAAGCCACCAAGTATGAATACTGAAGAAATAAAAAATTTGAACAGACTAACTACTAGTAAGGAGAAAGAATAGCAAACCAATAGCAATCCTTCTCAGACTCTTTTAAAAAATAGGAGAAGACTTCCAAATTCGTTTTACAAGGCCAGCGTTACAAGTGTTGGCGAGGATATGAAGTAAAGGGAGGCTTGTGGACTGTTGGTGGGAATATAGATTGTTGCAGCCACTATGGAAAACAATATGGAAGTTCTTCAAAAATTAAAAATAGAACTACTATATGATGCAGCAATTCCACTTCTGGGTATTTACCCAAAGGAAAAAAATAAACACTAATTCATACAGATAGCCCCGGCTGCTTTGGCTCAGTGGACGGAGCGTTGGCCTGGGGAATGAGGGTCAAGGGCACATGCCTGGGTTGCGAGCTCTGTCCCCAGTAGGGGGCGTGCAGAGGCAGCCAGTCAGTGATTCTCATCATTGATGTTTCTATGCCTCTCTCCCTCTCCCTTCTCTCTAAAATCAATAAAATATATAATTTTTAAAAAGACATATACAGCCGAAACCGGTTAGCTCAGTGGATAGAGCGTTGGCCTGCGGACTGAAAGGTCCCAGGTTCGATTCCGGTCAAGGGCATGTACCTTGGTTGTGGGCACATCCCCAGTGGGGGATGTGCATGAGGCAGCTGATGGATGTTTCTCTCTCATCGATGTTTCTGGCTCTCTATCCCTCTCTCTTCCTCTCTGTAAAAATTTAATAAAATATATTTTAAAAAAGACATATACACACCCATGTTAACTGCAGCATTATTTTCAATAGGCAAATGATGGAAACATCTATGGATGAATGGATAAAGAAAATGTAGTATACATATACAAGGGACCATTCAGCTATAAAAAAAAGAATGAAATCTTGCCACTTGTGACTACATGGATGTACTAGAGAGCATTCCGCTAAGTTAAAAAAAAAAAAGACAAAGACAAATACCATATGATCTCTATTATACATGTTATCTAAAAAATAACAAGAAATAACAGGTATATTCCTTAGCTCATTTTACAAGTCACCTAAACCTGACAAGGACAGTTCAAAAACAATAAAACAAACAAAAACAAAATAAAGGCCAATCTCACTCTAGAACAAAGATCCATAATTTTTGAGCAAATAAAAAGAAAAAAATATGGTAATAACAAAACTGGGTTTATTTCTGGAATGCAGAGTTGATTTAACAGTAGGAAATCAATCAATACACTGATTCAAGAGTAGGAAAAGGATTTAATAAAATCCAATTATTATTCATGATATAAGGTCTTACTAAGTCATTAACAGAATGAAACTTCTGTAAGCTAATAGAGTAACTAGGAAAAATTTAAAGCAAATATCTTATTTAGTGGACAAATGTTCAGTTTTCCCTTTGATGAAGGGAACAGGCAATGCTACCCTCCATTATCACTTCTATTCACTATTATAACTACTAGTCAAAATAGGCAAGGAACTACCTGATGCTTTTGAAGGATTTATACCCAAAATAGTTCTGAAATCACAAACCCTGTTACCTAGAAGATTTAGTTATAAATACTGACCCTGATATTTACAGAGTAAAAGATTTTTACTATATATTAACATTTAAAAAATGCGGATGCTCATATTAAAATAAAGCAGTCCCCCCATTCTTTCTTTACTTAAAACTCTAGAACAAATTAAAATTTAAAAGTCCTGTTTAAGAAATCTTTGCATACCCCAAGGTCACAAAAGACATTCTTCAAAAACTGAGACTACCTACATATCCATTAACAACAGAATGATACAACAGAACGAATATATAGTGATATATTCATAACAGAATATATAGTAATGAGAAGGAATAGTCTACAACAGGGATAGGGAAACTTTTTTCTGCCAAGGGTCATTTGGATATTTATGATTCACTTAATATGAATTTATGTTGCTATGAAAAAAAACTCCTTGACATTATGTAAAACTTTAAAGAATTTTTTTAAAAGCTCCTAGATTTATTGAATTTCGAGTTCTTGGCAGGACCAGACCAAGTGATTTCACGGGCCTTATATGGCCCGCAGGCCAGACGGTCCCAATCCCTGATCTACAACTACACACAATATAGATAAATCTCATATTCCTAATGTTGCACAAGGGAGTACAGTAGGATTGCATTTGTAGAAAGTACAAAAATAGGCAAAACAAATCTGTGATGTTAAAAGTCAGGGTGGTAAGTGACCAGAAGAGCAAACAGAGGATCTAAGTGGCTGGTGATGTTCACTTCCGTGATGTGGGTGCTGGAACACAAGTGTGCTTAGTTGGTGAAAACTCACCAAACTGTTCACTATTGATCTGCACCCTCTGCATACATATTAGGCTTCAATAAATTCTTTTAAGTATGAAGGAATGCCTATTTTTAAAAATAGGTTAGGGGATATGAGAGCAAAAAGTTTAAATTTCACATTGCTTCAGGTCAAAGCATGGAAATCAACTAACAAAAACTTAAAAAGCAGGTATTATAAAATATGCTAATTACCAAAATATTCACAAGTATCAAACCAACTAGTGACTCTCAAAATTTATTTGTAAGACATTATTCCCTCAAAATAAATTGATTCATGTCTACCTTTAGTAACTAGTGTTGGTTTATAAAGGTCTAAGACAAGCCACTTGGGTCTTATAGATTTTTATTAAATAAGAAGGTCTTTTAAATCTCAGAAATGAACTTATAGAATCACTTATCTAGTCAAATCTCCTAATTTTATTAATGAAGAAACCAAGGTACTTTGCAGTTTGGTGATTTGTCCAAGGCTATAAGCATCTCTTGATAAGTGGAAACAACTAAAATTATTTAACTTCACCCCTCTACTAATTTTCTGGAAGTTCTAGGGGATTTCCACCTACCAAGAGAGTTAGTTTACTGGCAGTGCTCCTCAATACATACCATATTCAATGACAACATTTTCATCCAAATATTACCAATTCAAAATTAATTTCTTTGCCACCCATGACTAACTGCCAAAAGCTATTGCTGGGGCAGAAAAGATAAGGCTTTTTAAAAGTCAAGTTCATGATGTGCAACCTAACTGATAAAATTTCTGTTTACATGAAATGACAACTTTGACATAAAATTTAGGCTTTTGCGATAATTTAGAATGACAATGGCACTTACTAGTATAATATATAGTATCCTTGGAAAATACTTTAAAAAATCAATCATGACCACAAACCAACCAGTACATATAAACAAACAAATACACACACTAATTAAGAACAATAACTTATTGTATATACTAACAATATTAATTTCTTATTAAATCAACCATAATTTTAAGTACTTAAAAACAATTTCCCAATTTATTCCGATTAGCTTCTATCTCCTGTATAATATAAAGTATACTTTCTACTAATTTTTAACATTTCTAAAAGTGATATCAGTTTGTAGCTAAATCCATCAAAATGAACAGTATGTAAAACAGTCCAATTTAGTTCTATAAAAAACATTTTTTTAAAATATATTTTATTGATTTTCCACAGAGAGGAAGAGAAAGGGATAGAGAGCTAGAAACATCTATGAGAGAGAATCATCTATCGGCTGCCTCCTGCGCGCCCCCTACTGGGGATGTGCCCGCAACCAAGGTACATGCCCCTGACCGGAATCGAACTCTGGACCTTCCATGGAAGTCCGCAGGCTGACACTCTATCCACTGAGCCAAACCGGTTTGGCAAAACATTTTTAAATTATAAAAATACTTGTTTCCACTCCACCTCCATACCATTCTTTCCTCTATCATAGGACTCCTTTTATTTCAGACTATAAAGTTCAGTGCTAAGATGAATCCCTGGACGTTTTATTCCCAGGAAAAACACCTGGCCTTTCGAGGACCTGCAGAAAACTTAAATCAGAAAATGTGTTTATGGCCACAGAAATGTATTTACTAAAGAATTGGAAGTCTCAATGACAATCAAAAGTAACTTAAGCCCTAGTCCGTTTGGCTCAGTGGATGGAGCGTCGGCCTGTGGACTGAAGGGTTTCGGGTTCAACTCTAGTCAAGGGTACATTCTCAGGAAGTAGCCACTCAAAGATTCTCTCTCATCATTGATATCTCTATCTCTCTCTCCCTTCTTCTCTGAAATCAATAAAAAATATATATTTACAAAAGTAACCTAAAGCCCAGCCGGTGTGACTCAGTTGTTGAGTGCAGACCTATGAGCCAGGTCACAGTTCGATTCCTGGTCCGGGCACATGCCAGGGTTGCAGCCCCCGTACCCAGTAGGGGGCTGCAGGAGACGCCAATCAATGATTCTCTCTCTTCCTCTCCCTTTCCTCTCTCTGAAATCAATAAGAAGCACACTTAAAATTTTGTTCTTTAAAAAAAAAAGGTAACTTAAAAACTAAATATACCATGGTATCCTAGGTCAAATCCTAGAACAGAAAAAGGGTATTAGTAGAAAAACTGGTGAAATTGAATAGAATTGCGGTTTAGGTAATGGTAAAGTACCAATGTTAGTGGCAATTGTACCACAGCTATGTATATCTGAAGGATGTATGGAAACTCTGTAGTATCTCTGCAACTTTTCTGCCAATCTAAAAATTATTCCAAAGAAGCTTATTTCTATCAGAACAGTAAAGCCCAGTAAATATACAACATTTCCTATGCACTCGTCTATGGGCCAGGTGCTTTTAAATATATTTTATTGATATTTTACAGAGAGGAAGGGAGAGGGATAGAGAGCTAGAAACCTCGATGAGAGAGAAACATCGACCAGCTGCCTCTTGCACACCCCCTACTGGGGATGTGCCCACAACCAAGGTACATGCTCTTGACAGGAATCGAACCTGGGACCCTTCATTCCGCAGGCCGACGCTCCACCACTGAGCCAAACCGGTTTCGGCGGCCAGGTGCTTTTAGAAGTGCTTTATATAAACACATTTCACCCTCCCAAGAACCCTGTAAGGTAGGCATTACTTACAACTAAATTTTGCGGATCACAAGTTCTGTAAGGGACAGAGATCTGAAAGCAACCGCTATCTCATACAGCCTTCTGAAGAGCCAGACCAAGAAAATCTCCTGCCTTCTAGAACGCAGATCACACAGCTCCCCCTGTCCTCAGCCTCCACCGGGGAAGAAATTCCTCTGCCCAAAGCTCGGAGTCCTTGCTAGGACTGAGGAGGAATGTGACTCGCCACACTGTGCCCATAATCTCTCAGAACTTGCACTCAGTGCTCTTCTTATTGAGATACCATCATACACAGAAGCTAGTTTGTATGGTATTATCAGTTCTCAAATTCAGACACGCTCGGTTGGCCTGGGAATCTGAAGGTCACATGTGACATTACTTCTAGGGGGAAATGAAGTTGATTTCCAAAAAGAAATTCTTAGAATCGGACCATTTAGAAATTAAACATCCCTCTACACAGTTCCCAAACACCAACATGATATATACAAAATTTTTTTAATTGATATATACAAATTTTAACAAAGACAGCGCAGTTACTCAAAGTGGCACAGTTCCTTATACATAACATAATAGGAATGGTATTACTGGGGGGAAAATGGCTATTTTATGGATTTCCTTCATTATGGCCAATTTTGGATGTATACAATAGTTAATATACCTCTCTGTCTGGACCTCCAATAAGCTTTGTATCTAAAATAAAATACTACCAAATAAACATGTCTTTCACATACACTCAGAACAGGTGTCATCTCCGAAGGTAGCCAAAGTAGAAATCGTAGCAGCAATGATGACGATGACAAAGGAATAATAACAAAAAGACTAACTATGAACATTTACCATTGCTAGGCATGTTCTAATTATTATACATCCTCTGGCTCCTTTAATCCTCACAAAAATCCTATGAGGTAGGTATTGCACTATCCCAATTTCAAAAATGAGGAAACAGGTTGGAGATTGAGCAACCTGCCCAGGATCACGGAGCTATTTAGTGTCAAAAGTAAGATTTGCCCCGGCCAGTGTGGCTCAATGGTTGAGCATCAACCTATGAACCAGGAGTTCAGGGCACATACCTGGGCTGTGGGCTCAATCCCCAGAGGAGGCTATGCAGGAGGCAGCTGATTGATGCTTCTCTCTCATCACTGATGTTTCTATCTCTCTCTACCTCTCCTTCTTCTTTGAAATAAATAAAAACTTATTTAAAAAAATAAATGTAAGATTTGAATATTTGAGCATTTTACCCTTGGAGATCATGCTTTTTAACCATTGAACTGTATGTGTAATTAAATAATTTGGTAAATTCTCAAAATGAAGCTGACTCGATTTCATTTTAAACACAAGAGTGGGGCTGAAACCGGTTTGGCTCAGTGGGTAGAGCGTCGATCTGTGGACTCAAGGGTCCCGAGTTCGATTCTGGTCAAGGGCATGTACATTGGTTGTGGGCACATCCCTGGTGGGGAGTGTGCAGGAGGCAGCTGGTCGATGTTTCTCTCTCATCGATGTTTCTAGCTTTCTGTCCCTCTCCCTTCCTCTCTGTGAAACATCAATAAAATACATTTAAAACAAACAAACAAACAAAAAACAAGAGTGGTTTGGAGACACTTCCTCCCATCCAATGAAGAACTTCATCTTGCCTTTTATTAGTAAAAGGTCCTTCACCCAAGCTAAAACTGAATACATTTATGGAGAATAAATTTAAAATATATTTTGCTTTGCTTTCATCACCTTGAAATCCTTCACTGAATTGAACACTACAAACAGTGGTAATTGCATCCAACTTCAACAATAGGCAAATAAAAGTTTACTTTAAAATATTCAGGTAAAGCACACTGCCCATGTTTACCAATAAGTAATCTGGGGTAAAATAACTAAGAATCTCAGCACCCTTGAAAAGTTTCAAAACAGCAGCAAGATATAGTGGGAACAAGATATTCCTTTATGACGAAGAAAAAATGTTCTTTCCACAACAGCAACATCTGCTTTAATGACACACATTAACTTGGGATGGACTGAACTCAAAACATGTGCCTGGATTCTTAGGATCCAGAAATTCTTCACTGATAGTCTATAAGGGCTCTCAGTTTATCTCCCAGAAGAACCATCTGATCCACAGAAGACACCTCATTTTGGTGAAATAAAGGCGCGCTCCCTACCATCCCACTGAGTAATTAACAACAAGCATGCAACTCCCAACTTCTAGAGCACAGGGCTGTTTTTTTAAATTTTTATTTTTAAAAAAATATATTTTATTGATATTTCACAGAGAGGAAGGGAGAGAGATAGAGAGCTAGAAACGTCAATGAGAGAGAAACATCGACCAGCAGCCTCTTGCACCGCCCCCACCGGGGATGTGCCCACAACCAAGGTACATGCCCTTGACCGGAATCGAACCCGGGACCTTTCAGTCCGCAGACCAACGCTCTACCACTGAGCCAAACCGGCTTCGGCTAAGGCTGTTTTTTTTTTAAATCATGTATTTGAACCTCAGCACTTTCTTTCCCAGAAAACAAAGGTTTATGTGCCGGGTTTCCAAGCCAACCCACACAAACCTAAACACCCAGAAGGTTGCAGAGGTATAATAAATGACCGAACCTATAGGAAAACCCGTTTAGCGTTTGACTTTGAGTAAAAGCAACTCCCCCGGTCCCACTCGGGCCTGGACATAGAATTCTCCCCTCCCCCAACCGGGAGTGCGGCCTCCCCTAGGACCGCACCGGCCTCCGTGATCAAAGCGGGGCAGAGGAAAGGCATGAGGGAGGCTGGCTGGCAGCGCATCAGCCCTCGGGGTCGGGACAAAAGTGCTGCATTGGGGGAGACCCCGGGGTGAGGACGGCAGGACCCACTGGGAGAGAAGGATGAAGGGTGGGATCGCAGCTAAATGGAACAAGAGAGAGGTGCGGTTCGGGGTGGGCTGCAAAAGAGGCCGAGGGAACAGTGCCTGGTGCTGGAGCAGATGGGCTTTTACAAACTTTCCTCTTAACTCCTAAGGGAGGGAGGGAAAAGAAAAAGAGAAACTACGGCAGCGTCACGATCCTTCCTCCCTTCCTCTGGCCACTCTTTCTCCTTTCCAGAAAGAACGGGAACCTGGCCAGGTAGGTCAGTTGGTTAGAGGGCCGTCCCAGTACACCAAGGTTGTGGGTTCGATCCCCAGTCAGTCAGCAGAAGAAAGCAGAAATCGGTGGGACGACAAGTCAATGTTCTCTCTCCTCTCTCTCATCAGTGAGTTAGAAGGAAATAACAAAGTGGGTCGTGGGGTCTTGTCCAGCTCTCTCTCGAGCTCCTCGAGGAGAGTAAATGGAAGGGAAGAGGATTTTAGGTTTTGTTGCCCTCGTTGATACCCACTCTGCCAACGACTTCACTCAGCGTGCCAACTGAGAACTAGGGAAGGCTCCATGCACCCCCAGTAACAGCCAGACAGAGAGGAAGGAAAGGAAGGAGAGAAATGTGAAGCAGGAAGGAAGTGGGATGTTGCAGGATTGAACAAATTAATAGACCTACCGATGAATTCAACTGTCATAAATATTCTTAAGTATTCAGGATTAATTCGTTTTGACAGTTGCAAATATTTCATCAGCTCCCTTTCACGCTGAGACAGATGAATATTTGTGGCCACGAGGTTTCTTATGCAGAAGGCATGAAAATAACCTTCTAAAAACATCAGAGACCATTTCCTGGTGTCTTTTATTTATACAGGGGCAATATAAATCATTTCGGAAAGGCTTTCTTTACTTGAAGAGCACTCGGTTACGTTATCATGTGTCAATTTTTTTCACTGCAATAGCCCAGATACAATGAGTAATTTACCTTAACAAATAAGGAAGTGCATTTAACTCTTTCTGGGGAGGCTGCCTCTAATGAAAACATCAGGAATCCAAGGTTTTATTTCAAGCAAAGCTCCAAACTCCACGTATCACGAACACACAGACGCATCCCGAGGAACACGGGACTTCTTTCTCCTCTGCCTCGAACACCCATGTTTCTGAGACACGGCTATTTCATTCAAGACCTCCCATCTACTCCTTGAAAGCTGGAGCGGCAAATCCTAACTTCCGTGACTTCTCCTGAAATTCCAGCCAGGGATAATTAGACAAGTAAATCTAAGCAAAGGACCTCAAAGGATGAGTGCCAGCTAGCATCCTTTTTTTTTTTTTTTTTTTTTAATTTTTTTTTTTAGCAGCTACTCTTCCAGTTGAACTCTCTTAAACAGAGATAATGACCGGATGGCGAGCTCAGCAGAACATCAAAGATGCCAGAGCAGAGACCAATGGGGGATGAAAGGAACCAATGGCCATGGCATGAGCAACATGTTCCTGCTGTTTCGTTTCATCTGAGATAATGCTGGGAATCTCGAAGCTCTCCTGCTCCCTAGCCCCACACAAGATTATGCCGGATCCCAGAATAGCTCCTGTGTTTTCTGTAAACCATAAACTAGGTCCAAAACTTCTGCGCTAGATGAAAGAGAAGAAAACCGGCATCTGTTATGGAGTGTTCTCCGCTTGCTGGAGAAGGCAGGTTCGTGGGCATGTGAATTATGCCTTCGGGCTATGATAACAGCACATTCAAACCTCTATAAATAATTGGTATTTCGTTTTAATAATTTTATTTGAAAAACGACTCAATATCAGAATGAACAAAACAAGTTAAGTATACTGGGCATGCCGACATGGGAGACCAAGATAGTGAAGACTGTCTTTCAGATAGGTCCCCTCAACTACTAGGAATCCTTACTAATCAGCGGATCTGCTAAAATGTTACCTCTGGCTGGAAAATGAAGATATCTGGGGGGGGGGGGGGGGAGGACTTGAGATTATCTTCAGCCCAGAACACTGAAAGCTTTCAAGATTAGAAACAGAATTGAAAGGTCTCTTTGTGACAAAAATTTCCACTTTCATAAAATTTGTATCAGTCAGCACATACACTTAGGCAGAGCATAGTAGGAAAAAAAAACAACACACATTCTAGAATCAGACACACACAAGTTCTAGCTCTACCCCAGGATTAAAATGAATTAATTCGAAATACTTAAGAATATTTAGTATGGTTTAATTTACCAGCTATATTACCTCCTCGGGAAAGATATTGAAGAATACTGGACGTTTCATGATCTGTACCACAGGGATAACTTTATCTGTGGCACAGGATTAAATACAAAAGTACAGAATTCGCCAAGCCCAGTGCCTGAATACAATCAATGTTAATTCCCTTTGTCCCAACACAAACTGTACAGAGCGTGGTATCTTATAACTGAGAAGACTTAAATACGTGGAAGAAAATTCAGGGTGACAGAATATAGGTTATTATATTCCCATATTCTGTCCAACGTAAAGATGAAGATCACATATTTCATTTTTACCTTCATTGAAGTTTCCCCCTTAAGCCACAGGCAAATGGGTGAGGGGAGAACTCAGGGCGAAAAACTTCCTATCATACACAGATTTAAAATTATATATGTGCATATGCTTGCAATCTTCCAGTATTCATAAAAAGATCATCACAAAATATACCGTAAGTAATTACTTATGGTATATAGCCTTTAAAATGTAATACTGTGAAAAAGTAAACTCTCATCTCAAAAGCCCTTCTTGGAGCTAAGTGTTTTCTCCTTACAAATATCTTGTAAAGCATTTGCGAAGGAAAAAAAGTAAATCCCCCTTTGCTTTCAAAACACAAAAGTGTGCAAAAGGAGCTTCTCAAAGGGTCAAATCGTCTCCCCCCCCCCCCCCCGCCCAGTTCAGCCTTATTTTCGCAAACCAGAAATAAACGCATCGCACGCCAAAAGTGTTGTCTGTCTGACCAGCGTCACCGAGGAACACATGGAATTGACAAGCCCTGTCTGGACCAAAGGTGACAAGTTTTCTTGAGCAATTTTATGGGACAAATGCTTTGCATCGACACTGTGAAACTTTACAATGCAGCTTACTGTATAACCCAACTTGCCCCCCACGCAACCCCCCCTCCCCCCAAAAAAATCCTGCTTTTATGAACTTTAACGCGCTGGCACACGGTATTAAACGACAGAACTCCACGGATAGTGACTCTCGTCTGTTGGCCCTCGGAGGAATCCCCGTGGGATCTTTAAATGAACGCAGCCCGTGTTTTCCCTCACTCTACACCTGCCCGCCGATCATTCGCAAACCTCTTTCACAACAATTACTACGAACCTTCCTCTCGATCTCAACCGCTCCAGCCTGGGTGCGTTGGTTCCCATCTCATCCCCAAACGCCCTGCCCGGGCTTCAAAGTCCAGGTTCCGGCGAGGAAGGACATCATCCCCTCCGTTCGGGGGGCCGGGGCTACCCCCCGACCCCGGCCACTCCCTCCCTCCTCGGCGGTCCGTCCGGGGCGAAGGCGCCAGGCCCTGCGCAGACCTCGGCAGCCCCGCAGCCCCAGGCCGGGCCGAGCCCCGGGTCACCGGCGGTCGCGCACACGCCCACCGCCCGAACGCGGGGTCACCGGGAGGACCCCGAAGCCGTCCCCGAAGCCCCGGTCTGGGCAGGTGCGGGGCCTCGGCACGGACACTCACCGGGCAGCCCCTGCTCCCGGTCCGCCGCCGCCACAGCCGTCGCCTCTCGGTCACTCGCTCCAGCCGCCTGTTCCCGCGGGGGGTCCGGGCCGGCGCTGCTTCCCCGCCCGACCCCCCCCTCGGGTGTGCGCCGCGCCGAGCCCGGATACGGTGAGAGCCGCCGCCGCCACCGCCCCCTTCCCTCCCTCCTCCCTCAGTGCGTCCCTCCCACCGAGGCCCGCCTCGTATTTCCGGGATCCGCTCTCAGCAAGAGCTCGGCGTGCGTGCGTATCACACGCTTCGGGTCTCCCGTCGGGCGCCGTCGCTCGCCAGGCACAAAGATGGCGCCGTCGGAGACCGCCAAGGGCGATCTCGCGAGCTTTCCCCACAGTCACGGGAGGGCGGGGCCACAGGAAAGGTAGACGTTTTAAGAGTAGCCTGAGCTGGCTTCGGAGCGAACGCTCCCTCCCTTTGGGGCCAAGGGGCAGTGCTCCTCGCAGCAGGTTATTGCGCGTGCGCGGGGGCGGCTGGCGGAGGATCACGCATGCCCAAAAAAGCCCCATTAAATAGCACCCCCAGTGCTCCCTGTCTTACCTGTTTCCTCTGGAGGCGCTTAGCGGAGAAGGAGGGGGGCGGAGGAACCGGAATGAAACTCCGGAAAGGGCTGGGCACCACCCCTTGGCTAAGTGAGAGGCGTCCCTTAGGGCTGGGTCATCCCTCTAGAACCCAAAGGGCCGACACTACTTTGATGTCCCCAGGAGTTCTGCAGCCTTCTTACCCTCCCTGTCAACGAGTGTTCTTTGCAGAGCCTCAGCTGTACTTTCATCCTGTGGTCGACGCGCGTTCTTTATTGAGAACTTAATATGGGCTCAGAGCTGGGCTCGCAGCTGGCAGCCACAGCCCTCCTGTTTCTCACAGCCCCATCTAACTTTCTCTTTCATTTTGGCATTTTGTGAACCTTCCAGATCTCATATTAATAATTGCTTCTGTTCCGTTTTATTTTTCCTCCCTCATTCATTTACTCATTCATTCAAACGCGTGTCGTTCAGTTTCCTATATGCCAGGTGCTAAGGAAACAGATGTGCTCTGACCTCAGGGAGCTATTGGCCTGACATGGGGATGGATGAGGGGAAAAAACAACAACAACAAATGATGACAGTTCACAGTAAATTCTTTGATAAAAAAAAATGAGTGCAGGGGAATGAAGATACTGGGAGTGGGCTGTTATGAAATATATCAAAGAGAAAATTCTTGAGACTCTCACAGGCATAGGATTTACTACAGTGAATTAGGGTGCTGTCAGGAAATGAATAACCTCGATTATTTTTAAAAATATATATTTTTATTGAGTTTTTACAGAGAGGAAGAGAGAGGGATAGAGTTAGAAACATCAATGAGAGAGAATCATCGATCAGCTGCTTCTTGCACACCCCCTACTGGGGATGTGCCCGCAACCAAGGTACATGCCCTTGACCGGAATCGAACCCGGGACCTTTCAGTCCACAGGCCGATGCTCTATCCACTGAGCCAAACCAGTTTTGGCAACCTCGATTATTTTGACAAAGAGTTTAATATAAAGAACTGACCATTAACTGAAAAAGCAAGAAGAGAACTCAATGTATTGCAAAGATAGCAACTGCAGGAGGCAGCTACTATGCCTAGAGCTTGGGGTACTGAGGGAAGAAGTAGGGATTATTATAATTTAGACATTTAGAGGACAGCCTTGCGGAGCTGAAACTCAGACCTATGAGGAGGGAGCAACATCTTACGGTGCTGGTGTCTCTGAGGGGGACTCAAGATGTTGTTTCCACTAATGTGGTCAAACTGGATCCAATTGTTGCTCTGGGAAGGAACCACCCCTGTCCTGAGAGCTTCTAATCTCCTTCCAATCTGGTGATGAGAGTGACACATGTAGAGCAGAGCTGAACTTGAAGCAGAACATTTTGGAAGCTGGATGTGGTCAGAAAGGGGCCATTCACTCCTGTTGCACATCCCACGTAGCCATCATGTTAAAACATTTATAGAAAACCTTCTTCAAATTCAGGGTTTCATATCAAACAGAACTGCCCAGCCCTGGCTGGTTTGACTCAGTGGATAGAGCGTCAGCCTGCAGACTCAAGGGTCCCAGGTCCCATTCCGATCAAGGGCACATGCCCGAGTTGTTGGCTCGATCCCCAGTAGGGGGCGTGCAGGAGGCAGTCGGTCAATGATTCTCTCTCATCATTGATGTTTCTATCTCCCACTCTCTTCCCCTCTGAAATCAATAAAAACATGTATTTTTAAAAAACCCACACAGAACTGCCCAGCCAACTCCCAAACCCATGAGTGAGAAATAAATGTGCATTGTGATATGGCACTGAGAGTTTTGCCTATGACATGGCAAAAGCAACTTTGTTCCACAAAGTGAGCAGGAGTTAGTCTCCTTCTGTCTTCTTGCTCCACTATCCCTAAACTGCTGTCCTCATTTATTTGGTCCAGAAGGAGAAGGCTTACCCATTTCCTTCAAGAGCACAAACACAGAAGCTGTTAACATCATTTGTGTTCATAGTCCATTGGCAAGAACTTAATCACATGACTGTGTTTACCTGCAAGGGAGACTGGGGAATGTGGTCTTATTCTACGCCAGTGGTCTGCAAACACATTAGTCAACAGAGACAGATATCAACAGTACGACGATTGAAATTTCTTTTGAGAGCCAATTTCCCCCCATTTTTTAAATTAAGGTATTATATGTGTACATTGCTTACCATTGCCCCCCCCTCCCATACATGCCCTCCCTCCCCAGAGTTTTGTGTCCATTGGTTGTACTTATATGCATGCATACCAGTCCTTCGGTTGATCTCTTATCTCCTCTAGATCACCCTACCCTCCCCGCTGTCATTTGACAGTCTGCTTGTTGCTTTACTGTCACTATATCTATCTTTCTATTCATTAGTTTATAATATTCATTATTATCCATAAATGAGTGAGGACATATGGTGTTTCTCTTTCATTGATTGGCTTATTTCATTCAGCATGATGTGCTCCAATTCCATCCAGGTTGCTGCTAATGATGAGAATTCCTTCTTTTTTATGGCAGCATAGTATTCCATTGTGTTGATGTACCATAGTTTTCTGCTCCAATCATCTGCTGATGGGCACCTAGCCTGTTTCCTAATCCTAGCTATTGTAGATTGTGCTGCTATGGACATAGGGGCTCCACTGGGTCCCACCGCCCCCCAGATCACATGGCTCCCCCAGGTCCCATCATTCCCGCGGGGCCCATGGCTCTCCCAGGGAACACGGCTCCCCTGGGTCCCACCGCTCCCAAGGGGCACACAGCTCTCCCGGGCACACAGCTCCCCCGGGGCACAAGGCTCCCCGGGGTCCCTCCCCTCCCAAGAGAGCCAATTTTTAAAAACTTAAACTTCTTCTAAAGTCACTTCTTCAAAATAGACTCGCCCAGGCTGTGGTATTTTGTGGAAGATCCACAGTCAAGGGGCCAACGAGCTGCATGTAGCTCACGAGCCTCGGGTTGCTGACCACTTTTCTAAGCAGTCTTATACCTTGCTAAAATCTTTAGAAAAAAGGTTGGAGAGACAACCAGCAGCCCCATAAAATAATCAAAACTCAGAACTTGATTTAAAGTTATACCTTGTTCTCTCTCATTAGTGAGGAGTGTAATGTCAAAGAAGCAGCCCTGCCAGTGCGGCTCAGTGGTTGGACGTCAACCTATGAACCAGGAAGTTAGTTTGATTCCAGTTCAGGGCACGAGTCTGGGATTCAGGCTCAATCCCCAGTAGGGGGCATGCAGGAGGCAGCCAATCAATGATTGTCTCTCATCATTGATGTTTTCCCTCTAATCATTGATGTTTCTATCTCTGCCTCTTCCTTCCTCTCTGATATCAATTAAAATATATTTTTAAAAAGTCAGAGAAGCAAGTATAATCCTTCTCTCTCTGTTCTATAGGCTTCTACATCTCCTTCCCCATTTTGCTAAGCACAGTTTCTTCTCCAAGGATGAAGAGGGTGGGATTGGAGGTGGGCAAGTTACTGCTTTACAGATGCAGTTATAAGATGCCTTTGTCATCTCTGCACATGGCAGATGCCTAAAATTGGCTTTCTCTCTTGGTTTTGAGGGTTCTTCTTAGGCTTCCACTGGGAAGGTTTAATAGCACATCTGAGGACACAAATAATGTTCTTTCCTCTGGCCTCTCTTTCCTCAATTCCCTGGTCTCTTTTACTATATTGATTTTTTACAGAGAGGAAGGTAGAGGGATAGAGAGTTAGAAACATCGATGAGAGAGAGACATCGGTGGGCCGCCTTCTGCACACCTCCTACTGGGGATGTGCCCACAACCAAGATACATGCCCTTGACTAGAATCGAACCCGGGACCCTTGAGTCTGCAGGCTGATGCTCTATCCACTGAGCCAAACTGGTTTCGGCTCTTTTACTTTTTGATACTGCCCTAAGTCCTCTTGGTTGTGAATGCCTTCTATGTGTTTGGCATCCAAATGCTGTTTCTCTCATGGGGTGAGCATGATTCTTCAGGACCTCCCTCAAGATACAGTTCTTTGATATGGACTCAACCTTTTCTAACTTTTTCTTAGTCCTTACCTCTTCTGGAATACCACAACTTTTTTCTTCTAGGATCCCCTTACCCACTGGCAAGGCACAAGCTTATTTGCTTCCTTTGATGTTCACTTGATCCATAGGAAACTCACATGTTCTTGCCATGCTGAACAACACACATGCCACCCTGTCCTGCTGCCCCAGCAATCTTCCTGTCTTCATAATGCTGATGGCAATAGGCAGGCAACTGTGTGTCTGCTGACTCTGGTCTCCAAACTCCAAGGGTATGTGGCCAGCTCTCCCTAAAATTATCTGCCTGGGTTGGATAATACATAGCATCTATGTATTATACATAGCGTCTATTCAATAACAAGCTAGAAGGTGATACATCTTTTTATTTTTATTATTATTATTATTTTAAATAAATCTTTATTGTTCATATTATTACAAATGTTCCTCATTTTTCCCCTCAATTGCTCCCCTCCACCAGGTTCCCACCCCACCCTCTGCCCTTTCCCCACCCCCCATTGTCCTCATCCATAGGTGCACAGTTTATGTTCAGTCTCTTCCCGCCCCCCCCACTTCCCTTTTTCCCGAGAATCATCAGTCCACTCCCCTTCCATACCTCTGCTTCTATTATATTCAATGGTTAATATTGTTCATCATCTTTTTTTAATTCCCTTGGTTTTTAGGTTCACTTGTTGATAGTTACGTATTTGTTGTTCATAATTTTTATCTTTATTTTCTTCCTCTTCCTAAAGAACCCCTTTCAGCAATTCATATAATTCTGGTCTGGCGATGATGAACTCCTTTAGCTTTTTTTATTTGTGAAGTTCTTTATCTGGCCTTTGATTCTGAGTGATAGCTTTGCTGGGTAGAGTAATTTTGGCTGTAGGTTCTTGTTATTCATCACCTTGAATATTTCTTGCCATTCCCGTCTGGCTGACAATTGTATGGGTGCTCCTTTCTAGGTAACTACCTGCTTTTGTCTTGCTCCTTTTAATATTGTCTGTCTTTTGCTCTTGGAATTTTAATTATGATGTGTCTTGGTGTGGTCCTCTTTGGATTCCTTTTGTTTGGGGTTCTGTGTGCTTCCTGGACTTGTAAGTCTATTTCTTTCACCAGGTGGGGGAAGTTTTCTGTCACTATTTCTTTCAATATGTTTTTGGTATCTTGCTCTCTGTCATCTTCTGAGACCCCAATAATTCTGATGTTAGTTTGCTTGAAGTTGTCCCAGAGGTTTCTTACATTATCTTCAACTTTTTGGATTCTCTTGTCTTCTTGCTTCTGTAGAGGAGTGTCCTCTGACTCTTTGTGTTCCAAATTTTTGACTTGATTCTTGCAATCTTCCAGTCTGTTTTTAGGACTCTGTATAATATATATATATTTTTATTTCAGACAATGCATTCTTTATTTCTAGTTGATCCCTTTTCATATCCTCATAGGTCTCCTTTATTTTATCGGCCTTTTCTAGGAAATTTTTGAAAAACCTTATAACCGTGGTTTTGAACTCTATATCCAGTCACTTTTTGTCCTCCATTTCTTTCATTTGTGATCTGTTTCCTTGTCTTGGTATTTTTACTACATCCCTGAGTTGGTAGGGTGGCTTTGTGTGTTAATGTTTCCTATATGGTTCAGTGGGTCAGCCTCCCAGTTATCTGAGGTGGACAATCTTGGTGCACCCCTTTGTGGACTGTGTGTACAGCCTTATTGTAGTTAAGTCTTGATTGTTGTTGGTATCACTGGGAGGAACTGACCTCCAGGCCAATTGGTTGTGAGGCTCAGCTGTGTCTATGCTGGGAGACAGCCTTATTCAACTAGACTTGGAAAACTGCAAAAGCTTCTGTGCTCAGCTTGGATGGGGTGGAGTTTCAGGGTGGAGTCTACAGCCTTGGCTTTCCATCAGCCACGCCCAATGAGGTTCCTGAGTCTCAGTGTTCCTCAGTGTCCTTCAGTACTCGCTGCAAGTACCCCTGAGAGAAAGGTGCCTTAGAGTTCCACCAGCTACCAGACAGTCTAGTCCAGCGGTGGGCAAACTACGGCCCGCAGGCTGGATCCGGCCCATTTGGCTGTTCTATCCAGCCTGCGGAGCCGAAAGAGCAGAGGGTTCTCTTGCTCTCCCCTCCACTCCTTCACCAGCAGCCCAAGAAGGGAGTGCCAGCATGGTCAGGTTGCTGTTGTTTTGGCCCTCCGGTTCAGTTTAAGAACCCATTGTGGCCCTCGAGTCAAAAAGTTTGCTCACCCCTGGTCTATTCTCTCCCCCAATGAGCCCGGAACTGGGGTTCAGAGGATTCAGTGTATTGGAAGTGGGGTTAAGAGCAGTCCGGAGCTTATGTCTCCTTCCCATTAGGGTAATCCAGTGGTTCAATCAATAGTCTGTCCTCTGTGCGCAATGTGCATGACTTGGGGGTTCTGCCTTTCGCCGCTCCCCTGAGCTTCCGCCTTTCAGCCCAGATTCCCTCTGTATGAGCCTGGGAACCCTACTGAACTGGGGTTCAGTGCAGTCGGAGTTGGGGTTCAGCACAGTCCGGAGCTTTTATCTCCTTCCCGCTAGGGAACGCCAACCAGGCACTCAGCCCCACCCCTCCTCTCTGGTTCCGTCCTCTCCCCATGCGCACACCGTGTCTCCGTTCCTTAGGCTTTTACTGCTCCTCTGATTTTCCTTCTAGTTTTCTCTTTCCTTCTAGTTGTAGAATTTCCAGTCAGTTAATTTTCCTGTAGTTCTGGATAATGTCCACTTTATATTTTAGTTGTATTTTTTGAAATTGTTGAGTGAGGCTGCAGTTAGGCTTTTACCTATGCCACCATCTTGGTTTCTCCTGATACATCTTTTTTAAAAAATGTGTTTTTATTGATTTTTTGAGAGAGAGAAAGAAAGAGAGAGAGAGAGAGAGAGAGAGAGAGAGAGAGAGAGATGAAGGGAGAGGGAGAGAAAAACATAATTTGCCTGCCTCCTGCATGACCCCTGCTGGGAATCGAGCCTGCAACCTTATGTGTCCTGACAGGAAATCCAAGGGGCAACCTCTCGGTGCATGGGAAGACACTCAACCAACTGAACCACATCGGCCAGGACGAGGTGATATATCTTGAAGACATTCCTCACTCAGCTCTTGGAGGACCCCACCCTAATGGGAGAGAAAAATCTACATTTCCTCAAAAGTGGTAAGTAATAAAATCTCCCTTCTAGTCTTTTTTTCTTTTTGGCAGAATCTTATGGTTTGATTAACACAAATGCAGTGTACACACAAGCTGTCTGTTCACATTCTTCGCTGTGTAGCCTGGCATTGGGATTGGTGACTCTGATGGCCAACTAGGCTGCTCTTTGCACAATGGCTTTGCGGTTCTTTCAGGAAATGTGAGCAGTCTCAGCACAGTGAGATTTGTTGCACATCAGCAGCACTTCAAGCTCCTTGACGTTGTGGACAAGGAACTTCCTAAAACCACTGGGCAGCATATGCTTTGTTTTCTTGTTGCTCCCATAACCAATATTGAGCATCAAGATCTGGCCTTTGAATCTTCTGCTCACACTATTTTAAGTGCCTCTGGGTTTCCTCCAGTTATGCTTAATTTTTTAAAAAAATATGTTTTTATTAATTTTTTTAGAGAGAGAGGAAAGGAAAGGGATAGAGAGAGAGAGAGAAACATTGATGAGCCCTGACCATTTTGGCTCAGTGGATAGAGCATTGGCCAGCGGACTGAAAGGTCCCAGGTTCGATTCCAGTCAGGGGCATGTACCTTGGTTGTGGGCACATCCCTAGTAGGGGATGATCAATATTTCTCTCTCATCGATGTTTCTAACTCTCTCTATTCCTTTCTCTTCTTCTCTGTAAAATAATATATATATATATATATATATATATATATATATATATTAAAAAAAACATTGATGAGAGAGAAACATCATTAATCAGCTGCCCCTCCCCCTACTGGGGATCGAGTCTGTAGCCCAGGCATGTGCCCTTACTGGTAATTGAACCAGGGACCTCATGATTCATAGGTAGCCACTCAACCATTGAGCCACACTGGTGGAGCAAGTTATGCTTAATTTTGACAGATTGGTCTGACTGGTGCCAAATGAACTTCTTGGTCCTCTTTTTTTTTACAATCTTGGTTATTATGAGGGGTCTGAGGGCACCCATGATGCTGAGTAGGAGATGACTGCCACCTTCTTAGACAGAGCTAGTGTTCTTTTTTTCAGGCTGGAGGAGGTGTTTGAGTGATAGTCATCAAACCGGTTTTGCTGCCTTTTGGTGAAACTCTCTTTAGAATGTGATAGAACTTTGCATGCATTTTCTTCAGCTGTATCATATATATCTTATGTACCACTTTAGATATTTTGAGCTCACTTTTTGTATCAATAATCGATTGCCACATAATAAATCACTCCAAAACATAATAGTCTAAAATAATAACCATTGTATTTGTTCATTATGCAGTAGGTTAGAAAGTTGGGTTTGGCTCAGCTGGACAGCTGTTCTTCTGGTTCTCACTCATGGTGACAAGAATAGAGGGTGTTCATGAGGCTAATAAGAACTTCCTCTTAGCAAGTCACCCCAACTCCACAGGGTATGGTCTAAAGGCTAAAAAATTAGCTGAACTTTTAAAAAATATATATATTTTTTATTGCTTTCAGAGAGGAAGGAAGAGGGAGAAAAGACAGAAACATCAATGATGAGAGAGAATAACTGGTCGACTGCCACCTGAAACCTGGGCATGTGCCCTGACCAGGAATCGAACTGTGACCTCCTGGTTCATAGGTTGACGCTCAACCACTGAGTCACATCGGCTGGGTTAGCTGAACCTTTGATGGGCTATTTCATCAGGCTATCTGCTTCTGAGAGATGAGGTATATGATCAGAACAGTGGTTCTCATGGTCATGTGCAATTCCTTTGCAGTAACATGGGTCCATTGGTTTTAGGCAATGCAGTATGGGATTACCACATCAATAGATGATCATTTTGAAAACTCTTCAGTGGTGCTGCTGCTGGGGGAACCAGGATAGGAAAGGCAAACTCATAATGTGCGTATGAATCAGTTCTGGAAAGAATAAATTGCTGCCCCACAGTCACACACACCCCATGTGGAAGGGATCCAAAGTAATCAATTTACCCAAGTGGCTGGCTGGTTTTCTTGAGAAATTATGCCATACCATGGCTCAGTGTTGGTTTCTGCAGGTGGTGGGTTGGGCCAGTAGTAGCTAATTGAACTTTGGTGAGAGGTTCCATTGTTGAGCCTAAAGGGAGATCCTGGGTTCTCCCTTCTTGTAGAACAAGCCTATGAGGAACCTTGTGGGAGATGGCTTACTTGTGCTGCTTAGTCACAGGCAATTTGGATTTAGGGTGCCAGCTGTTTATAGGCATTGTCCAGACAACCCTGAGACTGAATGGATATTACAGTCCTCCTATAAGGGAAGGAAGTCCCATGGGAAGCTAAACTTGGGTGCAGGCCATCTCTCTGGGAGAACAGCAGATCCCTAGTTCCGGTTAGCTTTTTGCCTGTAACCTAGCATGAGTTCTCTCAGGATGACTTTCATACAAATGTGCTCTTTGTATGAAAATACTCTGTTTAAATTACATTAATTTTTGCTTCTTTGTAGACCCTTTGATTGCCTTTTACCTTGTGATTTGGGGATTCTCAATGGGAAAGGGGTTCCTCATAATCTAAATTTTCCCCCTGTGTTCTATACCCTACTTTGCTTCCCACCTAACAACCCTCGTTTAGCACTTGCCCCTGCATTAGACCCTAAATAATGAATAATGAATGTGTCAGAATGCCTTGAGTTTGCTAGAAGAACTAAATACAGCCCGTTTTAATTTTTGCTTTTATAAGCACAAGGAAATGCAAAATTGAGCCCTCTTATACTAAGACATGTAAAGAAGGGAAATAAAATTATTAAGTGCAAAGGATAAAGAAGGAAGAGACACCAGTTGCCCATGACCTCCATCCTTTCGACCATGGGAATATAGTACTCATTGTCTCTTGGTTAGGCATTCTCTAACCTGGAAATTGTGTCTGGTGATAGATAATAGGTTAGTGCCCCTACTGGAATGCAACTCACCTATACTCAGCAGGGCTCTTTTTGGAACAAGCCAAAGGAATTGGGTTGGACCTTCGGCCATCACCTGAACTGGATAGATACAGTATACCAATCTCAATAACTCCAGCTGGTGACCAGGATCAACCTTTTCCCTGCTAGTTTCCTACTCCTAAACACCAGTGCCCCCACCCAGTGGTCAACTCCTTACTGGCTCGTCTCTACCAAAGCAATCATCTTGGGAGTGGTAACCTTTCTCAGAAGAAAGAGCTTAATTAAAATTGGTTCAACATCTTTTCCTTGTTTGGACTCAAAGTTTAATTAATAATAGGAATAAAAACATTTAGGGTGCCAGTTTTCTTGACCAGTACAAAGTAATCTCTAATTTCTTTTCCCAAAAAGTACATTTCAAATAGAAAACCTGCTCAATATCTACTTTTTAAAAAAATTTTATTGATTTTTTTACAGAGAGGAAGAGAGAAGGATAGAGGGAAACATCCATGAGAGAGAGTCATCGATCAGCTGCCTCTTGCACACCCCCTACTGGGGATATGCCCGCAACCAAGTTACATGCCCTTGACCGGAATGGAACTTGGGACCTTTCAGTCCGCAGGCCAACGCTCTATCCACTGAGCCAAACCGGTTTTGGCAATATCTACTTCTAAGTAAACTCATTTTGTCAGTTTATCTCAGTTTATCTTTCCTTTATGCTAGATAAGCTTAAGTTAAGAGGCTGACAGTTGCCCACCTTCCTCAACTTTAAAGTTGAGAGAATCACAACTATATTTCTTCAAAAAATCTCTTGTCTAGTGAGCTAGGAAGGTAGGTTTGCTATAGATCCACTGGGTGGATAACAGTGGTAGAAGACAGGAGATGAAAAGAAAATACTGTTTTTGGCTAAGCAGGCAGAAGAAAATGAGTGGGCAGGTGAATTAGAAAGAGTTCATATGGAGCTGTGGCCAGTGTGACTCAGTTGGATGGGCATCTTCCCATGCACTAAAAGGTTGTTGGTTTGATTCATGGTCAGGGCACATGCCCAGGGTGCAGTCTTGATTCCACAAATAGGGGGTGTGCAGGTGGCAGCCGATTGATGTTGTGCTCTTACATAGATGTTTCTCTCCCTATCCCTTCCTCTTTCTCTAAAAATTCAATAAAAATATTTTTTTTTTAAAAAAAGGAAAGAGTTCATATGGAGTGACCTCATTAAGCTTATAGCAAAGACATTTGTAGTGGAAACTGTGATGCTCCACTAAGATTCCCTCTTCAGGGCAATGCACCTATCGCTGAGTTGCTGGAGTTGTTGACTCCTGACAGTTTATATCTACATTCCTCCCTAGCAACTGCTTTTGCCTTGAGGAACCTGCCTTACAAAGATTAGACACTCTCTCAGTAGGTGGACCACAGCTACCGACTGGCTGCTGTGGAAATACACAGTCTTGTCTTCCTTGCATTAACTTGGGGAAACGCTGAAGGCCTATCCAGCTTCAGTGCTTTCTGTGACATAGGCTTAAGCTTTGGTTGCAGCTTCATACTGGGTCTCCTGTTCAATTTCGTTTTCCTTGGTTCCTTACAGATATATTTCCCAAAGGAATGTATCAACAAACCTTCTGCACTTAGGTATTCATCTCCTTTTAGTACCTAAAATCATCACTTGTTTACTTTTAAACCCCATGCTCCCGATCACAGAATGGTGGCACCACAAGAATTCGTTCTAAACGTCCCGTTCTGTAGTCTTCTGACCCATTGTCATGAGCCTAGTAATGTGGGAGGGGAAAGCTGGGAGATGGTAAGTCAGGGTGCATGAGAGTGTGTCCTTGTAATATTATGATTTGTAATAAGAAAATATATATTTGGGTTTTATTAGCATTCCTGGCATAGGCTTATAAAACCACTGGAATTTCCTAAGTGATATGAGCTATAGAAGTGCCTTTTGCTACTCATAACAAGCCCTTTCCCACCACACAGAGTGTAGGATAATGGGGTGACTTTTGGAAAGCCCCTAAGGATGGCGGCTGGTTGCCAAGGAGGCCAACTCTGTGATTAGAAGGTTGGAATGTTCTGCCCCACCCTCCCTCCTCTGGGGAGGGGAAAGGGGCTGGAGGTTGAATTAACTACCAATGGCCAGCTCTGGCCAGTGTCTGGCCAGTGTGACTCAGTTGTTTGGAGCATCATCCCATACACCGAATCAGGACATGTACAGGAGGCAACTGATGGATGTTTCTCTCTCTCTCTCTCTCTCTCTCTCTCTCTCTCTCTCTCTCTGTCTCTCTCTCAACTCAATAATAAAATAAAATGAAAATCGCCAATGGCAAATGATTTAATTAATTGTGTCTTCGGATGAGCCCTCCATAAAAATGCAAAAGGAAGGGGTTCAGAGAGCTTTTGGGTTGGTGAGCAGGAAGAGGTACCAAGAAGATGGTGCACTAGAGAGGAAATGGACGCTCCATGCCCCTTCTCTCCAATACTTTGCCCTAGGTATTCCTTTCATCTGGGCTGTCCCTTAGTTATATCCTTTTATAATAAACTGGTGAGATTATTATAAACAGCAAGTAAACTGTTTACCTAAAATCTGTGAGCTGCTCTAGCAAATAAATCAAGCACAAGGAAGGGGTCATCGGAACCTACAATTTATAGCCAGTTAATCAGAATCACAGGTGACAAACTGGAGTTGCAGATGGTATCTGAAGTCAGAAGGGAAGGGGCAGTCCTGCAGGACTGAACCCTTCACCTATGGGCTCTGACACTATGTTCAGGTAGATACTGTCATTGACTGGAACTTAGTCATATGACTATAGCTAACTTCATCTGCCCAGGAAACACATTAGAGTGTGTTGGTGGACTACTAGCAGACTCAACCACAATAGTGGATGCAAAATATTTTTTTTTGTAGATTCTTATCATTCTATCAAACATTTTTCATAGTCTTGATTATTGTGGTTGATGTTATTATTGTTGAAAATCTTTGCTGCCCCTTTCCTCTGAGACCATGTCTACAGGGACAATTCCTGGTGGGCCACCCTGTAGGAGTAGTATCTGCCTCACTGATATCAGGGTTGGTCATATTGGCTTGCTTTGGCCAGTGGAATTAGAGCAGAAATGACATCCCATATCTGAGTCTAAGCTTTAAGAGCGATTGTATAATTCTATCCTTGCTCATTTTCCACTTCTTTGAGACCAACATGGGGCTGGTCCTTCCAGCTGGGTCCTGGGATAAAGCAGAGTTGCAGTTAACCTGCAAAGGATAGAAAACTAAGTGAGAATAGGCCTGTGATAAATCAGAGATTTGGGGATCAGCTGTTACTGCAGTATAATCTAGCAAAAGCTGACTGATACTGTTATCGGATAAATTGGGGTGTCCTCTTCCCCACTGGGTGCTAGGAATGGGGTCCTGATGATATCTTGAGAAAAAGAATTTTCTGAGACTCACAGGGATGGATGAGTGATTTTTCTTTGCATGGAAATACATCCATGGGTTTTCAAAGTCACATTCCAGTCATAGAAGTATAGCTGAGGTTTCAGTAAAGTTAGAAGCAAAGTCAGTATCCAGAGTTTCCGTTCCATGTTGCAGCCAGGTCCAGTTCAACATCAGGCTAACAGCAGTACATTAGTCCATTGTGTGTGGGGGTCCACATGGCCATGGGCCATATGGGAGAATGCCAGGAAGCAGGGGTGAGAGAGCCCCAGGAGTCAAGTGAACCATGTCAAGAGAGCGAACTCCTTTGTTTAAGGGATTAAATATCCCAAATTTCTGAGTGCTTGCAGCGGCCTTCCCCATTCTGGCCCTGGTGTGACTGACAAACAAGTATCTTCCTGAAGTCACCCTAACTTGACTGGGCCTGTGTCTATTCTTCTCCTCCAGCAATCTGCAGGAAATAGACCAGTGGATCCATGGGGAGTGTTAAGTTGTAGCTTCCTGGTGAAGCTGCCCAAATGACATGCCTACAATATTTGCTCCTTTCTTGTTATTAATAACTAGGTTTATTACAATGGTATCAATATAATAATTAGAATGGCTGCATATTTTTCTATTGTATTATTTCCCCTGAATTGTGTCCAGTCTCCTAATAGTGAACATTTAGACGGTTTCCAGTTTTTGGCTATTATCAATAATACTGAAATATACATCTACTACTGACCCAGTGCATGAATTTGTGCACATTGAAAGGAAATTAATTAGAAGAAATATTTTAATATCATTGTTCGCTCTTTCTCTATAGTAGAAGTGTCAACAAAATTCACAATCCACAATGACTGATTGAAACACACACGTGCAATTGGCACCAGCAAGAGCTCTATATGTATGGTGCATGCGTGAGTCAACTTAGTCTTTTATAGATATAGAATAAACTTGCTTGATGAGACCTGCTTTTTCATTTAGCTAAACTTTTTCCAGTCCAGTGAAACACCCCAACTTGTCTTTATCAGGTAATTTTCAGCAACACAGCAGTAAATATCAACATGAAATAAATTATTATTGTAGATCATGTAGGGAGAAGAAAGGGTAAAATATTTAACTGCAGCAGTGTTTGACTATATTCTTCACAGTGAAAAAAACCTGAAGTCATTTTCAAGGTCCACCATTTCTTACTTCTTTTCAGTTGGGTCAAGTTCCTAAGCTTTCTAAATCTCTGTTTTCTGGCTAATGAAAAGAAAACAGGATTCCACCAAATCTCCTATCTACCTCCTCCAGGACTTCTGTGGGGATCAAATGAGATGAGGCATGGGAAAATGCTTCACAGACATTTGGTTAAAGTGTGAAATGTTTGCACCTGGCTATGAAGAAACTGCAAGGAGGCTAGTTGTCACTAGGGAGAGGAAACCAGGAGTTGCTATGTGATTTAGGATATTAGCCTTTTATATAGATAGACTAGTGACCCCGTGCATGAAATTCATGTACATTAAAAGGGGATTAAGCTGAAACCGGTTTGGTTCAATGGATAGAGCATCGGCCTGCGGACTGAAAGGTCCCAGGTTTGATTCCGGTCAAGGGTATGTACCTTGGTTGTGGGCACATTCCCAGTGGGGGTGCAAGAGGCAGCTGATTGATGATTCTCTCTCATCGATGTTTCTAACTCTCTATCCCTCTCTCTTCCTCTCTGTAAAAAATCAATAAAATATATTTTAAAAAATAAAAAAATAAAAGGGGATTAATAAGAGGAAATGATTTAATATACCTATTTGCCCTTTCTCTATAATAGAAGTCAGAGATGAAAGAAAATTAGTAAAATGTATATGAAAACCTTCCCCCTGTTAGAGTCTAAGGCACACCATGGGACCCAGAGTCAAATTCCCGCCCACCCACATGCACCTCAAAATCATGTGAGACACAGACCCAGTTACCCCCCACTCCCCAATTGGGCTAGATCCAGAACTGGCCAGTCCCACCTTTGTCAAGCCCTGCTAAGCAGGGGCCCTTCAGGTCCCCTGGCTGGGTGCCAGGATGGGGGCATGGCTTGAGGTCCTCTGTCAAGCCCTGCTAGGTAGGGGAAACTGCCTGAGATCCCCTGTCAAGCTCCACTGGGTGGGGGGCACAGCCTGAGGTTGCCCATCAAGCCCCTCTTGGTGGGGGCCACTGACTGAGGTCCCCTGTCAAGCCCAGCCAGGCAGGGGGGTATAGCCTCAGGTCCCCTGGCCTGGTGCTGGGGCAGAGGGTGCGGCCTGAGGTCCCCTGGCCTGGTACCAGGGTGGAGGGCATGGCCTGAGGTTCCCTGTCAAGCCTTACCTGGTGGGGAGTGTGACCTTAGGTCCCCTGGTCTGGCACTAGGGCGGGGGGTGCAGCCTGAGGTCCCCCAGCCTGACACCAGGATAGGGGGCCTAGCCTGAATTCCCCTGTCAAGCCCTGCTGAGTGGGGGGAAGGATGCAGACTGAGGTCCCCAGTCAAGCCCCATGGGGTGGGGGAGGGTGTAGCCTCAGGTCCCTGCTGATTGCTTGTTAAGGCTCCTTATAGGAACTTGGCCTCAGCTGTGAGTGCAGCCATATTTGTGATGGAGTGATGGTCAATTAGCATATTCCTTCTTTATTAGATAGGATGTGCAGATTTTTGTTTCTGTTAAATTATTTCCTTAAGTTGAATTTTTAAAAGAATTTTTATTGATTTTTAGAGAGAGGCAGGAAGAGAGAAATGTCAATATATTGTTCCACTTATTTATGCATTCATTGACTGACTCTATATGCCCTGACCAGGGATAGAGCCCACAACCTTGACATATGGGGATGACACTCTAACCATCTGAGCTTTTCAGCTGGGCCCTTTAATGTACCTTTTTAGGGTAGACAAGTGGGTCAACATGTATGAGATCATCATTATTGCTCTTATTCCCCAAAGGGGTCTGTTGTCTGTATATTAAGTCAAGTTCCACCAGAACCCACAGAAATCACGCTGGTACCTTTAACTGAGAGAGAATAAAATAGGAAATTGACATTGAAAGTAACGGAGAAGCTTAGAAGTCAGAGGTGCAATAACTCAGAGATTGGCAACAGTAGAAAGATGCAGCGGCCCTAGGAATGGAGGGACACCTGGATCAGAAACCAGGATTGTCCAAAGGGAACTACAACCATGACTGGGTCTGCCTACTCAGAACTGCCTGGTACGAGCTTGGCCCATCAAAGGAGGTTTGGCCTGGCAAAATCTGGACCCGTGGAGGAGGTGTTGTAAGAAGCAGAAAGAAAGAGGGAGAAAAATACTTTGAAACTCTTTCTTCTTCTTGCTCTCCAATCTTCTGCAAGTACTGTCCATTGGGCAAAAACTAAAGGAACAAAGGAACCTGGAAAATTTAGTTTCCTATGACACCGAACAGAGCCAGAGAAGAGCAGTGAGGTATCTGAGAGTAAACTGGACAGTAATGAATGAGTAACCCACTTTACCAGTCTTTTCAGCATTGTGTGTTATCATTATAAACTAGTAGCCCTGCGCACGAATCCGTGCTTCAGTAGGTCGCTTCCGTCCTCCTGTAGCTCTCTACTGCCCTCCTATACCTCTTCGCCCGCTGCCCCACCCTCCTGTAGCTCCCCCCCACATCCCCAACATAGTTTGCTTCCCTGCCCCCTCCTGTAGCTCTCCACGAGAGCTTGTAGTTTGCTGCCCTACCCTCCTACAGATCCATGACCCTGTCCTTATGCAGTCAGTCATTACACCTCAGAGTAAGGGATAATTAGCATATTCCTCTCTTATTATATAGGATGTTATTTTGCTATGGGAGGCAATACAGTTTATTTTTTATTTTTATTTTATTTTTATTTTTTATTTTATTTTTTTAAATTTTATTTTATAAAGGTATTTTCTGTGTACATAGTTTACCATTGCCCCCCCTCACCTCCCATTTATGCCCTCCCTCCCCAGAGTTCTGTGTTCATTGGTTGTACTTATGTTCATGCATACCAGTCCCTCAGTTGTTCTCCTATCTCCCCCCAGGTCTCCTTCCCCTCCCCGCTGTCATTTGACAATCTGCTTGTTTTATGGTGACCATCTCAGGACCCCATGAATAAAATCTGCTCCTCATTTGGCAGTCTGCTTGTTTTATGGTGACTATCTCAGGACCATATGAATAGAGTCCGCTCCTCCTCTGGTTTTCACCGCCCCTCCCCCTGGGTCCCACTGCTTCCCCTGGGACACAGGGCTCACCCGGGGCACTCGGCCCCCTGGGACACTCGGCTCACCCGGGGCTCTCGGCCCCCTGGGACACTCGGCTCACCCAGGGCACTCGGCCCCATGGGACACTCGGCTCACCCGGGGCACTCGGCCCCCTGGGACACTCGGCTCACCCGGGGCACTCGGCCCCCTGGGACACTCGGCTCACCCGGGGCACACGGCCCCTCTAGGGTGTTGGGGTCGCATATTGGAGGCGCCACGCTAGCTCCTTGCTAGCATGGGGGGCAGGCTGGGACAGCTGCAGTTGGGCTGAGATGGTTGCAGGCGGGGGGACCACCTTCAAAGGTGTCTCGTTCGGTGTGGGAGCGGAGCAGCTGCAGACATGGAGGCTAAGTTCTGAGGTCGCCCACTCCCTGAGCCCAAGGCGTGGTGAGCTCTGTTCTTGGTGGATTTCCTTTATTCTTGGCAGCAGTGGCGGGTGGCGGTGCCAGGTGCAATATTGACGGTCGCTCCTGTGGTTCAATTACCACTGTAGTTTTAAAGTTCACATGGCGGTGGTGTTGAGAGCTTCAGCTTGGCCATGTGGCATCAGAGGATGGGCTCGCCTGGGTGGGTAATGGAAGGCACCGTGCCATTTCCTCACCAGCGCGCTCCATTTCCCTCCCAGCATGGTGGGTGTGCTGGGAAGATTGTGGGCGGGCTGTGATGGCTGCATGGGGAGAGTCTGCCCTCAGTGGTGTCCTCTTTGTTGCGGATGTGGAGCTTCTGTGGATGCAGAGGCTAATTTCTGAAGCCACACTCTCTATGAGCCCAGTGCGTAGTGAGCTCTGATTTCGGTGGATTCCCATTCTTGGGGGCGGCGGTGGGTGCGGCAGCGATAGCAGCTCCTGTGGCTCAATTTCCCCTGTAGTTTTAAAATCCGCGTGGTGGTAGTGTCTGATGCTTTGGCCTGGCCATGTGGCAGCGGAGAGAGGATTCTCTGGGTCTGCCAATGGAAGGCGCAGCACCAGCACAGCGCATGCGAAGGCCTGGCAGAGCAGGCCACGGGCGGTGGCGGAGAGTCCCCGCGATGTCTTAGTCTTTCAGACTTAGTGGAACACTTCCCCTGAGCCAGGACAAGCAGCACCACCACCACAAATATTGGCCAGCTCAGTGCTGCCCCTCTACAGGTGACAGTAGGGGCATCCTCACCTCGGTAGGCCTTTGCTCTTGGAGGTCTTAACCAGTGGAAGGCAGTACGGTACAGAACTGCCCATTTTTTTTAAAAATATATATTTTATTGATATTTTACAGAGAGGAAGGGAGAGAGATAGAGAGCTAGAAACGTCGATGAGAGAGAAACATCGACCAGCTGCCTCTTGCACACCCCCTACCGGGGAATGTGCCCGCAACCAATGTACATGCCCTTGACCAGAATCGAACCCGGGACCTTTCAGTCCGCAGACCGACGCTCTACCACTGAGCCAAACTGGTTTCGGCGGCAATACAATTTAATAGGTGAGAGTACTGACTCTGAAGTCAGACACCTCTGGATTTGAATCTACTCTGAGCACTTCCTACCGTATTTGCCGGCATATAAGACGATTTTTTTGGCCCTGAAAAATATGCCTCCAAGTGGGGAGTAGTCTTATACGGTGAGTATATAACAAACTCTGTATTTTGAGTGGAAATGTTAGGGGGTCGTCTTATACCCCCAGTCTCTTATACGCTGGCAAATACGGTATTTTTCAGGGCCAAAAAAATCGTCTTATACGCCGGCAAATACGGTAATTATATGACCTTGGGTGATTTGTTTAACCTGTTCAAGTCTCAGTTTCTCCTATATAAAATATTGTGAAGATTAAATGATAAAAATATGTGGCATGGTGCCTAACATGAAATAGGTCCTCAATAAGTATTAGCTAATATAATTATTAGGTGTAAACTAAAATCTTTAAGCTTCACTCCTTTGATGTCTATACAGGAAAAACATTTTCCAAGTAATTTTCTTTCACTGTATTTCCTCAAGAATTAATTGACTTGGGGCCGAGTGCCCCGGGTGAGCCGAGTGTCCCATGGGGCCGAGTGCCCCGGGTGAGCCGAGTGTCCCAGGGGGCCGAGAGCCCCGGGTGAGCCGAGTGTCCCGGGGGGCCATGTGCCCCGGGTAAGCCGTACCCCCCAAAGGGGAAGGGTGTCCCGGGTGAGACGTGTGTCCCAGGGGGCCGAGAGCCCCGGGTGAGCCGAGTGTCCCAGGGTGCAGTGTGCCCCGGGCGTGCCGTGTGTCCCAGGGGAAGCAGTGGGACCCAGGGGAAGGGGCGGTGAAAACCAGAGGAGGAGCGGACTCTATTCATATGGTCCTGAGATAGTCACCATAAAACAAGCAGACTGCCAAATGAGGAGCAGATTTTATTCATGGGGTCCTGAGATGGTCACCATAAAACAAGCAGATTGTCAAATGACAGCGGGGAGGGGAAGGAGACCTGGGGGGAGATAGGAGAACAACTGAGGGACTGGTATGCATGAACATAAGTACAACCAATGAACACAGAACTCTGGGGAGGGAGGGCATAAATGGGAGGTGAGGGGGGGCAATGGTAAACTATGTACACAGAAAATACCTTAATAAAATAAAATTAAAAATAATAATAATAAAAAAATATATAAAAAAAATAAAAAAAGAATTAATTGACTATTGTCTTAACTACAGGTTTTAGGTGTCTTTCTTATGAATTTGAATGAATTGTTAATATGATATAGTTATTAATCCTTTTTATCACATTTTATATTTCATATTGCTCAAAGCTACAGAATTTGTCATTCTTATACAAAGCTAAAAAATGGTCTATTTTCTTTGTAGTGTCTAGAATTAGATTGTGATATGTAATTACTTATTACTTAAGCTATATGTATGACCCTATAAAAGATAAATAAGATCTCTCCTATAAAAGTTTAGGGTAGTATGATGCTTTATAGTGTCAGAAAACTAGGCTCCTTCTAATTTGTTCTGCCATCCTTAGAATGCTTTCATGGTCTATTGATTCCAGATCTTCTCTACCTCCTCTGTAGTCTAGTGGGAAGGAGGAAAGGAAAAGACATGTGCTTAGCGTTTAAGGACATAACCTGGAAGTTACACACATCACTCCCTCTCACATGCCATTGGCCAGAACTTAGTCTCATGACCATATCTATTTATAATGGAGACTGGGAAATAAAGTTTGTATTTTAGGTGGCCACATACTCAGCTCATGATTCTATTATGATAGAAGGGGCAAAGAGACATTGGGGGAAAACTAATAGCCTTTGACAGTCTGCTATTCTGGCCACACAAACATCTATGCATCCCCTCCTTCCAACACATAGAATATACTTGTTGCCAGGGGAGAGACCTCCCAAGTACAATCCTGCTACTAACAAAGGGAGCAGAATTTGCCACCCCCAAAATAGGCCTAGCCGAAACCGGTTTGGCTCAGTGGATAGAGCGTCGGCTTGTAGACTGAAAGGTCCCAGGTTCGATTCCGGTCAAGGGCATGTACCTTGGTTGTGGGCACATCCCCAGTAAAGGGTGTGCAAGAGGCAGCTGATCGATGATTCTCTCTCATTGATGTTTCTAACTCTCTAGCCCTCTCTCTTCCTCTTTGTAAAAAAAAAAAATCAATAATATATATATATATATATAAAACAAAAACAAAATAGGCCTTTTTGGCCTATTGATTATCTTGTGCTTATGTTTAAGAAACAGCAGACACAGAAGAAGCTCTGAAACTAAGTGGGGAAATAAAGGTTACCCTTTTGTAAGAAACATAGACATTTATAAGGGAAATCTCCATTTGTAAATGGAGATTACTAGGAAGAGGAGGATGACTAAATCTCTAGAAATTCTTATCAATTAATAACCTTACCCTTATTTACTGTGCTTTCCTGATAACCTGCATAGCTGGCCTCCCCCACCCCCAACATCTTTTATCTTTAACTGAAAGTAATTAAGTTGGTGGCTGGGACCATTTGGGGGGAATTAGTCAATTTTCGTGGGTATCTCCTTTGTATACAGGAGGTACACATATACATAAACTTTTGTTTTTCTCCTGTTAATCTTTCTTTTATTACATAGGGGTGGGGTTGAGTCTCAGCCAAGAACCTAGAAAGGCAAAGGGAAAATATTTTTTCCTCTCCTATACCACATATATCTCAAAGTCCACCATCTCTTAGTGATGTGTGATTCCCTATGGCAGGTTTGGATATCTCCTTGTGATCCTGTAATCTATAAAAAATAAGACAAGTGTTGTGCCCCATGGACAACATTATAAAGTAATAGAATCAAGGTAACAAGAAATGCTGATTCTGTAAAGGGAGAATAGGAATTGATACCGTTATAATAACCTGATTGTTATTCAATAGGAATGGAGTAAAGGGAAGACTAGATAATATCGGCCTGCTGTGTATACAGCTTTGCTAATGTAATGCTCTCCAAGTCTGGTCCCTGCTGATCAGTGGGGGAATGCACTGGACAAAGGCAGTTTGGGCGCATGCCCAGGGAGGTCTGAGTGACCTGGGAAGGTGCCAACCTGTCTGTCAGTCGCACCTGGAAATGGGTCAGTGGCCAGAATAGGCATGGCCACTGCAAGGGCTCAAATCGTGAATATTAAACTTCTGAACAAAGGAAGTTCTCTCTCTCTCTCTCTCTCTCTCTCTCTCTCTCTCTCTCTCTCTCTCTTTCTTTATCTCTCTCTCTCTCATCTCCCCATCTCTCTCTCTGCCCGGCACACTGGGATCCTGGCTTTCCTATTGCAGGGCTGTGCTCCCCTGCACCCACGTGGCTCACAGCCACGCGGGGCTCCCTCCATACATGGCTAATGGACTTTAATTAGCCCGGATGCTCAACCACACCGGGCTGCCACATGGAAGGAAGCTCTGGACACTGGCCTTGCTTCTGGCTCTACTGGAACCCCAGCTGCCCCTCTTTCAGGACTGGCTTAAGGGGCAGGGGACTTTGAAACCTGACAAATGTAAGTGCACACAAATGGAGCCTTTTACCACATCTCATTCTCCCTGAGGGCTTCTGAAAATGCTTATCTCAGTGGCGCCTCAGGAACTTCAACCTCATGCCCACCTGTGTCTAGGAGGTCTGGCCTATTAACTCCTCCAGCAACAGAACCACTCAGTAGTCATCAGTTTATGGCAATTATTGCGTCCTACTGGTTTGGAAATGCAAAAGCTCCTGTGCCAGCATTGGATTAAATTCCATAGTTAGCTCATCAGGCAGCCTTAAACTCTGTTCTGTTAAGGGTACCCCATGTCCATTGTCCTCTATGGCCCCAGTCTCTACCCTCTCTTTAGAAGGTTCATTTACTGTGATTATAATGGCCTCTTCTGCCCCTAACTGACTTCCCACCCCCAACATCTTCTTTTGTGTGTAAGGTGATGGTGGTTTGCATCATTTCCAGGAGTCTCTCCGTTTTCCTAGGTCTCTCCCATGTATACAGGAGGTATACATGTTATTAAACTTCTGTTTGCTTTTCTCCCTTGTTAGTCTGTCTTTTATTACAGGGGATCTCAGGCAGGAACCTAGAAACATAGAGGGGAAATGATTTTTCCTCCCCTAGAGAGGCCCTAATCATATCGGCATTTGCAAACCAGGTTTTGGTTTCTTGGGCTTTCAGACTCCCCCTAACATATAATAGGCTTCTGATCTATATGCCACTTGTCAATTGCAGGTAGAAGTAAATATCAGGCAGGATCAGCTGCCAGGCAGTGAGAATCTGGCTTGGCCATGAACTTCTCTGGTGGAAGGAGACAGGAAGCAGCAGGGCCCAGGGGTAGAAGGGCTCACTGACCCCAAGAACCTGACCAAGCTCTGCACCATGGGCCCTGAAGCTGGGTCAGGGGTGGGCAAACTTTTTGACTCGAGGGCCACAATGAGTTCTTTTTTCCCCCCTGGCAATATATATATATATATATAATTTTTAAATTTTTAAATTTATTAAGGTATTATATGTGTACATAGCTTACCATTGCCCCCCCCCACCTCCCATTCATGCCCTCCCTCCCCAGAGTTCTGTGTTCGTTGGTTGTACTTATATGCATGCATACCAGTCCTTCGGTTGTTCTCTTATCTCCCCCCAGGTCTCCTTCCCCTCCCCCTGTCATTTGACAATCTGCTTGTTTTATGGTGACTATCGCAGGACCACATGAATAGAATCTGCTCCTCCTCTGGTTCATACCGCCCCTCCCCCCGGGTCCCACTGCTTCCCCGGCACACGGCTCACCTGGGGCGCACGGGCCCCCTGGGACACGCAGCACACGGCTCACCCGGGGCACACGGCCCCCTGGGACACATGGCTCACCCGGGGCACAGGGCCCCCTGGGACACACGACACAATGGGTTCTTAAACTGGACCGGAGGGCCGGAACAAAAGCAACCTGACCATGCTGGCACTCTCATCTTGGGCTGATGGTGAAGGAGTGGAGGGGAGATCAAGAGAACCTTCTGCTCTTTGGGCTCCGCAGGCCGGATAGAACAGCCTAATGGGCCGGATCCGGCCCGCAGGCTGTAGTTTGCCCACGGCTGAGCTGGTTCTTCCTTCTGGGTCTTTCAGCTTTGTGTCTCTAGACACCCTCCTATAGCTTATCAAGTTTCTCAGATTTCCATCTGAAGATATGCAGTGTATGGTGGACAACAGGGGGACCCTAGCACTGGCCCTCTCATCCAGGCCAATCAAAGTTATTCCCTGTGTAGGAGGCCACTTAACCCCAAAGTCAAATTCAGGGAAAAGACTCATCCTTGAGTGGAGACCTAAGATGTTAATGAAGCATAATGAAGATGTTAATGAAGTTGTATGTTAGAGCGTGTAGCTCTTCTGCGTCTTTGCGAATCAGAGCCAGAGAGCCAAAAGAAGAACCTGGAGAACAAAAAAGTCTACTCCGCCTGCACAAACCAGTGTCAGCCTGCTGGTGGGAAACTGAGGAACAAAGGAATCTGCCTTGCACCTGCGTGAGAAGTGCCAGCCGAGCAAAGGGGGCAGAGGAAGCATGTGACTATGTAAGCCAGACCCCAGATGTAAATTGGGGAGCCATACTATTCTTCATCTAACGCGTGCTGCCTCAGTGCACTGAGCTTTCTCACTTCGTCTTTAATAGACTTCTTCCCTTCTGAATCTGTTTCATCTCCTCTGTTAATTAAGGCTCCTCCCTTAATTTCTATCCTGGGAGGAACAAGGCCCCTCCCTCTGGTAACACCTGCAAGTAACTGAGCTGGAGCTGCAGTCCCTGGAGACCCCACCGGCCCTGTCTCTGATGCTCATCCATGGTGCATTCTGACAGCACTGGCCATCCATCTTGCTCAAGGACCTGTCCTGTCTGGGAAGAATGCACATGCGCATGGCCCCAGGACTGCCTGGGAACCCTGATGTCATCAGTGGCATGTGACCAAATTGCTAAGTGGCACTGTTCATCAACAGACACCCGCCATTACCTTCTGTTGTGCCAATGGGGTGATCCTGATTGCAGGGAATGCTGGTAGCTTCCTGCTTCCCAAGTACTTCTAAGAGGCTCTGCAGCTATTTCATACTCAAGAGACCCATTACTTGACTGGTAATGAAAAGACATAGTGTCAGTGCGGCCCCAAGCACAGCTCCAGAGGAACAAAGATGATTCAACAATAAGATTTTTTTTAATGTAAAAAGATGACAAAAGCTTTTGTTTGAAAACAAACAAACAAAAAGAAGTAACTGTAGCCCACGATCTCTTCAAGGCATATTCTTGTGCTTTTTGCTGTTCTCTCTGCTGACTCAGCTTCCTGTCATTCAACTTGATAGTTCCTTCCTTAGCGCTTCTTACGTTTGGGTGGGAGGTTGACATTCTTAATATGCCTCTTCACCTCCGCTCTGGCTCTCATGTACTGGTCAAGAAGGAAGGCACTTATGAAGCCCAGTATTATCTCTTCCCAAGTCTTCCTTTTTTTGTAGCCTCTTTAAACTGCTTCACTGTGGAGTTGCAGAGAGGTTTGCAGTCGTGTGGGGCTCTGAAATGGCAGGCCACAGACTTAAATGACTCTTGATAGAGTTACGTTCCCTTCCATTTTCAGTTGCTCTCCAGCAACTGACTGGGGTCCATCCCTCTGTAAGGTGCTGCTAAAAGTAGCAAGACGCAGTCCAGAGCGGTGCCACAGGTCCATCATTTGTGCCCTGTGCCTAGTTACACAGGTACCCTGTGTTAGCCGTGGCAGAGCGATGGATCTGGGCGAAGACAACGGGCCCACTCATTCCTGGACTCTGCTTGTGAGGGAAGATGGCAGCTCCATGTCCTTCACTGATGCAGATAATGTGGCTATTTTGACCCATGTGAAGGAAAATGCCCGCTTGACCAGCTCCATCATTAGCAATGCCTTGTGGAAAGCGATGGGAGAAAAGCTTGCTCATGCATCACGCGTGGCAGTCCCTGAAGGACCGCTTCTCCCATCCAAGTACTAACCAGGCCCGACCCTGCTTAGCTTCCGAGATCAGACGAGATCGGGCGCGTTCAGGGTGGTATGGCTGTAGACAAGGACCGCTTCTTAAAGCACCTGTGGGGCCCTAGCCGGTTTGGCTCAGTGGATAGAGTGTCAGCTTGCGGACTGAAGGGTCCCAGGTTTGATTCTGGTCAAGGGCACAGGCCTGGGTTGCGGGCTCAGTCCCATGTGCAGGAGGCAGCCAATCAATGATTCCCTCTCATCACTGATGTTTCTATCTCTTCCTCTCCCTTCCTCTCTGAAATCAATAATATATATATATATATATATATATATATATATATATATATATATAATAAAAGCGCTTGTGGGGTCAGGAGCATAAGGACCTGTTGGTGGAGCCTGTCCTCCCTGAAACTCAAGCATAAAGCTGAGGAAGACCTGGAGGCTGCCGATAGTGGGGAACCACAGAATAAGAGAACTCCCAACTTACCTGAAGAAGAAGAAGAAGAAGAAGAAGAAGAAGAAGAAGAAGAAGAAGAAGAAGAAGAACAAGAAGAAGAAGAAGAAGAAGAAGAAGAAGAGGAAAAATGAGGAGAAGGAGGAAGAAGAGGTGAAGGAGGAGGAGGAGGAGGAGGAGGAGGAGGAGGAGGAGGAGGAGGGGGAGGAGGTCAGGAGAAGGAGGAGGAAGAGAATATGTAGAGGAAGAGATCAAGGAGAATCAAGAAGCAGTAAAAAAGATGCTTATGGAAGCCACTCAGGGCTTTGAGGAGGTTGTGGTGGAGGATTTTGAAATACACATAACAATGTGTGATGATTATCCACCCACGCCTGAGGAAGACTTAAAAACACAGTCTTATGATGTAGAAGAAGAAAAAGTTTCTCCACCAGAAGTAGGAACTGCCATTAAGATGATCCAGCAGTTAATGGAAAAGTTTAACTTGGATCTATCGACAGTTACACAGGCCTTCCTAAAACATAGTGGTGAGCTGGAGGCTACTACCTTCTTTTTAGAGAGTCTGGTCACAGGGCTGATGGGTATCCCATTTGGTCCCAACAGGATGACTTAGATTTGCAAAAACGTGATGAGGGTATCCGACATTGGTCAAAAATTTGGTGCTCAGAATGTAACTCGGAGAGTTTATTTCCAAAAGTAATAATTGGTAGGATAATGAGAAAAGGAAAAAGTGTGGCAGATGAGGTGGTAAGAAAAAACATTTTGGTGACCATTGAACTTTAGAGATTCTTATGTTGGAGCTGATACTTGTCTTCTGACCAATGCAGTCTTTGCTCGTGAGTCCTATATTTTGTAGCTATGCAAAGTTGTGCAGGAGGATAAAAATAAAAGATATTGGGTATATCTACAAATAAATAAAAATGAAAGTAGCAAGAAGCAGCAAACAGCGCTGAATGTTATAAATCTTATTTACCCCAATGCTATTGCTTTCAATGCCTGTTAGCTGCTTTCCAAGATCTTGCTGACCTTTGTTAGTGTTGTGCCTAGCTAAAATTTCTATTTCCTTAGAAGAAAGAGAAAATGGATGCCAGGGGAGAATTAGCACTCGGTGCCACAAATGCCTATTGATTCAAACAGGTTCTTATTCCACTCCATCAAATGAGTCAGCAACTTGTAGGAGGCACGGGGCCAGTGAAACAGAAAACTGGAACCCTCAGATTAGTATCAAAGGACTCACTCTGAAAAAGGAAACCCAACCCTGAGCATTGCAGCTAAACTTTTGCTAGTTTTGATCTGACTGGTATAAATGTTCAAAGATTATCTTAACTAGCAATGAAGCTGACTCTCTGGGCCCTGTCAAAAACTCGATTTTGAAAGTATAGTAAAACAACTACACAGTGACTTTTAAAACTGTCAAGATTAGAAAACACATGCTCTGTTATATTTTTCAATATGGTTGTCAGATTGCTGAAGTCACTTCTAAAATTCATTTATTTTGTTTTAGATATATTTATTGTGGATTTGGAGCTTGTAATGTATTATAAATACCTTATGATGTTTCCTCCCTTCTTACATTATAACATAAGCCTTTAAAGTGAATGAAAGAAAATAAAAATTAATGACTGTCACAAAGAGATTTTCTTTCTCTCCTTAGCATGCTTATTTTCTTTATTATATGTTATTTCTTGATGTTCATTTTATCTGATAAACTCCAGATTATTTCATCTCTAGCACTAAAGATTCCTTAGTTTGCACTGTCAAAATATAAATTAAATATAACTTGATCTGAGAATGGAGACAATGACCATTCTAAACAGAAGTTTTGGAACAAAGTCAGCAGACGTTGAGAAGTTTATATTATTGTAGTTATGTATACCGGTATGAAAAAATAAGAGCCTTTACTAGTAGTCTTATTTTGTGCATTGCCATTTACCTGCTACCTAGAGAAATACTTAGGGGACACTCAATAAATATTTATTTGATTAATGTATTAATGGACTTTTAATTTTCTTTTTAAAATGATTTTAGAGAGAGAGAAGAAGGAAGAGAGAAACATCGATTCTTTATTACACTTATTTATGCATTCATTGGTTGCTTCTTGTATGTACCCTGACCTGAGATTAAACCTACAACCTTGGCATATCAGGACGTTGCTCTAACCAAAAATCCACTGGGAAATATTTGACCTACATAATTGGAAGAGAGTTGTATCTTTTTGATTCAAACAATAAAGCATGGAGGGATTATATAATTTAAACTATTGAAATTTATAAAAGCATGCAGACTGGGTGAAAAGGCATTTAACTTCAGTTTAATGTCTCCAAATATTCACACCAGGAAAGAGGAGGAAGAGCATAAACTCTGGGAACACATTTATGTGTTACAGTGTCTCCGATGTTTGCCTCCGTTGGGGGATGATGGCTGAGAAGACACTGATCCAAATGATGGGCAACATTAACGTTGAAATCAACATTTTGAAGTGCTCTTCATTATAGTCTCATTGTCTCACAATAAATTTGAGAAGTGGTTTCTATTACTGTTCTTATTTTACAAATGTGGAAATTGAGGTTCAGAGAAGTAATTTGTCAAAGTCCCATAGCTAATGATTGGTAGAGCCAAGACCTTAAGGTCTTTGACAATCAAGATCAAATGGGATAAGACGTCATGTTTTTGCTCCTTCGGCATTCAACTACTCTGGGGTTCTTTCTCTATCTTTTATCCCCTTCTGCAGCATATCTCCCTTTCTTGTGGTTAAAGATATTATACTAATGTAATGTCATTAGGTTCCCTGAGTTAATAAAGAGCTCCTTTTCTGGTGTTGAAAGTGATGAATTAATATGTGCTGGGTTTTCACGAAGGAAATAATGATGACTGGAACCAAAGGTAGATGAAGTCATGAAGATGAGAACCTCAGGATGGGATTAGTGACTTTATAATATCTCTTTCTCTTTCTATCCTGAGGAAAGGCAATATGAGGATATGAGAGTATACACTGAGTGGCCAGATTATTATGATCTCTGAACGCATAATAATTTGGCCTCTCAGTGTGTGTGTGTGTGTGTGTGTGTGTGTGTGTGTGTGTATAAATCCCGGTGCATGAATTTGTGCATGGGTGGGGTCCAGTCAGCCTGGTCAGGGGGAGGGGACACGGGCAGTTGGCTGGCCTGCCTGCTAGTTAAATTCATGGTTGAGGGGACAATTTGCATATTAACCTTTTTTATTATATAGAATATACACTGAGTTGCCAGATTATTATGCGTTCAGAGATCATAATAATCTGGACTTTCAGTATAGTGAGAATCTGGCTATCATCAATCCAGGAACAAAGCTTTCACCAGGAACTGAATTGGCCTCCACCTTGATCTTGGATTTCCCACTGTTCTGAACTGTGAGAAGATAATTTTTAAAAATTATTTTCTGTTTAAAGTACCCAGTCTATGGTATTTTGTTTTGGCAACCCAAGCAGACTAAAATATATATACTGTGTAGTGCTTTGGACCCCGAAACTCTATGTGGATATCTCAGACTAGGTGAGGTGGACTGGGTTACTAGTGAGGAGTGAGCACTGTTTTTGCCTAGACTGGAAACTGGTCTAAATGGCCTTTCCCATGTGTTCTTTCTCCTAGGTCTGAAACTGGTTTCTGTTCAAGCTTCCAAGGAGATGCAAGAGGAGGTAAGGGACTTCTTCCTAGCTTAGGGGTGAATGAGAAAAAGAAGGGATGTGGCTTATTCATCATTACCAGTCACCAAAAGAGGCCAAGAATCTCAAATAAAGAGAATCCAAAGGAAGATAATTTATGTATAAACTCTGTATACAGCTTGTACAAGTCACTTAACTTCCCAGCTAAACATGGAAGCTGAGGTCATTGATTTCAGACTTTTCTTCTTTTGTAATATAGGTGTTTAGTGCATAGCCTTAGGTGTATTCCACAAATTTTATTGCCATATTTCATTTTCATAAGTTCAAGTACTTTATGTCTTTTTTTTATTTGTCCTTTGCCCATGGATTTTTAGAGTTGTGTTATTTGGGAATTTTCAGAGTTCTTTCTATTATTTATTTCTAATTTTATTTTATTGTGGTCATATAAATGCATAAATTGAATCCTTTTAAATTTATTGAGACTTGCTTTATGCCCAGAGTATGGTCTATCTTGGTAAATAGTCCATGTGTACATATTCTGCTCTTGGTGGATGTTCATTAGGTCACATTAGTTGATAGTATCAAGTCTCCTATATATTTGCTGATTTTTAACTTGTACTATTAATTATTGAGAGCAGGGTATTTCAATCTCTGACTATAATTAATGGAACTATCTACTTCACCTTTCACTTCTATCAGTTTTTTTTTTGCTTCAAGTATTTTGAAGTTCTGTTATTATATTCATAAACAATTATGATTATTATATACTCTTGATGACTCCTTTATCATTACCAAATGACCCTCTTTATCGCTGGTATTATTTTTTTGCTATGAAACTTACTTTAATATCAATATAATCAGTCCAGCTTTATTTTGATGCTTTTACTTTTAACCTATTTCCATCTTTAAGTTCAAAGTGGGTTTCTTGTAGGCAGCATATATAGTTCTTGCTTTTTCAGTCAACCTGATGATCTCAAAATTATTAGAAGTTCTATATATATTTAGTTTGTGTTTCACACTTTATTTTTTTAAAATACATTTTTATTGATTTCAGAGAGGAAAGGAGAGGGAGAGAACTGGTGTATGAGACAGGGCCTAAATATCACACAACTCTAGTTCATTGGTACCCCTTGTATCATGTCTGTTAATGATGCTTCCCAGAATTGTGTTAAGTTATGGCTTTTGCTAGAGGATCCACTTGGAGGGAAGAATTAGAGTCACATATATAAAGGCTGTGAGGGGTCTGTTCCCAAGTGGACATAAGGCCAAGCAAACTCTCCCAATGCACATCATTGTCCCTGTAGGGGAGCAAAAATAATTTTCTTCCTACTCTTCTAGGTTCTTGGTCGAGACCCCCAGTAATAAAGGCCATATTAACAAGAGAAAAGCAAACATACATTTAATAACTCATGTACCTCCTGGGAGAGACCCAGGAAAACTGAGTAACTCCCCAAAGTAGTCCCTGTCACCATCTTAAATACCATCTCCAGCTAAAGGCAGAAGAAGGTGGGTGGAGGCAGTTATGGGACTTTTTCAGGCAAAGCATGGTAAATAAGGGTAAAAATTTCATATCAGTTTCTAGAGATTTACAGTCATTCTCCCAAGTACAGTGAGTGGGGTGGCATATTCTGCTTCTCTTCACCCATGAATTCAGAAAAAGTGTCCAGTGGGAGGCGTGTATGCGGGACAAAGTACTGGAAAGGAGGGGACTAGACAGAAAATACACAGAAACCTGAATTAGGGGTCCCTTTAAGTCTGTGGCTGATAACTAAGCTGCACACGTGCAGAGGTTAAATACACAGTGTCACAAAGTCATGAAGGCCTCTGAAAAGGAAATATTTAAAAAAGCTAATGCTTATGAAACACGCTATTTGAATGGTTTACCTGGATAATCAAGTATGTTCTGCTGAAGAATATTGGAATCACTTTTAAAATGATAGTTTTACAGGCTGCATGTGTAGGTGGACTATCTAAAGGTTACTTCACTCGATATCAGGATTCTGGAATTTATGTCGTGAACTTCCCAAAGCAATCTAAAGCCTGATATTTTCTGAGTTTGGGATTAAAGGTACGAATTTCCCTCAGCCCTAGTAAGAAGCACTTTTGAATTCATTTCCCTGACATGAGATTGCTCTCCCCGAAGCAATTTTGGAGGAACATTAAGTGCTATCGAACTGGAATTGGAGAAGTTTGGCCCTAGAAAATGTTTTTAATCAGAGTCGTGTAGGCGCCCTTTTAATCACTGTGCAATAGAAGACGTTAAAGGAATAACGTGTTGTTTAAGTTCTTACTGACCGAGAAGTTCATTTAAACTGGGTCCTCTCTTCTCTGGCTTCCCATTTTGAAACTGTTTGGCCCAAATTGAACTCAGTATTTCTGTTTGGTAGCTGTTCTGCAGCCCACCCCTGCCACCTGCCCCCAATGTCCTCATCTTTTGAACTATAAATGGAAATTCACATGTTTTGATTTTTGTCCTTGCAAGTTATAGTTGTCTCTGACAATTTCCTCTTGAGAAAAGCCAGAGTGGTGCTGTGTATTTTCAGTCATATTCTCTCTGGTATCAAATGTCACAGATGGGTTGCAGGAAGGTTTATTTGCATTATAATAGCATTTCCTTTAGACCTCTAGGGGCCTCTATCTCTAAAATCACTTGTCTACAGTAACTGCAGGGAGAATAACTTGACCTTTTTAAAAGTAAACTTTCCAACTGAATATCTCCCTCTGGATCTAGGTTCAGAGGGTTCTGTGTTTGCGTGAATGTTACTTGAGCTTTTAGGTTAATGTAGATTCTGACTTTTAAAGTGATGTAGTGCCTTTGATTTCCCAAACAGAAAGATCTCTCGTTGATTGTGATGATGAGTAAACTATTAAGTTTTGCAACGGGATGATTTGTTGAGGGTGACGAGGAGAAAATTCTGATGTCCTAAATTAAATTACAGCAGGCCAGAGAGTGGAAGAAAGAGAAAGAAAGGGTCAGCCAGTTAACTACAGTGCAAAACCAACAAAAGACTGCTCATATTTCTTAGTGTAGGTTGTGGTTATTAAATTAACTTCCAGGTGGCTATTTCTGTGATTATCTAAAATAAGAGAATAGCTAGGAGCCATTGAACCCCAGGAGCCCCTGCTTTAAAAAAATTATATATATATATATATATATATATATATATATATATATATATATATATATATATATTTCTGAGAGGAAGGGAGAGAGATAGACGCATCAGTGATGATAGAGAATCATTGATTGGCTGCTTCCTGCACATTCCCTATTGGGGATCCAGCTGCAACCCAGGTATGTGCCTTGACTGGAATCTAACTGCAACCTCCTGGTTCATAGGTTGATGCTCAACACTCAACCATTGAGCCACACTGGCCAGGCAGGAGCCTCTACTTTATGTTTACACATGAGCTTTAGGGACTCTGCTGGCCTATCCCAGAACTGGCCCTGATTCACCTTGTCCCATGTCGTTGTCTATATCCTTTCAAAAGGGCTTACATATTTCTCCCCCTACTTGATACATGAAAAAGGCTTGCAAAACTTCAGAATGATAGACATATTGTCTTTTCTACCTAGCCAGACTGCAGGGGTTTAGACCCCAGGCTCCAAGGCCGGTCTTTTTTTTTTTTTTTTTTTTTTTTTTGCTGGCAATGGCTTAATAAATTTTTTCTTAAGGCTTTCAGCTGTGGAGGGGGGGGAAATTGTTTAACAAGGGCATTAATGCTTGTTCTTCCTCCCCCTATTCCGAAAGATTAGTCAATACTTTTTGTTCTCCTTCCCAAGTTTATATTATAGTATTTGTAGGCAGAAGTAAGGTGACCAGCTCTGGCCAGCGAGCTAAGTCAGTTAGAACATCCTCCCCATATGCCAAGGTTATGGTTTCCACCCCTGATCAGGGCACATACAAGAATCAACCAATGAATGCATAAATAAGTGGAAATGTTATTGGTGGAAATTGAATTCTTCCACGGGATCAAGAGGAAAGCATTCCAAGGACCCACGCATGGAGACTGTGGTGTGGGTGGTGAGATTTATTTGTGATGCAAAATCAAAGAGTTCCCTTCCTCGGTTCCCAATGTCCTGTCTCTGTCTTGCCATGGAAAAAGTCCAACATTGTCTTCATCAAGGCCAAAACAAAGGCCAGTGTCCAGAATTTCTGTTTTATAATAAAGCTTAGTCCTTTTGAGCTTGTACTGTCTGCTGCAGGCCCCGGGTGGCTGCTAGACCTGTGTGGTTGCGTGTTCACAGGCAAGAGAAAGGAAGCACAAATGAAAAGGTGAGAGTGTTACCAGGTGGGGGAGGGAAGGAGAAGGAATGAGAGATAGATAGATAGATAGATAGATAGATAGATAGATAGATAGATAGAGGAGTTAATTCTTTGTTCTCTAGAACTACGCACTCTTGGGCTTGGGAGGAACCAGGAGCTTTTTCAAAACCACCAAACAACTTCCCAAGCCTTTGCAGGTTTTTGATTGTCTACCCCCTGACCAATGATCTCTTTCCCAAATTAGACTGACAGGCCTCTATGATCAAGTACCTCCCCCTGCCCCATTTTGACTTATACTGTGCATATGCTTACCTCCCTCTGTTCTCCTCCACAAACTAGTACTGGAAGGAGGAAGGGGGGGGGGCGTTAATCATTGGTGTGGTAAGCAAACAGGCTCATGCTTCCCATCCCATTAGGCTCAATGTCCGATTCCCTTTGCTTCTGTTATCAGTGGTGAGGTGCCTTCTGTGCCCCTACTAGTTACTGGTGGAAGTGGAGTTCTTGGGGTGCCATTGGGAAAATAATTAACTAAGGCCCCCATGGGAGGAAGAGGTATTGTGGAAAGCTTTATTGATGATGTAAGATTAAGGGGGTTCCCTTCCAAGGTCCAACTTCCCTCCATCTGGCCATGGCAAAAGTCCAATCTTGTCTTCAGCAGAGCTAAGATCAAAGCCATTGACCAGAGTTTCCGCTCCATATTAAAGCACATCCCAGCCCAGCATCTGGCTAGCTTAGCTTGTGTTCCC